>OY728138.1:242111302-243325596 GCA_963277665.1 Viscum album
TATGAATACAAATGGTATACCTTTTATTTTGTTTAAGTAATGTCGTAGGGCCTTTGATGAGCTCAGTAGAAGTTAAATAGTGCTCTAATCATACTAATTATAGATGGGAGATTTGAGTATGTGTTGGGTTGTGATTCCTTGAGAGATGATATCATATTCATTTACTAGAGGTTATAGGTGGATTAATATTGTTCATGGAACCTATGGTACCATGAATAGAAATACACTAACCACGAATTATAGCTGGAAGTGGTAGTTTTCCCCCTAAATATAAGGAGGAACTATCTTCTTTTTTAGAGTTATGTGGTTCACCCAATTTAATAGATCTTCAGTTTTCATATGATGTAAGGATATTTTTTTTATTTTAAATGCTTAATTATGGACTAATGTGGACAGTAGTTGGTGTCAGTGAGGGATCATGGGTGTAGGTGTCTTATTAAGAGCATAGAACTATCCTTTTCAAAATAAATAGGTTGGCCGAATGGATAGTAGAAACCATGGAGGAGAGACCGCCCAATTATTACTAACCATGTGGGGAAATAAAGATGGATTCTAGGGCCCCACAGTTTGAGGAAACCATTTGGATATAGGAACCTTCCCATGTGAGGTCCCATGTAGTTATTTATCATGTTTGTAAGCACAATTTTCACATGGTTAGTCAAATCATTAACACTAAACATGTGAGGTTCCTCTCTTTATAGTTAGGGTTAAGGGTTGACACATGATTTGGCCAACTGTGCGGCCAAAATCTTTGGTCTATGATATTGTGGTTAAATTAGCCTTTAAAAAAAATATTAAACTCAAATATAATTTATATTTCATCCTGTGGATAGCATCTCAAATGCGTGAGATCATTTATAATAAAAATTTTAGTCTTTTCAACAGTTTCATCATCTGAGCATGGAATCAATAGCTGTTAAACTCATTATATTCACACCAGTGAGTACCAAATTACTTGATTGTCATTGTTCATTTCACTTCGGATTGATAAAGTTATGTTGGTGCAATATAATATGTCTTATTCATATGTTTTTTTATCCACTCTTAATTTTTCTTATTATATGAATCGAGTCATGAGAAAATACTGGATTTGAACTCGACTATAGACCTAGCCCATGTGGTATAGACTTTTCAATTGAGTTTTTGTTCTTTATAGAAATATTTTATGTTGTTCCACATGCCTAAAATTATTATCCCTCTATAAAAATGAAATTAATAGTTTAATTAAGTGAAATAGAACTTGTTCGAGATTCCCTATAGTTCCTTTTATATTATTTTGGATGTTTTTTTCTAAACCATGGACACCCTTGGAATGTTCCATGTCAATTGACTATGCATATACCATTGATGAACAACACATTGGGTGAGATAATTCATTCATTGTTTGATAATAATATTAATAAATTAATTTATTTTAGCTGTCTGTTAAGATATGTATATTTACTTTGTTCTATGTTGATGCTTTTAATTTAATGGTTTAAATTTAACTTTAATTTCTTGAATGGATTATTTAATAATTGATGAATTGAGTGGGTAAATACATGGAATGTGATTGATTTTGAATTTACATGGGAGTGGGTAAACTCATGTTATATGATAATAATTGAATTTAATGTTTAATGAACACATGAGACTCTATGGGTGTGAAACACCATGTATAACATCTTTTATTTTCCATGTAATATTTTTGGAAATTATAAGGAATAATTCTGAGACCACATGCTTTGAAAGAATGCAATTATGAATCACATAGTGCCCAACATAAATGTATAAAAATATAAATATTTTTAAGGAAATATGAGTGTGGTTTTATTTAAAAGTTTTAATAACATTTTAAAGTGTACCTTGATTCAAAATATGAGGGCACAATTGAGCTCATAATGTTATATTTTCTCTATGAGCAACTTATCTTTAGTCGGTGTGTTTCGTTTGTGAAAATTTTATCATGAGACGTAATAGGGAAAAAATAATTTAATAAATATTATGTTGTGGATGTAGCATTTGAAAATATTTAACAATATTATTATAGAGAATTTATATGGTTATCCATGTAACCATAGAAACCATAGAGAACTATCAAAGATATCTTGGATGAATCTAACTTAAAATATGATTAAAATCGTGGATTGAAGACTGATGAACCACATATTAGAATGACATTTCCTATGGAAGTGATACAGTCACTGTTCTTTATCAACGAGAAATAAAAATCGAGTTAGGTATTTATATCTTTATTTTCATTCCATGTTCTTTAATTCCATGAAACATATGGACCAATAAATAATAGATTGATATACGGTTAATCTGTATTTGAGGGATGGTTTTGTTTTTGGGTTATTAGGGTTTATTAAATCTGTTTTTCTAACCCAAAATCCCCAACTCTTCATCATTGGATATGAATGTTTGGAAAATAATGTTAAACCTTTGATTATTTTCATTCCACACATTTTCTTTCTCAGTATTTATCATTTGAAACCCACGGTTCACGGCCCAACATTTTTGGGTGGTTTCGAGCATGATCAGACCCCCAAATTCTAGGTGAATTGAAAAACAATACTAGATTTATATAGGTCGATACCAAAGGATCTTAGATATCTGATTTTGTTATTTTTGGGCAATTATAGGAGTAATGGTGGTCCGATGAAAAGAATACCAATCCGGTAGTGGGGGAACATGATGGCTACACCACATGTTGTATGTGGGGTCAGCAGTAGTCATAATGGATGTAATAGTGGCAGCCGTAGGAGATAATGGTGAGTATGGGTGCACATCGGTGGTGGGACACATGTGGTGGATGCATTGGAACTAGTGGGGCCAGTGGAGGCGGACGTGGTGGTGAGCCGTCTGAGCTGCATCATTAATGTAATGGTTTGTGTCATGCTAGGTTGGACTATTCATCCTAGTTAAGTCGGTGGTCTAGGTCAGATCCAAATCGAACTTGGTTAAGATATTGGGCATCTGGGTCAGATACTGGTTTCAGTAGACCACGACGGACAACTATGATGGTCGTCCATGTTGGTCGACTGTGGGGTTGCGGCACCTCGATCTACCGTGAGCGCACTAACCATGAGGTTCAACAACATCGGTAGGTCCACAGGCCCGAGTGGGCATGCATGAGGTTTTTCTAAATGACCATATCTCCTAAACTGAGCATCAAATGGATGATGCATTTATGGTGTTGATACCCTTATGTTGGAATGGAAATTTTTTGATAAGTGGGTTAGTTTTTACATTGGGACAGTATGGTTGGAGAGCATCTCCCTGGTCATTTCATTGAGGATTTAGAATAGTATTTCATCTACATCACTAGATTATAATCTCTTCTATAGGTCGAGTCTCAGAAAGAGTATGGTATGTCTCCCCAAGACTGGAGTGCGATCCTATGTCACCCCTAGTGGAGTCTATGGAATCATGTGACCTTCTTGAGAATGACCCTAATCCTCCATCTAGTGGGATCCATTAGTTGGGCCAGTGGTATCCCCCAGTGTGTTTGGGCATGATCCCCTATGCAACGGGTTGATCCAGATTTGTTACATAGTACCCCCTAGTGAATGTGGGCATGATCCATGGTCTCCCCTGGTATGTTCTTGGTATGAACCCATATTAAGGTATAATATTCTTCACAAACCAATATTTCCTCCTTGGTCTATTCTTAATGATTATGTCCTCATTGTGAGCTTCAACGATGATATAATGGTTCAAGAAGTGCGTTCTCCCAGAATGATCATGAATCAAGTTGAATCATGTGGTTGGACGTTGGTTCTGACTTCTTGATGGTGTGGTGTATCTCTTGATTATATCTAGATATTATTGATATATGTGCCTTAGAAATATACCCATGATGAGTTGACTATACTTTCTTTTGTGGTATCACTTTGTGGTAATCCTTTGTGGTATTTCATTGTTGTATTTCTTTGTAGTATTCCAATTTATTATTTCATTATGGTAACAGGGTGACCTACTGAGTATTGTTATACTCACCCCTACACAGAATTTTCCCATAAGTTTCATGTCTTGTTCTAATGATCGACCTTTTGATATATTCCTAGGAGAAGTAGGACTAGACAGTTCTTAGTGAGACCAAACAGACCGATGATTATTCATGAGGCTTTCAGATAGTAGTCCCAGTACCTTTACTTCTACGGTGGACATGTGTTATGGAGTCTTGTTGGTGGGATTTTATTTTGGAATTATATATATTACATTATATCTTATCATATTATTTTTGGAGATCTTAGTGGTGTTCATTCGTTGTTTTCATAATGGTTTTTATATTTCACCATTTTTTGGATTGGAGATGTGTGCATGCATATAGGTAATTAGGAAAATACCTCCCATTCATGGGATATTCCAACTCAGTTGTATTCATCTTCTCTTGGATTATTGGAGGAGGCCTTGAGGTATTCACAGCATGGGGCCCTCTGGGAAAAATTGTAGCAATGTTGTATCAAATCCAGGTCAATTATACTTTAGGACCAGAATTCTATGTGGTTGGTTTATGGAAATAGTGTTAAGTGTTTCATGTTCATCTATTAGGATATGGACTCTAGTGTTGGTGTGGTGGGTAATATATCCATATACCAGGACACTAATTTCTTGTTATTCAACTCGATATATGAAAAAACTATTTGTAGGGAATAAACATTACATTCATTATTTATGAATTGTTGTGTTTTATATGTCCTTCTAGACTGAGATCTCTAGATATACTCTATTGATGAAGGAAATTTTTTTTCAGGATTCATCCATACATATTTTCTTATATGATTCCACCACATGATCATGAGGATGATATGACTTGTGAGGTGGTATCTGTACAAGGGCTTGTACCAAAGATAGAACCATAAGGTGGTTTACCAGCTTTATCACTACCTGATGAGCATCACCCACTTCCAATACAACCAGATGATGATGCACATAGGATGAGTAATTTTCATGATTTTTATCTATAGTGAAATCATAGTATTAATGGTAAGACATACCCCCAGTTTTCATAGGATTGGCTAGAGGGAGTCACCTGTGTTTTCTGCCTTGTGAGGATGCCTTTCAACTAGTTGGCATCCCTTGCTCCGAGTATTATTTAGTGTACTATAGGGAGATGATGGAGCTTGGTGACTCAGTCACATGATGATATATTCTTCTCTTAGATATAAATCTAATATAAATTCATATTGTACATCTATCCAGTTGCATTGTGACCAGAACACATATAGGAGCCTCTACATCTGCATCAGGGCAGTATGATCATGATAGAGTATTCAGTGATGTTTAGCTGCCTTTTCACTACTCTATAGACATGGCATGAGATCTATTCTTTAGGTCATTGATCATTGAGAAGGGATTAGGATTGTACATCATAGAATCATTGGTATCCATTTGCATTTCTATATATTATGGGGCACTTGAATTAGCCCTCCAATTTCAATGTTTTCTTGTAGAGCAGTCACCGATAATGGGAGCCAAAAATGGGCACTGAGTAGCTGAGACCTTGATAAGAGTTATCTGTCGATAGTCACCATGATATAAGAGGGTCAAAAACTTTAGGGAAGATCCTAGGACTTAGGATCAGCAGTGAATCTCTACAAGGGAAGCTAGAATTATTCATGGAACAATAGGTTTTACTCATGCTGTAGTTGGGGACATCTAGAATGAGATATCCTAACCCATCATTAAACTAACTGAGATATGTCCATGTGAAAACCAAGGTATAGGTATAGATTATATAAAGGTGGTATGTAGGGTAGAAGATGTGGTAGTGGAAGGTAGGAAAGTAAGAGGTATTCAAAGGTTTGACCTATTCCCGTCACCACCCCCTAGTGGTCCATTACAGGCTCAGGGTGATATTTGGTAGGGATGAGGGTAGCAGTAGGTGATGCGGGATTTTGAATCTAAATCTTCAGGGATGATACAAGTTATAATATATGTATTTTCCACATTATCTTTACTTTTTATTGACACAAGTTCTCTTAATTCTACTCTTTCCATTAACCGTATTCGGGTATCAGATATTTAGGTTGAACCATTGACATGAACCTTATCATTGGAGACCCTAACTAAATGAGATTTGATGATAAAATACTAGTTATAATAGTTTTAACTGACTCTTGGAAGTAATTTTTTTTGTATTTATATCATGTTAGTGGTGGTGAGGCCTCACACTTTCATTCCTGGTATAGACTGGTAATCCACCGTTCAAGCTCAGACTGACAATTTTATGCATACAGTGTGGTTTTGACATAGTGATTGAACAAAGTTTTTCTTTTTTGGTGAAAAGGAAATACATGCAACACAAGATGGACTCACACATAAGAGGGTTCATCCAATTACTCATCCGTTTTCGAGCCTCACCCTTGGTGTAGTCACGGATCTAAGTCCTCAGCATCCTGTAGTGGTAGTAGAATGTGAGGAAAAATTTACTGAAGATGTTCCATGTTTACCAACCCACATGGATATGGAATTACACATTTATATTCACCCAAGGATGAAAATGATATCTACGTCTGCATATGGTATGGATCCTTTGGTGCTTCGTGAGCTGAGGATATAGTTGGAGGACTCTAATAGGAAGGGATTTGGGAGATCCATTGTTTCACCATGAGAAGCACCAGTTTTTTAGTAAAGAAGGGAGATGCGAGATTGATGTTATATGGGAATTTATAGTTCTTAAACCAAGTGATTGTGAGGAAAAAGTATACAAGACCAGGTATTGACTAATTCATTGATCAGTTGAAAGGGGAACGATAGCTTTCAAAGGTTAACGTCATATTATTCTATCGCTATATGTGATTATGATATGAGAATATAACGAAGAAGGCCTTCATATGTCATTCTGGACACTATGATTACATGGTGATTCAATTTGGAAAGACTAACTCTCTATAATTATTCATGGGACTCAAAAAACATGAACTTTCATCCAAAAATAGATTGGTTTTTGGTGTTCTTTATTGATGATATCCTAGTCCACCCGACATCCAAGGAGGAGCATGTGGGGCACTTTAGGATGGCCTTGGACACACTATGGTCGTACCAAACTTATGGTAATATCTCGAAGTGTCAGTTCTAGATTCCAGGGGTCCATTTTCTAGGACACATCATCTCATAGGCTGTAGTTTTAGTGTGTCCACCAAATGTTTAGGCATTTCGTTCATGAGAGCCACTAAATAGTGTTATCAAAGTGTGGAGGTTACTTGGATAGAAAGGGTACTATCAATGTTTTGTGCCAAACTTATCTAAAGTAGAAGCACTCATGACATATTTGACATGTAACTAACATCCTTTCATGTGGATAGAGAAGTTTTAGTATTATTTTCAGTAGTTGTGGAAGAGGTCAAAGAGCACACCTATCCTAATGTTTTAAAAGGAAGGAGTTGAGTACATGGTGTTCTGAAATATATCAGGGATGAGGCTCAGTTATGTCTTGATGAAGGGGAATGAGGTTATTGCCTATGGTTTTCACCATTTGAGACCACATGAGAATAATTACGTGACCCATGATCTTGAGTTAGCAGTGGTAGTCTTCACATTAACGATGTCAGGACACTACCTAATGGGATAGAGGATTACTGTCTAATCTGATCATACTGTTCTCAAGTATATGTTCTATCAGAAGGATCTAAACATGGGACATAGGCGATGGATGGAGTTCCTTTGGGACTATGACATTGACATTTTCTATACTCCTTGGAAGGGGAATGTAGTGGTAGATGCTCTCCACATGAGATGTAGTTAACAATATTTGAACGAGTCATCGAAGTAGTTGGGGTCGTTTCAAATATCCTTTATGGATGTAGATAGGGAATCATATCTGTAGTAAATGGTTATCACTCATCCACTCTTACAGCAAATCTGAGGGCACAAATTGGGGATACCTACATCAAGGCCATTTGTGCCCAGATGTACACATCAAAAACCCTTGATGTATATTCAAAAGGTGCGAAGTACATCATTTTATTCAAAGGATGCACAATAGTACCATTGGAATTACATATAGAGGTTCTGAGGGAGATTCATAAAACCTCTTTGGAGGTACATCAATGTGTTTAGAATATTTAATAGGAACTATGACATCAGTTTTTTGGTCTAGGGATGAAGAAATGAGTTACAGAGTTTGTATGTTGATTCCTTACATGCCAATAGGTGATGGATGAGCACCATGTTTCAACAAATTTTTCTCAACACATTATTTTGAAAAAATGGATATGGTATGGGATATTAAGGGAATCCATTATGGTTTCACAACATAAATCCAATTGACACGATTCCATCAATGTGATCATGGACTAACTCACTATGTTTTCCCACTTCCTTTCTATCATAGAGCATAGATTAGTAGAGTTCTTGGGATTACTCTACATGTAACATCCCAAGTAAATAAATAACATGATATTTCTAATTTTTTTAATATGTGTGAACTAAATATTAATTTTACTTTAAGGGGGATGCTACGTTGGATGGCGTACCAGATACACAACAATTGGTTTCTTTGAAATCTTATGTTGCACACTAATAATATAATATAATTATTTTAAATAGTAGTTAATACCTAGATGTTGTATTAGAAGGAAAAAAAATAACTAACTAAAATTTGATTATAAATGTTTGTTAAATGTTTTTACATTTATCCAATAAAATTTAGAGGCCTGACATAAGAAAAGAATATGATTTTAAGCATAAATACTATAATATTTCTTTAAAAGGTCGATTTACCGCCTTTTGATGGAAGACCCTATTTAAATATAGTTTTGGTATCTGTTTTATTTTACTTATGATATAATACAATTCTTATTTAGAATTGGGACATCAAAATTTACTTTGGGTAAATTTTTGGTATTTTTCTGATAAAATTCATTTTTTGACGAATAGTGAAAAATATTTTATTTGATTTTAAAACTGCCTTTTAATATAATATATTAATATGGTTATATTATCTTTATATTTGGTTTTAATGTGTAAATAGATAATATTTTTACCATTTAATCCAATGTTGGTCAGTGGAATGAATTTCATTTTCAAATTGGGCATAAACTAGAGTTAATCTTTTGATAGATATTGATTCTTAAAAAGAAGCTATTTGTTTTGAAAATATGAATTAATTTGAAATTAATTAATGATACTAACATGTTTTTAATTTTTTAAAATAGACATCATTTTTTATTTCGGAATATCAAATATATATTAGGCTGAATTATTGGTATTTTTTTGAAAAACTTCAATTTTTTATGAATAGTGAAACCACTAAATAGTAGTTAAAAGTATACCATTTTCATTTAAATGAAATTTTACCAATTATGTGAATTGAATTTCAAAAATATGAAATAATGGTTGTTATTAATAGGTAAAATGTGGTTCAATAAGGTGAAAATATTTTTTGGTGATTAGGAAATTTTAACTTTTATTTACCGTGGTTAAAGGTAAATAAGGTAATTCAAGGTAAAAATAATTTCAAATTAATATAAAATTACCCCAACACTTGTCCTAATCTTATTGGATGAGTAATGGCTGACTACTAAAATCCTTGGGTGAGTCATTTGGCCTATTAATGCCACTTAGGTACGATAATGATATTAATAACATTTTTTAATGTAAAAATAAATATATCTTAAACATGTATCATTTTTATAATACAATTTCAATGTTGGGTTATATTATTGATATATTATAATATAAATATTCATTATAAAGATAAATATTTTTCTTACATAATGGTAGTTTTTTTATAATTTATAGACATCAAATAAATTAAATTATAAATGACCCATTAATGATGCAGTGTTTACCTCATTAATAAATGATTTAAATAAATCAGATTATAAATATTGAAACAATATAAAAAACCTTTCCAATTCTTATTGGATAATTATATTATTACCATTAGTCATATTATAATTGACTTTAATTAGTTTTTTACCTTTAGAAATCGAATAAAATTATAAAATAAAATAATATTTTCACATTTTCCTAAAGAGCTCCTCCTCCCCCTTAAAAAAATCCATCACTTATAACCAATTCCTCACACTTCTAAAGCTTCCTGGCTCGTCCAAACCCCACCCAAATAAGCTATAAAGTTCCCTATCCTCCTTCAAGAAGCCATAACTTAGGTATAAGTCACTAAAAGAAGTCATTTTCGTTCAAACCAAAGGGAGTTACCCAAATTAAAGGTAACAATTTCCCTTGAGTTCTTTTCTTTTATTTTACTTCTCCTACCACTAAACACTTTTAATTACTTTCTCTTATATCAACACCAGTATCCAAAATATAATAGGTTGTTTTTATGAGAAGTATTTTATCTACACTTACACACACCTCCATCTAATGGGTGAAAAACATATTGTCTCTTTGGATGGAAAACTAACGCCTCACGAAATAATAATTGTTCGATTATCTCCTACCACCTATCATGAGGGCCATTATAAGAACCTAGATCTTCTTTTTCAGTATTTTTTTCTTTTTACTGGATTTTTTTGAGAAAAGTGAATATTATGGAAATTTTTGAAGTACATGTTGTGTACTCGGTTACCACAGGTGTGTGCTGGCCGTGTAACGGCCTTGCACATAACCATGTGTGATGAACTGGAGGCCGCCTAAACCAGAGTATGAAAATGGTGAGTACATGATGTGTAATTTAAAAGTACACACTATTTAGTATGTTTTTTTTCATTAAAGGCATCAGGGTCAAGTATGATGGACATAACCATCTCCTTCTCAACCTAGTTCTTCCGAGAGCACCGAGCAACAGTGAATCTTCGAAGAGTCACCGAGCCTCCGTTCATCCTATGAATAGAACACTGCCCGTTGCTTTAGAATCGCATCAGCGATCTCTATCTTCTTATGAAACCTCATTTCATGATTTCTCTTTTTTCCCATGTTATCATGAGTTGAACGTTTTAGATGTTTGAATATATCTACGACATTTTATAAAGATTCAAGCTTCAAAAATAACATATAGAGATCTCATAACACTTAGGTAGGTGGTATGTTCCTTTCTGTTGAATGTCTTTGAGTTTTATGTAAAAATTTTCCCAATACCCATGAACGGGGTGTTGCGTGTTTACCATTCTAACCCTATTGTTTTTCTGTTATCCTGGTATGCCTGAGTAGATGATTATTGGTTGTGAATAGAGTGAATTTATATTCCTTGGATGTTTTCCCCATCCATGTTTTTCCTATTTTGACATTTGGGTCTTGATTTCCAGTTAGACTATTGTTTACATTCTCATGCCTAGTATTGTAGGATGGTGTAACTGTTGTTCTGTTATCCTGTTGAACTGTAGAATGCTAGACAAGTAGTTCATGAGGTTTACCTTGGCCATTATGCGCTGCTACACTTGCTTGACTTACACATGGCAATGAGAACCTGCTGTATAGACCATGGGGTGGATGAATGTAAGGGCTTCTCCTAAGTGTCTATATAATTTACGATGCAAGACCACAAGGGGAATTGATGTTGAGTGCTTTCCTAGAGTGTCTGTAGTTCTTTGACATGGTCCACATGGGGAATGTGACATTGAGTTCTTCCCCAGAGTGCCTTTAGTACCGTTATGTGACTATATGGGGAACTGATGGTGATTTCTTTCTTAGAGTCTATGCTTGAGCTAAACTAGAGGAGTTAGACTGAGTGTACTACCCACAGGGTTGCTTGTACTTGTTAGGTAGGACCAGAGGGGATATGCTGTGATTACTTCCCAGAGGGTTACATTGTGTTTATCTGCTTGCTTGTTTTGTTAGGTAGGACCAGGGGGATAGGCTATGGGTACATCCTAGAGGGTTACCTACTTTGTTCTCTTCTTTGTTTAGCTGTTTCATGCTGTGTGGTGTTTTGAATGCTTTAATGTGTGGATTGTTTACTTCTTAGTGCTTTCCTATTTCCTGTTTCTTGTACTTTTACTTACCATATACTCATTGACTGTTAGGCATGGATCTTAGAGTGGTTTCCTACTGGGATTTAGTCTCACACTATATTTGGGTTATGATTTTGGGCCTAAAGAGGTTATATTGTTTCATTTATAGATAAGGGAAAGAACCCATCTACTTCAGGTACTTTATTTGTTGTGGATATAGAAAGCATGGGACCAAGCTACGGCATGCGATGCTGAGGAGTTTATCTACTTTTTTTACATTGTATTAGCACTGTTTTATTCCAGCATTGTGACTTGTTTAGCTGTTTTTTAGACATATGTATCATGAATAATTTTATATATATGTTCTTCAGTTTATACATTCTGTCTTCTTCTGTTTATCCTGTTATGATATTATTATTTTATTAGCTCTTGTATGTATTTCATTACATCTATTGTGTACTCTGCCAATGAGGGAATAGTTTCCCCAATATCACACCCAAGGCCCTCACTACTAGTCGACAACATTTGGAGTTCAGGGAAATGCACGTAAGTCCATGAGAACAACCAGGTACGAGGCGCCTCTGGGTGGCTTCCGGAACTAGGACATTACAAAGTGGTATTAGTGGAAGGTTTCTTTTCTCATGACATACTGTTTGGAGCATTATCTAGGGATAGAATGGAATAGGTACTTGGTAATATGTTGTGCCTCGGAGTAGTAACCAGTGTACAAGAAAAAGCAAATCTACATAGTTTAAATTGAAATTTTTATGGTTTTTCAATTATTTAAGTTAATCTGATTTCACCTTGAGAGATTCACAAGACTTGTGTTGTTATTTTTGATGTTATTGAGGTTTTATTTTTGTTGCAACCCAATGAGATTAGGGTATTTCATCTCATGTATCATATAGGAACTTTTTATAAATCTCATTTCATTCATTTTTTACATTCCATCTAGGATGAATTATAAATTGCATTTTCTTATTGATGATGTGTAAAATATGCATTTTGTTGTGATAGTTTCCTTGATAACAATACCTGCTGTTTGATTGGGTGTTGTTTTCTGTAGAGATTTTCTTGAATGAATTCCAATCTTTGGTTCTTGAGGTGTTATGGTCCCACGTGCACCGGAATTAGGTATATCATTTCTTTTTTTTCCTTTCTATAAATTTTATAAGATTCCAAACATTGATTCGCAGGATGTATGGTCCCTCACAGATCAGAATTTGGAACTTTGAATGCATGTTTTAGTGTTTTCTAGGTTCTGGAGTATTTTTTGAGGCTTACTGTCCAAAAAACCCTAGAATACATGCCGTGTAATATTAAGTACATGTCGTTTGTTCTTCTATTTGAGAAGAAACTGTTTTTTATGTACACGTCGTGTATGTTATGTACATGCTGTGTACTTTTTGTACATTCCATGTAGTCTCATACTGTGTCATAGGTTGTGTGTCAAGAGACACGGGATGGGGAAATATTTGGAGTTAACACACCATGTATCATCCATACACACAGTGTCATGACAACCCCGTGCCCACCCGTGTCACTAACAACAAAGGTTGGCTGAGTCGTGTCTAATACGCATTGTGTTCCATCTAAAAAGGCCATGTACTCTGACCCCAGGTACCCATCCATTTCACGAACAACACGAGTTTGTGTTACCCTTTCACGTACACGTCATTTCCTCCATGAACACACTGTGTAGTCTGAACCTGGTACCCAGCTGTGTCAAAAACAACACAGGTTGGTGTTATCCTTTCTCATAAATTCCCTGTCCATCTAGAAAACACCTTGTAGTGTGATTCATGTGCCAGGCCATGTCACTAAAAACACGGGCCTTGTGAAGCTTCTCTAGTAAACACTGTGTCTATCTTGAACACGTCGTGTAGTCTTGTCTTAGGAGATCCATGTGGCTTAACCATGTAGAAGGACTCTAGTAGGGGAAATAGATTCAAGTACATGACGTGTGTTAAGACAACATGTCGTGTGTTTGGGGTGTTACAAAAATAGTTTAGTCTAGATTACACACCCATGTGAATGACTTCAAGGAACATACCATGTTGGAATTGTACAGACCGTGTAGTCATGTTTTGTAAAAATTTAGTGCTTTATTTCTCCTTTTCCCTTCTTACACTCCTCATCTTATATCCCTGATATCTTGATCTAAGGTGTGTGCTTGAACTTGCAGATTCATTCAACCTAGACATCCTCAGGTTGTTCATCAGTTTCTAGGCAGTGATTAGACACCGAACATGGCCGATCAGGGACTACCTGCAGATCCTCTAGTTGTTCTAGCCTTGGCACCAACAGTTTTACTTGACGTAGGTGATGATGAAAAATTTATGGAGGGCTTCTTGAGGATGATGTAGACCAATAAGTGAGAACTACCTCTTGCCCTGTCAATGGATGATTTGATGCGGGACATTCAACAATAGCATCCTCCCACTTTCTTAGGGTATGGAGGACCTCAGGCCGCAGAGTCATGGCTAGAATCCATGCTGATGATCTTTGATCATCTGGAGACACCTCAAGAAAGGACGGTCAAGATCACTACCTATATTCTTTGGCACTCTTCCAAGAGGTGCTGGGATGTGATCTCGTAGGTGGGACGCGATCAGGTTTTGATGCAGGATAATTTTCAATGCATCTTCTTTGATTACTTCTATCTAGAGACCCTAAGGGACGATCGAGCCCTAAAGTTTATGAGTCTGGAGTAGGGTACTTTTTATGTTATGGTGTATTCCTCTCACTTTACTAAGATTCAATGCTTCATGCCTATTCTAGTAGTTGACCAGTTGTTCATGGAAAAGAAGTTTGAGGATTTTCTGAGGCACGACATCCCATCGTAGGTTAAAATTGTCTGGTTTCCTTCTATCACTTCTATATTAAACCCGACACTGATCAAAGAGAATAATCTTTGGGATTCTGGAGTTGTGAGCTAGGGAGGCTCTACCTCTGGGGTTAGTAATCCTCCTACTGAAAGTAGGAAGCACCGCATGGAGTCTTCATGTGGTGATCCATGGAGGCGAGACAATTATTCTGGTATCCAGGTGGTGTGTTTCCAGTGCAGAAATAGTGGGTATATGAGGCCACATTTCCCAAAAGACATAGTGGAGTTCCGATATTGCAGCAATATGGGTTATCTTAAGAAATTATGTGAAATCTTATCTCCATCCACTGGTTACAAGGGTTCTTCTAAGACATCTCGTTCAGGATCAACACCACTATTTTTTCACCAGTATGGGAAATGGAGTTCTTACGGCTGTTCAGGCTGAGGTGGAGGTCATTGACGTGGTAGCCAATCGCCTGGTTTTCAGAGACATCAGGGAGGATCATCTCAAAGTAGTCAAGAAGGGTCACAAGGCTGCAATATAGGCCTGAAATTTGCAGTGGATCAGACCCAGAAGAATAAGGATCCCAGACCTTCTGACATTCGAGGTATGATCTTAGTAGCCTCTGTCTTTTCATCTTCTCTTTTTGACATAGGGGCTTCCCATAGATTTATATTTTTCACTTTTGTGGATATACTTAGGCTCTTCATCTTTTATTCTACTGATATATTTACACTAGAAACTCCATTAGAGACTACAACGGCTAGAGTACATCAGTGTAGAGAGTTCCCTCTATAGGTTGGTGGATGTCACTTTCTATGGTACCTTTATGTCCTATAGATAAAAGGATATAATGTCCATCTTGGGATGGATTGCTTAGTTCAATTCCAGGTAGTCGTCGACTGTTATCATCATAGGGAGAGTTTCATATCACCAGAGGGTGGATCTTTTCTTCATAGGGGTGAGTGGGACTTCCAAGAGAGAAGAGCGGGTCCAGAGCGTCATGGGTTGGGAAGAGTTACAACCCTGATTTCTAGTCTTCATCTGGATTACTAGGGGACTTCACATTTAGACTTTCCTCTATTGGTGGATCTTTTCAGAGATTTATTTCTTGAAGAATATTCACGTTTTCCACTAGATCATGAGGTAGACTTCTCGATCGCTCTTATACCAGGAGTGGCACCTATGTTCAATCCTCCTTATAGGATTACTACACCTGAGATGCAGGGGAAAAAGAAGCTATTGGAGGAGTTGCAGGAAAAGGGTTTCATCTGACCCAGTACATCTCCTTGGGGTTCACCAGTCCTATTTGGGAAGAAGTCAGACAGTACCCTCAGGCTTTGTGTGGACTATCAGAAGTTGAACCAGTTGACGGTTATGAACCGATATCCCTTACCAAGGATCGATGGCCACATTGATCAGCTTTGAGAAGTCCAGGTGTTCTCAAAGATTGAATTTAGGTATGTTTATCGTCAATTTTCTATTAGACCATCAGATATTCCTCTTAAAGCCTTCCATAGCAGATATGGTCTATATAAGTACTTGGTTATGCCGTTCGATCTCACAAACGCGCCTCTAGTTTTCATGGAACTGATGAACCGAGTGTTCCATCCATACTTTTATTCCTTTGTGGTGGTCTTCATGGACGATATCTTGGTGTAATCCCACACTCGACATGACCATGATACCCATCTTGAAATCATTTTGAGTACATTTGAGGAGCGTTAGTTATATTATAAGCTCTCAAAGTTCTACTTTTGGATTGATTAGATTCACTTCTTGGGGCATGTTATCTTAGAGGCAGGAGTATCGGTAGACCTAGAGAAAGTGAGAGCTGTAGTTTCCTGGGAGCAGCTGGAGAAAGTCTTTGAGGTGAACAGTTTTCAAGGGATGGTTAGACAATATAGAAATTTCATACATGACTTTTCACGCTTAGCAACACCACTGACGAGTCTGATTAAGAAGGTGGAGAAGTTATTATGGTCATATTATTGTGACTCAGACTTTCAGGAGCTAAAAAAGAGGTTGAATATAGAACCGATACTATTCTTTCTAGAGTCAATCAAGAGTTATACTATTTACAATGATGCATTAGGTATCGGGCTGGGAGCTGTGCTTATGCAGGGTGATGGAGTCATTGCGTACGTGTTTTAGCAGTTGATGCCACATGAGAGGAATTACCTGACGCACGATCTAGAGTTGGAAATTGTTGTTCACGACTTACAATATTGTAGAAATTATCTTTTGGGAGGGCATATTTTTGTTTTCACCAACCAAAAAATATTCTCTAGTACATCTTCACTCAGCATAATTTGAATTCGAGACAACGCAGGTTGGTTGAATACCTACAGTCCATTGACATTGTCCTTGCCTATACGACTGGTAAATTCAATGAAGTGGCTGATGTATTGACCATGAAAATTCAAATATAGGCATTTTAGTTGGCTAGTAGTCAGTGGTAGCTTATGGATCTGTTCTCTGAGATGCATTTGGAGGTGCACGACAGCCAAGGGAAGACGTTTCTTTCTTCTGTAGCTGTTACCTCTACTCTTCCAGATGAAGTCCGAATGAGGCAGCTATCATATTCCGATGGCCTATTCATAAGGGAGACTATGACAGGAGAGGACCCTATTCCTAGATAGACCGTATATGAGGATGAGATATTTAGTTTCCAAGGGTGTGTATGGGTTCCATCAGACATTCTCGTGGAGCTGATGCTGGATTTTCATTCCTCGGTTTGGAAACATCATCCTATGATCACCAAGATGTATCATGATCTAAACCGTCAGTATTGGTGGCTAGGTATGAAGAGGGACATTGATAGTTTTTTCATGAGGTTTTCCACTTTTCAACAGGTGAAGGCAGAGAATCAGTGACCAACAGGGCTTTTACAGTAGTTACCCATTCCTAAGTGGAAGTGGAATAACGTCGCGATGAACTTCGTTACTGGATTGCCCAGGTCACCTCGGGGGAATGATATTGTTTGGGCTGTCATTGACAGACTCGTGAAGGTTCCTCACTTCATTCCCATCAAGGAGACCCTCAATGTAGATGAGCTGGTATGGTTGTACATCTGAGATATTGTACGTCTACATGGAGTTCCACACTCCATTGTTTCATACAGGGATGCATGTTTTACTTATTGGATCTGGCAGGGGCTTCATAAGGCTTTGGGTACACATGTACTTTTGAATATAGCTTACCACCCCCAGAAAGATGGCCAGTCTGAGTGTACTATTCTGGTGCTTGAAGACATTCTCCGAGCATGCATTCTAGATTTTGGAGGTTCTTGGGATAAGAATATACCTCTTGTGGAGTTTTCCTACTACAGTAGTTTTCAAGAAACTATTCAGATGGAACATTATGAGGATTTTTACGGTAGGCAATGCCGATCACCCCTATATTGGCTGGAGGCAGGAGAGGCAGCTTTGATGGGACCTCGCCCTATTCATCAGACCACAGATCAGATAGAGTTGATTCGGAAGAAGATGGAAAATGCTCAGTATCGACAAATGTCTTATGCTGATCAGTGTAGACGACCTTTGGATTTCAACGTTGGGGATCAGGTTTTCCTGTGTCTCAGACAGAGGTTGGGACAAAATAGGATTAGGAGATAGGGTATGCTTTCACAGAGGTATGTCGGACTATTTGAGGTGTCCGAGAGAGTTGGGATAGTTGACTTCCAGTTGCAATTACCTTATAGGTACTGAGATATGCACGACGTCTTCCACATCTCTCAGCTTCGACATTACTTTTCATACCCGTCACATGTCTTTCAACATGGTGAGTTTTAGCGCGAAGTGGATGCGTCATCTGAGGAGAATCCTATCTGGATTGTGGATCACATAAAAAAGGTTTTTCGTGACCGGTCTGTTCCACTGGTACGAGTGTTATGGCAGTACGGGCGGGTGCAGGACAAGACTTGGGAAAAGGAGGCCGATGTACAAGCATAGTGGTCGGAACTGTTCGAGGTATCTTCCTCTACACCATGCAAGGGAAATTCAAGGACGAATATATTTAAGGGGGAAGTTTTTAAGAACCCGGTTCTTTATTTTAGGTATGATTTTATTTTTCCTAGAGTTTTTGAGAAATGGGGAGTTTCTTGAAAATTTTGAAGTACATGTCGTGTACTTTATGAGTACATGCCATGTATTTGGTTACCACAGGTAGCCGTGTGCTGGATGTGTAGCGGCCATACACACGACCATTTGTGATGACCTAGAGGCTGCCTCAAGTGGAGTATGGAAATGGTGAGTACATGTCGTGTACTTCAAATGTAAATGACAAGTATTTTTTTCATTAAACGCAATGGGGTATCGTCTGACGGACATAACCGCCTCCATATCAACATAGTTCATCCGAGCATGTCGAGCAGCCACAGATCTTCGACAAGCCCCCGAGCCTCCATCATTCCTCCAAATCAAACATAGTTAGTTGTGTTGGAATCACATAGGTGATTTCTCTCTTCTTATGGAACCTCATTTCAAGATTTCTCTTCTTTTCCATTTTATTGTGAGTTGAATGTCTTATATGTTTTCTTAGATCTACAGCTTTCTAATGAGATTCATGCTTTGAGGTTCACATATAGTGATCCTATAACCCCAAGGTAGTTGGTTTGTGCCTTTCTGTTGAATGTATTTGAGTATAATGTGAAAATTTTCCCAGTACCCATGAACGGGGTATTGCGCGTTTACCATTATAGCCCTATTGTCTCTCTATTATGCTGGTATTACTGAGTATATGATTATTGGTTGTGAATAGGGTGAATTGTCGTGACTTGGATGTTTTGACCATGCATGTTTTTCCTGTTTCGACCTTTGGGTTTTGTTTTCCACTTAGGCTGTTGTTTACTTTCCCGTTCCTAGTATTGTAGGATGGTGTGACTATTGTTTTGTTATCCTGTTGTGATGTAGAATTCTAGCCAAGTATTTCATGAGGTTTTCCTTGGCCGTTAAGCACTGATACACTTTCTTGACTTACACATAGTCATGAGGAGCTAGTGTATTGACCATAGGGAGGATGTATGTATAGGATTCGCCAGAGTGTCTTTATAATTTACGATGCGAGACCGCATGGGAATTGACATTGAGTGCTTCCCCAGAGTGTTTTTAGATCCTCAATGTGGACTACATGGGTAATGTGATGTTGATTGCTTCCCCCGAGTGCCTTTAATACCCTTACGAGACTATAGGGGGATTTGATGGTGATTTCTTCCTCAGAGAGTCTATTCTTGAACTGAACCAGGGGGGTTAAACTGAGTGTTCTTCCCAGAGGGTTTCTTGTACTTGTTAGGTAATAATAGAGGGGATATGTTGTGAGTACATCCCAGAGGGATAACTTGGGTTTTATTCTTGATTTTTTTGCTAGGTAGGACCATAGGGGAAAGGATTTGGGTACTTCCCAGAGGGTTACCTATTGTGTTATCTGCTTTGTTTAGCTGTTTCATGCTGTGTGGTGTTTTGAATGCTTCAAACTGTGGATTGTTTACGGATTAGTGCATTCCTGTTAATTTTTTTCTAAACTTTTACCTTCCATATACTCACTGACTGTTTGTAACATATCTTCGGGTTGTTTCCAACTAGGATTTAATCTCACAGCCTATTTGCGTCATGCTTTTGGGCCCAAACAGATTATATTGTTGTAGGTATAGATAAGTGCAGGTTCCCTTCTACATCATGTACATGATTTGTTCTGGAGCAGGAAAGCATGAGACCAAGCTATGTCTTGTGAAGTTGAAGATTTTATCAACTATCATTCGCACTTTGGTTTATGACTATTTTATTCCATCATTTTGACTTGTTTGGCAGTTTCCCAAGTCATATGTATCATGCATCATTTTATATATAAGTTCTCCAGTTTATACTTTCTGTCTTCTATTGTTTATCCTTGTATGATATTATTTCTGCTTCCGCTCATGTATGTATTTGTTTACTTCCACTACGTACTCTTCCAATGAGGTCATAGTTTCCCCACTCTCACACCCAAGGCCCTCACAGGGAGTCGTTAGTCTCTGGTGTTTGGGGAAATACGCTTGAGCCCATGTGACCAACTGGGTATGGGGCGCCTCTAGGTTACTTCTAGAATGAGGACGTTACAACTATTAAGATGGAACTGTATTTATATATGATATATATTATGTTTATGTTTTCTTTATGCTTTGGTATTTTTATTTTATAATATAACTTTATGGTTTCCATTATTAGTAAACGCGATAATTTCATTTGAGGAAGTGCGGACTAACTCCCTGTAAAAGTGATATGACTCGTTCATGCCATACGTGGGGTGTATAAAGGATGGAGTTATTGAAATTATATATGATACTATACTGTAATTATAAAATAACTTTATATCATTAATTTTTCATTTAATTAAAATACAAAATATAAATGAAAGTATCATTCATGTGTACGTACGGTGTACCATATTCATGAATGGTGCTATTCATTTCTTAACTATAATAGTAATGTAATATTATAAATAAATATATTTAATGGATATATATGATATTTATGATATTTATATCATGAATATCATTCTAGAGATAATTGAATATTGACCACATGGACAACTTGTAATTATAAGAAGTCCATTTTTGACTCACGTACCAAATATTGAACAAATAACCATTATTAACTTAAATGATTTCATAATGTTTATAAAATGGCAATAAGTGGTATATAAGGAATGATAAACCTGAAAAATGTACTTAATAAATTATAAATTACCATAAGTTTTTTATTCAGGGAAAAAAGGAACAAACAAGTCAAGTCACGCATGAGGTAAGGATATTTCTTTTCTCACTTTTAATTTCGTGATATCTCCATGGTTTTCCACTTATTCATTGCATGTGGTGTATTGTGTACTTCAATTTGATATATATTATAATGATTCCAATTATATTCATGGTATTATGTATATTGTGTACTGTCATTTGATATATATTGTAATGATTCTCATTATGTACTACCCATGATTGTACACTCTGTGCAATATAACATCATTTATGAGTATTTACATCTTCATTATAGGATCCTTCTTTCATGTGATGTGTGTTTTGTAAGTTGCCTAATCTGTAAGGAAACCATTCACCATCCTCTTTTTAAAAGACTTCTATTTGTTCTGTCTATTAATTTACATCTTATTTTGTTGGGATATTTTCTTCTATATCCATATTGATGTAAATTATATGTCCAAGGGATGAGATACCCTTTTAATCTCATTAACTCATTTTCTAAATTTTAATGTGACATTTTTAGACTGTCGAATTTTTTCAAGGGAACTTCTTAACCCAATTTCAATTATTTTGGTTAAACATGTACTTCTTGACTATGTCGTCATATGAATTTGTGTGAATTACCTTTGGTAGTTTTACACTTAATATCCACTTATTATGTGTATTTATATTGGTCAAACATAATTATGTGATTTATTTATCCTTAATTTAAGGATACTGTCTTTATAAGGGATTTCATCTCAATTTACATTTATAATGAGACTTTATTGTTGTTATGCACCAATTCACTCATATATGGTGTATATACTATTCTTTTTCATATTATATCATGAATAACTTTATTCTCATGATATTATAAAGTTCTTATTAAATGTTATTACTCAATTAGTTGTATTCAAAAGTGTCTCATTTTGTTAATAACACTTTAACGAAAATATCATTCTAAATGTTTTAAAGATTTATTATTCTATATCTTTATCTTTAATGTATTTTTTTTAAAAATAGTATTGAGTATTTATTTATATAGACATTAATGTTTTAAAATTATAATTCCATTAAAATCTTCAATGTGTTATGGGACATTTTGATTCAAAAATATCTTTTATATGGATTATAAAAACGGATTGATTATTTCAAAATCTTGAAACTACTTCTTGTGAATGAAAATGAAATGTTATTAGTGAAATGTTTATATTTGCAATATATTAAGTGTTATGATGGTACTTGAACATTTTACGGGTGGTTACGTGATAAACCAAATGACGGGTGGTGCCATGATAAACCAGGATGGGTGGATACATTATAACATCCAATGCATTGGGTATGGTAGTGGCCATACGGCTATTCAATTTGGTGGTATGTGTGTAAGTAGACCGTATGGTTATTCCACTTAAATATTTTATGTCCCAAGTTACCATTATATGTTAAGTGTTCTTTATGTGGGTTTTATGGTAATATTTTGAATAAAAAATAGAATGTATTGATCTTTTATTCAATGAAGAGTATTTAATACTTCATAAAGGTGAAAAGTATTACTTATGATAATGTATTCATGGTTTAATTATTGCTGTGAAAAACTAACAGTTTTCCTTCATTGTGTATCCCTTACTGAGCTTTTTACTCATCCCTTGTTTTTGAAATTTTTTTCACAGTACATGATGTGGAATAGGGACAAAGATGTGATCACGGAAAATTCAAGATGTATAAAACATGGAACTGGACATGATTCCTTGTATGAGTTAATATTTTATGAAAAATGGATATTGGGTAATAGTGTCTACTTGTAATATTCAAGATATGTAATACTTATGGCCTAATTATCTAAAATTATAAACCTGAAAATATCCTCTATGTGAAATCTTGACATAATTCAAGATTGTATACTTTATAAAGCTGGGTCCTTATAGTTGGTATTAGAGGACGAATTAGATAACTTTAGAGGTTAGGGTGTTATTTATGCACAAGTGACATAACCATAATGGTTAGCATATTATAAATAGTCATTGTTATATTATATAAATCAAATGTGTTTAAGATAACATGGATAAGGATATATTAGTATTTACCCTCCTCAATAGATATTATATGATTATTTTACTGATATACTCACACTAACGTTTTTGGTTTTAGTAAATGGATGGATCTACTAGACACCAAAGTAACAGTGGATGTGAAGAAAACTATGACAATATTCTGAATGAGCAACTAAATGAAATGGGAGTTGCAATGAGAACAATTTTGGTTATTCTCAACCAACTATCTAGACTAATGATTTAACACCTAAACCATGGTGATATTTATAAGGAATCATATATGCCAGAAGCAAATACCTATGGATGTTCAGGTAATAATCATAAAGGTATGTATGTTCAAAAACCTATGTATCAAGGATGTGGAAGGAAACACGTAGGAAAATGATTTAAAGGGATGGGAAGATGATGTAGATGTGGCAATGATGGTCATAAATAAGGAACCTTCCATGAAAAAATAAAGCATCCAGTTGACTCCAATAAAGGGAAATAAGTTCTTTTTGATGGATCTGTTGAATTTTTTTAAAAGTGGTGCTCATGGTCATTATAAAAATAGATTTAATATGAAGAAGGTTTGAGAATGGGATCAGGATAATCGTACAAATATATTTTTACCAATTTCTAAATCCATTTCAGTTGAATATGAGGAAACTGACCAAGACCAATGAAAGGTATGAATTATTTCTTAGCTGATGTTTTAACATTATTTAATATTAAGAAATGATTCATGATTTTTTTGGACGGAAAGAATTATTTCATAATATGTGGGTAAAGAATGGTTAGTGGATCATGAATAATGTTTTAAAAAGTCAACATATAAGGTATTGAAAAGTTATGGTATATTTTAAGATGATGAAATGCTTATAATTATTAAGTCTCTTTTAATGATGGGATTACATCAGAAGACCTTTTATAGTATGTGTACCTCTAAAGTTTGATATATAAATATGTTATTCAAGGAATAATTATCTTTTCTTTTATGGATTAATGGTCAAAATTTTATTTTGGAAGAATCTATGTTTTTGTTATGGACAAATGGTGATTTGTGTTATTTACGGAAATTATTAACCTATTATAGAGAATATGCAATTAGGTTAATTACACTACAATATGAGACATTAAGAGTAGTAAATGTTATTTGGAGATAAATGTTATGATTTAATGTGGAATACTATGGGATTAAATCCTTTTGAACTTTGGGTTTCTATATTAGTTTGGAATATATTGAATAATTTTATGGGAAATTGTTTATTTAATAGTGTCTTATGATCTTCGTGTTTTGTTTGAAAATTTTTGGAGATTAAGAGTAGTTTTTCTTTTTGTAAAAGATTATCCTTTTGTGGATTATCTAATCTTGTACTAGACATTTTGGTTTTGGTTAATATCTAAATACATGGTAAATATATAGTTCATCTTTTGTGGTGTATGTAATTATCTTGAAGGTGATTATATCACTTTTAATGTGAAAAAGTCATCATTAATATACATCGATTAGAGAAAAGATGAGTTTGTGGAAGAATTTTATTAAAGGATGACACTCTACATGACATGTAATTATATTTACTTAAGATCATTGTCTAGTTATTAATAAAATTATTCAACTCTATGAAAAGTATCTTGAAGAAAAAAATATTATAACATCTCTCTTTTATCATCATAGTTTTACCCAACCACAAATGTATGGTATTGTGGTGGTAAATATTATGTGATCATGTTCTCTGTCACTCTCTATTAAACTATGATAGTTAGTTTCTCTTCCATATCCATGTTTTCATGGAATCCTAGTATCTATTATCTTTGGTGACCTTTGTACTTTTCTTCCTTTTTTAAAGTGTTATTTTAATTGACTATTTTTCTGATGTGAGGATTTCATTGAATATTCCGAGGCCCATTTTAAAATTATGAGGACACAATTCCCAAAAGGGGGGAAGAATGTAACATCCCAAGTAAATAAAGAACATTCCATTTCTCATATTTATTAATATTTTTGAACTAAATTTTAATCATAATTTAAATGAGACACTATGTTCTATGGCATAATCGATACACAACAGTGGGTTTCATTGAATTTTGACGTTTCACACTAATAATATAATATTATTATTTTAAATTATAGTTAACGCCTAAAAAATGTATTAGAATGAAAAAACATAACTAACAAAAATATGAATATAAATGTTTCTTAAATGTTTTTACATTTATCTAATAAAATATTGAGGCCCGAAAAAAGAAAATAATCTGATTTTAAGCATAAATACTCTAATATTTTTTTAAAAGGCCAATTTAACACCTTTTGATGGTGAACCTTCTATAAATATAGTTTTGGACACTTATATATGTTCTTTTTTCCAAAATAAAATTTATATTTAGAATTGGGACATCAAAATTTACTTTGGGTAAAATTTTGGTATTTTTTCTGATGAAATTCATTTTTTGATAAATAGTGAAAAATACGGTATTTTAATTCGAAACAACCTTTTAATCTAATTTATTTATATTGATAGATTTTATTTTTAATTGGTTTTAAAGTGTAATTAGATTATATTTTTACCATTTAATCCAATCTTGGTCATTGTAATTAATTTCAGTTTGAAATTGGGCATAAAAAAGTGTCAATCTTTTGATAGATATTGTTTCTTAAAAACACGCTATTTGTTTTGACAACGAATGTTATTTTAAATTAATTAATGCAACTTCTATGTTTTGAATTTTTTATAATTGACATCATTTTTTAATTCATAGTACTAAATATAACTTTGGATGAATTTTTGGTATTTTTCTGAAAAACTTTAATTTTTGATGAATAGTGAAACTACTAAGTAGTAGTTAAAAATCTGAATTTTTCATTAAAATGAAATTTTACCACTTATGTGAATTGAATTTTAAAAATTATCCATACATGGTTGTTATTAATAAGTAAAATTTGTTTCAATAATATGAGAATAATTTTTGGGGAATTGTAACTTTTTAATTTTATTTACCGCGGTTAATGGTAAATATGATAATTCATGTTGAAAATAATATTAAATTAATATAAAATTACCTTAAAACTTGTCCTAACCTTATTGGATGATTAATTTCCTACCAAGACAATCCTTGGGAGAGACTTTTGTCTTTTTTATGCCACTTGGGTAAGACAATGATATTAATAACTTTTTTTTAAAGTAAAAATAAAAATATCATAAACATGTATTGTTTTTATAAAACAATTTTAATGAGTAGTTATCTAATTGATATATTTGACTATAAATATTCAATATAAAGATAAAAATATTTCATACATAATTGTAAATTTTTTATAATTTTTACACATTAAATAATTTAAATTTTATATGACACAATAATGATGCAGTGTTTACCTCATTGATAAATGATTTAAATAAATCAGATTATAAATATTAAAAAAATATCCAAAACCTGTCCAATTATCATTGGATGATTTTATTTCTACCATTAGTCATCATATATTTGACTTTATTTAGTTTTGGCATTTTAGAAACTGAATTTCATTATATAAAAAAATAATATTTTACATTTTCCTAAAGAGTCCCTCCCCCTTATAAACATCCTTCACTTGTAACCAATTCCTCACACTAATAAAGCCTCTCGGACTATCCAAATCATACCCAAATAATATCTCATGATCCCTCTTCTCCTCTTAGAAGCCTTACCTTAGGTAGAAGGCACGTCAAGAAGTCCTTTTGGTTCAAAACAAAGGGAGTTACCCAAATTAAAGGTAATCGTTTCTCTTAAATTCATTTCTTTTATATTATTCTCCAATGCCTAAGATCTTTTTATTACATTATTTTGTAACAAAACTACTATCCTTAATATATTTGGATGTTTTTTGAGAAGGATCAGAACTACACTTACACACACCTCCATCTAATGGGTGAAGAACATACTGTTTCTGTGGATAGAAAACTAACGCGTCACAAAACGATGATTGCTCGATTATCCTCTAACTCCTATCATAGTGGCCATTAAGATGGAACTGTATTTAGATATGATAAATAGTATTTTTATGTTTTCTTTAGGCCTATTTTTTTAAAGCATGCCATTATGGTTTCCATTATGGGTAAAGGCGATAATTTCATTTAAGGAAGTGTGGACTACCGCCCCCAAAGTGATATAACTCGTTCATATCATACGTGGGAGATATAAAGGATGAATTTATTGAAATTATATATGATAGTATATTGTAATTATTAAATAACTATGTATCATTATTTTTTCATTCAATTAAAATATGAGATATAAATTAATATAGTGATCATTCGTATGTACGACTTACCATCTCCATGAACGGTGCATTTCATTTCATACTTATAAATGTTATATAATTTTATAAATACATATATATACAGGATATATATGATATATATGATATTTAAATATTGAATATAATTCGGGATATAATGGACTATTGACCACTATGAAAACTTGTAATTATAAGAAGCCCATTTTTTACTCAAGTACTAAATATTGACCAAACGACCATTATAAACATAAATGGTTACATAATGTTTATAACATGGAAATAAGTTGTATAAAATGAAGGATAAACATGAAAAGGGTTATTAATCAGTTATAAAATAACTTGTTTATTAATCAGGAAGAACAAGGAACAAACAAGTCAAGTCGGACACGAGGTAAGAAGTTTTCTTATCTCACTTTTAATTCTGCGAGATTTCCATTGTTCGCCACTTTTTCATTGCATGTGGTGTATTGTGTACTAACATTTGATATATATTATAATTATTCTCATTATATTCATGGTAATAGATGATTAATTTGGTGGTTATTACCTTTTGGTGATACAACTCAGTTGATTACAATGTATTAACATCTTCATTGTCTGATCTTTATTTCATGCGGTGTATGTTTTGTAAATTACAAAATCAGTAAGGGTACCTTTCACCCTCCTCTTTAAAATAATACTTTTTGTTATGTCTTTTAGTTTACATCTTATTATGTTTGAATATGTTCTTCTATATCCTTATTGATGTACATTTTATGTCCAAGTGATGAGATACCCTTTATATCTCATCAACTCATTTTTTTAATGTTAAAGTGACATCGTTAGGTTGTAGAATATTTGCAAGGGACCTTCTTAACCCAATTTAAATTCTTTGGGTTCAACTTATACTTCTTGAATATGTCATCCTATGAATATGTATGAATGAACTATGATTTTTTTACACATAATATCCACTTATATTGGGTGTATTTATATTTTCCACACATAATTATGTGATTTATTTATCCTTCATTTAAAGATAAAACTTTTATAAGGGATTTAATCTAAACTTATATTTCCATTGATACTTCACTTTTCTTATACACCAATTCACTCTTATATAGTGTATATATTGTCCTTTTTCATATTATATAATGAATCCATTTATTCTCATGATATTATAAATTTTTTATAAAATGTTATTCCTCAATTATTTATATTCAAGAGTCTCTCATTTTGTTAAAAACTCTGTAACTAAAATATCATTTTAAATGTTTTAAAGATTTATTATTCTAAATCATTATCTGTAATGTCGATGTTTTAAAAATGGATTTTCGTATTTATTTATATGGACATTAATGTTTCAAAATTATAATTCCATTAAACACTTCAATGTGGTATGGGACACTTTGATTTATAAATCTCTTCTTAATTGGATTATGAAAATGGATTGATTATTTAAATATCTTGAAATTACTTCATGTGATTGAAAATGAAATATTATTGGTGAAATGTTTATATTTGAAATATTTTATGTGTTATGATGGTACTCAGACATTTGACAGGTGGTTACTTGACAAACCGAATGACAGGTGGTGTCATGATAAACTAGGACGGGTGGTTACATTTTAACCTACAGTGCATTAGGTATGAAAGTCAGCCATATGGATATTACATTTAGTTATACGTGTGGAAGTCGATTGTATCGTTATTCCACGTAATAATGTTTATGTCCCAAGTGACCTTTATATGATATGTTCTCTTTATATGGGTTTTATGGAAATATTTTGGTTAAAAAATGGTATGTGTTGATCTTTTATTCAATGAAGAGTATTTAATACTTTATAAAGGTGAAAAGTATTACTTATTATAATGTATTCATGGTTTACTAGTTGTTTTGAAAAACTAACAGTTTTCCTTCTTTGGGTATCCCTTACAGAGCTTTTTTCTCATCCAATGTTTTTGAAATGTTTTTCATAATAAATGAAGTGGAATAGCGACAAGGATTTGGTCAAGGAAAATTCATGATTTATAAAACATGTTACTGGACATGTTTCTTTTTATGAGTTTATATTTTATGAAAAATGGATACTGGGTAGCAGTGTCTACTTTTAATATTCAAGTTGTTATGTAATAGTGATAGCCTAATTATCAAAAACTCTAAACCTGAAAAGATATTCAATGTGAATTCTTGACATAATCCAAGATTATATATGTTTAAGGCTAGTTCCTTATAGTATATATATGAGACAATATGTTTTCAAATAGTTACATAGACTATAGTTTTAGATCGTGATGATTTATGTACATCTGGGTTGTTGAAAGGATTACATTATGTGTTTGGTACGTAGTTAACCTTGATCACAGCGTTCCACCCTCAGATGGATGACCATATACAGTAGACCAATTGGGTTTTGGGGGACTTGTTGAAGGAATGCATGTTTGACTTTGGTTGTAGAATATATGATCACCACCAATGGTAGAGTGTGAATCCAAAAACAACTATAATTAATCCTTTGGTATGGTACCATTAAATACCTTCAATGGGTGACACTGTCGGTCACTACTTTGATGGACATAACCAGAAGAGTCATTTATCATGGGCCTGATGTTATTCTGAGCTACTATATAAAAGGTGAATATCATCCATGAGCAGATGAATAATGTAGATCCACTAGAAGTCTTACGTTGATAGGTGATTGGGGCTTTTGGAGTTCATGGAAGCAGACCATGTATTTTTATGATTTTACATCGATGGGGATTACAAATATTTGTCCTAGGTGGAAAGCTATATTTGAGGATCATCATTCCTATCAATATACTTTTTAGAGTTGGTGATGTGGTGTACCTCTTGGATCCACCATCATAGTTTGATCAGTTACACAATATCTTCCATGTCTTGAAGATAATGATACACATGCCTAACCCATCATAGGTCATTGATGAGTTGTAGCTAGACATTGAGGATTGGTGGTCCTTTTCAGAGTACCTAGTGGAGGACAGGGATCAGCATGAGAGGTCCTTTGGGGGAGATTAATTCCTTTTCTGCATTCTTAGTGGTAGCATGAGAATCTCCATGAGGGAAAATGGGAGCAATAAGCTCAGATTTATGCTGAGTACCCTCATATGTTTGTGTTTCTCTTTTGTATTTTTATGTATGTAAATCACCTTAGTAGGGATAATGTGACGTCCTAGATTTTCAGTGAAATATTTTTGGATATTATATGGAATTATTTCGATACCAGGCCCTGATATGATGTGTAATTACAAGGCATAGTGTGCCTAAAATAAATGTTTGAAAAATAATATTCATTTTAATATAACATCAACATGTTTTTCCACAAAATGTGTAAAAAATATTAAACAAATGAGTAGATAAAAAATAATGGGGAACCATTGATCTCATATTTTTAGCTTTACCATAGTCTTGACATTACTATATTCAGTGTCAGTTGTTTGTGAATAATTTTTCATGGGATTTAATGGGAATAAAATAATTAAAAAAATTATTTTCATGAAGAAACAACTAATAATCATTAAAAACATTATTATGTAGAATTTATGTGTTAATTAAATAACTCTAGAAACCATAGAGAATCAACTAAGAGAATATTGAGAATTTCCTCTTTTGCGATGGTGACTGATCATGGATCGATGACCAATGCACCTCAGATTCAAAGGACCTTGCCTATGGAAGTGACATGGTGACCTATCTTCATCATCAAGAAATCCTGATCATGGTGGGGATTTTTATCATGATATTAATTACACATTAATGAATTCCATGATGATTGTTTATTAATCAATGAATTTTTTGACCTGAGGATCTTTTGTATTTGTAAGATGGTTTTTTTGTAGGTTATTGGGGTTTATAAAATCATTTTTTCTAACCCTAAATCCCACATTCTTGATCATTATCCAAGAATGATTTTGCAAAGATTTTAAAACATTGATCATGTTCATTTCTCCTTCTGTTATTTCTATTCTCTATCGTTGGTATCCCATGGTTTGTGACTCAACATTTTTGGGTGGTTCAGAGTACAATGAGTCCCCCACATTCTAGGATAATTGACAACTAAGGCCGGATCTATGTAGATTGATACCCAAGGAGCTCCAATCTAATACAATTTGATTACTCAGGAATTATAAGAGGAAATATGGTCTATTTAAGGGACCACCAACATGACACCAGGGGCCGGTGGTGTCACTCATTAGTGGAGTTGTGTGCAGTGGGTTTAGCTAGTAGTGGCCACGGGTGATGGTAGCAACAATGAATGTGCGACAGTGGTGGGAAGGGATTATGGAGGTGTGCCATTGACAGAAAACATAAATGCACTGTCGGGGCTGACATAGGAAGAAATGATAGAGAATCACGTGATATGCAATGGTGAAGGAACAGGCTAAGCCAGGATGGATCGGGTTGGTGGGCCAGGTCAGATAAAGTGGACTTTGGTCAGACATGGGTTGGATCTGTGGTGATCTGGGTGGGGAATGGTCATGGTCGACATTAGGGACATGGTTGTCTGAGCCTCTATGGGCACACTGGCCATTATTATGGATCATGATGGTCGAATATGGGCTTAGAGCCCACATTACTGACTATGTATTAATTTGACTGACCATAGCTGTCGACTGTGGTGGTAGGTCCATAGGTCCAGGTAGTATTGTGGTTGATTCTGATCAATTAGAGTATCCCCAAAATAAGGACCCCAATCGACGATTCCTCCATACAGTTGAGACCCAAATTTGGAGAAAATCATTTTGGGACAAGTGTTGATATTTTACTGTAGACAATTATAGGTTTAGAGTGTTCCCTTATTCCTTGACTCAATGGTTTAGTATGATATTACATACACATCAATATATTATAATCCCTTATTCAGGTCGAGTCTAATATAGATTATTGTATCCCTCCTCCATACTAGATTGTAATCCTCTGTCACCCTAGTGGAGTATATGGAACCACATAACCTCCTTGAGTTGGGTGATGATCCTCCATATGGTGGTCCACATCTAGAGGGTTAGTGGAATCCCCAAGTGTTTCTAGGTGTGATACCCTAGATAGTAGGTTGATCCAAATTGGGTACATGGAATCCACTATTGATTCTGGGTGTGATTATTAGTTTCCTCAATCAATTCTCTGAGTTACCCCTTCTTTTTGTATCATAGTCTTTATTGACCAATGAGTCCTCTTTGGGAAGGGACCAAATGATTTACACCTTTTTTTGAATATTTCTAATGATATCATCACTCAAGGATATTTTTCTCCCTGAACGTGTGTTTTTCAAGGTGAATCATATGGCTGGTAGTTGGTTATGACTACTTCATGTCGTGGTGTTTTTTTGGGTATATCTAGATATTCTTGTTATATGTGCCATATAAATATACCTTCTTTAGATTAATGTACTTTCCTTTGTGTTATTCCTATATTGTATTCCTTTGTTGTATTTCATTGCGGTATTCCATTGTGTTATTTTTTGGTGGTAATTATTTTTTGTATTACTCTGTGGTATTACTTTGTGGTTTTGAGGTGTCCTTATCAGTATTGTCATTCTCACCCCTGCATGGGCTTTCCCAAACATGTTGTTTCTTGTGTAGATGATTGACCTTTTGACAGATTCCTAGGAAGACCAAGACTAAAAAGTACTTAGGGAGACCAGAAAAATCAAAGTGGGTTCATTTGTATTTCATATAGCAGTCCCAAAACCATTACATCAATGTTGTACTTGTGTTATAGACTCATTTTTGTGGGATTGTATACTTTCCATTTTTAAATTACATTAATTATCATATAAATCTATTGTGATATCTTATTGGTATGCATGGATTGTTTACTCAGTGGTTTTTAAATTTCATCATTATGTGGCTTGGAGATGTGTGTGTGTGTGTATAGGTACTTAGTCTAATGATTCCCATTCGTTGAATATTCCTAATCGGTGCTAGTATCCAATCCTTGGACTATTAATGTTGAGCTTGTTGCGGTCATTTCATGGACCCCTCTGGGATGGTTCATGACACCGTGGGTCACAGATGTGGTAGTTGATGTCGTAGTCCTATAAAACTCTTTTGATCTTGATTCTTTGGGAAAACATGGGATTTTCTACGATGTGGATCTAGTTGTTTTTTGGGATCGTAATGGACATGGTCTATTGAAAAGTTTCTTGGACCCCAATTCATGCCTAATAGTGTTTATATTGAGATTTCCCTTGGGCTTGATGATGATTAATTGTTCTGTTATAAATTGGATCTAGCCCAAAGGGGTATGACATTTATTTTTATGAGGAATGACTACATTAAATGTAACACTCTTGATTATATGGTTATATCATGGTATATGTTACACATTTTCTTATACGTCATGGATGTGGTTGTTTTTATTAATATATTATATGTAATGGTTGTGGGTGAAATTTCATATTGTGAATATGGGTAGGTTGTGGGGTTCTCATGATTATTCTTACAGTTTCATTATTACAAGATCCTATCCCATGTTTTCTAATAATTGTTTTTGGGAAATATAGTATCACTGTTTTTTAGTATATATCATGTGAAAATTAAAATTATCTTCTTCTTAACTGTGATATATATTGCACCCTATTTTAGCCTATATTTCACAGCCAATATTTTTATAGACTGTATGGGAGGTGTCCTACTAGGATTGTATCTCAAAAACTATTAAAGATTCCATTGGGTACTGAGAAATTATATTTAGATGTTTCTAGAGAACATGTAATGATCACATAGATTGATTCTTGAATTTTGGCCCTGAATTGGGGAAGTGGAGGAAAAGTATGTTTTGATGCTTGTGATGTTATCACGAGATATAGCATTTCAATATTTTGGTGGTTTTGATGTATGTATTGTAATAATGTTGTATATAAATGTTTTTGTTATTTTGTAGACATAGTATAATCATCATTTTGTATATGATATTTGTGAGGAAATTGTTACATATGTATATCTGTCACGGGGATTTTTACTGCTTATTTATTTATTATTATGCATTTACTTATTTTTTTTAATATCTACCTCTATGTTACCTGTAAATACGTTATAGTCCCAGAACATATTACCACATTTCCTCACATCTTGTATGAATCTTCTGGAATTTTGGGACATGTTCTTGAGGCCTTGTGACTAACCAGGATTCGAGCTTAGTTCAGTGAAATTTGGGTCTGGGATGTTACAAACTGTCAGAAGTAGAGTTTTATCATTATTTCCTTACTATATAGAGAAAAACGAAATAATATTTGTATAATATATTCTTTTAGTTATTTGTGTATTGTAGTAGCTAACCCATTTACTGTAAAAAGAAACATTCCCTCAATTGCATAATTGTTGTTGTCTAGATATTGACTGTTACAGTTGATTTGATTCCACCATTTGGTGATTCAATTGAATTCTGATGTTATCATTGATATGGTTGAGGGTTATACTTTTTTTCAACCCAATGAATTTATGTTAATCCATATCTTGAATCATTTTGGGAATTTACTAGAATTCAAATTCTATATGTTATTTCGTTACATATTGGATTTACTACATCACTTCCTGACATTATGATATGTTCCTTGTATGATATACCTTTTTTATATATATTATATAATTGGATTTGGAAAAAAATGGTTTGTATATATAGTTTCTATCATAACATGAGTAGTTTATTCCTTATTCAGCCATAACAGACACTCTAAGAATCCAATTGTGGAACATTGAGTCCTAGACCCCAAGTCTCATGGACTAGAATATTTTTTTGGTGTGCATTATGTGGAAGCCATATTTTAGTTCATGAAGAGCATGAGACCTTATGAAAAAGGAGTTGTGAAACATTTAGTTCATCCCTTTTAAATGAAATATCAAATAAAGCTGAAAGCAAATGGAAAATGAATCTATTAAACATATATATAACCTTCACCTCACATCCAAGTGGGATTTAGGTAGTGTGTATAGTAACATTGTGACTATTTCATTTCTCGTTTCCTAGAATTAGGAGTAGGTTGTGTTTTATGATCTATTTATAAAAATTATTGAACATTTCATACCCTGTTAGGTATAAAAATTATTTTTTAGGTTGAGGAATTCATTTAGAATTGTAAATAAATTCCCCGACAAAAAAATGGAGTTATATGTTATGATGGTTGTGAAAACCATCATCTAGAGGCTCTGGGTCATGGGATACCAGTGGATCCTCCTATAGATCCAGTGCAGTTTATAGTGGTTTTTCCATAAACATGTGCTAAGGCACTAATTGTCATTGGTTATTTCCTCTTTATGCCTAATCTTCTGGGAGCATTGTATCATTCCTCGTCTATATCTATGTGGATGTGTGTGCACAACATAAAAATCCACTATATTTTTAAGAGATGGAGATACATAGGATATAGACCAATGGCTTCAGATTATTCTATCAATCTTCTATAATATAGAGACACCTCCTTAGATGATATTGAAGGTCATTATTTATAAGGATTAGGGAGCAAAAATCACTGGTGGGATGTTTTCAACTAGGCCGGTAGGAAGTGAGATATGGTTTGGGTGTATTTCCAAACTAGATTATTTGACACATTTTACCCTGAGATCCTTTGGGAAGATTATGATAGTGATTTCATGCATCTGGATAAGGTCACTATGATAGATATGGAATAGTAGAACATCCATATAGAGTTTCAACATTCTAAATCAATGTACATTATGGATGAGACATCAAGGGTGAGATGATTTGAGAATGGTCTCTAACATACTACTCAATATATGGTCAACATGTTCATGTTGATGATGATTATTATAATATTAATTCATTCAAAGATTATAAAGTGTAACCTGAGGGAAGTCGAGGGTGCAGAGTAGAGTTGTGTAGTTTCTCGACCCAGTGGTTTGACATTAGTGAATAGAAGTGACATTTTGAGGCTTCCCCCTAGATGCGTACCAAATTACCTCTTGTACTAGTATTTTTGTTTTCTATCACCAGTGTTGAATATTGGGACACATGGGGAATCAGTGTGATCCCGACCAAGTTGATTATTGAGCTTGCGGCATAATGGGCCACACACAATGTTTCAGTATGACATTCCCTCCAGAAGTGAGTTGTAGGGGGTCTGCTTTGACACCATGTTTAGATCATGTTTCCCAAATTCACATCAGTCAGGGTTCTCCAGAAGTATTGGTAAATTAAGTAAATGAAGTGGTGGTCAATGCCAAGGACACTAGGCCATAGTTTCACCGAGACGATAGATTGGGCATACTCTAGATAGTGAGGTTGTGTCACATGTCCACGGTTCTAGAAAAATCTATTTTGTAATGAATACATATAAGATGTTGGGTGATGGACCATCTATAGTGATAGGTACAACCATAGTAGCTTCTATTCTTTTATCATATGTGTTGAAAATGGTGCATCGCATAGTTTCATATCATTATCTACAATGGTAGGTATTGGGATTATGGTTCAGTATTTTGAAGTTCTTGTGATTCCTGACACACCATTGTGGATCAGAACAGTGGTTGAAAGTCAATTCAAGGAGTTCCCCCTTGAGTTTGGTGGGTGTAACTTCATATAAAATATATTTTCCTTAATATGGTTATGATTAACATCAAACATGGAATGAAGTTGATAATATATTATCATGCCTACATTGATTACTATCTCCATAACCATAGGGAGGATTTTTTTATTTACATGGGTGAATGGGATTCCTAGCCATGTAGAATAGACCATTGCATCATTGAATATGAAGATTGATAACACATATTTATAGTTTGTATATGGATGATGAAGAAGCGTGTTAGGTGAAATTTCCCCCATTGGTTGATTGTTTCATGTACATCTCTTCTAATAACATTTCTAATTTACCTCTTGAGAGAGAGATCAAATTCTCCATTGATCTTTTGGTAGGATCCACATTGGTATCTATTCCTCCTTACAGGGTGGCTATGATAGAGTTGTAAAATCATAGTAGGAAGATAGTGGATTTTAAGTTACAGGTTTATATTTGACCTTGTACTTCTCTATGAGGTATATCAGTACTTTTGAGAAGTAGGTGGATGATAACATTAGGATTTTTGTGCATTATTGGAAATTGAACAATATAATGGATAAGAATAGACATGCCTTACAACAGATCAATGGTTTATTTGATCAGCTTCGAGGATCTCGGGTGTTCTTGAAAATATATTTGAGATCCGAATATCAATAGGTGAGTTTTCAACCTATAGACATACCTTATATATATTTTCATTATTGTTATGATCAATATGAATACCCTTGTATTTTTTTTGGTCTGAAAAATTCCTTAGAGACATTCATGGAATTGATAAATTTAGATTTCCATGATTATCTAGGTTTGTTTGTTGTGGTTTTTCATGCAAGATATCTCGGTGTGTTCTCTCAATCATCATAAACATTTAAAAAATCATAAAATATTATTTATCACAATATTATTGAAATAGTTATATTTTAAACTCAAAATGTTGTAGTTTTTGATGGATAAAATTAACTACACTGGGCATATAATCTCCGATATAAATGTATCAATTTTCTAAGATAAGGTGAGTTCTGTTGTAGACTAGGATAATATAAAGAAAATATTTGATATAAAGATTTTATTGTGGATAACTGGATATTATATCAATTTTATATATAACTTATCTTTACTAGTATCATCATTGATGGGTTTGACTAATAATTGTGTGATGTTTTTATGGAAAAGTACCCATGAGACAACCTTTCAAGAGCTCAAAGGAATATTTACAACCATGCTGGTACTTATTCGGATGGATTAGAGAAGATGTTACATAGTGTATTATGAATCATCAATTATCTGGAATGAGAAATTGCGGATGTAGGGATATAGAGTTGAGGAGTATGATTTTCATATCAGAGGCCACATGAGAGGAACTACTGGATAGATGATCTAGAGTTAGCTATAGTTGTTCATGATTTTCACTGTTAGGGACATTGTTTACAAGGAGGGAATTTTTTTTGTAAATGGACCACATAATATTACTGTAAATATTTACACATCATGATCTGAATATGAGTCAGAAATGGTGGGATGGGTACTTAAATCTTTGGATTATGTTCTTGCTTATATTTTTAGAAAGGGAAATGTTGTGGTTGATGCACTAAGTAGGATGAAATAGACATATAGTTCAAAATTTCAGTAGAAATTGTGGTATTATATATTGTTTTCAAGGATTCAATAGAAGGTGAAGGATGGTTAGGATTAGACCATTATTAATTCGTTGGATATGATCTATACTCTTATGGGTAGATTTATAATGAAATTATTTTATATTTTTTTGTCCATGACCTATGAGAGATTGGTATGTGAGGACCAACATCCTATTTTGACCATAAGCTACGATGAGATGTCATGTATCTATGTTTGTATTTGGGTCAAATTAGTAATATGTGAGGAGCTAATGCAAGAGTTTCATTCTTTATTTTAGTAGTGCATCTAGCTTCACCAAGATGTATTTTGACATGCACCATCAGTACTGCTGGTCTAGTATGAATAAAGAGGTAGATGTATTTGATTCGATGTGTTCCACATATCAATATATGAATAAATAATATTAGTGAATATCCATAATTTTATAGTTTCTACCTATTCCTTAGTTGGAATGGGATGATGTCATGAAAGATTTTGTGATCTGTTTTCTGAGGTCTCCTCAAGGTAGTGATGATCTTTGGGATCTTTTTTATAGAGTCAAGATGTTTTCACATTTCCAAAAGATAAAATAGACCTTTAGTCTTGATGGGAATGGGAGGTTGTATATCAGTGAGATAGTATGTCTTCATGGGGTCCCCCATAATTTCATTTATGATATAGATTCATTTTTTACATATTGTTTCCATCAGTGTTTTCAGAAGGTTTTGGGTACAAAACTACTTCTGATAACAAAATAATTCTAACCTATTTATGGATCATTAGAGTGTATGATATAGGTTCTTGAGAAAAAGAAACCAGAATGCATCTTGGATTTTTTTTTGCATCATTGGAGAGGCATATATCGCTGGATGATTTCTCCTATAATAATATATACCATGCCACTATACAAATGAAGCCTAATGGGGATTTTAATGGCAGGCCACACAGATCTCCACTATTCTAGATCGAGGAATTAGAGGAAGATTTACATGGGCCACATCTCATATAATATACTTTGGAGTAGGTCCATTTGATCGGAAATCATATGGATACTATAGAGTCCAAACAAAAATATTACATTGATCGAAACAAAACCCATTTTCAGTTTGAGGTTGGGGATCTGGTCTTTATACGTGTCTCACCAAGGCTGGGATACATATGGATTAGAGGAAAATGAATTCATTTACCATGATATGTCAGGCCATTCGAGATTATACAGGGAGATAGGTAGGTAGCCTATTGGTTACAGTTACCTTAGTAGTATCATTCTATGAATGACGTCTTCAACATATAATAGTTGCACCATTAAATATTTTATACATATTACGTTCTCTAGCCTAAAAATGTGAATATACAGGTTGATAAATCCTTTTATGAGCATAATTTACATGTTGTTTATAAGTGCATGAAATTTCTCTAAGGCTGGTCAGTTCCTCTAGTGTGTGTTCTATGAAAGAATGCCCAATTATAGGGTGATAAATGGGAGTATAAGGATGATGTATGTGATCAGTGTCTATAGTTATTCTAAGAAGAATATTGAAAACCCTTGAGTGGGAAATTTGGGGATGAATTTCATTGAGGGAAGATCATATGATACTCTATTTCTTTACAAGTTATGGATCTTTTGGTTTTTAGTTTAAATGATTAATTATAGCCTAATGTGAATACCAATTGATCTCATAGAGATATGAAGGGTGTATGAGGCTGGTTTGCATCTAGGAACCTACCTTTTTGAAAAACATGATGGTTTCAAGGTTATTACAAACTATGCGGAATGGGTTATGTGATTACTACAAACCATGTAGGGATGGACATAGGGAACCATCAGCTACATGGGTTGGAGAAACTATGTTGATAGAGGTTGACATCAATTAAAGAGTCTATAAATATTTTGATAGTGTCTACAAGAATTATTGTAAAATGGTTAGTCAAACCTTTTACACTAACCATCCATGGTTCCTCTCTTTGTAGGGAAGGGTTCACTTTTTGACGCACTTTGCAACATTGGAAATTTTAGGGAAATTAGTATTTCATCCATCAAAAAATATTATTTTCAATACTGATTTCTATATCCCCCTTAAGATAGTATCTAAAATGTGTGGATTTACTTTGGAAGAATAATTGTAGGATTTTCTATAATTTTACCATCCACACTTAGAAACGTGATCTGTTCGTCTCATTGGATTAGCCCTATTAGTAATCGATTCCTTTTTCTCATTGTTAATTTGACATTAGTTCAAAAAATTTATTTAGGTGATGGTTAATATGAACTATTTTGAGTTTTTTCATCCGTTCATCATTTTTCTCCCAATCTGAGTTGAGTTAGTAGATTATATTATATGAGAACTCTACTACTAACCAATGGTATGTGGTCTATACTTTTACCTAGAGGTTTGATGATTTATAGATCTAGTTTTTATTGATCCTAAAAATGTACATTCTTCTGTAACCCCAAATATTAATTTAATAATTGTATTAAATGACCTAGAACATGTTTTGGATTCTGTTTATCTCCTTCGAGATGTGTTGGAAGTTGTTTCCTTAACCATGTCCACCCATGGTGTGTTCCATGTGAATTTCTTATGCCTATGACTTTTCTGAATATCCAATGGGGTTACATAATGCTTTCCAAGTTATAGTAAGCTTATTGATGAATGTATTTACATTAAATTATTGTAATTATAGGGATAGTTCCTCCATTTAATATTGATTATTTTGATTAAATATTTTATATAAAACATTAATTGCTGGAATGAAATAGTTTAGAATTGTAGAAATTAGTGGGTAATCTCATGAAATGTAACAGATTATGAATTGGTATTTAAATGGGTAAACTAATGTTATGAAATGGTATTTTTATTAAATTTATAATGATTTCATAAGATTCCATGAATGTTCTACAACATGGCCCCTAGAAATAAAATTTGATGCCTGAGACTAATAACACTCCTCAAATGTTGATCCAATATGATTCCATAATGTTTTCTAACATAATAATGAAGTTTGATTGGACTCTCAGTGGACATGGACTATTGAAATTGTCATTGTACCCAAATTGATTCCTTACCATGTATCAATTGTCATTTTTCCTTGTACTCGACAAAGATTCATTGGTTCAAAGTACCTTGGATCTGACCCTAAGGGTTCTGAAATTTATTTTTATAAGGAATGGTAATGGTAAATGTGAAACTCTTGATTATAAAACTCAGATATAGTTTATTTGACATATCTGGTTATATAGTGTTGTCATGGTTGTTTTAATTTATAGATTATATAGAATGTCCATGGGAGATATGAAATATTTTGTATAAGGTGAGGCCATGGTGTTTAAATTCCATGTGCTTACCATGTACTTTTTAATAAATCATGAACCATGTCTTTTTGAGATCCTTGTTGGGATATATATTATCACTTGTTTTTTTAGTAAATATTACATTGCAACATTACAATTATATACTTCAAAAACTATGATATAGATTGCATTTATCTCCAGCTTATATTCACATGATAGGGTCTATTATTGAAACATTGGGTGGTGACCTATTTGGATTGTATCTCAAAGCATGTTTTGACCTCCATTTGGTACCTAGAAAGACAATTAGGATGAATCTACAAACTGAAGTGTCCTCACATAGTTCAATGGATGAATTTGTACCATACGTAGATGTAGGGGGAATGAGAACAATCATGGGCTCATGATTCTATTGGGAGATATTTTTTTCATTTTGGTATTTTGATACATATATTTTATGGATACCTTGTTTAACTATTCTAGATTTTTTGAAGACACATGATTTGTATCATCATTAATTTTTATATGAGATTACTTATGGAATTGCTATATATGTGTTTCAATCATTTAGATTATTCATTATTATTAATTTATATTTATGATTCAACTATTTATATTTATTATTTCTATCACTGTGTTACACTTTGGAATGAGGGAATAATATCAGCATAGAAACACCCTAGACCCTCACTACTAGTTGGAATCCTCTCAAATTTGAGAAGATGTGCTTGATTCTATTTGACCAACTGGGATCGTGGAACTGTTTAGTGGAATCCAGGTTGGGGGGTAACACGATCCAAAATTGTGTGAGGGATATATTTTCTCTGTGGAATTTGAACCAATGACAAATGTTTTGGATTGATTTTTTCAATACAATAACATTGAATAATTGAATGATATGTGGGGTATAGTATTGTGTTTGATGAAGAACTTAGTGGAATGATGTGTTCTCAATTTTTTATCCATTAGATAACATGTCCACATTATAGTTATATGTTATAGATGGTATATGTTAATATTATGATTAGTCAATGATAGTGGATCATCAAATTCATTAGTATTTGAAGGATAAACAATTTGGTATCGTTAGAAATAAGATTATGCATGTCCACATTTTCTCATATGACACAAAAGATGAGTTCTATGAACATGGGGTATTTTCCAAACTTTTTGAGGAGTGACTATTGTTCCAGAAATTTTTAGAGTGTAGTCACTGAGATAGATTCATAGTTTCCCCTTGGAAGTACCACATAGATAAACAATGATCTATCCAAACATTTGGAACCGGTTTTTGTGGGAATAAATGAATAAATGTGTTTCTTAATTCATTTGAAAATTCATTACCAGTCTATAGGTAAAGCGAACTCAGTCCCAATATGTTCAACCTAATCTATCTTATTTTAGGAATATAAGTGGCATTGTTTATTCATGGAATTTGTGAATGTAAATTTATATTCCTTTCAAGTTCATGTTGTAATTTGGGTTATTATTGACTAGATAACAAAATCATCCATCTTTTTCACAATGAATGAGAAGAGTTCACTAAATAGAATGGTGTTCTTTCATGTGTAGGAGATCATCAAACATCCAAGGGAACCCTTGATGATATCATTTAACATAGAGGCCTAGTTTACATATCAGTTTTTGAGAGTCTTGTAGGAGATGATTATGACCCAATTTTGATTTATTAAAGCATTCAATGCCTATATGGGTATCCAGACATTGTAGAATGTCTATATTTTATAGGAAATTCTGGGGTCTTTCCCTTTGTACAATGATTGTCTTTAGGAGTGTTTTTTACCTTCTAGGAGTTCACACATGTCCACATTTATCACTCATAAATTTACATTGAACAATTTGAGCCTCTACATGAGATAAAATTCAAGTGAATGCTATACTGAATGGAGTTGGTCGAGTCATCAATCATTGGATTAGAGCTTGTGTGGAAAATATAGAGACTAAACAAGTGATACAAGAAAAAAGGGGACTATTTAGAACCATCAGTAGTCCTATATATTCTATGGTTAGAAACACTAAGAACATTATTACAGAGGTTATGTGTTTTAAAAATCTCACCCCTATAATATTTATAGTGGTAAGGTAACAGTTTCATGAGTTTTGTATCATTCATAGTCGTTCTCCAGATTTTATGCATTTTATGTAAGGTATCATATCATTTGGCATTAACCTAGTAGTTGGATAATGTAAAAGTAATCTTCCATGTGTCATGATTGTAGAGATACATAAATTAAAAATAACAAATAATTTACTAGGTAAATATTCACATTGAAGATAATTACACTTGTTTTCATTACATGATTGTGATAGATGGTTTGTTAGAGAAGGCCCTTTTATGACGACCTCTTCCAATTTGTCTATTTCTATTAGTATCATTGTAATTACAAGGGATGATTGTGAAAGTATGTAAGAAAAATTTGGGATTATAACATACACATGTTTTAGAATGTTATTCACTTTGGGGTGAAAACCCTTATATGTGAGTTGGATGTAACAATTATATTATTTTTGTTGATCCCGTTGAATATTATTATATACATTTCTGAGTCTGGTAGTAGAGATGGTGCAATGAAATGGGTATTATAGGGACCTGATATATATTTATATTATAAATAATTTAATTATACATTTTTGTACTATCATGTAACCATGAATTATTTATTATATCCTAAAAGGAGTTTGGGATTGGAAAATTGACACTATAGTTGAATTAATAATTCATGATTATACTAAGGCATGACAAAATTTTAATTTTCTTCAGGCCACCCAATGGTGTATAGTTATTGGTATATTAAAAATACAAAAAATTAATAACTTTTTATGAAATTAATTTTTAATCCCAATTAAAATATGATATTTAAGAATATTATAATAAAAACTCATGGGTTAGTCGCCCAACAATAAAGGAATTTTCGGTATATCTCTAAGGATAAATCATTGATGAATTATAATATACATTCATGGTTCCAGTTAAATGGTCAATGGAGTCACCCATGACAATGGATGTGAGTGCATTATTCTCCAATTCTCATTCCAACAATGATGTACGGATACCCTATTTAGTATTTCCACTATTCGATACAAATTTATATGAATGATAATTTATAATTTCATACACCCTATAATATGATCTTGGGGATCTTGAATTAATAAGTTTATATATTTTTAATTAATATAAATCATTCTTATGAAAGTGTATATATATTGAATTCTTTTATATTGACTTTTAAGATTGATGGTATGGTTTTTAGTAAACATATATAATATTGAAATTATTTATTATTTTGTTTTCACCCTATATTCATCATGTTATCTGTCACCAACATCAATATTTTTGGTGGTTTGACTTTTACAAATGTGGTTCAAATCAAAATCTGACCCCCAGATTTTTGTTATAGTATTGTAATCCTCCCTGATTTTCATGATTAATTAATGACTCATGGAATATTAAAAATAGAAATAGATTGAATTTTAGATTTGGATTGTTTCATCATGTTGAAGGATGTGTGGGAATAAAATGAAATCATGTATATCTCATTACTACCTAATAATGGATGGAAATAAATCTTTTAAGGTGCAATATTGATGAGTAATCCATGTTATATGATTTTGGGAATGAATGGATGTGGAATTGGTCATAAAATATGAGGTTTTATATTATTAGTTCGAATATAAATAAAATTCTAAAAAAAAGAATAAATGGAATGTTGTTTGAGGGAACACACAACATATTACATTGTTGTTTTAGTGTCTAGGGTTTATCGATGAGATAAATAACTCACTATATAGTGAAAAATACACATGGAATGAGGCCCTAACTGACGAAAATCAAATATATGTTGAGTAAACTACTCAAAGACTTTTTGAATCTACAAGAATTACGGTCTGACTCCAATTATATATATCATTTACCGGCTAATATTCATGTGAAGTGATTGAATTCATAGTAATAAATCAATTCATATAATCCATATAGAAATGTATCACGTTTTGTGAATCTCTCCAAGTTCCACTATATCAATATATATCATTTAATTATTTTTTAGACATATTAAAATTTCTTTAATATTTTTTATATGTAGAACATGATTGTGGATTCAAATTATGTGTGACAAGAGATGATTTTTCTGGGTTATTCCCTCCAATAGAAATAATTCTACAACAGGACTTATGTTTTTTAATTAGATAGATTATAAGGTCACTAATCCCTATGAAATTTCATTCCAATGTGGACACAATCCCCAATATCATATATATGGTTATGGTCAATGTGATCTCATACACACTTAGGTAGAGGAACTCTATATACATAGTAGGTACATACAAATTTTGAGCTGAGTAGGGCTGTTTCACTCTATCTTGGGTAGTTACTCCCATGATAATGATGCACCTGTGAGTAAGGAATGTTCCAAAAAATCATATGATTTTATGTTATACTGGGTTATTATTATTTTTGGAAAAAATTATTTTTTGATGTATGTGGTTTTACACATATGGAATGTCATATGGGTTTAGACATTCATCTTTTATCAGGTTCCCTTTGATGAAAAATTCATCTTGTATATTTTTTCCAATTTTTATGACATGAATTTTATTTCAATATTTATATATAATTGATGGAAACATATGTTTTATGTATATACTAACATATGTGTAGTCAAAATTCGTGTACATGTCATGTCTTATATGTAAAATTGGTCATTAGTATTAGATAATGATTATCTTCAAGTTGGTCTATTTTTGGTGACTTTTTGCAATGGTGGTGTTTGAGACCAAATAGTGTCATTAGAGACTTTTCTTATATCAATTATTAGGTTGGGTTTCCTTTCTATTGGGAATATACTCTACCAATTTTCATTATATTTTATTTAACAAGTCCCACCTAATGATCTTATAGGTTATTTTTTATATTTACCAAAATTCAAATTATTATTTAGCATTTGTAGAGTTCTTTATTATAGACATCAAATATTATATAAGGAATCCCATTTGAGTTCAATTCCTAGCCATGACTTGTAAGCATCCCATATACTAGTAGAGATGGATTATTTGTGCCAGAGAAGACTTTGTACTTCCCATGTAATGCCCAGGTTTTTCGGGTCTAGTAACATCCTCGTAACCTAATTCATCATCCAACACAGGTCTAGACCAACCTTTAAAAATAAATATATGATTATATCAACCCATATATTTCATTTTCATTAATATTTATTTAAAAATAGAATTAAAATATAGTATTTGGTTACTATTTTGAATTTAGCCTTATATATAATACTTTACAACCTTTTATCCCAAAACCGAGAACCCTTTCATCAAGGGAGACACTAATATAGGGTTGAGTTACCCCTTACATATGTCATGATGACTTGGAGATAACACTTAAATGTTTTTAGATTAATTGTTACATATAAAAAGTTTTCCATCTTATAACAAATTATTCAAATAATGGATTACCATTAAGTTTTTTGAATTACCTTATATATGAACACCCTTCTACATAAAAACTATGCTTACATGTCCGGAAATTCCCTATAAAATAGTACTATTAGGAATAATGATTATTAAGTATGAGAGACTAACAATTTTCTAAAAAATTAAAAACTATGTCCCAGCCTTCTATATACACATCCAAACTTCCAATTAGGTGAAAAATAATGCCAATAATTTCCCTCCAACCTTAACAGAAGGATTTATGTTTAATAAAATGTGACCTATATCCATCATGACAATCCATTTCTCAAATATCCCCTCACAATATCTGATTCCATTGAATTACATTCAGTTGTTTATCTGATGATTAAATTCTATATTATACTGTGTTAAATCTAGAAAATCATCTCTCAGCCTACACTAACACCCCTTTCCCCACAATATTTTCCAAAAAGACAACCAACATGTGATTCGACCCCAATTACGATATAGTGATAAAGATAAATATATAATATAGTTCATAAAATAAAATTTCTATATGTGTTTTACAAGCGCTGATATCCTACACACCATAGACAAAACGCCTTACAAATATGGTATAATGGAATTTTCAATAGAGCCCAATGTGATCTTTGAATAATTGTTTAATGATATTACATTATTAATATGTTACCCTGATGTAGTGCCTTCTCGAGCACCAGTTGTAGTTCCTATTGTTTTGATACTAGTGTGTCATTTATTAGATCATGTTCTAGGGTTTTAACCTAGATTTATTGTTCATAGAATGCAACCATTGCATCCCACAAAGTAAGTGGGTGTAATTTTACTAGTAATATTTACTATTATTATTAATATTAGTATTGGTATTATCATCATCATTAGTTTTGTTAAATAATCATGATCTTGTATCACAGTTTAGATTTACTACATGTCATCTTATAAAATATCATTATAGAATTGAAATGCTTTCATGTTTACATTTTCTATAAGAAATAGGGCAACCTCATGGCTTTATTGGGTCATAAAAAATAACATGAAAAAATAATTTAGGTTTCTTAAGATTAATATTGGACTCTAATGGGTTGGAAAACACATTAGAAATATTTTTCAAAAAAAATATATATATATATATAATCAAATTATATCAATAATTATTTTACTAATATATAATGTTGTCGCAATTAAAATGTAAATTTATTAAAATATTCTATGTGTTATTTAATCTATCTATAGTTATAATATCAATAATACTCTACGTTCTACCCAAATGGGATTTTTAAATTATTTTTTCACTACAGTTATAATCCACCTAAACCATTTCAAATTATTATTATGATTATAAATTAAAATTATAGGATATAAATTTGGTAGTGATTTGGGGTGATAATTTTAAAATAATGTGTTTATATGTCCAATATAGTAAATTTAATATCTAATTTCTCTAAATAATAAATATTCTAAAATATGTGTATTGATTTTTTTTAAAAAAAATATTCGTACAAGAATGTACGGGGACATTGGTATGGTTTTTCAACTCATTATTTAATTTATAATATAAAACAATATATTAGGAATATATAATGATAGGACTATATGTGGATTCATTAAAAATAGAGGGGGGTTTTTTAATTTGAAATTGTTCATTAACTGTTCCTTTCGTACATGTTTTTTATTGGCATCTCTAATATGTGGTTGAGGATTTTAGGAAAAATATTAGGCACATTGATGGTAGGATTTATGTGGATATGTGTATTCATCATAATGATAAAAATAAAATTAATTTCACTCAGGTAAAAAATGATATAAAATCAATTTCATGTAAACAATTCAAAATGGTTATGGAAGTTTATATTACATTTTTTATTCATCATTGCATTCTTCTGTATTTTCCTAAATAATTATGATACTAAAGGAACAATTAATGAAATTTCATATGTCTCAACATTATAACATCATTAATTATTTTCTTAATAAAATTTTGGTTCTATTTTTCCTCTGACCCAAACCTTTTTGGTTTATGATTATAATAATAATTCTATTTTATATTCTGATGTATTAAGGTAAATAATGGGAAGTGATTCTAGAGATCCTAAACATGATCAATATTTTAATGAATTTTTTAAAAAATATCATTCTTATTCATTATATTTATCACATTTCTTTGGTCATAGAGATCTCATTTAGTATTACATACCAAAGATATCCCCATAAAATGAGATAATCCCTACCTCAGAACAATCTAAAACAATTACTAACATTAATTTTTTTTCATCAAACCATACATATATATTTCCTTCTCTGTTTCAAGAATAACCACAAAAGGGAGGGTTAACAAGAATGAGAATTTATCCCATGTGGTTTCTAATTAGGAAAAAATCACTAAAATTATGAATATTTTTATGTACAATATCATTGTGATGATGATAGTTTAGAATGGTGAAAATCTATTAAATTTAATGGTATATCAAAAGTTTTATCCAATATGTGTGTAGTGTATGGGTAGAAGATTATTTGTATGGGAATTTTCTTATATAATATTTTATTTCCATTTGATGACTGATATAGATGGACATTCAACCTTGGTTTAGTTTATTTGAATCATGACCTTCATACAATCTAATAATTGGACCATAATTTCAACCCCTTCAATATAAAAGTCATTAATATGCAGTTTTAGATCCGCATTCTAAAAATATAACTAGTCTTTTAGCCCTCATAGTTTGTATGGGATATATCTTATATGATTTTTATTCCCATTAGAATTGATTGGAAATATGATACCCATAGGAATGAAAATTTTTCTAATCTATTGGTTGAAGGGGACATGGAAGCTATACTTGTTGACTAGGTGGTTCTCAATTCCATTGAAGACATCTTCATCATATTAATTCATCTTTAACGTCATAAGAATTTTTTTTGGGGTTTTATAATATTGGGTACATCCACACTGAATGAAAAATTATGAATACTTTTATTATTTTTTAGGAACAAAGGGGAAATAATTAGAATGATGATTTTAATGGTATTTAGTGTGTCTAATACCCTTCAAACTCCAATAAATTACCTTATTTATAAAAGATTCCAATTTTATTGGAGGAAGGAATCACCCAATTTGGTGAGTTATAATGGGTTATACCTCATCATGATCAAGTAAACACTAATCTATTTATGGATTCGACAGGGGGTGTTGACCATATTCTGGAGATCACTTTGGGGGATATAATTTATGAGATTTCAATTGACTTTTATTAAGAACACATATCTAAGGTGGAACAAATACATGAAATAGTATTGGATGAGACAAAAAGGAATGAAATCCTATGATTATTATATGGTATAATTTATTTGAATTATATATATATGAAACTTCTGATGGGTATATATATGAGGGAAAATTTCTTACATAAATGGTGAAAAATAGTCTAATCCAAAGGTGGTTCAAACTGGACATGTGGAGAGGTCTCCCTAATAATATATGAATGATATGAAATTCCAAAATGATTTATCATTTAATGCAGCCAAATGTAGGCATGTTGAGGCTATTGTCTTCCTGAGTAAAGAATTATAGAGAATATAACCCCAGCAGTGATATTATTTTTTAGATTATGGTGATGAATCTCATCATATTGAAAATATTAATTACCCTAATACTACAAATGAATCATGATTTTTTATGAAAATTTATAGCATGTTCAAGATTTATTATACCAAGAAAAATGTGAAAGGGAGTCTATGAAGAAAAATAGACATAAACATTTGATTGAATGTATAATATTAAGAAAAAAGGGGATGAGTAACTTCCAATATAAAATGAGGATTATGTTATGTCATTATATAGGTTCTAGAAATACTCTCACCGCCACAACCATTATACATTTCCATGATACCGATAGACAAGAGTTGGGAGGAATTTGTAAACTAATGACGAAATTCAAAACCCAAAAGTAATTCAAATCCACTATCTAGGATAATCCATTGATTCATATAATCCACATTGAATTTTTTATAAAAAACAATTATGTGGTTTAGAATTATAGTTTTTTATATTCACTCATTCCTTGACAACATTAAACATGTCTCTATACCTATCCATGAGATTGGAATTTTGATTAGAAGATCCTTTATACATTGTTTCACCTTATAAACAAGTAGAATTGACTTATAAAGAAAATATATTATTATATCTATCCAATTTATTAAAGGATGTATTATTTCTATGACTCTAATACATTTATTTGATAACGTAAGATGAATTTAAGAAAAAATCATCATAATATCCAAAAATGCATTATCTTCATCTATAATCCAATGTAATATTATTTATGTCCCTATTTTTGGTCTTAAAATCCATTTTTTGGGATTAATGTGTATGATGGACAAGTGAATGAACATCATTGGTTCATATATCACATTGATAAAATTTTATAACCTATTGACATATTTGTATTCACCCTCCCTTGATTCATGTGTAATAATAAATCTATAATTGTTGATGTCAGAAAAAATTGAATGACATAATTCCCTTGAATTTATACATATAATAATTCATGGATCACAATAACTAGTTATAAAGAAATTGTTCATGTTGGATGAAATATAAAATATGTTGGAAGCTCGCATTTTTTCTTAATTGGAATACACAAAAGAAAAAAGCTATGACAATGGAATGGAGAAAACACTAAATTTCTATATTGAATAAATAAATAAATATATATATAGCTAAAGATGCAAGATAATTTTAACAATCAAGAATCATGTTTCATGTGGAACCAACAATGGAAGCGATCTTGTTAATGTGTACATTTTGAGGCCCTCATTCATCTAAAATAATGTCTTTCTATGAACCAAAATAATTGTAAATGGTTGTATGTTTCAGATATAAAATCAATGTTATTTAACTTCTTGCCTATTGACAAAAGGGAAAGGAATAAAATCAATGTTTTATTAATCATTGATTTATATATCACCACTAAAATGAAAATTATTTATTTTTTCATTTTCCTATTAGAATTTATAGTTACGATGTGAATGTTCATATTCACTATCTGATGGGTAAAATTACCTACATTGGTGATTAATTTAAAAAAATTAACCATGGAACCTCTTAGTGTTGAAATAAAATCAATACTTTTTTATTGCAATCGGGTAATTAGTGTTAGTGATAATGGAATCAATAATATTTTTTTTAGATTTTATATGATAACCCTCTTTAATATTTCACATTTTTTAAAATATAATATTTTATTTTAACTGAAATTCCATATGGAATTAACACACAAGATTTCTTTTTCTTAATAATAAAGAGAAATTCATTAGAAAAAAGAATTTTTGGACAGTTCCCAAATGGAATAATATTCCAAAAGTGATTTTTAATTATATGTGTTTATGTTTTGGAAATATCCTTGGTTATTTCCTAACACATAATTATACATGAATTTTCATTAGATAAAACATCCAAAATTACATTTTCACTATACCAAATTCTCTCAATGAATTAAGTAAGTAGGTTTGGGATATGAAATTTTGTCTAAAATATGATATTCCAAAATATTTGTATATAATAAAGAGGAATTTAAAAAAATCCATAGAAATATGTTTTATCCTAGAGCCTTATAAGAAATATTAAAAACATCTTCAATCATACTATGATATTTTTATTAAAAATATAACCCTATAGTGATTCCATTCTTGTTCTATTTACGTTAAACAAGAGGATACCATCTGAGGTGTCCTATTTTATATAATGAATGATTTCTTAGGAATATTATTTATTGATTGTAGACTCACTAGATAATATAAAAAGATGATTTTGTGATGGAACATACATGAAGAATCAAATATTTTAAATTTATATTGGATTATTATCATTTTTGAACTATCTAAGGTGTCTCCGAAATTTCACAATGTGAATTTAATTATTATGATATTGTGGTTTGGTAATCCATTAAATTGAAAAAAATAATTCATTTTTTCTGGTGGGATTATTTACCACAAAATATATTATAATTCATAGTTATCATGAAGTAAAGAGTGGTTCTTTGCTGATTGATTATTTAAGTGTTTTATTATATTGGGTGATATGAAATAGATTTTTTATGGAGAAGACCTTCATTATGATGGTAGCTCAATTAGACATATGGAAATAAAAAAATCATGGTGAGGAGGATCTAGTTGGAAAATTCCATTATCAAATTGATGTTTTTTACGAATTCTGTATCTATATATATATCCTTTTATCCTGGTAGAGATACTTTAAAAAATCATCGCATGCATTGTACTAATTAGGTGTGTCAATGAGAGAAAATTAATCATCATTTATTTGAAATATTACACTAAATAAATCACCATATGTGGTTTAGAAAACATTGATCTATGAAATATCAATGAATCATTACCTAAAAATTCACATTGAACCTTCTCATATCCAACGATAATTCGTTGGATTTTTTATAAATCATGTTCTATATGAAGAAATAGAATGAGTATATTTTCAAGTTATTTGCATCATCATTTCCTACATTGAAGTGATCTTATGAGGACATAATGACCTCCTCAATATGGATGGTATACGTGAACTAAATCCTCAACTGTTGAAATACCCTTTAGGATGATAGACCACTAATGGAGTGTGTTGTTTTTATATAGCACTACTAGAAATGTTCAATTGTATATTAAAATTTAAATATTGGATCGTTTATTGACATTATTTTTAGTTATATATTAATTAAAATTCATAACTATTATAATGTAAATAAATATACTCTAATATAGACTCGAATCATTAATGGATGTATTAATAGATTATATATATGTAAATTTATCTGTGATCAATATATAAACATATCTAGATGGGTTTTCATATTTAGAAATAATTTTTTCAAGCCATCTAGATTTCTTCTTTTTTGGAAGTTCTAGACAAATCAAATTCCACATGTTTCCCAACCAAAAAAATATAAAATTTCATTTGTCACATCCTGTGATTTAATATTAAAATAATATAACAAAAATAAATTTGTAATTCTAAACAAATGATTTATTCTACAGTAATAGGATTTGATGCAAGACTCATTCAATATATACCACTTTATGAAAAAAATTACACTTATAGACTACATCACTGAATCCCGACAATGTGAATAGATGCACAATATCCTCTTGGAATCCAAGGCAGTGGATGTGAACGTCACAAAGATCAAAAAGAATGATTTTTTATATCTAACTTTCCTATCTATAGGTATATATCACTGTGATATGTATTGAAATCCAAGATGTGTCCAAATCATAAGCATTTTTGTTGAATAATGATATCTCGAATTGCCACTAACCAACTTGGGAACCCTCGAAAACCAATAATCAAGCCAGCTATGACTTAGATTAATGGGTATTCTAGATCCTATTAGGTAAGTGAAAACAACATGGAATCATATAATATTATTAATGGAAAAAATTTACAAAATAAAAATTGATGAAATATAAAAAATTCAATATTCATAAAAGAGAAACTCCACATACAGAAGTGTACTAAATGTCAAATAATTATAAATAACCCAATATACTAAATCAGAGTTCTAGAAAAATAGATAAATTTTCAACCCCAATGGAAGCAACTCACCAAGACAAAGGATTAACAGCTACTGTCACCTCTAATTGGAACTTTACCCTTTATCAAACATAGAAGAAGTTAATTTACAAACACTCAATTACACAATTAGGGTTTGAGGTAAAATACCTCCATGGTGTCACCAAGGGTTCTATAATAAGATTCAGAAATTTAATTAACCAAATTAGAATTTGAATATAAAATGATTAGGCTTGGATATTCAAAAAAATATTTTAAACATGTCATCCTCTACATTTAAAGGGTTGGAATCACATTACACAAATGTAATAAAATTAATTATTTATATAATATAGTTTATATACATTTTGAAGGCATGTTAATCATTTTTCAAGAATATTAAAATGTATTTCAGAAAACATAAAAATGTGAAACAATGTAATGATCCAAATATGAATGATTTTTCCATGCTATAGAACTCCCTCACACTAAAATTGTTTTCATTTAAATATGTGTCTACACACATTCTTATGATATAGACAATGAATGAAACATAATTATCTCTTTAGGGATGTGAAATGATGCATTTAAGTATTGTTATTGTTGTAAATCCTAGTGTGTTTTCTCAATAACTAACTATATAAAAATGCCTACCTATTATTTTATAATAACCAATGATCAGAATTTTATTTTTAGAATTTTTAAAATAAATTACATCTCATTCTCTATTTCATATATGCCAATTTCTATTTTCAAAACATTACTAGGTTTTTAATTAATTAAATTTTTTTCAAAGATAAAACTAGTGGGTTTATGTCAAATTTGTTTAATAAATTCTCTCAAATACAATTTGAAACAAAAATAATCATACCAATTTTAGAATTGAAAATTTATCATTTAAATCTAATAAAATTACATCTTTCCAAAACTACACCCCAATTAAATCGAATTATAGGGTTTACGTACATTCATGGAAAATATAATTTAAAAAACCTTATTCAATGTTATTATTATTTTAATCGAACTATTGATATAAAATTCATATTTAAAATTTAATTGAATTTTAAAACACTAATTTAATGTAAATCATGAAATTTAGGGTTAAAAAATTGGCTATCATAACAGAACCACCTATCTCAAGTTCCCTAGATCATGAAATTCCAAAACAAATATGGGAAAAAACAAATAAAACTGATAGTGATGATATTAGAATAAACCCTAGATTCAATATTATAAATAGTAGGTATTAGTTCCTCCAATCAACATAGAGATCTATAAAACACAAGAGAGGAAATAGGATGAAGTGGGAGACAGAGAACAGGAAGAGGACTCCTAATGGGTAGATATAATATTTTGTTCTCCAAGATTGGATTCTATTTTAGATGTGTGTATAGGGTCCAAAACCAAATATTTGGTGATCTAAAAGAATAATAAACCATAAGATGTCAATCTAGGTCAATCAGGCTCATAATAACTAGTTTTTGGGATTGAAAAATACATTAAAATTAATTAAATCCTTTGCTCAGTTTTCTAGTTAGGATCACAGAGTTAGATTATCCATGTTATATAAACATTCACCCTTTTAAATGGTTTTTTAAAATTTATCCTTGGTGGGAGAATGGTTGGTAAAACTCTTCACCGGTTGATCAAAACTCCAATATCTGGGTTTGAACAGTTTCACTGAGAGGGAGTATGGTGTGGGAAAATAGTGCACCAATCATTAAATGCCCTAAAAATTCAATAGATCCAATATTTTCACCAAAAACCTTACATGAAACTCAAACAAATATCATTCAAAATATTGGTTTAGGAATACCAAAAAATAGTAAGAGGATGTTACAAACTCTCCACCATAAAAACTTTTTGTCCCTATAAATCCTACTCAGTTGATTCCATGAAAAAAATACGAGGCTACTACTCACTCATAAAGGCCTTCCACTACCAAGTTTCAGGATAATAATATGTTTTTTACCATAGTACTCAAAACCGAATATGGCTACTAGAAAAGAAGTTCCTTGGTTTTATAATAATCTATCCTAACGGTATTCTTAGGAATAGATAAATAAAGTTCAACCTCAAGATAACTCTAGATCACAACATGATATATATGAGATAGATTCTTTTGAAGATGAGATAAAAGGAATATAGTATGTATCAATTTCATATGTGTTGGAATTGATATAGGATAACAAACCTTCACCTCTAACTCCATAACCTCAAAAGGTCCCACAAAATGATGATCATGTTTCCCTTTCCTCTAAAGCCATTGATTACCCAACCAAGTTGAATCTTTAAGGAACACATGATCACAAACTAAATATTCAAATGGTATATGATGAAGATCAACATAATAATTATAATGTATCTATGTCCTCAACCATCATTAATGAATTATCTGAATCTTTTCTATCATTACTTGAACCAAATAGGGTCCAATAAAGAAACTTTCACTAATCTATGACAAAAACAATGATGATATACATGGATGTCTATAAAAGGCCCCAAAGGATCCATTATAATCATAAACTGGTAAATATTTCTATAAGAATACAAAACCAACCATAGAAGGTCATCTCATCCACCACTAAAGTTGAGAGCACAATTGTGAAGAATATCTTCAAGAATTATTATAGTCTTTACTGTCTTTACATCTGACTATGGATGGTATGATGTTCTAAAATGTTATTAAGTTACTACAACCTCTTTAAAGACTCTCTAAAATATATAAGTGAACCTACAATCTATTTTAGAAACCATAGCATATGTTACTATTTAAAAAAAATCAACTTCACATATTTATTTCTCAACACCTCAACTTTGAATCTATCATGAATGGGTATAAGTGATCTGATTTCACTAGCCTATATTTCACAACCCATATCTCATTATTCATTCTATAAGTAATAGGAAACACAACCAAAATTTCCAGAGAGATCTCATCTAACATCCAAGTAATCACAATAATTGGATGAAGAAAACATGAATATTTTTTATGATCATTCATAAACTACTGGAATGTTTAACAATGATTGAAAAATTATCAATGCCCCATATCATTCATGGATATAAATACTACCATTTCATTTCATAGAACACCTTAATGGTTCATTGGTGTAATACCCACTGAGAACTATGGTAATCCTGTATCACAACTTTTTTACCACTAATGGAACAACAAATAGATTAAGAAAGAATAATATTCACTCAGTGGAGAATAAAAAATTTGACACAGCCTCCCCACTATTGAGAGTGTCTTTAAGGCTACAGAACTCATCACCAAGATGATGTTCCATAAAAATAATCTTAATAAGAGAATATGTCAATTTAAAAGTTGAAAATTTAAACACGACCCCTGAATCCTGAACTCTAATATAATTTTTTTCAAAAAGAACCATCAAGTTGAATTCTTATGAATATTCATTCATTGTATCAGTTACATACTTCCTACTCAAATAATTAATAATGAAATTCCATTACATCAAGGGTGTAGGTGATGTTGAATTTAATAGATTTCAAGAATTCCACTGAACACCTCTAGTAGAGATTATAATATTTTTAATATTTTATATGACTCAAGATCTTATGCTTAGAATACAAGATAAACAATTCTCCCAAAGGATGTGATGCTAAATTTTATGTCCTTGCATCATAGCGGTATGTTCCATGTCTTAGGTGTGGTTATTATTCTCATGTATACTAATATGATGATATCCATAAGAAATTATATGATTAAAATGAATATGAAGTCAGACCAAAACTAAACCTGATGCATCATATAAGACCACAGAGCCCTACCCAGTATCAAGAAGACTCAAAACCGATGCAATAGTAAAAAAAAAAGTTCCAAATAAACAAAATAATTAAATCATTTTTCATCCAAAAAAAATTAATCCCTTATATGTTAGAGAAGATAATAGAGAAACCAACATTGAGAAGTTATTAATGAACCAATGGTAATATCCATCTAAGACCAAGAAGCTCTGAATCTCAAAAACACTTCATGATTGTTCCAATGTCACAACACCATGAAAATTATTAAGATCAATTGATATACCATGTTCTGGAACCATGTGTCCCTAGAACATCACCTCATGAATAAAAAAAAATCACATTTTGATATCTTGGATGTAATTCAGTGATTTTTAAATAATTATAGTACTCCACTAAGATGATACACATGTTCTTACTTGGGAATAGGGTGTACAAGAAAATTATACAAAAATACTACCACAAAAGTATCAAGATACTCATGGAAAATCATGTTCAATAAATCATAAAAATTATACGATCATTGGTCATAACAAATGGAATAACAATTTACACATAATGGTCATAACTTTTTTGAATGGTGGTATTATGAATATCAGATTATTTAATTCTCATCTGATAGTAACCAGAGAAATGATCAATATTTGAAAACCAATTTTCCCTTTTCAACTAATCAATGAGAACATCTATATGTGGCCAAAAATACTTGTTCTTTACTATAACTCAATTTAGTTTTCCATAATCATAAAAAAATATAAAGTGAACAATTTAAATTCATGGTGAAGAGAACGGATACCACCCAAGGTGACACACTCAGACATATAAATCCTTTATTAAGATGATCATCCAACCGATTGTTCACCTATTTCATTTCATTTGGTACCATGTGGTAAGAAGAAATAGACACTAGATGCCTACCATCCACTGAATCAATAGAAAAATATAAATCCCCTATCAAGGAAAACCGAAAGAAGTTCAAAGGAAACACATCAGGAAACTCGATGATGACTAGATGGAGATTAATGCTAAAATATTTCAACACTGGATTAAAATAGAAAACTCATATCAATTTCCTCAACTCTGGATAAGAAGGTCTATCTTAACTCAAACTCCAGACCCATTCTCCTTGAATGATACGATAGACCCCATCTGGTGAATTGAAAGAGACCCATCAAATATAAAAATATATTTGAGCTTTATTGGAAATGAAACAATCCATCAATTATTTAAAATTAAGGGGTTTCATGTCTAGAACTAGAAAATATAAAATATCTCAACATCTCAAAAGGGAGAAAATGAAATAAGGGCTATAGGGTTCATAATCTCACTTCTATTAAAAGGGTTTTCAAATATCAATCACAGAATTGAAAATATCTATAATTGTTTTAAAATAATGACAATAAGGGTTGAATTAAATGAATAAGATTCACCCAAATCAAATAAAATCATACGTAATGGAGATGATATAGTGATGGTAATTCTCATGGTCACTAGACACGTAGATTCTTCCTCAAGAAAATCATCCACCACCTGAAAATGAATTGTTCTAGATTAATTTTGATGGAACTCATTTTTATATAGAGAATCTAATTTCACTATAGTTGTTTATGGAAATTATGATCTTGTTCCACTATACAGAGTGTAATAAACATATAATAACATTAACAAGTGGCCGAAATTTTTTCCAGAGTCACTAATCATGGATGAATTATTTAAAACAATCTTTTAATTCCCTATCCTTATACATTGATATAAAATAAATGGTCCTCCTCTAAGAACTGCCAGATTTCTAGAACCTCCAATCTATCATGAACAACCATGAGAATCATTAGGGTTTTTCTTTATTTTAGTGGAATCCACACAACCAATGAGAGATAAAGAAACTCAAGTTGACCCTAACATTCCATAAAAGTAACTTTGGTCCATTAATGTTCTATCAAACACATTAGAATAAGATTAATGATTACACAAGAAAAACTTGGAATGAATATCATACCAGAGTCCCACTTTGATGTCAATGTTTAGGTTTTTTTCATGACATGTTATATGATTTATATGGTTATGTTTGTAATGATTTTTTATACTGTGAAAAATGAAATTATTTTATTCTCAGGGATCTAAATTTTAATTATTTTTTCCACTATCTTATATCTCATAATTTTTGTTTTTTTAAAATACATATGACATGGATAATGTTTTATAAAATTTTTTATCATTATTTTAATATTTGGTGATAAACATGTAGGTTGATTATGTTCTCATTAAATCATTTTTATTATTATTCTCATTTATGATATTCAATTGATATCTCATGAGTTTAACCTTATTATGCTCTTAATAACACCCCTTATCCTGCTATTATTTAATAGGTCATAAATAAGTTTATTATCAAAAATGAGTTAAAAAAGGTATCATGTGAGAATATTAATTTTTTTTTGAGAATTTGTAAATTTATTGATAGGAATTTTTCATGCATCTAACATGAATTAAACCCAAATATATAAATTTTTTGATGTGAATTATTATTATATCAAATGAATATTCATGTAGAATGGTGGTACATATATGTATGCATTTCATGTGTTATAACATGAAAGGTTTTAAGAAATAGATTTTATCTGTGAAATATATATAATTATAAAATATGTTTTTTATATTATTTCAATTTAATTTAGCATGTTTGGAAAATAAGTCATAAAATATATGAATTAGGAAAACAACACGTTTTTTATTCATAATGGTATGGTTCAAATAATGTACATGAGACCATATATTTTATTCTAGTGTGTATTATATTCCATGAATTGGTACATGTATTAATAATGAATAAATTAAGACATGAAAAAATTAAAAAATGTAAATATATTTAAAACTACTAATTTTCTTCGATCATCTTCTACGTTTAGAATCAATATTTGAAAATATAATCCTCTAATAGTAAAGAAAATTATGAATGGAGAAATCCCATTACGAAATATAAATAGAAAATTTCAGGAGTGAGAAGTGTTATTTTTGAAGTAATAATGAAATAAATGTATTTACGGTAATGTGGATATTATAGTCAGTAATAATAATTATAAATGGGTGTTTGTTTCTAGAAGATATGGTTATTATAATTATTTCTGATGAAAATATGTTCATTGGACATATGTTTCATTAGTATATAGGTATTCAAAATTTATTTTTAATGATTAAAATTTTAATATCAAAATTATTATATTATAATTTATGATTGAAAAAAATAATTATAGTTAATTAAAATATTTTTAATCTGTATATATGTGTTTGAGTAATGTATTATTAATATTAAAATTTTAATTAATGATTAATTTGATTTTATCAAGGAAATATATTATTAAAATTTTATTATAAAATTCAAATGATAAAAATATGAACAATTAATTGCAATTTCTAATGATTCTAATTTTTAATGAATACGATACTTTTCAGGAATAGTTAATTTTGGTTTTTTAATTTGTTTCATAATAAATTATATTTATAATTGTATAATAATTATTTTAGTTAAATATATTGATTATATATCTATTTTTATCATTAATATTACTCTAATGATTTTTACTTTTAATAGAACATTAAAACATTATTTTAAGTTTAAATTACATTTTCCTATAAAACTATTCTTAAAAATTGAATTTGAATATTAAAATTAATAATTATAAATTTTATAAATTCAATAAAATAAAATGGATTTATAATATGGAATAATAGTATTATATTTATAAAATTAGACAAATTTCATTTTTAAGAATAAAAACACATTACCATGATTAAAGTTAATTACCACGGTAATTGTTAAATTATTGTATTTCAATGAAATGTTTTTACAGTGATTTGTTTATTTTTTCATATAAAATTACTTTTTCCCCTTAAATTAATAATTAAAAAATTATTTAATGTATAAATAAATATATTTAAACCTATTTAATTAATAAGTGATAGATATTCACAATTAGAATGGTTGATATTTTAATAATTCATTTATACAAAAATGATTATTATTATATAAAATACATTTTGAATGAATCGCACATATCATAGTTTCACCCACAAAAATGATTATTCATTAGGTCGGAAATTAAATCCATCATATCTCAGTTGTAATTTATCTCTTAACCTACAAAAGTGTAATTTGATTCAATCATTAGCACATAATTAACATTAGTTTCTAACAATATGTCCATCATATTCATATATAAATAGAGCTCATTTTAACCCAAAAAACCCACTCTCTTCTATTTAATTTATTTTTAATACCAACACAATTAACCATTACATGATTCATGTTAGTTTTTTAAATTCCATTTCTTACAATAATTTTTCATATGCCCTTATTTTCTTTGAAAATCATACTGAGAAGGACAAATATTTCCATGTAGGTAACAAGTTATTCTTATTTAAATTCATTTCCATTATAAAATCCAATATTCCTAAAACCAAAAATGGACTATATTGATTATATATTAACATCTATTTTAATGTGTGAAAATGATATTATGATTATTTTACATCATTTACTTTCTCATTAATTAGTATAACATTTATGTGTATAGATCGGTTTATCCAACAAAATGATAATTGGAATACAATCTTTAACATCACCATCGTAAGTGAAAATAAAAACCATTATTCATATATTATATGATATTAAATTGAAAAAATATTATTATTATTCTTATGGATTATTATTAAAATATTAATGTTCAATATAATGTAACTAAATGTTACTAGAAAATTATAAGTAAAAAACACATCTTGGATTCCATTTCCATAAACCAAACACATCCCTTACATCAAATTAAATTGGGAAATAAAAAATAATTGAATGAAATTTATTTTAATATTTTCAAAAAAAGGGGAATAATGAGATACGTATCAATGAAATGTGATTAGTTTCACTATTATGATATATGTTTGAAATATAAAAAGTTATTACTCTGAGGATAAAAATATAAATTATTAATAATTAATGTATTTTGAATGATTATAATTAATGATTATAAATAATAATATATTTGAATAAGTTATGGAAAAAATTAATTTCTATTGTTATGTTTAATATTAACTATGCTATAGTGTGTTAATGAAAGATGGAATCTAATGTATTGTTTTTTAACTTAATCCCCATTTTAGAGAGTTGTAGTTTTTATCTATTGATTATGTTTTTATATATTTTATATATTATTCCATTACTATATTTTATATGACAATCCATATTATATATATTTTTATATTAACCATTTATATCAAGAAAATATCTTCATTGAATAAATATTAAAAAAATATTTTTATGATTAATTACAATACTCTCTCTCATATCCATTTTTCATTCATATCCATATTTTATCATCTCCAAAATTATATCATTTATTATTTGGATGAAAAAATAAATATTATATAATGTTATTATTATATTTCAATATATTAAATTATAAAATTTTATTATATTATTGTTTTAATGAGGTGGGATACATTAATGATAATTTAAAATATATAAATAATATTCTTTTCATGTTTGTATTTTTTATATTTTTCCTAAAATGAGATTACATGACACTATTTTTTTCATGGAACCTTTATATTGGTATACTTTAAATTGAGGTTTTATTATTGATTTTTTGTGTTACCATTAACAAACATTTAAAAAGTTACTATTTTTATTTTTTTCATTGATAATAATAATAATTGACCATTTTATGTTTTTATTGACATTGTTCACTTTACCTAAAATATTTATATCTAAATGTAAGTTATGATTCATTAATCCCCCTCGTTGTATGGATTTGTATTGTAATACATAGTTTTAATTATCTTCTTCAATAAATAGATCTAATTCTTGATGTCATCTTATATGATGCCATTCGATAAGGTTACAAAACCCATTTTCATTTTATTGGTTTTTGATGATATAGTTTCTGACTTATTTAATGTCTCACACATTTGTATAGTTTATCCTTATTAGTATTTTCATTCCAGTATATCCCTCAAATTAATTGTTCATTTTTTATATCTCATGGTAAGATGATGGTATATGTTTTAATTTTGGCTATATTCATATCACTATGTTGAAGCAATATTGTTATGTTCTGAAATTAATTCATGGTAATTCTTTCAATGTTACAAAAATTATGGTGCAGTTTGTTTACAAGTTAATAACATAATGGGTTTGAATTCTTTTTATGATCCCATAATTATGTATATACTCGATCACAATGATCTTGGTCCACAATGTAATGATATCCTAGAATTGTGCAAGATTTAATTATTATTTCCTTAAATTATTTTCCCAATAATAATATTATTATCCCTTATGTTTTATCACTATTTTTTCATAGTATGGGATAGGTATTTTTAGTTTATTTTTGGTATTATTCTATATGGAAAACCATTATTGTTTTTGTTATTTGTAATCAAATATTTTTTCAATGATTGTTATTTTTCACTAGTTTATGGACTATCCCTTCATTAAATGTTAGCATGATCCTCACTTAATGATACATTGATCCACACCATAATTTATTTCCATTTTCTAATAGAATTATATAAAAGACTAAATTTATAAGGTTGACTTATATATATTCATTTTAGAAGATATTGATGAAATAATTTTAAATATGATTTTTTTCATAACTAACATAAAAAGAAACTATAACATTTTGTTTCATGACTATTAGTTTATTTTCAATATGTAATAAATAATTTAATACAATATTCGTTAAATGATAAAAGTGGTTTTGCATCACCTAAGTTGGTATTTGAACTATAAATTAATGTTTTTGTTATTAACACCTAATCTAGGAGTGAATGTATTGTGTGAACTAGTCTGTATCAAAGAATGATTTAGTTATTTTTTTGATTATGTATATAAAATAATATGGGAGAACACAAGGATTAAACAAAATAATAGAATAAATATGAAATTTTTTATAAATAATATACTATATGGTTTCTACTCAAAGGCATACCTTTGTGAAGATAAATAAGTGGTAACAATATCCAGCTAAGATGCACTTGGGGGTTAATAACCCTCAGTAAGGTTGGTTTTTATAGATATATCATCTACTAGTGAACAACACATGACCCAAAATATAATTATACATTGACACTCCCACTATATGATATTAATTTTTTTTACATGATCATTAGGAAATATTATGAAGGATTTTAATATGTTTTTATTATATAAAAGTAGTTAGGTTAGAAAGAAGAATAAATAAATAACCATGCATAACATGGATTTAAACCATTAAAATTCATATATTTTGGTATATTTGACATTTATTTCTTATTACGTTTAAAAAAATATGTTAATATTTTATATTTGAATTTAATCAATTATTCATACTTATAAAATTCTCATATATTGGTATATGGATTGAAAGAAGAGGAACCCTATTTAAATTAGTTGTAAGGGAAAATGTGTTTATATTCCCCACGGCCAACCAAATTGGATAAGTGATGCAGTGAAGAATATTATGGTTGTTCCTAGCCAACTACCTCGAGTAATTATTAATGAATTCAACCTAATTATATTTCCAAAATCCCCAAAAAATTGAAAAATATTTTTTATGGATATTAATATTTTAATTTAGAGATGTTTAAATTTCCAAAATATAAATAATGTGGGAATAAAAATACAATGGTAATTTTTACAAAGGAATTGGATGATATTTTATTTGTGGTAAAGGACTCAATACAAAATCCAACATTCAAGTAAAAATTAGAAGTTTGGTTAACATAAATTAGGAAAATAGTTCTCTCCCTAAGGTGCCACTAACAATTATATTTTATACATTTGAGGAGTGTTTTAGCCATTAAAGAAAATATAACAAACTATGGGTCAATGATGAATATTTATATCAATGGCCTCTCGATCCATATGAAAAAAAGACCTCTAAAATCGCTACAACTGAAATGAGTTTTATGGAATAGTGGAGTACATAATACTAATAATCCAGTAAAATAATTTGAATAGTAATATTTGAGTGAAGTTATTTATAGAAATTCATATTATGAATATTTAGTTGTAATATTTATTCAGTGTGTCAGTACTTGGAGGTTGGATTATAAATTAAATCACCTTATGATACTGTAATTTAATATCAAAATTATAGCAATATAAAAATATAAATTTATTGTTATATACTTATAAAATATCTTATTAATCTTCATATAGTTTAATTTGAGAAAATTTAAATCACTTATTAGATATCTATATGTACTTCCCAAATTTACTACTTGGGTAGAGAAATATGATTTTATTCAACAAATGATTTATTGATCATTCAATAATGAATATTTTAATTTCAAATACATATTTAAAATTTATCCATTATACAATAGTAAAATAATAAAGTGTATCTTTCATAATTGGTAGGGTAAAAGATTAGTATTATAGTCATTCCAAATATATTATGGAATTAGAATTAAAATATTGACTAATGCATATGTTAATAATAATTTAATCACTTTTAAATATAAAAAAATTAAATTTTAGAGGATTTAATTTATTAATGGTTATATAATTTAAGAAAGTAGGTTTTAGAAAAAAAATCAATTATAAAATATATAATTATTACATATTTCAATAATATTCATTTAATTAAATGTAAAATGAGTAGAATATGTGTAATGGAATGTAAGAGTAAAAATAATAATATTTTATTCATTAATAATGATACATTGCAACAAATATACATAAAACCATTTATTACATTCTATAGAGTTTTGTAATCAATTAACTATAACATTTAATTAAAATGCATAAATTAATTTAAAATACTAAATATAAAAGAATAATATAATTAAAAATAGATAATCAAATGAATTATCATCAGCTATAAGAATATAAACTAGTAGAATTAATCATCTAATGAGAAATAAAATAATTAACAATGAAATTCTATTATAAAACCACCAATGGAAAATAATAGAATAATATATGTGATTTATAAAGTAAAGATGGGTTAATTTTATATGAGGTAATGAGGTAAAATAAATTATAGATAGGCATTATAAAAGGAAATATTATAATAAAAAAATTGAATATATAGTAGTTAGGAATCCATGTATGATATATATACATTTTGTTTCTGTAATATTAGTATGAATTTGAATATTATATAATTACGGAATGTAAAAAAAGGTAATATATATTATAAATATTTGAATAAAATATATAAATAATCATAAATTAGGTATTATTATTATTTTTTCTATTACTATTTTACGAATCATATGGCCATAGTAGAAATATTTAATCCCCTAGTATGTAAAATATAACCATAGTTTTTCATTCTAGTGAATGTTATCGTGAGAAGGGGTGATTTTGAAAAGTATGTATCAAGTTATTCATATTATATTTTATTAAAATTATCTTAATCCATTTACATAAAATTATCTCCCAGCTATAATAATGTCATATTAACATTTTAATTCTTGATTGAAAAATGATAATACAGTTATATAACTTCAAACACTTTTTCAATCATTTTTATAATAGGTTATTGTTTGGTTTGGTTTAATAACTTACATGATGGTGATATAATATATCATCAATATTTTTAATAAATAGAGATAAAGACCTTAAAAATAGAAATATATTATTTTAAATTTTAATTTATTATATTCAAATCATTTTATAGTGGTATGATAAATAATTGAAGGATGGATATGAAAAAACTCATTTTTATCAGCAAATTACATGAAACAAGATAATCAAAGATTCCATTCTCAAAAAATATACACGTTATTTCAGATAAATAAAAATAAAAATTATTATATACTTGGAAAAAAATAATTCCAAAAAATTAAGTTTTATAGTAATGAAGAATTTGATATTAAATAATTTTGATTGACATCCCAAATTTGGAATCATCTATGAAACAATAAATGTTACTAAAATCCAATAATGAAATTACATAATATGTGTAAAATAAAGTTATTATAATTTGTTATAATTGATGATCCTAAATGGTAATTTATTTAAAAATGTTTTTAAATAATTAATTAATATGTATATTTTAATTTTATATTATTTTAATTAATGTATAAATGAGAGACAATATGAGGTAAGGTTTTGTGTTGACTCCACAACCATTTCATATAGTCGTTGTTTTTTCCATTCAAATGGTTAATCCATGTTTCTAATTTTCTCTATTTACCCTCATACAAGTGATATTACCTATTATATCCCTTGTGAAATTATCATTTTAATTTAGTTTTTTTAATTATCAGATTTTTTTATATATTATAAAAATACATTTAAAAGAATTTTCATTCCCCCAAAATGATCATTATCTATCATATCAATAATCAGTCATCCTGATAATATTCTAATAAATTGTTTTGAAACAAAAATATATTTTATCACATATAACATTATTTCTTATATTTACCTCTTTTCAATGGTACAGTTTATTACTCATTTAATGATGCTGGTTTCAATATAGTTATTTTAGAATATATAAAAGGCATTTCTTGTTATGTTTATATCAATTATCTCTATCGATGTACTCATTATCTTATCAAAAAAATTTATTATGTTTTATTTATCATGAATTCATTTATATTTATGTTTTAGAAAAAAATTCATGTAACCTTACATAGAATAATTTCTGACCATGACTTGTGACTTCACACTTTTATGAAAATATTTTACAATGGCCATTTATTGTTTTGTTTATATATGCCCCTTTATGTAATATATATATATATCCTTTAATTTAATTGTTCATAAATTAGAATAAAAATACTATTTCAAAAATACTCTTTTCATAGATTGAATTTTTTTATCATGTAATCGAATTGTTGATTTCATCATATGTGATACCATTTGAAGAAGTTTCAAAATCCCTTGTCTTTCCATATGTTTGGGATAATATGATATCTTATGTATTTCATGTGAAATACATATTTATTATTAAACAAAATCAAATTTTATGATTTATAATATCTCTATAATTGGTTTTAATGTTTTATGCCTTATGAAATAGTGATGTAATTCATGGGAATTTTTGTTATGTTCAATACATTAATGGGCATTGTTATTCTGATAAAAACACGATTCATGTTCATTATTTATATCTTTATCACTATAATACTTATATATTTTTCATATTCATTACATAGTACAAGAGTATTGTTTTTGTGTTCAAAATATTTTAATGAAATTGGTCATAGTTATCATGGCTGACAGTGTAATGATATCTAATTCTTGTGTTTAATTTATATGTTATTATTTATATAATTTTATTTGTTTTATGAGTATTTATAAAAAATATTATATAATATTATTTAATGGTATATGATTTAATTTTTGACTAAATATTTCCTTATATTAATACCTACAGACAACTATTATTTTTTATGATATTTTTATTCTAGTATTTCTCTTATACACATGTTTTATCATAATCATATTGTAAAACCCGTAATAACATGTTGATCAATGCCTACCATATTATTTGATTGAGGTGACCCCAAAATGTTTTCACCGTTACAAAGGTATTTATATATCTGGATATTTTTAGAAATAGTTCAAATATTAAGAATCATTTTTGAGTGATGCTGAAGAAATTTTGTATAATATGATTTTAACATAGCAGTTATTTAAGGACACTAAAACATTATATTATAGGATTATGAATATATTTTTTAGATATATAGATTAGCTAATTAGAGTATATGTAAAATAATAAATGTTTTATTTTTCATTCTTTTTTGGAATCATGAATATTAATTAATATATGATTTTATATGGCTATGGTGATACACATATCCTCTAAATTTATATCATATCCATTTATATTTTTATTTTTGGGTAGATTATAATTGTACATATGATATAAACAAGAAAAAACTATGAAAATCCAAATTTTAAGAAGGAATAACTGTTATTTCATTGGTTAAAATTAAGATGTAAAAATTTATGGCAAAATCAGAATGATTTTATTTATCATCTAAATATATACCTAGATTAGTATATCTTAATAATCACAATAGAAATTATAGTTATTTTATGTGATTGTATACTAAAAATTACTATGATGATAGGTATGCCTAGTATTGAAAACAATTTATTTGAGAGAAGTTTAAGAAATTCCATGAAATCATGATAAATGTCTAAGCCTATTCACACATATCCCCTAAAAATATATATTTAAATTTCACTGTAAAATCTTAATAATATAACTAATGAATATGTAGTATATAACTCATACATGATAGTAGTTTCTAGGAATGCTATACTAGAAAATATTATTATTATTTCAATAGTGTAAATTGATGTTATTTTGGTCATGGATTTTGTATCACTCCAAGGATCCAAATTAATTTTCATGATAGGGAAGTCACATTTCATATCCCCAGTTAACTAAAGATAATATATCATTATAATGCTAAATATAAACAACCTATGGATATTAATATTGTTATAAAGGTTTTATTATACAGTCATGTGGGGTAATTACCTCAAATGTTTGTGGAAAACTGAAAATCATTTATATGAATATTATATTATACAATATTGATGTATTTCTAGACTATTTTTTAGGTCTTCTCCAAAAAACAAGATGTATATTTCTTAAAAATTCTCATAGCTAGTGTTATGTCTATCACAAAGAAATTATACGGAGTTACACAATTGAATTATGGGAATTGAATCATTCATATCATGAGTATATTTATATTTGTTTTATAATCCCCAAAAATTCCCCATATGGAAGACATATCATATTTTTAATGAAAAAACTAGGATTATTGCATCTCTGTATTAAATATCATGAACATAATAATATCACATACATTTAATTGTATCATCTAAACCATATTGATGGAATATAAGAAAATAATTTTGTGTTTTAATACTATTAAATTACTGGTATATGATTTTTATATAATTAATAAATAGTGTATATATCTTATGTACAAAATAAAACCATTAATTTAAGATAATCGAACTGTGAAATTAATGTGATAAAATTCAGAGTTACAAATTCCCATGAAATATTCAAGAATATATGTATAAATTCATTATTCATTACATCGATCAATTTTGGGTATCCTTTATAGAGGGTATTATAATATTTTATAAGATAATTTGAGAGCATAATGATTATGTGAGTATTTCAATGGAGGACATGATGATTGCGAAATTATTTTATATATTTAGAGGGATTTAATCCTTGATATGGAATTTATAATTCCTAGGTCATGTAATCACAAGTGTGGTTATACATATGAACTGTTTGAGAAAGGTGTTGATTGAATAACTAACCATAACAACCATGGAAATATGGATAATTAGTTTTCTTGGTTTGGATGGATATTATGGATTCTTTGGGAGAAACTCCTCACAACATTAATATTTATAATCCATGATTACTTGAAATGGAGTTATGTTACTCTATAATAACAAATTGAATAAAAATTTCAAGGATAATAAGAATGGATTATCTAAAATAAGTATACTCACTCAACCCTATTGTAGAAAAGGGATTTTAATATAAGATAAGTTATTTTAATATAAATTATTTTTTTCAAAATTAATTTTTACCTATCCTCATTCTAAATAACATATTGGAAGACTAATCCTTGGGTCAATTAGGGATTTAATAGAAAAATAGTCTAATTAGTGATTTGGGTCTTATAATTTTTATTTATCCATTTAACACAACGAGTCATTATCTATATTATTAAAATTTTGTAATATATACAGACCATTAATATTTATTGTATTTATTTCACATTTATGGAGTTAAACTGTAACAACCCGACCCCAGTTACCCAGAGTCGGTGCATTATTTCATATCAATGGCATTATCACAAAAGATCAAGTCTCGAAAGACCAATTAGTTTAGTAGCCTAGGAAACACTAGATATATTCATAAGTCTTACATTACATCATAAGGTAAAAAAAACTACAACAACATCTTTTCTTCATATCCCCTAACACTATCCCTGCAGGTCATTCATAAAATACTTCTTCACATCCTGGAAAAAATAAAACATTGAAAGGGGTGAGCTCAGATGCTCAGTAAGGATAACAATATAGTGGAAACTTTCATAAATAAGCATAAACATTTAAGACATTTTATAACTAAAACAAAATCCTTTTAAACTTGAAATTCATCATAATATGGAAAAGATAAAATTAAATAATGCCATTTACATATTCACATGGATATTCTACTAGTCGAATAATCACATGCAATATCAATAACCACTTTCATAATGATGGTATGCATAATGTCATACTATCATAACCACATAGTCAAGGCCTTATGCCAAGACTACAAATAAGATTTTGTCAAGTCCCTATCCAAGACACTAATTTGTCTCATGAGACCTACCGATTCATCGGGAAGCTATAGAGGGCTCCACCAGTCACTTACTAAGTCCAATGTATTCCTCATATGGACAGGTTTAAACATAACATAAACACTCGAATTAATACTAGCATAAGAAATGTAAATACTTTCTCCATAAACCATGAATGGTATAAAAATAACACATCGACAGTATAAAATATCACAAAACCTTAAATACAATATGGAAGTCTTGTATCATAATAAATCAGCTTCAAATAAGCTTAAAATCCATCAAAGGATGTTGACATAGATGAAATCAAAACTATTTGAGAGAAATATCTCTTTCTTTTGAAATCATTTAAAAGTAACATAATTATAAAATAAAACATTTACATTGAATATATTCTTATAAGATTGTAAGGGAAGCTTCGAAGATTTCAACATGGTGGAAAATAGTTTCACCTGCAGTATAAGATAAAAAAGGACATTATTACCTTAATTTTGTCGAAAATGTTAAAAAGTACCTTGTTTTGAAAAAAGACGGAAATATTACTTTATAAACATCTTATAAAAATTTAAAAAAGGGTATAAATGACTTTAACCCACAGTCTTTAAAATATTAAGAATGATTTGAAATACATTTTTAAGAAACATGGATGTGGATGATAAAGAGGTCCTAGTAGATAATTGCGTATAAAAAACCTCGGATAATGAAGAGATTGTGAAATAAACCCTTACCTTGTATTTATCATTGGTTGATGGTAAGATAACCTCATTTATAATGGTGAAATTATTGTTTTTAAATTATACATGAATCATATACATTAATATGATATCATATATGATCTTTTAACATTGCTTTGTTAACAATATCTTAGTATTATCGTCATTTTGGGTGTTAAATGATTCGTTTTCCTTTATATACTTTGTTATGTAAGCCCTCTTTGTTATGGATAGTTTGTATCTTATTCATATACAGAATGATATTAAGTCTTTAAACATTATTTTTAACCATCAAATGATAATTAGACTTGAATGGATACGATGGGGAATGAATCTCATCGCGTTCGTGGAGACGGTAGTCCGTACGTACGCACGAGTGAAAATATCACTCTTTTGATATTAAAATAATATATAGTTGGATACTATATCATATATACCGAATCATTATCATGTTAAATTTATTATTTACCTTAATTACACATCATAATTATACCCATCCAAATAATAATGTTTTGAATAACAATTATACCACGACGTGGAGACGGTAAGCCGTACATGCGCACATATGGTGACATGTCATTCAAAGGATGGATAGAATACTGAATATGGTTATACCATATTTATAATAACATCACAGTATATAGAAGATAGTGGTGTTATTATTTTATAATCGGAATAACAAATATAAAAGAATTTGAAGAAGAAAGGAACTTGAATGAGGGTGGTGAAAACATTACCTCTTCTTCGGGTTCTTCCTTTTGATTTGATAAAAATGGATCCATAGGTTGGTTTTATGATGAAAACAATGCCTCTAGGTTGAATTTAGGGAAGTTTTGAGGATATTTGGGCAGGGGTTGGCTGAACCAAAAGGATTCTATGGTGTGAAGAATTGGTTATAAGTGGTGTCCTTTTATAAGGTGGAGGAGGGGCTCTTTAGGAAAAACTTAACATATTATTTCATAATAAATTAATATTTGGTTTCTACTGTCTCAAAAGAGGATTATTCAAATTCTAAGGTGGGGATGGGTGTAAATAATTTCAACCAATATATTTTAGAACGGTTTGGGTAACTAAATTAACCTTATCTTTTAGTTTTAACTCTTAGTTAATTAGTTTGACACTTACCATGTCACTTTGTGTTTTTTATATTATATAGTTAATAAACATACTATATACGTCCAAGGTAACCCCAAGTGGTTCATTAATGATACACCTATCATTATATATGTCTCTTTGCCGAACCTTAGATTCTTAGGAATTGAATATCAATTAATAATATAATATATTTTTTAAAACTCTTTTATGTCAATTTTGACACTATTTGGTATTTGATTTTTGTGAAAATCATAACAACATGATTACTTATAAAAAACATAATTAAATCAATAATAACATGTCATATTGACTTATAAAATTAGTGTAATTCATTAAAAGTCTAAAATTATATTTATTTTGTTATTTATAATATCAATTATTTTATTATTTCATTAATTGGGTAAATACTGCATCACCATTGTGTTATAAATAAATTAAATTATTTGATGTCTACAAATTATAAATAAAATACCATTATATAGGAAATTTTTTATCTTTATAATGAATATTTATAATAGAATTTAACTTATGTATAACCCTATATTAAAAATGTTTTAATAATTAACATTGATTTTAACTCTTCTTTGAATTAAATAATAATAAATGTCCTATTCTAATCCAAGTTGACCTAAATGATAATATTTTATTCCTAAGGTTGTTTCTGGTCGAGATAAACTTGTACAAAAGAATTAGGACATTTTTTAGGGTAATATTAATATCATTTTTACCCTTATTTACCCTATTTACTTTTAACCATGGTAAATAAAAGTAAAAGGTACTATTCACCAAAAATTATTTTTATCTTATTGAACAACATTTTACTCCTTGATATTAACCATGTCCCTGGGATTTTCGAAATTCCACTCACAGAAGTGGTAAAATTAAGTTTTTTGTGAATTTCCAAATTCTCCTAAGAGGTGGGTAAAAGACGGTGAAAAGTTCCATAAATTTTTTATATATCAAAAATTATTCTAAACTAACTTCAATGAATTACATTGAACTTATATAGGTATTATGTATATATATTGACATTAATTTAATTTAAATAAAATAAATAATTATTTAAATAAAAATTCGGTTTTAAACTATAACTCAGTGTTTTTTCACAATTCATCAAAAATTGAATGTTTTCAGAAAACTACTAAAAATTCACTCTAATCTAATTTTGATATTACGAATCCAAAAATAAAGTTCATTTTGAAAGATAAAATTTATAAAATTTCAAAAAGTGGGTATTACTATTCATAACAGCTAGTTTGATTGATTGTGGTGTGTGTTAGAACTCAAAGCTGCGTACAACACACGATACTGTATTATTCAAAGAGAAGCGTATCGTGGAAGCTTGGGGTGTTACATTCTCCCCTCCTTCAAATAATTTCGTCCTAAAAATTTCTAGAATATTACTGCATAAAAAGACTCAGGTGGTTCTTCATCATAAGTTCCTCGGGTTCCCCTGTTGCTTCTTCCATCTTATGGTTTCTCCATAAAACTTTTACCAGACGAGTTGTCCAGTTTTTCACACATGTTCTCATGTATCAAGAATCCTGACGAGCTCTTCGCAATAATAATGATCGGGTTCCAGTTCTAATTCCTCATAAGTGAGGACATGCGTTGTTTCAGGCATGTATTTTCTCAACAATGATACGTGGAACACATCGTGAACATTGGATATATTTGGCGGCATTACCAAACGTTAAGCTACAGCCCCAATTTTTTCTAGAATTTTGAATGGTCCGATGTACCTGGGACTCAATTTACCTTTCTTACCGAAATGTATGACTCCCTTCTATAGAGATACCTTCAAGAAATCATGATCTCCTACCTGAAATTCCAAATCCTTCCATCGATTATCGGTATAGATATTCTACCTACTTTGAGCTGCTATGATGTGGATTTGGATTACCTTTACCTTTTCCATCATTTCCTCCACCAGTTCTGGGCCTACGAGTTTTCTTTCACCAACTTCATCCCAACAGGTTGGTGTGCGACATCACTTTTCGTACAATGCTTCATATGGTGCCATCCGAATACTTGAATGGAAGATATTGTTATTGTAAAATTCCACCAGAGGTAAATATTGATCCCACATACCCTGAAAGTCAAGTGAGCATAATCTCAACATGTCTTCTAAGGTTTGAATAGTCCATTCTGATTGTCCATTTGTTTGGGGGTGGTAGGTAGTGCTCAAATGAAGTTCAATATCAAAGGCCTTCTGAAGACTCTTCCAGAATCTTGATGTAAAATGGGGATCATGATCAGAGACAATGGATAGGGGTACTTCAGGAAGTCTCACAACTTATTAATATATAGTCTTGCTAGACATTCTAGTGGTATATCTTCTCTTACGGCATGAAAATGTGCTAACTTGGTAAGACGATCAACAATGACCCATATTGCATTGTTCTTTCTAGGAGTCTTTGGTAGTCCCATGACAATGTCCATCATGGTATTATCCCATTTCCACTCAGGTATGGGAAGAGGTTGCTTGACTCCTCCAGCCAGTTTCCTTCCAGATTTCACTTGTTGACAAACTATACATCTTGACACAAAATCAGAAATCTCTCTCTTCATGTTGTCCCATCAAAAATGTTCCTTCAAATTTCTATACATTTTGGTGCTCCCAGGGTGTATAGAGAAATTGGAACTATGATCATCGTACAACAATTCCATTTTTAGATCAGGTATATCGGGAACGCAATGTCTCTTCCCAAATTTCAAAATTCCATATTCATACCCAAAGTCATTCAATCTCCCATCATTCACAGCATTAATCTTCTTTTGAAACTCTTAATCACCAGTCTGAGAACTCTTTATCCTTTCTAGGAAAGATGGTTTGACAACCATTTGAAAAAGTATCGATGTTTCACCTTCCAAGGTAATTCCCATATCAATCATCACTAGATCCAAGAAAATAGTATCTCTTTCAATTCTCATCATGTTCAAAACTCCATGATCTTTTCTGCTCAAAGCATATTCCACCTTATTTTCCTTTCCCAGGTGGAAGTGTATCGTGCAATCATAATCCTTGAGTAGTTCAAGCCATATCCTTTTCTTCATGTTGAGTTCTTTCTATGAGAAAATATAATTCAAACTCTTGTGATCGGTATAAATCTCACACTTTTCACCATAGAGATAATTTATCCATATCTTCAAAGCAAAGATTACATCACTTAACTCAAGATCATGAGTACGATAGTTTTTCTCAGGAATTTTTAGTTGTCGTGATGCATAGGCAATAACTCTATCATTCTACATAAGGACCCAACCAAGTCCATTCTGCGATGCATGACTATAAATAATAAACCCATCATTCCCCGATGGTAGAGTCAATATAAGAGAATTGACTAATCATATCTTCAGTTCTTCAAAAAATTCTTCAAAATCTTTTGTCCAAACAAATATAACACCTTTATGTGTGAGCTTCATTAATGGGTTACCCAATCAGGAAAAGTTCTGGAAGAAACGTCGATAATAACCTGCTAAAGCAATAAATCTGCCTACCTCAATTATACTCGTCAGTGCAGGCCATTCTTGGATTGCCTTGGTTTTAGAAGGATCAACATAGATTCCATCTTTAGAGACAATATGGCCAGGAAAATAATTATCTTAAAGCCAGAATTCACACTTGCTAAACTTCCAATATAATTTATGTATTCTTAGAGTCTTCAAGATAATGCGCAAGAGATTTTCATGATATTCATATCTTTGGGGATATACGAAGAGATCATCAATAAATACCACCAAAATAGTAATCTAGATATTCTTTTAAAACTCTATTCATTTGATCCATGAATATAGAGGGTGTATTATTCAATTCTAAAGGCATTACTGTAAAGTCGGAATGCCCATACCTAGTTCGAAATGCTGTCTTCGGAATGTATTCCTAATTCACACACAACTGATGGTATCCATATTGAAGTTCAATCTTTGAAACGTATTGAGATTTATGCATTTAGTCAAATAAATCATAAATGCGTGGTATGGGATACTTGTTATTTATTGTTATTGCATTGATTTCCCTGTAGTCGATACATAACCTCATAGATCCATATTTCTTCATAACAAAAAGGACATGGGCTCCCCATGGAGAAAAAATAGGGCGAATAAATCTATTATTACTCAATTCCTCTAGTTTTTTTCTTTAGTTCAACTAATTCCACAATGGAAATTATATAAGGGGTCTTCGATATAGGCCTTGATCCATGAATTAAATCAATGGAAAACTCAACTTCTCGTTATGAAGGATGTCCAGGTAAATATTTCAGAAACACACATACATATTCTTTCACAATATGTACATCCTCAATTTGAACATTAATTTCCTCGGCCACAGTCATTTCATTATCTTCCTCCCCAATAATTGAATTTATTTGAGCTACTGGGGGTGGATCCAGATAAGAATTAGATGGTGATGATTCCGCTCAACAAATAAGGTGTTATTTATCATCATCGTCAAAAATATTAACCTCATTCTTCTTATAATAAATCATCACATCATGGTCCGAAAGCCAATACATACCGAGGATTATATCAAACTCAATCATAGGTATGCCGATGAGATCAGCAAATAATGAACATTTATGTACTCTAATGGGGACTGATTCACAAAACTTTGTTGCAATGATACTTCCCTTAGGAGTTTTAACTGATAACTCCCTTGTTAAATCAAATTGGAAATATCTAATTTTCTTAGAAAACTAGGAAGATATGAAACAATGTGATGATCCAGAATCAAATAAAGCATTTTCAAAACTTGAGGAAACCATTAAATTACCTTCCACCAGGTCTTTCGGAGATTCTGCCTCAGTAGTAGTGATAGCATAAGCTTGGCCTTGATCCCTTGGCCTTTTCTGAGGAAAGTTCCCCATATGCTTAGGAAATTCATTTTCATAATGTCCCATCTCCCGGTAGTTGTAGCATTTAACATTGGTAGTTTCTTTCTTCCCCTTGCAATCACGAGCTTGGTGGCCTTTTTGACCACACTTGTAACAGACTCCCATTCCTTTCAAACTAGTACCGAGGTGTTTCTTCCCACATTTACTGCTACATGGATATTTAACTTTTCCTTTCTTCCCCTTATTTCCATTCCCAGAGTGATCATAAGATCTATTCTTCTATTGCTTTTCCATAAAGTCATAAGACTTAGTGAATTCCTTTTCTCTCTTGATAACACATGAGACAATATCTTCGTACGATGAGAAAGCTTGTGAGACTAATGCTCGATGGAGAAACATTTTTAACCAATCAAAGATAAAATCAATATTAATTCTTGGGTTACGTATATAATCAGATGCATGCCTCTCTAACCTTGTAAAGTTAGCCTCATACTTTGCGACATTCTCATCCTCCTTTTGTCTCAGACTCAGAAATTTCCTTCCCATATCTGCTCGATGATCACGAGGAAAGTATTTTTCTAAGAAAATCTCATTGAACTCTCTCTATTCTATATTTGATACTTCATCATCTTCCTTTGTGTTTTTAATCAATGAACACCATTTTTCAGCATCTCCAGTGAGGTGATAAACTACCATGATAACTTTTTTCCTTTCACTACTTCCCAAAGACTGAAATATTTTCTCTAGGGAATATATCCATTGATCAGCTACCAATGGATTTGTACTACCATTGAATTCTGGTGGATTTTGCCTCTTTAATTGATATAACATTGATCCTCCACACTGAAGTTCAGGTTTCTCCATACAGGTAAGGTTATTATTCATAACCTGAGTGAGTTATCCCAGTACGGTGATTAGTTGATCAGCACCAGTATCATTACCAGCTCCACTATAATTAGGATGTAAATCCCTACATGGAGTGTTTTCAATGACACGGTTTCCATTTCTTCCACTAGGTGCCATTTTTAAGCAATGGAATACACTAGATTAGTTTATGAATCACAATACATAAATCCAACTTGTAAAACACTTAACCTAAATTGAACAGTTTATAGATATAATCCATAATCATAAAAAAAAATTTCTTTGAGGATGTATATACTCATAAACCCTTCATAATGGTTTGTAAAGAAAATGAGAATTATTCTAAGCATATCCCCTGGGAGTGTCGTAACCAAGAGTGCATAAAGGCCCATTGTTGTGCACCAGTTCCCATTCGAGTCTAGCTCAAAGCTGTGTTTTCTGGTTTTAACCCTAGGTACATATCTGCCAGAGCCGCCTCTACTTTCTCGTATCTAGACAAGGATGTATAGCTCTGAAAACTCACAAAATCTCTACAATACCAAAATTCTAGGAAGTTATTCTATACTAATCTAAAAATTCCATCTGAAGGTCTATGTCCTCTAATCAGAGTTTATCTAAATCTAGCTTCCACAATTTTTACTAAGATTCCTCTGATACCAACTGTAACACCCCGACCACAATTTCCCAGAGTCGGTGTATTATTACATAACATTGGAATGATCCCAAAAGTTCAATTCTCGAAAGAACAATTAGTTTAGTAGCCTTGGAAACACTAGATATATTCATAAGTCTTACATTACATCATAATGTAAAAAATTACAACAACATCTTGTCTTTATATCCCCAAATACTATCCCTGTAGGTCATTCTTAAAATACTTTTTCACATCCTGCGAAAAATAAAACATTGAAAGGGGTGATCTCAGATATTCAGTAAGGATAACAATATAGAGGAAACATTCATAAATAAGCATAAACATTTAAGGCAATGTATAACTAAAACAAAATCCTTTTAAACTTTAACTTCATCATAGTATGGAAAAGATAAAATGAAATAATTCCACTTACATATTCACATGGATATTCTACTAGTCGAATAATCACATGAAATATCAATAACCAATTTCATAATGATGGAATGCATAATGCCAGACTATCATAACAACATAGTCAAGACCTTGTGCCAAGAATACAAATAAGATTTTGTCAAGGCCTTGTGCCAAGACACTAGTTTGTCTCATGAGACCTAACGATTATTCTAGGATCTATAGCGGGCTCCACCCATCACTTACTACATCCAATTAATTCCTCATATGAACAGGTTTAAACATAACACAAGCATTCATATTAAAACTAGAATACGAAATGTAAATAATTTCTCCATAAACCATGAATGGTATAAAAATAACACATCAATGGTCAAACATATCACAAAACCTTCAATACAATATTAAAGTTTTGTATCATAATAAATCATCTTCAAATAAGCATACAATCCATCAAAGGATGTTGACATAGATGAAATCAAAACTATTTGAGAGAAATATCTCTTTTTTTAAATCAGTTAAAAGTGACATAATTATAAAATAAAACTTTTAATTTGAAAATATTCTTATAAGCTTAAACGGGATGTTCGAATATTTTACAATGGTGTAAAATAGCCACACTCACCGTATAAGTTAACAAAAGACCTTCTATCCTTAATTTTGTTGAAAAGGTTAAAAATTACCTTGTTTGGAAAATGACAGAAACATTCCTTTATAAACATCTTATATAAAGTCAAACAAGGGTATAAATGACTTTAACACATATTCTATAAAATATTAAGAATGATTTGAAATAAATTTTTAAGAAACATGTATGCGGATGATAAAGAGGTCCCAGTTGATAATTAAGTATAAACAAGCACAGATAATGAAGAGATTGTGAAATAAACCCTTACCTTGTACATTTACTTGGTTGAGGGTAGGTTAACCTCCTGTATAATGGTGAAATTATTGTTATTAAATTATAAAATAATCATATACATTAATATGATATCATATATGATCTTTTAACATTGCATTGTTAATAATATCTTAGTATTATCGTCGTTTCGGGTGTTAACTGATTCGTTTTACATTATATACTTTTCTATGTAAGCCGTGTTTGTTATGGATAGGTTGTATGTTATTCATATACAGAATGATATTATGTTTTTAAACATTATTTTTAACCATCAAATGAGAATTATACTTGAATGGATACGATGGGGAATGAATCTCATCGCGTTCGTGGAGACGGTAGTCCGTACGTACGCACGAGCGAAAATATCCCTATTTTGATATTAAAATAATATATAGTTGGATAGTATATCATATATAAAGAATAATTATCATGTTATATTTATTATTTAAATTAATTAAAAATCATTATTATACCAATCCAAATAATAATGTTTTGAATAACAATTACACCACGACGTGGAGACGGTAAGTCATACGTACGCACGTATGGGGAAATGTCATTCAAAGGATGGATGGAATAATGAATATGGTTGTACCATATTTATAGTAACATCAATGTATATAGAATATACATGATTTATTAATTTAAAATGGTAATAACAAATAAAGAAGAAGTTGAAGAAGAACGGAACTTGAAAGAGGGTGGTGAAAACATTGCCTCTTATTCGGGCTCTTCCTTTTGATCTGATAAAAATGGTTTCTTAGGATGGCTTTCTGATAAAACTAAGGCCTCTAGTTTGAATTTAGGTAAGTTGAGAGGGTATTTGGGAAGGTTTTGTCCACACCAAAAGGCTTTTATGTTGTGAATAATTAGATATAAGTGGTGTCCATTTATAAGGGGGAGGAGGGGCTCTTTAGAAAAAACTTAAAGTATTATTTTATAATAAATTCATATTCGGTTTCTAATGGTTCTAAAGAAAATTATTCAAATTTTAAGGTTTGGATGGGTCGAAATCATTTCAACCAATATATTTTATACAGGTTTGTGTCACTAAATTAACCTTATCTTTTAGTTTTAACTCTTAGATAATTAGTTTCACACATACCATGTCACTTTGTGTTTTTATATTATATAGTTAATAAACATAATAAATACATCCAAGATAACCCCAAGTGGTTAATTAATGATACACCTATCATTATATAATTCTCTTGGCCGAACCTTAGATTTTTATGAATTGAATATCAATTACTAGTATAAAATTTGTTTTAAAGACTCTTTTATATCAATTTTGACACTATTTGGTATTTGATTTTTGTAAAAAAACATAAAAATATTATTACTTCAAAATAACTTAATTAATTCAATAATAACATGTCATATTAACCTATAAAATTACTGGAATTCATAAAAAGGCTCAAATTATATTAATTTTGATATTTATAATATCAATTATTTTATTATTTCATTAATTAGGTAATTACTGTATCAACATTGTGTGATAAATAAATTACATTATTTAATGTAAAAAAATTATAAATAAAATTTCATTATGTAGGAAATCGTTTTAGCTTTCTAATGAATATTTATAATCGAATTTATCTTATGTATAACCCTATATTAAAAATGTTTTAGTAATTAACTTTGATTTTAACTCTTTTAACTCTTCTATGAATTAAATTATAATAGATGTCATAATCTAATCCAAGTGGACCTAAATGATAATATTTTATTCCTAAGGTTTTTTTGGACGAGATACACTTGTCCAATAGAATTAGGAAATGTGTAGGGTAATATTAATATCATTTTTACCTTTAATTACCCTATTAAGTTTTAACCATGGTAAATAAAAGTAAAAAGTTACTATTCACCATAAATTATTTTTAACTTATTGAACCACATTTCACTCCTTGATATTAACCGTGTCTCTCAGATTTTCGAAATTCCATTCACAGAAGTGGTAAAAATAAGTTTTATGCGAATTTCCAAATTCTCCTAGGAGGTGGGTAAAAGACAGTGAAAAGTTCCATAAATTTTTTATATATAAAAAATTATTCTAAACTAACTCTAATGAATTACATTGAACTTATATAGTTATTATGTATCTATTTTTTCATTAATTAAATTTAAATAAAATAAATAATTATTTAAATAAAAAATCGTTTTTAAACTATAACTCAGTGTTTTTTCACTATTCATTAAAAATTGAATGTTTTCAGAAAAATATGAAAATTTCAACCTAAGCTATTTTCAATATTCTGAATCAAAAAATGAAGTTCATTTTGAAAGATAAAATTTGTAAAATTTCAAAAATTTGGTATTACTATTCATAACGGCTAATTTGATTGATTGTGGTGTGTGTTAGAACTCAAAGTTGCGTACAACACACACTACTATATTATTCAAAGAGAAGTGTACCATGGAATCTTGGGGTGTTACATAAAAAAACCACCAAAGTAGAGTTTTATGTTCATCATGAACATTTAAATTTCCATACATTACTACAATGTGATGGAGAACAAGGAGTTTAATGGTATTATCTTGAAAGATGATGCTACTTTATCAATTATGAGGATTGAAATAGACCAAATACTCATGTCTTTACAATGGATATAGCTTGAAATCATAGGGGGTAATGAAATTTCCACCATTCAAAAATTATTTCTCAACCATCAATTCATTAAAATATCAAGGAGGTACATAATGAGAATATAGATCTAAAAAATAAGGTTTTGATCAATTTATATTTCAGATTCTACAATGATATTATTATAATATTTATAATATAAATATATGTTTATTCAATAATTTAATTGAATAATGTTTTGTCAAATTTTATATAGCTCATCATTTTATAATAATCTTGAATGTTTCTGAACCCACACACTCAGATATGGTGAAAAAACTTGTTTTATAATTTTTTTTATAAAATATTTATTTAATATATAAAAATCTCGAGAACCGTTTATGTAACAAATATTGGGGATTATAGAGACATTTATATATATAGTGTTTTATACAAATTAAATCAACATATATTCTTCTTCACCTGATATAGATCATTAATCATAATTGAGCACCATCAATCTTCTACCCATCATGAAATCTTATGAAAAACATTTATTAAATATATGGTGAGAAAAAAAGTTATCATTAAGCAGCTTTATAACAAAATGATAAATAATTTTCCATATTATAAAAATCCCTTCAAAAAATAGTTCATTTTATGTGAAATATATTTTATAAAACAAATAATTGTTTCCCTTAAATAACTATTTAATTTTTTCATCAAAATATTTAATTAATTTTACATTTCAAAACCTAAATAATAATTCATGAAAATAAATTTTAATTAAAAAAATAATAACCTTTATAATTAAATTATATTTTTTTCATTGATAATGTCCAAAAATAAATTTGAAAATGATATCTTTTTAGGGAATATAATGATAATTGGAAAACAATAAAAAACAATATTGACACTACAATAGTTGATATGTAAACATCATATAGGGACAATGTCCAATTGAGGTCATTGGTTGATTCCCTCTTCCAAATTATCATTTCCACAATCCATGTGTCAAAATATTAAATAAAAAAATTCTAAAAAATTCTTTTCTACTAAATAATCCGTTAAAAACCTTCAAAAACATCATATATATGAAATTTTTTATGAAGGAGGAATAGAATTACATATTTAATAAACTTTTAAATATTTTTTATTATTTAAGAATTCATACTTTTACAAATAATATAAGAACTTATAAGATTTATTAATAAATAATTCTATAAATTTATAATTAAATTAATTCTTTTCTAATTGTTTGTGTAATGTCAGTGATTACTAGAGTTCATAGATATACCTATAATCACCAATGAAATTTTTAGTAATAAAAAACATATTAAACATAAACTGAGAGACATTATACCATTAAAATAATCCTTGAATTCAGATAAAAAATAACTTTCAAGAAAATAGAAAAAATAATTAAGGGGATTTTTATTGAATAAACAGATATAAATACATAAAACATCCACTTTTACTATGTGGTTTTAGAAAAATATATTCCCCATATAGTAATTATTTTATTTAAAAATTAATATATATTTTATAAATCTTTTATCCTTTCATAGGGTTTCTCAATAATAAATTTCAAAACATGAAAACGTGTTCCAAAAAATGGAATTTTAAAAAATTACATTCATACAATACCGTATAAAATATGTTTTAAATAGAAACTTTGTTAATCTGTGGATATGATATTTTGAACATAAACTTTTTGGAAATGATTCTATGGAATGAAGAAATGTGTAAATAGAGAACTGAGGTTGTATGATTGGGGTTCTAAAGGATCGAAGTGAAATATAAATCCTTTATATAACCGTTGGAACACAATTAGCTTCAAAAAAATCATTTCATTAACTTTTCAATGTGATTAATGATAATATACTAACATAGATATATCATTTTGAGTTTTATTAGAAATGTGTCTAAATTACATAAGTAGAGTAAGGTAATATTTTCATTAGATACAAGAATACTAACATAACAGGGGATATATAATACTTTGTAAACATACACAATATTGTGGATTGATGTTGAGAACCTCCCACCAAGAGTAAATCATCGATTTTGGAAATTTATAATTCGGATAACCACTATATATATCCCTCTTCTAGGATCGGGCCTTAGTTCTTTCTTGTTCGATAAAAACACCTGACATATCCATCTATAGGTTAAATTCATTACCCTACCCTAACTTAGGGGAACCAATTTATAAAACCACTTAGTCCACCCAATACACGGTTGACCCACTTGAGAGAATAGTCACATGGGTGGCCCACATGAGTGAACCATTTGGTTGACCTACTTCTTGAGAGACCCACTTGAGAACAAAACTCTCATGGGTGACCCACTTGGGAAATCTACATCAGAGACCCACTACTTGGGTGGCCCACATCATTAAACCCTAATTTTGGAAACCCACATGAGTGAAAAATCACATGAGTGACCCATGTAACTAAACAATCACAAGGAGTACCCACATGATTGAAGCACATTATAGAACCATAACTTGGGTGGCCCAATTGAGGGATCCCTAAGTTGGGTAACCCATAAGAATGACCCTCGTGGGAGACCCACTACTTGGAATACCAACATGATGGAATCCTAAATTGGGAGACCCTCCACTTAGGCAACCCAATTAATTGATCCCCCACTAGCATGAGATACTAGGGATACCCATCACATAAGACACTTCACATGAGAAAACCTTTTCCAAAGGCCACTATACATGCGTTTTTTATCAAATTCTAGCCATCATAAGGGAGAATCATTTAAATCCCTCACTATAGATAATAATATTTTCTTTACATAAAAATTTATAAGCACAAATTCACCCATGTCTTAATCATGGGTATCAATTCATTTCATATACACCTAGAGGTGAGATACTCCCCAAACTATTTCTTGTAGGACTCCTATTATGTTTATGTTGAAACATTAGAAATATCCCTTCCTCATATTATGAAGAATATATTGGTGGAGGAGTGAAATAATAAATGACCATCCTCTGAGGTGTAGGATCCAAACAATCATTCAATTCACCATAAATCGATATAATAATCATGGTTCTAGAAACATGTGTATTCTATTGTATGTAATCTACAACCAAACCATAAATTAACCAAATGTAGAGATAAACATAATGGTTATAGACATATTGGAATAATCCTAGGTGTTATCCCAAACCAAACCTTATTTTCAGCATGGGTCAAAATACTTATCTACATTCTCGATATATTGTAATACTGTTAGTTTCAATCCCCAATCAAATAATAAATTTTATTAAGTTGTGATATACCTAATGGATTTCTAAAACAAACAATTAGTTGTGATAGTCATCATGTATTCCAATACTAAAATATCCCCTTAACCACCTACTATATTGGGTACCTTATGGATGTTTTTGAATATAACCCTCCTAATTTCTTATTGTCAACCCATTCATGAAATAATATTCTTTTTAGGATAGAATAAGTGAATAACCCCTCTTTTTAAATATGATGTTATGTTTACATTTGATGTGATTGATCTACTGTTATCTCTCAACTCCCTACATTGTGCATGAATAACAGAGAATTAGATATCTAAAATTATCATCCCATCAACAAGGTGAAAGGGAAATCATTTCTATCCTCTTATTGAGGATAAAAACGATACAAATGAACTAGACTGCATTGGTTCTAATTCATATTACATGAAATATATATAAGACACATATTTTTTTATTGAACTAATTTCATTTCATTCGTACCAAAATATTAATACTATTTGGGTTTTTATTACTATTTTTATAGGATACTTAGGAAAACTCTTGAAGGTTTAATTTCAACTCTAAACCATCTACCTCCTTCCAAGATGATGTTAAAATTTAGAAATAAAAATAGTTGGATTTAAAATAAATTATCATTAAATATTAGGGTAAATATTTTGAATATATATATATATAACCATTTTCTTGATCATATCATTAGTGCATAGGGAAATCATTCACATTCTTGGAGTTGGGATGCATTCATGAAGAGATCTTAAATATATATGAGAGACAAGTAGGAGGAAATAATTCCCCCCATAAGGGTATTATGAGAAAAATCACATCCCCTTGAATGAATGTGGGTCCCTAAGAGTAATTAAAAATGTTTCCATTTATTTTATATAATTTGAATGCAAGTATATATCATTGGTTTGATAACAGCTACATGTTTATGTGTTCCATGAATACTACCCATTTGAAACCATCTCAAAAACGGTGTGAAAAATTAATGGTGAATCTAAAGTGAAATAATACAATTGATAAAATACTCTCACATATAAAAAATTCAAAATTTTTTCATCCATTAAGTGAAGGAGGCTGATTAACCATCAAACATTATTTGTGATACTACACTAATTGGTGTCTTGTTTTCTTTTCCTCTCTAGGAAAATAATAAATTCATTCAATATAAATTGAATTTTAAAAGGATATAATGAATTGAAAAATCATAGTTAAATATGGTAAAACCTATAAGCCCCTTGAAACAACTACACATAACCAGTAAAAATTCCAACCATATGGCTAGATTGTGAGGGAGACCATGGCCTCTTGGTCCAGATAGACACTATTATCAATAAAAACCACTAAAAATTGGTGGTGAATGCCCTGGTGTAGCAGTATAATTATAATAGATACAAAATATTACTATAAATAACTCATGAATATCTCAAGAGGATAAATCTCCATAAGTTTTCAAATCAATTTTTTTTTGCAGATATGCTGGGGTTACCCATTTCCAATTATTTTTTTAGGATTCTATCCCTAGAGTGTGAAACTCATTCATTACCTATTCTGGGGAGGCGGAGGATGATGACCGCCACATTAATGAAATTACCCAATAGATTACTAGTATGTCCCCTATTCAACGTGGTAATCATCCATGATATAAGAAAATAATTCTACAAGAAACTCCATTAGAAAATGTGCATGCCCTCACCAAAAAAATTCTAGAATCAGAAAGGGGTGCCTATGGGGGTCATCCAACCATCTCCACCTAGAGAAGATCCATTTCGATGCTAGTAAAAACTAATCAGAGGCCCATCAACATATATTTTCTGTGTATTAGGACTGATTCTAGAATAAAACTATCTAAAAGCTTAAAACATGTATTCATCAAGCCTTAGTGATAAAATAATAATCGGAAACACACATTCCAATAGGGACGAGGAATTTTTACCTCCTTTTACATCTCAATCACATCCATTGTATTCATGTGGGATGGTTTTAACAATGGTTCAAAATTAACCCCCATAGGTATACGTACTTCTTTATATTCATTTTTAATTAGTAAATGTAAACACTATTGGTAAAAATGATTCCTCATTACTTGAAACAATAAAAAAATATTCGTTTTGAAACATTTACAACCCTCCCATCACATAACTGTGGTGAAGTTATCTCACTAGATTTGAATATTTCTAAAGTCGATAAAAAAATAAAAGATCATAAGAAAATAAATTTGGAGTTTGTCATGGGAAGTAAATATTTTGATAATGTTTATTATAATGAGGACAACATGTATCCTTAAACCAAACATATTTAATTTGATAATATTTCTTAACCTATTATTGAATAATCATGCCACCGTATTAAAACAAAATTATATCAATCATCCCAATAATATACAACGATGATTTATTAAAAAAAGTGTCCCTTAAAATATATAAACATCCACCTCCACCTCAAAAAACCCATCTATGTTTTACATTTATGGGGTTTACCAAGAATTACTAGATTCCATCATTTCTTGGATAGGTTCTCCTAAAGTATAACAAGAAGTTGTAAAATTAGGGAGGAAGTAATATCATTAGTGGTTACATATAAATCCTTCTAATCCCAACATAGTCAACCAAAATTATTCAATAATTTATGGAATATGAGATCTCAAGCATCCCCTCAACTCTATTTATTCCCAAGGTGTTCAAATATTGGGAACCCCATAACAACACATTGTTTCCAAGAATAGAAGAAATGTGAAAACCTTGGAAGGACACACATTTTTTTGATATAATAACCTTGAAGGATGTTCAATATCAATATGGGAATATCTTTATAAAAAAAATGCAACAAATTAAAATCTAAATTAATGAAAACAATAATATTTGAACTCATTAATGGCATGAAACTGAAAAATTAATGATCCATGGATTTTATTGCATGATTAAAGCATCATATGTCTTCTATGAAAATATAGATGCACAATGAATATTTACCATTGATATATATAGAAAAAAATCAAGATTATTTTTCAAAAAAAATATTCATATGAAGTAACCAGTTGGTTTTTGAGAGTTTTTAACTATAGAACAATGTATAAAGGATATTTTTGATCAACCCTAAGAAAGAACGTATATAGAGACACTGGTATAAATATGGAATCTAGGGAAAGATTAAGGTACTTATATTCCCCTTGTAACTCCTGGACACTAGTTACCCAGAGATGGTGCATTATTACATATCATTGGCACGATCATAAAAGTTCAGGTCTCAAAAGAACGATTAGTTTAGTAGCTATGGAAGTACTAGATACATACGTAAGTTTTAAATTACATCATGAAATAAAAAAACAACATCATTGTGTCCCCTTATAACAAACTCATATCCCTTAGCCTATCCCAATAGGTCAATCATAACATAATTATTCACATCATGTGAATAAGAAAACATAAAAAAGAGGTGAGCTCATATGATCATTAAGGATACAAATATAGCATAAACTTTAATAAATAAGCATAAACATTTAAGGCAATGTATAAGAGTAAAAAACAATCCTTTTAAACTTAAACATCAGTATAATATGGAAAATATAAATCAAATTATTCAATTTATATATTCAAATTGATATTTTTCTCATCAAATAATCGCATCTAATATCAATAGTAAATTTCATAATTATGCAATCCTTAATGCTGGACATCATAACCATATAGTCAAGGCCTCGTGCTAAGACTACAAAAAATGTTTTTTTTCAAGGCCTTGTTCCAAGACACTAGTTTGTCTCATGAGACATACCAATGCATCAAGGGAGTATAGGGACCCTCACCTTCCACATAATAAGTCCAATTTATTACTCAAAAGAATAGGGTGAAACATAATTAAAACATTCGTATTAAAACTAGAATATGAAATGTTAATATTTTATCCACAAACCATGAATGGTATAAAAATAGTACATCCACAATCAAACATAACTAATTCAATAAAATATTTATGATTATACTATAATAAATCAACCTCAATCAATAATAATTAATGATATTGACATAGATGAAAATAACCAGTAATGCTATTTGAGAGAAATATCCCCATTTCTAGAAAACATTTATATGTCTCACTATTTTTCCAGAAGCCGTTTAAAATCGATTTTTTAATCAAATTTTCCAATACCACATTGAAACTTTTAAAATTAATTTTAATTGTAATACATTCATTTCCATATATTTAAATCCTTAGCAACATTTTTAAAACATGGACATTAATGAGAACGATTTAGAAGAATAAATCATTAAAACATTTAAAACGGTATTTTAGTTAGAGTTCCTAACCAAATGAAAGACACTTGAATAAAAATAATTGAGGTAATAAAAATTTGATCATTTAATGAGAATAAAGGGATTACTGATATACTATGTCAAAGTAAAATATATACAACATATAAACTTGGATTGACACAAACAACAAAGAAGTCTCAATGGAATGTAAACTGAGATGATGTCCCTTATAAAGATTGTATCCTTATGTTAAACATAAATTAATGACATAATTATGTGTGGTAATTAAAATTAAACTAAATATTATTGGAAATTATGTTTAAATCAATCAGATGACATTCACACATATTACAGTAAAAGAAACACCAATAACATGGATTTTTTACTCAATGAATGGAAATTGAGTTAAGATTAATATTATCATGTTAATATCGATGAATTGAGAATTTATCAATAGAGTGATTATGTTTAACAAAAGTATATCCACATAAAGGGGAGTGGAAATTACTATATAAATAAATAAATAGTGATTTCACACATAATCTTGGTGTTAAATAATCAATGAATATTGTGTAAAATACAATGAGTAGAAATTAATATTAGAAATTCCCTTACCGATTTGGTATCTTATGAAACATACACACCATGAAAGATGGATCATACATTGAATATTTCAATAACCATAAATTAATTTATATTACACAAAAAATTTAATCATAGGTTGTAGATACACCACACAAAAGGAAATAGTTGAAAATATAACATGAATCAAACGAGAATAAGAAGTGAGATGAAAACCCTCTACATTGTACTTCTCCGTAGTCGAGGGTATGTTAACCTCTTTTATTATTCATAAATAATTGATAATAAATTATACAAGAACCTGAAACATAAATATTATATCATATATGATCTTGTAATATTTCTTTGTTAATAATTTTTAGTAATATCATTGTTTTAGGTGTTAACTGATTCATTTTCCACTATATGTATTGTAATATAAGTCATGTTTATTATGGATTTAATGTATTTGATTAATATATAGAATTATATTAAGTTCATAAACATTATTTTAAATCATAATATACAAATTATACTTTAATGGTTACGATGGGAAATGAATCTCATCACGTTCATAGGGACGATAATCTGTAGGTATGCACGAGTGACAATATCATTCTATTGATGGTAAAATTTTATTTAATTGGATAGTATATCATATATAAAGAATAATTAAAATTATATATTTATTATTTAAATAAATTATACTCATTATTATACCCATCCAAAAAATGAAGTGCTGAATTACAAACTACACCACGATGTGGAGACGGTAAGCCATACGCACACACGTATGGTGACTTTTTCAATAATAGGATGGATAGAATAATGAATATGGTTTTAACATAGTTATAATAACATCACAAAATGTATAAGGTAATGTATTTATTATTTTGGTATGGAAAAAACAAAAAAATAATAAGTGGAAGAAGAAAATAACTTTGAAAGAGGTGGTAAAATTATTACCTCTTCTTCGGGTTCTTCCTTTTAATTTGATAAAAATGGACCTTAGGTTGGATTTCTGATCAAATAAGGCCTCTAGGATGAATTTAGGGTATTTGGGAGGATATTGGAGAAGTAATTGGGTGGGATAAAGGTCTTTGGTTGTGTTAATTAGAAAGAAGGAGAAGTACCCTTTTATAAGAGAGGTGAGGGTCACTTTAAGAGAAGCTTGAAATATTATTTTAATATAAAATAATTTTCAGTTTAAAATGGCTCAAAATGTATTCATGTAGAGACTAAGGTGGGTATGGGTCGAAATATTTTCATAAAATAGCTTTTAGACAAGTTTAGGTCACCTTATTAAACTTATCTTTTATATTTAATTCTTAGTTAAATAGTTTAACTTTTATCATGTCTTCTAATTTTTTTTATTACATGGTTAATAAACATACAATAAAATTACAAGAGAAACTAAATTGGTTTATTAATGACATATTTATCATTATATTTGTCTTTTTTCCAAACCTTATATTTTTAAGATTATTATATACTTTTATAATATAGAATTTTTTTAAAAAAATGTTGTTCTGTAACTTTTGACACTATTTGGAATTTGATTTTTTTGAAAGTCAAATAAAACTTGATTACTTCATAAAAAATAAATTTAATCAACACTAAAATGTCATATTATCCGATGAAATTATTTTAATGAAAAAAAATCCTAAATTGAAATTTATTTTTATATTTATAATATCCATTTTTTAATCTTTCACTAATAAGGTAATTACAGCATCATCATTATCCCATAAATAAATTTAATTATTTAATGTAAAAAAATTATAAATAAAATACAATTATATATTAAATATTTTTATATTTATAATTAATATTTATAATATAATTTTTCTTATGTGTAAACATATATTTAAAATGTTTTAGTTATTATTCATGGAATTTAACACTTTTATCTTTTCATAAAATAAAATAATAAGAAATGTGATAATATAATACATGTGGATGAAAAAGGATCATATTTTATTAATAAGGTTTATTTTGGTCTAAAGACACTTATTCAATAGAATTAGGACATTTTTTGGGGTAATTATAATATCATTTTTACCTTTACTTAAGCTATTTACTTTTAACCGTGGTAAATAAAATTCAAAAGTTACTTTTCACAAAAAAAAATTCACCCTATTAAACCAAATTTTACATACTGATGTCAACTGGGTCTCTTGGATCTTTTAAATTCTATTAACTAATTTGGTAAAATTATATTTTATGAAAATTTTAAAATTTTCCTAAAAGGTGGGTAAAATAGGGTAAAAAGTAAAATAAAATTATATATATATAATCTTATTATAAACTGACATCAATGAATTAAATTAGAATAATATAGGTATTATGTTTCTCTTTTGACATTAAAATTAAATTAAATTAAAAATAAATTCTCAATTAAAAATTCGTCTTTCAACAATAATGCAGTGTTTTTCCCTATTCATCAAAAAATTAATGTTTTTTGAAAAATATGAAAAATTCACCCAAACCTATTTTTGATTTTCCAAATTCAAAAATTATATCTATTTTTTCAAAGTCAAAATATATAAGTTTTATTAATTAATTTTAAAAATATATTCTTTTTGTCAAAAACAGAATGTAGGTTTTTGAAAAGTAAAATCTAACAAAAGATTGATATGTGTTTATGTCTAATTTAAATATAAAATTTTATATAATGAAGAAAATTGTAATAAATGATAAATATAAAATCTAATTATACTTCAAATCCATAAATTTTTTTAATTTAACAATATAGATTACTTTGATAAAAAATGTAGTTTTAATGTAAAATTTAGTATTTTTCACTATTCATCAAAATAGGAACGTTAACAAAAAAGCACCAAAAAATTATCGATACTAAATTTTCATGTCCCAATTCTAAATAAGAGGTTTATTTTTGTCTAATTGAATATCTAAATGATAAAATTTTTTTATTAAAAAATGTTTAACCATTAAAAGTTGGTAAAATATCATTTTTTTACTATACTTCTATTATCTTAAAAAATTGATTTTGTTCTTATATTTGACTATGAAACACATAATATGGATGTTAAAATTATATGGATTATATAAAATTAAACATTCATTTAATAATAATAAAAAACGGTTTTTGGACGGCTTGTTTGGTAAGTCATGTTGTGCTTGAACTCAGTGTTGCGTGTAGCACGGGCTTCTGAATTACTTTTAAAGAAATTAGAATACTATGAAATCTTGGGATGGTACATTATTCCCCCTTTTGGAAATTATACCTCTCAATTTTAAAAATGGTCTTGGTAACTTCATTGAAAGTCCAACATCATCAAAAGAGTCAGCAAATATATTAGATTAATTGAAAAAAACGATAAGTACAAAGGTGACCCGAGATAACCCATACTAGGATTCCATGTAAGAAAACATGGACAAGTAAGATAAACTATGTTTCATATTCTGATGGAGAGTGATAGAAAATCTGATCCGGAAAAATATAACAACAATAAAACAACAAAATTGTGATGTTTTAAACAGAAATTAGTTTCCTTGTAGGAAATGTAAACAGCCAATGTTTTTTGTTTTAAGTTCTATTTAATAAAGTTGTGGAATTTATTTATGAGATTAAATAAGAATGTAAAATTATATACTTACTTTTCAAGTAGAGTGTCATCCTTTAATTAATTTATATAACTAACTCATCTTTTCTCTAAATGATGAGTATTTATGATGACCTGGTTACACCTAAAACGCAAGAATCAACATCTAGAGAATTACATAATCCACAAAGAATGAACTATATATTTTCCCTATCTTTATAAATTAACCAAAACCAAAATGGTTTGTACAAGATCAGATGATCCCCAAAATGAATAATCATTTATATAAAAAAAGTAACCAAAGTTCAATAAAGACTAATCAATAACCAATTTCCCTTAAAATCCATCAACAAAATTCTAACTAAAATTGAAACCCCAAACTCAGAAAAAGTTAATCACATAGTCCTTCATATTAAATATATACATTAATCTCTAAAAAATCAACTACTGTTAAAGTCTTATACTGAAGTGTAATTAACCAAATCAAATATTTTCTATGATATGTTAATAATTTCCATTAATAACCAGAATCTCTATAAAAACATAGATTATTCAAAAATAAAAATCCATAATTACCTCTCAAATGAAACACCATAGTATTTTATTTTCCTTTTCCATATAGTGTTCCGAAAAGAGCGATTGTCATACAAAATAATATTTATCACTTAACAACCAAATCATTTTCCTATACTAATGATATACATTTTAGAAAAATAATACCCCAAATAAAATTATTATTTATTAATAAAACCATTTAACTAAAATTAATTAGTCTCTCTAACCAGGGACTTCACGTAGTCTAGTGGTAGGAAATAAATCCTAGTCACACTTTGCTTGTGGGTTTGATTCCCACATCTTTGATTGACGCGATGGGTTGTCACATGGTCTGTATGTTTTCTTTTTTAAAAAACTATATTTTATAACATTTCCAAAATGATATAAACTCCTAAAAATAACCATATAATTATTTAACCACAAATGATATATCATAGCTCTCATTTTAATCCCCAAAATTAATAACCTATAATTGCATCAGATTCAAGGATCATATAAACCCAAATGGTTTTATAAAACTATATCCAAAAATTAAAATATAATACTTCCTCAAATAGGTTTTTCACATAACAAACGACATGATTACACATACAAGTGAAAAGTCATCAAAAGTAATCCCATCAATAAAGAGAATTAACACTTTTAATCATTTTCCCATCAATTTATTTTCCCATAGGTTCTTCTAATACCTAGTGGATATCCTATATAATAGGTAATTGACTATGGTAATGCCCAGGTCCCCTACATTTTCGGAAATTGACTATAAATGGATTCTTATGATCATTTTTATTTTCTTCCATAGTACTCTTCATTTTTCCTTGATAATTATTTACATTATTTTATTCATCCCAAACATAAATCATTTTTTCCCATCGAGACACTTTCATGGGTGTCTCATTACACTTTTTTTACATGATGAAAATTGATCTTTCTTTTCACTACGGTCTCCATTGCATGAGCTCCTATAATTATCCACCTTTCTCTTATTTGTTGAGTTTGGGTGTTGGTTAATGTATATGTTATTGATCATATTTTTGGAATCCTTCTTCAGCATGAACATGATATCTTTTATTCCAATCAACATTCCATTTATTTTTTCATTTCCCCCTTCATTCCCACCTTGTACATCATGTTCAATGTTACTATGAATTCCTTTGAAACCATCTATTGACTAAAACTAGAAAGCATAGTGTGAGTCATCAAATCATTTATAGGATATCATGACACCTTATTTTCAATATAAAACATTGTAGGGTTTACCAATGTTATTTATTATCATATTATATTAAAATTATTAAAATAAATTTGTAATGAATATGTGAATTATCCAAAGTATATCCCCTAGGAGTGTCATAACCAAGAGTGTTGTTAGGCCCATTGTTGTTCACCAGTTCTAGTTCAAGTATACCTCAAAGCTATTTTTAGGTTTTTACCCCAAGATAGATCTGTTCCAGAGCCACCTCTACCTACTAGTAGCCAGAAAAGGATTAATTTCATGGAAAATTGACAAAATATCTACATTAACAATATTCTAGGAATTTCTTCTATACTAATACTAAAATTCTATCTTAGGGTAATGTGCTATAATCAGTGGTTTTATAAATACAGTTTCCAAGGATTGTACTAAACTTACCCTGATACCAACTACAATTCCCCGACCCTAGTTACCTAGAGACAATTTATTATTACATATAATTGGAATTATTAAAATATATCAAGTCTCTAAAGACCAATTAGTTTAGTATCAATTGATTTACTAGATATAAATAAGTTTTACGTTAAATCACAAAATTTAAAAAACAACAACATTGTGTCCCCTTGGAATACACCCATATCCATTAGCCTATCCCTAAATTTCAATCATAATATAATTCTTCAGATACTAGAAAAAATAAGACATATGAAAGGGGTGATATCAGATGCTCAGTAAGGATAACAATATAGTGGAAACTTTCATAAATCTGTATAAACATTAAAGGTAATGTATAAGACTAAAATACAAGCCTTTTAAACATAAAAATCAGTATAATATGGAAAATATAAATCAAATAATTTCATTTACTTATTCACATGCATATTATACTAGTAGAATAATAACATTTAGTATCATTTGAAAATTTCATAGTGATGGAATGCATAATCCCATGCACCATAACCACATTGTTAAGGCCTCGTTCTAAGACTAAAAATAAATATTTTTTCCAGGCCTTATTCCAAGACACTAGTTTGTCTCATGAGACCAAATGATGCATCAAGGGATATAGTGGGCCCCGCTTATCACTTTATAAGTATAATGCATTCCTCTTGTAGAGAGGATGAAACATAATCTAAACATTGGTATTAAAACTGGAATACGAAATGTCATTATATTTACCACAAACCATGAATGGTATTAAAATAGCACATCCATAGTCAAAAATTACTAATTCAATACAATATGGAAGATTGTACTATAATAAATCAACCACACTCAATAATAATGAAGAACATTGACATAAATGGAAATAATAAGTATAAATATATGAGATAAATATCCCCTTTTCTTGAAAACATTTAATAATCTCTCTATTTATCAAGAAGACATTTAAAATAAATTTTTAAATAAAGGTGTACCATACGAAATTCACACTTTTAAAAGGAATTTTAATTTTAAAACATTCATTTCCATATAAATAAATCCTTAACAACATTTTCAAAACATTAACATTAATGATAATGATTTAGAAGAATAAATATTTAAAACATTGAAAATTTTATTTTAGTTAGAGTTCCTAACCCAATGAAGGATGATTGAATACTAATAATTAAAGTAATAAAAATATTATAATATCATGATAATAAATTATTCATGATATTTTAGTGTCAAAGTACATTTTATACACCATAAAAAAGTTAATTTACGGTTTACAACAGAGAAGTCTCAATGAAATGTAAATTGAGATGAAATATCTTATAAAGATAGTATCCTTAGGTTAAGGATAAATAAATGAAATAATTATGTGTGAAAGATATAAATACACTAAATATTATTTTATATTCAGTGTAAATCAATAAGATGAAATTCACCCATATTTTCATAAAAACAAGACCTATGACTTAGATGTTTAACTCAATGAATGGAATTTTTGTTAAGATTAATCTTATCAAGATCATATCGATGAATTGGGAAAAAAATAATGGATTGATTATGTGTATCAGAATTATATCCACACTAAGGGGAGTAGAAATTACTACATAAATAAATAAATAGTGATTTAGCAAATAATCTTGGAATAAAATATTCAATGAAGTTTTCATAAAACCCAATGCGTGGATATCGAAATTAGAAATTCCCATAATGATTTGGAATCATACAAAACATACACCACATGAAAGAAGGATAATACAATGAAGATGTAATTACCTATAAATTAAATTATATTAAACAAATAATATAATCATTGTAAGTACATACACCACACAAAAATAAATAGTGGCAAATTTAGCCTGAATCTCACGAGAATACGAAGTGAGATGAAAACAGTTTTCCTTGTACTTTTCCTTACTTTATGGAATGTTAACATCCTATATAACATTTAAATAAGTTTTACTAAATTATAAAAGAACCACATACATAATTGGAATATCATATACGATCTTCTAATATTTCTTTGTTAATAATATTTCATTAGTATCATTGTTTCGGGTGTTAAGAAATTTGTTTTCCTTTATACGTGTAGTAATGTAAGTCATGTTTGTTATGGAAAATATTTTCTAGATTCATATCCAGAATGATATTAAGTTCTTAAAATTTATTTTAAATCATAAACTAAAAATTAATCTTGAATAGGTACGATGGGAAAAGAATGTCATCGTGTTCGTGGAGATGGTAATCTGTATGTACGCACGAGCGACAATATCATTCAATTAATTATAATATCATATTTAATTGGATGGAATATTATATATAGAGAATATTTAACACGTTATATTTATTATTTTCATCAATCATGCTCATTATTATACCTATCAAAATAATGAAGTGTTGAATAACAACCTACATGACGACGTGTAGACGGTATGTTGTATGTACACATGTATGGTGACTTTTTCATTCATAGCATGGATTGAAAAATTAATATTATTATACCATATTTATAACAACATCAAAATATTTAGAAGGTACTGGAGTTATTATTTTTATATAGAAACGACTAATAAATAGGATGTGGAAGAAGAAAAGAACATTGAAAGAGGTGGTGAAATTATTACCTCTTCTTTGAGTGATTCCTTTTTATTTGATCAAAACAGGTCCTTAGGTTGGAATTTGTATCAAAGAAAGGCCTCTGGGTTGATATAAGGGTATTTGGAAGGATATTTGAGTAGTTTATGGTTGATACCAATGGATTTGGATGTGTGAATATGAGAGAAGGGGTAGTACCATTTTATAAGAGAGGTGAGGTTCAATTTAGGAAATGCTTGAAATATTATTTTATTACAAAATAATTTTCAGTTTTGAATGGAACCAAATGAACTTATTTCTAGGATAAGGTGGGGATGGGTTCAAATATTCTCATCCAATAGGTTTTAGTGAAGTTTAGTTCACTATATTAACATTATCCATTAGATTTAATTATTTGTTAAATAGTTTAACTTTTACAATGTCTTCTTCTATTTTTATATTTCATGGTTTATAAACATATTATAAACTTCCATGTGATCCATTAGTGGTTCATTAATGACATTTATATCATTATATAAGTCCATTGGTTTAATATTATATTTTTAGGAATATTATATCATTTAATAATACGATATTCCTTTAAAAAACACATTTATGTCAAATTTGACACTATTTAGTATTTCTTTTTTGTGAAAGTCAATAAAACATAATTACATTAAAAAAATACATTAAATAAACCCTAAAATTTCATATTAACATATAAAATTTGTGGAATGCATCAAAATTCTCAATTTACATTTATTTTTATATTTATAATATCAATTATTTTAATCTTTCATTAATAATGTAATTACTGTATAATCATTGTGTCAATAATAAATGTAATTATTTAATGTATAAAATTTGTAAATAAACAAAAATTATTCATTAAATATGTTTAACTTCTAATGAAAATTTATAGTCAAATTTATCTTATGTCTAGCCCTATATTAAAAATGTTTTAGTTAATAAACTTTGAATTTAACAAATTTTAACTTTTTTTTGAAATAAAATAATAATAAATGTTTTAATCTAATACAAATGGATCAAAAAGGATCATATTTTATTTCTATGGTTTATTTTTTTTCGAAATACACTTATCCAATTGAATTAGGACATGATTTAGGGTAATTATAATATCATATTTACATTTACTTACCCTATTTACTTTTAATAATGGTAAATAAAATTCAATTGTTACTCTTCCACAAAAATAATTTTCATTATATTTAACCACATATTACATACTTCTGTTAGCTGTGTCTCTCATATTTTTCAAATTTAATTCACAGGAGTGGTAAAATTATTTTTTATGCAAATGTGAAAATGTGCATATAAGGTGGGTCAAAGACTCTAAATAGTTCAATAGAATTTTATATATCTTATCTTATTATAAAATGACATCAATGAATTAAATTAGACTGATATTTGTATTATTTATCTATTTTTTCATTAAAATAAATTTAAAATAAATTTATTTATTTAATAAAAAATTCGGCTTTAAAAAATATAGTAGTGTTTTTACTAACCATAAAACAAATTGAATGTTTTTTGAAAAATATAAAAAATTCATACAAAGATAATTTTGATATTTCAAATTAAAAAATGATGCCTATTTTACCTAATTCAAAACATAAAAGTTGTATTAATTAATTTTAAAAAATATTCCCATTGTCATGTAGAACCCGGTTTTTCCTATAAAAGACTTTGGAATATTCTTGATGTTATTCCAGAGTAGTGCATTCAGACGGCATGCAATTCTGAGCCCCGGTGTTGCCATAATTAAATTTTTAGTGCGTTCACACCAGGCATGCCAAATAAATGGGATAAATCCTAAACGGTGTTTTGGATCAGAATTATGAGTATATGGATGGGTCCGAAATGGGGTGTTTACCCTAGGAATGACATAATGTATGTCGGTGCAGGACATTTGGACCCCTCACCCGTTAGCGGAATGTTAAACAGATAATTAAAATAATTAATCTATTCGTTTAATAACTAAACTCAAGTTTCTTTTAAACAATGACTTGGATTGGAAAACTAAGGGCACCATTGAGTTCAAAGCATGTTGTTTAACCTAGGAGGGGTGTAAGTTTCACGGGCGTGAGCCTTTTATGGAAAATGGCTCAAGGGGCATTTTCATAATTTGGCAGCCTCAGGCGTTGGGTTTAATAACTTTCGAACGAGGCCTCAGATTAAAATTCCAAAACCGTCGTTCTGCTCGGGTGGTGGTGTTTACATTAGTGGTGGCTTAACCTTGACCCCGTCGTGAGGTTCGGACGCAGGTCTTTTGGTGGGTATTAAAAAAATTAAATTAAATGTTAATTTAATTTCATTATTTATACACCTAAGCTACTCTACTTCTTCCCTTACACCTCCCTGGCAAAAGCTCTCAAGGAGGAAGCTCTCCACCACCATGAAGCTCTCCTCTCCCAATTCCGTGCGTTGTGGCGGTGGTGGATCATGCGGGAAGCGTCGGGCGAAGCCCAACAAGGTAGGATCGTGCGTTTCATTTTTTTAATATCCCGCACCTACTTTGAGGTCGATTATTTGCATCGAATTTCTTTTTTATCTTTGAGAAAATCCCATAGTTGCGTAGATTATCTTCTGAGCTTTCCACCACAGTTTTCGGATTGAAAATCCGAGTTGTGAGGTGATCGCAAACGTCCGCTGAAGATTACAGGTTTTGGAGGTCGTTTGGGTTCTCTGGCGAGGGGACGACGACAACGCGTAAGAAAACAAGAAGACACGGTAAAAGTTAAATTATTTAAATTAAAGTTAAATCTAAATGATAAGGTTAAAATAGAAACCTAAACTTATCTAAATTCTATTAGATGAGAGGATTTCTACCCCTCCCTGCCTTTTCTTCTAAATAAATCAATTTGGAGCTATTAAAAACCGAATATGATTTTTTTAAACCAAAGCACAATTTATTGAAAGTCAAAAAGGATTACAAGAGGCGAAAGGAAGGGATTTTTTTACAATCTCTATCAAAGAGATAAAATAAGTCAGAAGGAATAGAGTCCAGCCAAGTCATGGTTTGATGAAGACCTTTGTGGGAAAGAGAGTCAGCAGCTGTATTTGCTTCAAGGTAGGCATGAGTCGCTATATAATCAATCTCGTGGAGAAAGTTGAGGCAGTTCATCCAACGAGCTGTAAGAGACCAGGATAGATGGATGTTTCCATTCCATATGGCATGGATGATAGTGGTTGAAGCACATTCAATCCATAGCTTTCTCCAACCTCTTTGAAGCGCGATATCAATAGCATGAATGACCCCAAGCATTTCCACCTCCAGAGATGAAGAGTAACCACAACCAACATAGAAGCATCCTTGGCACTGGCCAGCCGAGTCTCTGAAGATAGCACCACAACTGGTAGGGCCTGGGTTGCCTTTGGAAGCTCCATCCACGTTCACTTTGATCCATCCTGGCATTGGAGATTTCCAGAACACTTCAAAGGAACGTTTAGGCTTTGGGAAGATGCCAGGAATATGGAGATGAAGAAAAATCTCAAAATCACCAACCGAGTTGTAACAACAGTCTTTTTGAATTGAGGAAGCTTCATGAATCTCAAGAAGAATCCGAGATTTTCCTGCATTAATATCGAGAGAGTGATTATTATGTATAAGATCATTTCTACCATACCAAAGCTCATGCAGAAGTTCCGCCACTGCCGCAAGAAACAAATTCTTGATTTGTAGAGAAGTTTCATGTCTAGTGAAGTTTTTTATGAACAAGAAGATTGAGTCAGTAAGGAGTTTTCTACAATTAAATAAATCAAAAATATAATTCCACAGGGCAGAGTTCATCGCACAAGATAGAAAAAGATGATTGGCATCTTCCCTGTGTTGATTACACAGGCGACACTTAGAATAGAGTTGAATGCCAAAGATTTGTAGACCAGTTTCAGTAGGTAGTCTATTATGAGAAATGCACCAAATAAGGGTAAGCCTCGAAGGTTTAATCCACGGTTTGTTATAATGATTTACCCAATGAAAACTAGATTCACTTTCAGAGAAATTATGCTTATAAAAGTTTTTGGAATCGAGAAATCCATTAGTATAAGGTTCCCAAACAAGGAAATCACCATCAAAGGAAAAAGGATAATTATTAATAGTTTGCAAAATATTGTCATGGAGATGACATTGATTAGAATGTAAGACCTTTTTAATAGTCTGTTTAGTATTATTAGGAGGATTATTGGGGGGTAACAATGATATCAGAGGGTTACCACTCCATTTTTCACACCAAAAATTAATGGAAGAATCAGCACTGACAATCCATCTGGAATTATGAATGATATTTTGGTAGGAGTCTCGGATTGAAGGCCAGATGGAAGAGTTAATGTAATTAAAGTTCCCTTTTAAAAGCTTAGATAAAAATCTAATTTTCAGAAACTCAGTAGCTTTAGAAGTGGGGTTAATAATGCGCCAAGTAAGACGAGCTTGAAGAGAATCATTGAAAAGCTTTAAATTTTTAACCCCAATTCCACCATTATCAATGGGTTTGCAGCATGAATTCCAAGGGATAGTAAGAAGCTTCTTATCAAAGATGCTTCCAGACCAAATGAATTTTTTGATATAAGTATTAATTTTTTTCAATACGCCGACATGCCATTTATAGACCATAATGGAATAGACCATTTTAGAAACAATGGTCGATTTGACTAGACAAATTCTCCTAGCCATGGATAGGGATTTCCCCTTCCAGCTGGAGAGTTGATTTGTGATTTGTGAGATGGCATTAGAAAAGTAGATAGCTTTGGGTCGACCCCAGAATATTTGAACACCCAAGTAAGAGAAAGGTAAGTGTCCCTCCTTAAGACCTAGAGACGTGATGATTTCCTTCTAATAGGAAAATTCTTACCAAAATAAATATACAATTTACTCCAGGAGATAGGTTGACCAGAGATTTACTCATAGTGAGATATAGCTTCTTTGAGAACATGAAGATTTTTCTGGTCTCCTTTCATGAAAAGAATAATATCATCCGCGTATAAAAGATGGGTGGGGGCATTTAAGTTCCTAGAAACTTGAATAGGTTTAATCATATTTTTATCAACCAGATCGTTAAGGAGCTTGCTAAAGTAATCTACAGCAATAACAAAGAGGATGGAAGAAAGCGGGTCCCCCTGCCAGACTCCCTTTGAGAATTTAAAATAACCTCTAGGGGTACCGTTAATCAGAATAGAGATATTAGCTGAGTGAAAAAGAGTCTTAATTCTACCAATGAAGGAATCACAAAAGCCAAAGTTTTTAAGGACTTTGAAAATGAAATTCCAGTCAATGGTGTCAAAAGCCTTTCTAATATCTAGTTTAATAGCCACACAACCCCCTCTAGTGTTTTTATTTAAAATTTTAGCACATTCAGAAGCAAGACAAATGCAGTCCTGAATGGAACTTCCCTTAATAAAACCAAATTGATTTCAGGAGACGATTATATTGCATATAGGAGCAAGTCTATTTGCAATAATTTTGGTGATGATTTTATAGATAGTGTTAATCAGAGCAATAGGTCTGAATTGATGGATCTCAGAAGAATTCTCAACCTTAGGTATTAAGGTTAGAAATTGAGAACTTATTCCATGAGGAAGAGATCCATTAGTGAAAAAGATCTTAACAAGGTTACAAACATCATTTTGAATTATATCCCAATGATTTTGGAAAAAAACCATTATTGAATCCGTCTGGACCCGGAGTACTGTCTGATTTAGGAGCAGAGACAGTGTCTTTAATTTCATGATCAAGAGGAGTACTTAAAAGAGACCTGTTGTCTCTTTCATCTACCATTGAAGGAATAATACCAGGTTTAAGATCAATATTAATATCCGGACCATTAAATATGTTATAAAAATACGAGGTAACATGATCTGCAATGGATTCCTCAGAATCAATGATCAGGTCATTATGAATGAGCGAGGAGAGTGGACGACTGGCCTTTCTAATTATTTGAAGACAATTATAAAATTTAGTATTGCGATCACCATCAGTAATCCATTTTTTCCTAAAAATTTGTTTACGGATATTGTCTTTAAAGGAAAGCAATGATTTAAGTTTAGAAGGGATATTAGCCTCCAAATGTGGATCCATATTAAAATCAGAATTAGTGTTTTGAGTTTGGAAACGACTGATTTCATCTTCAAGATCAGAGATATCCTGATCCATTTTGGAATTTGAGGTTTTGCACCAGCCTTTAAGCACTTGCTTAAGGATTTTCAATTTGTGTAAACAAGCAAAGGAGTATTTGTGATGTTTCATGGAGTTCCAGGTGTTATAAATAAAAGTAACACAATCAGGATTCGAGGAACAAGCATTATTAAATTTGAAAGGAATGACATGCTTTCGATCATTCGTGGAAATGCTAACAAGGATAGGATAATGATCATAGTTGAGTCTAGGTAGAGTAACACTAGATATTTTGTCCCAGATGTCAAGAGTCTTCATGTTAACAAAAGCCCTGTCAAGTTTACTCGCAACATTTTTATTGTAATTTTTTCTATACCAGGTGTATTTTGCACCAATAAGAGAGATTTCAAAAAGGTTACAATCTTCAATGGTAGATTTAAATTCCCTGGAAGATATAGAGAGATGTGAGGGCCCAATTTTTTCATAAAGGGAAAGAATGGAATTAAAATCACCCAAAACAACCCAGGGATCTTGTATAAGTTTAGCAATATCAAGAAGATCAATCCATAAAGTTCTCATATCTTGGTATCTATTCTTGGCATAAACCAAAGTGCAAAAGATATGTTATCCATTCCAAGAGAAATCACATGTGAACTACTGATCAGAAGTTCTAAGAATGTTAATATTATTTAATGTATTGTGGGAGAAGATCCACATTGAGTCAGCATAAGGACCATTTTTACAAGAACCTAGAAAACTATGATTAAGAGATCCAAATCTAATGTAATTCATTTTAAAATCGACTTTAGGTTCAGCAATGGGAAAGAGAAAAGTTTGTGAGTGTTTAAAAACCTCCTAAGTGTTGTGGAGGTGTCATTGTTGGCAACACCTTGGCAGTTCCAATAGAGGATATTCATTTTCGATTATGTTTTGGGTTCTGACCTTTTTTTTTTGATTTACCAGAGCCCTTCTTCTTTTGGGATCTCGTAATTATTGAGAAGGAAACTGTTTTTTTACTCTCATCAGTTCTGGAACTGTGAGAGGAACCAGAATTCAGATCTGTATTTAGATTAGAAATAGAAACTGGGGTACTCACTGGGTCAGTACTGTCCAGTGTGTGAGGTTTTCCAGTAGCAAGAGTAGAGGCATGATCGAAAGGGAGTTGTTTCACCTCTCTAACCAGAGAAGGACTGTCCTGATTGATCTGTAAAGCAGCATCCTGGGCATGGGAAAGCTTAGGATGAGAAAGAGGGTCAGTCAGAGACTGGATAGTTTCAAGTTCTGCAGATTTTGAGAGATCAGATACGAGGTGACAGTTTTGGGAAGGATCATGTTTGTCAATATGAGAGGTGGGAACTATCCTACCGACCAAACAGGGAGCAACTATTTGACCAGATTCAGTAAAATCTTCAGAAATAGGAAGTGGGGTGTGTGAGTTATTGTGCGCCAAATGAATGCAAACAGAATCAGCATTCACAGTATGTGAGATAGAATTAACATCAGGATTAAAAACATTTTCATCAACTACAATAGAAGGATTATCCACCTTATTCTGCAAAAGAGCAGAAATCTGCATGTTAGAAGGGGAATTAGACATCACCTTGTTGATAAAGGGAGATTCCACTTTTAAAATAGAGTCAGAATCAGTAGTGTGTGATCAAATGTGAGCAGAAGTAATACCATAAGAGTCAAGATTTGAATATTGATACTCTATTATAGATACTTCAGAAGCAGTAGAAACACATTTAACATCAGAAATGAGATGCATAGAATTACCTGGATCTTCAGTGTTTCCAGACTTACCAAGTGACTTGTTAGAATCAAAAGTATTTTCCATGGGATCTGAAGGTACAAGAGCCTCCAAGTCTCTACAAGGAATCTCATATAAAATTGAACTACCAGAGGATGAAGCATTGTTAGTGCAATTAGAAATAGTAATAGGATTGTTCTTGTCTGAACTACCACTGTTACATACATCTCATGTTCCCTCAAAACCGATTGGTTTTTCAATGTTTTCAAGGGTTTCCTCTTCCTCAACCAAAACAGCCCAAGATTTTCCTTCTAAGGAGGAAGGGGGACATGATTTTTTAACCCAAATATCATGTTTTTTCAGAGGGGGTCAGATTTATCTATGACAGTTTTCCCTTTCTTAGCATGCTTAACCTCTTTCCAATCATTAATAATTGGAGGGTCCATTTGTTTCCTAGCTACCCTACAATTGGATAAGTTATGCCCAAACAGTTTGCAAACTTCAAAAAATGATGGCTTTTTTTCATACTCAATACTGAGTTCCATTCTGCGATCAGGGTCATTAAAACCAATGTTAAAGGGTAATTCATGAGTTAAGTTAATTTCAACCATAACTCTAGCATATAGGCCTAAATACCAATTCAAAGTTCTATGATCAATTTTAATCGGGGAACCTATGCAGGAGGCAATATCATTTAAGATCTTCAGATGCCAATAAAACCAATTATGACCATGGATTATAACCCATACTTGTGCAATAATGTTTTTGTGTGTGTATGGGTTAAAAGAAGGGTCCCAATATGAGATTCTAAGATATCCAGGTTTATGCTGCAAATTTCCAATCTTCTATACCTGATCAAGATCACCTTGAGAGCTGAAGAGGATATGATAGTAACCTTTACCTAAGGGGACCATCTTCCATTTCGGAGAGCGCCAGCATTGCGCAATCCTGTTCTTTAGTTTGAAAATTGGCCATGGCTTATCCCCTTTGTTGTAAGATACTCGGCCAAGGACCAAATATTTGCAAAATTTCTCTCTTTGCTTTAAGGCTTCCTGATCAGCATCCACCAAGAAAGTTCCGTCTTCTAACCTTCTGAAGAGAGGTTTTTTGCACTCCTTTCCGCTACTAATATCCACTCCCTTTAGCTCATCGCGGAAGGAGATAGGATGAGGGAGAAGAGGAACCTGAAGGTTTCCTACTTCGATTTTTGTAGAATCCGATTCTAAAGAAGTAAGAACAGGAGGGGAAACGAGTTCTCCACGCCGTGGTGTAATCTATTTTCCACCACCACCATACACGGATGGGTATAATGGTTTAAATAATATCTATATATGATTATTGTAAAGTGATATTGATTCTGAAATAGTATACATACACTCCAATACAATTCCATGATCACGTGAACGATATCATCGCTCGTGCGTACGTACGGAATACCGTCTCCACGATGTGATGCGACTCGTTCCACCTGATCTTCATTTCATAATGATTATATAAATTAATTGAGTGAAGGAATATTATATATATTACACTAATAACATTCTGGAAATGATTTATCCATAACCTAAAAAGAAGAATACGAATTTATTCGACAAAACATGCATAAGAACAAAAAGTAATAAACACCTAAATAACAAGTAGTAATGAAATATTACTAATAAGAATCTAAGAATATAACCATATATGATATAATAAAAATAATTATGATTCTGGAATAAGTCAATAACATTATTTAAATCATTATACAAGAGGATCAGACACTTACGAAGCAAATCGGACCTAAGGTAAGGGACAATCTCGCAATATCAATTTTTATCCGAGATTTTTTATACTTCAGAATTTACTGGTGAATATTTATCATCCACATCCATGTTTCCCCAATATTTAATATTATTTATATCCTCCTACAATTTTTTAAATCCAATTTTACCCATTGGTGAGTTTTTAGTAAAAGATATGAAAGGAATCTTTTGTCATTTTTCGTATGAGGTACTTTTTGACTTTTCCGACATAAGTACGAGAAGAATGTTTTTTTAACTTATACGACATGAATGGATTTTTAAAACATTATTTACAAGAAGATTCCTTTTCAAGTTTTCAAGTTTATTTTTAATCAACTTCTTTTAGTTTAAAATTGTATGACATGTTATGAAAAGAAAAATGTTTTTGAAGTAGAAATGATATTTTCCTCAAGAATGGAGTTCAAGTGTTTTATCTAAATTATTTTCCATCTAAGATAATATAGGGTTCCATTTATATCCCTATTATTCCATTGATTTGATTATGTTGTGATGGAATTTTTTTATGAATTCATTTATCTTATATGAATTGTTTTATGATGTCACGATGTTTAAGAGTCCCATTTTTATTACATGGGTTATGAAATGATGTATGATTTTTTATTTTGTGGCACACATAAGAATGGTATCCTTATGAGATGGTAGGGACCTATATCTCCGTCCAATGCATTGGGTAAAGATTTATATCTCATGATATAGACATGGATGGAACGGCAGGTTAATCCGTGTCAGTGTAACATGACTCAAATGAGGAGTGAACTCAGTTCAGAAATGGGCTTTGTCTACTAAGACAGTCTTGTCAATGAGTCTTGACTTCTAAGAAATGATTCTCTATGATTATGTGTGTATTACAAAATGTTTCATGTTTTATGTTATGATTATTGGGATTACATTTCACTACTATGATTTATCCCATGATTATGAAATTATGATCTCTTTTGCAGGTTAAGATTTCCAAAATGTTATGCTCTTATGAATATGATGTAATTGATATTTCTTTTTTTTACCCTTACTGAGCATTTGGGATCACCCTTTTGTATGTTTTCTTTCCCCAGGTCAGGAAGAAGGTTATTAAGTAGGATATGCCAAAAGGGACTCTAGATATGATGAAATAAATGGGAGACAATGTAGATTCTTTATGAACCGGTTGTTTATGTTTCCCAGTTTCTAAAGACACTATACCTATATGGTCCTTTCATAGTTTTGTTATATGTTGTAATAAGTGTACTTAAATTTTGAAGTAATAACCATGTATGTAAAGTACGGTTCGTTATAGTTGGTATCAGAGGGAGGTTATAGTAAACCTTTGGAAACTAGGATGTGAAAGCCTTAGAAAGAACCCTAAGGACAAGTCTAAGCATAGAACATGATCTTAGTGTTTTAAAAATGTCCATGATCAACCTATAATAAGACCTTGAGTGTGAAATTTTATTCTTTATTATGTGTTTTTTCCTATTATAATTACTGTTCCTCACACTATTCTTCTTGGTTTTAGTCAATGGCTGGAACCCGAAGGAACCGTGTTAATCCGGAATGCAACAGGAAATGCAATGATTGTCCCCCTGAGCAACCAAACGTTATGGGAGCTGGAATGAAAAATCTTGTATCCAAGCTCACATAACTTTCTCAAGCTATGAATCATGCAGGACTTCCAAACAAGAAAAGGAAGGAGAAACATTCTGTTGAATCTTTCATGAGGCAGCGTCCACCTTCATTCAGTGGGTCTACTAATCTATTAGTTGTTTAACAATGGATTAATACTACTGAAAAGATATTTTTAGTTCTTCAATGTTCTGAACATGATAAATTCATCTTAGCAGTGTATCGTTTGGAAGTAGATTCTGATAAATGGTGGAATCTTATCAAGAAGACGAGACAAAGAGATGAAATTGATTCCATGGAATGGGACGAGTTCAAGAACTTATTTTTCAAAAAGTACTTCCCTCGTATTCTTCGAACAAAGATGAAGAAGGAGTTTCTGGAACTGAAGAAAAAGGATGATAAATCTGTTGGTACCTATGAAGAAAATTTTACAAGACTAGCATGGTACACTTCTGGTATTGTTTTCCAACCTGAGAGTAAGATTGATCGATTCTTTAGTGGCTTAAAACCATGTCTTCGAAGGGTGTTAGCCATAAGGGACTTCAATAGTTATGAGGAAATCGTTCGATGTGCTCTCAAAGTTGATATGGAGATTGAAGTAACCCATCAGTCATATGGGTTTGATAAGAAGAGGAAAATGGAATTCAAAGGAAAATCTAAAGAGCACACTGAAAAGAAGATGAGTTTTCCCTTATTCTCAAAGTGTGGAAAGAAACATGGAGGGAGTTTCCTTAAAGGGACAAGTAAATGTTTCAAATGTGGAAGGGAAGGTCATCGGGCATTTTAATGCCGCAATGATGGGAATAGGATGTCTAGTGATGCGAACAAAGAAAAGGATACACAGAGTGCACCTCCTACACTTCAATGTTACAAGTTCAAGGAAATGGGGAATTATGCTAATCAATGACCTAATCCAAGGGTTGTTGATGATGATCAATGTCAACAAACTCTTAAGGCTAAAGAAAAAGGAAAGTCACATGCAATTTCTATCAGTGATGTGGAGTACGATAACGAAGTGTTGAAAGGTACACTTACCATACACTCTAAAGTAGAAAATGTTTTATTTGATTCTAAATCCACCCACTCTTTTATTTCTAAAGAATTTTCTAAGGGTATCACCATATTACCTCAACAATTAGATGTTGAGTTAGCTGTGACAACCCCTAATGGCACAACAGTCGCATCAAAAGTTTATAATTCCTCTCTGATTGAAGTTTGTGGGAAAGTGCTTCCTGCAAATCTTGTGATCCTTCCTATAGTGGAATTTTATGTGATTCTTGGCATGGATTGGATTTCTCTATATGGAGCTCATATCAATTGCCAAAGAAGGGAAATTACATTTCATATTCTAGATCAATCTATGATCGTCTATCAATGCAAGGATGAACATAACCTTCCAGTGGAAATTTCTTCAATCCTATGGGTCTTGATTCCACTAAATGAATGTTATTTTTCTCAAATGGTTGGTGATAAACTCACGATTAAGAATATGCCCATTGTACGGGAGTTTGACGATGTCTTTCTGGAGGAATTGTCAGTTCTTCCGCCAAATCGTGAAGTTGAGTTTTCAATAGAACTCGTACTGGGTGCTTTGCCTATTTCAAATACACCTTATAGAATATCCCCAATTGAGTTTCAGGAATTGAAGAAGATACTCCATGAGAATCTTGATAAGGGATTCATACGCCCTAGTGCGTCATCTTGGGGAGGACCTGTTCTGTTTGTTAAGAAGAATGATGGATCAATGAGACTCTGCATTGATTATTGAGAACTTAACAAGATCACGATCAAGAACAAATATCCTCTCCCATGCATTTATGACTTATTTGACCAACTACGCGGAGCTCAATACTTTTCCAAGATTGATCTTCGTTCAAGGTATCATCAATTAAGGGTCAAAAGAGAGGATATACCAAAGACCGCTTTTTGTACAAGGTATGGACACTATGAATTTATAGTGATGCCATTTGGTCTTACTAATGCCCCTTATATCTTCATGGATATGATGAATAGAGTTTTTAGAGACTATCTTGATCAGTTTGTGGTAGTCTTTAAAGACGATATTCTTGTCTATTCAAAGAGAAAGGAAGAACATGAAGATCACTTGAGAATTATATTGAAGACCCTGAGAAAGGAGAAGCTTTATTACAAATTTACCAATTGTTAATTTTGGCTTCAAAACGTTGCATTTTTTGGTCACATAATCTCAAAAGAGGTGATATCTATGGATCCAGCAAAAACCGAGGTTATCGAAAGATGGTTGAGACAAACAACAGTAACCGAGATCCGATGTTTTCTTGGTTTGGCTGGTTATTATCAACGTTTTGTGAACGATTTTTCACGATTATCTAATCCACACACCAAGTTTAATTGAAAAGGAGTTAAGTTATTATGGACGGAGGAATGTGAAGAGAATTTCAAGGAGTTGAAAAGAAGGTTATCCAGTGCACCTATGCTCACACTACCTTGTAGTGGAGAAAGGTTTGTGATCGACAGTGATGCATCCAAGAAGGGGCTGGTGTGTGTTCTTATGCAAAATGATATGGTGATAGCTTATGCCTCACAACAGTTGAAAATCCATGAGAAAATTACCCAACTCATTATTTGGTGTTAGCTACGGTAGTCTTTGCATTAAAGATTTGGAGGCATTATCTTTATGGAGAAAGGTGTGATATTTATACTGATCCTAAAAGTTTAAAGTATATTTTCACACAAAAGGATCTGAATATGCGTCAAAGAAGATGGTTGGAACTGATTAAGCATTATGACTACTCAATTAACTACCACCCTGGGAAAGCAAAGAAGGTGGCAGATGCATTAATTCAACAAGACCATGCTAGCTTATCTATGATGAGGATCACAAAAGATCAAATATTTATGGATTTACAAAGGATGGATATTGGAATTACAATGGAAGGGGAAAATCGTATCTTTCTCAAATGAATGTTCAACCATCTATACATGTGAAGATTAAAGAGGAACAGAAAAAATATGTAGAGTTACAAAAGAAGGCGAGAAATGTTCCTGAATTCAACCTTGATTGGGATTGGATAATAAAGTTCGGGAATCGGGTTTGTGTTCCTCCTGTCCCAGAATTCAAGAAGGAGATTCTGGATGAGGCTCATAGTTCTTCATTCTCTATTCATCCTGGAAGCATGAAGATGTATATGGACCTGAAAGAGTACAACTGGTGGGATGGCATGAAAAGAAATGTTGCTGAATATTTCCCTCGATGCTTGGTTTGTCAGCAAGTTAAAGTTGAGAGACAAAAGTCTAAGGGGATGTTACAACCATTACCCATACCCGAATAGAAATGGGAAAACATCACTATGGACTTTGTCACCGGACTTCCTAAAAAATCCAATGGCAATAATGCTATCTGGGTCATAGTTGATCGTCTTACAAAGTCTGCACACTTCATTGCTATTAGAGAATATTTCTCTCTGGATTAGCTTTCCAGGATATATGAAAAGGAAGTGGTATGATTGCATGGAGTACCACTTTCTATTATATATGATCAGGATCTGAGATTTACCACGATGTTCTGGCAAAGTCTTCAGCATACTCTGGATACAGAGTTGAGTTTTAGCACTTCTTATCATCTTCAGACAGACAGTCAATCTGAGAGAACAATTCAAACTCTAGAAGATATGTTGAGAGCTTTCTCTATGGATTTCAAAGGTGGTTGGGATCAACACCTACCTTTGGAATATTTTTCTTATAATAATAGCTTTCAATCCAGTATTCAGATGGATCCTTATGAATCTCTCTATGGAATGAAATGCATGACTCCAACTTGCTGGGATGAAGTTGGGGAAAGAATGCTATTAGGACCTGATTTTGTGATGAGATGGCAGAAAAGGTCAGATCAATTCAACAACACATTATATTTTTTCAGAGTCGACAAAAATGTTATGCCGACAACCGAAGAAAAGACCGAGAGTTTGAAATGGGTGATAAATTTTCTTACGAATATCTCTTTGGAAGAGAGTAATGAGATTTGGAAAGAAGGGAAAGCTGATCCCTAGATATATCGGTCCTTTTGAAATACTGGATCGTGTTGGGAAGGTATCTTACCGATTGGCGCTTCCACCAAATCTCTCCCAAGTTCACAATGTGTTCCATGTATCTCTCCTGAGAAAGTACATACTTGATCCTTTATATGTACTCAACTCAGAAGTTGTATCGCTGGAGTAAGATCTTTCATATGAAGAACAGCTGATAGAGATTCTGGATCGTAGCGAAAAATTCATACGGAACAAGACCACTCGCTTGGTGAAATTTTTATGGAGGAACCATCAATTAGAAGAAGCTACATGGGTGCTTTAGGATATGATTAGGGAGAGGTATCCTCATCTGTTTGTTACAAAGTGACGAATTTCGAGGGTGAAATTCATTTTAAGGGGGGTAGAATGTAACACCCGAGACTTTTATGAGAAATATTTTGTTTTTATGTTATATAAATCATCAAATGAATCTTTGACTACACACAACACTAGCTTGTCTTGCTTTACATGCAATCGCGACCCTCCTCGATAGCTTGTGTCGTACGCAATACTGAGTTTCACTAAACAACGATATGCTATTAAAATATTATTAAAACTAGCCGTTATGAATAGTAATACCCACTTTTTGGAATTTTGTAAATTTCATCTTTCAAAATGGACTTCATTTTTGGATTCGGAATATCGGAATTAGCATAGGGTGATATTTTGGTATTTTTCTGAAAACTTTCAATTTTGGATGAATAGTGAAAAAACTGGGTTATTATTTAAAACTGACTTTTTATTTAAATAATTATTTATTTAAATTTATTTTAGGTAAAAATTGATACATAATATATTTATAAGTTTAAATTAATTCATTTGAGTCATTTTATAATAATTTTAGATATTTAAAAATTTTATTGAACTTTTAACCGTCTTTACCCACCTCCTAAGAGAATTTGAAAATTTACATAAAACCTAATTTTACCACTACTATGAGTGGAATTTAGAAAATCCGAGAGACACAGTTAATATCAAGGACTAAAATGTGGTTCAATGAGATAAAAATAATTTTTGGTGAATAGTAATTTTTTACTTTTTTTACCATGGTTCAAAGTAAATAGGATAATTAACGGTAACAATGTTATTATTATTACCCTAACACATGTAATAATTCTATTGGATAAGATTAATTTGACCAAAAACAACCTTAGGAATAAAATATGACCATTTAGGCCCACTTGGATTAGATTAGGACATTTATTATTAATTTATTTAAAGAAGGGTTAAAATAGTTAAAATCAATGTTTAATAACTAAATAATTTTTAATATTGGGTTATACATAAGATAAATTAGACTAAAAATATTAATTAGAAAGATAACGAGATTTCCTACATAATGGTATTTTATTTGTAATTTTTAGACATTAAATAATTTAATTTATTTATGACACAATGACGATGTAGTAATTATCTTGTTAATGAAATATTGACATAATTGATGTTATAAATACCTAAATAAATGTAATCTGAGACTTTTTATGAATTAAAATAATTTTATATGTTAATATGACATGTTAGTATTTATTTAATTAACTTGTTTCGAACTAATATTTCTTTTATGAGTTTCACAAAAATCAATTATCAAATAGTGTCAAAATTGACATAAAATAGTTTTTAAAAAAAATATTATATTATTAATTGTTATTTTATTCCTAAAAATATAAGTATCTTCCAAATGACTTAGATAAGGTTATATATCTTAATAATAAACAACTTGGGATTATTTTGGCTTGTTATAGTAATTTTATTAACCCTATAGTGTAAGAAAACAACAAGACATGGTAAAAGTTAAATTATCTAACTTAAAGATAAATCTAAATGATAAGGTTAAAATAGAAACCTAAACTTGTCTAAATTCTATTTGATGAGAGTATTTCGACCCATACCCACCTTATCTCCTAAATAAATCAATTTGGAGCTATTATAAACCGAATATGACTTTATAATAAAATATTTTGTTTAGTTTTTCCTAAGGTGCCCCTCCCCTCCCTTATAAAAGGGAACCTCCTTCCTCTCCTCCTCACACAACTTTGAGCCTTCAATCTCAGCCAAACCCTGACGATTTCTCCTCTAAACTTCCCTAGAAACATCCTAGAGGTCCTGGTCTTCTTCAAAGACCAATTTTAGTGCCATACAATGAGGTCTCAAAGAGGCGCTTAAAAGAAGAGGTAATGTCTGTTGCCGATTCTTTCAACTTTATTTATTCTTCCACTTCTTATTCTTTAGTTGTATCATTATGAAGTAATAACATCAGTATCACTAATATACTGATATGTTATTATAAGTATGAAACGACCCTATTTCACCATCTATCCATCCTACAGAAAACGAAATCACCGCGCGTGCGTACGTACGGAATACCGTCTCCACGCCGTGGTGTATTCTATTTTCCACCACCACCTTACGTGGATGGGTATAATTGTGTAATTAATAGCTATATATTATTATTGTAAAGTTATATTTATTCTGAAATAGTATACATACACACAAATACAATTCCATGATCATGGGAACAATATCATCGATCGTGCGTACGTACGGAATACCGTCTCCACGATGTGATGCGACTCGTTCTACATGATCTTCATTGCATAATGATTATATAAATGAATTGAATGAATTAATATGATATATATTACACTAATACCATTCTTCAAATGAGGTATCTATGACCTAAAAAGAAGAATAAGAATTTATTCGACAAAACAAACATAAGACCAAAAAGTAATAAACACCCGAATAACAAGTAGTAAAGAAATATTACTAATAAAAAGATAAGAATATAACCATATATGATATCATAAAAATAAGAATTATTCTAGAATAAGTCAATAACATTATTTAAATCATTATACAGAAGGTTCAGTCACTTACGAAGCAAATCAGACCTAAGGTAAGGGACAATCTCGCAATCTCAATTTTTATCCGAGATTGTTTATACTTCAAAATTTACTGGAGATTATTTATCATCCACATCCATGTTTCCTCAATATTTAATGTTATTTATATCCTCCTACAATTTTTTAAATCCAATTTTACCCTTCGGTGTGTTTTTAGAAAAAGATATGAAAGGAATCTTTTGTGGTTTTTTGTACATGGTACTTTTTGACTATTCCGACATAAGTACGAGATGAATGTTTTTTTCACTTATATTGCATGAATGTATTTTTAAAACATTATTTCCTAGAAGATTACGTTAAAAGTTTTCATGTTTATTTTTAATCAAATTCTTTTAGTTTAAAATTGTATGACATGTTACGAAAAGAAATTTTTTTTTGAAGTAGAAAGGATATTTTCCTCAAGAACAGAGTTCAAGTGTTTTATCAAAATTATTTTCCATATAAGATAATATAAGGTTCTTTTTATATCCCTATTATTACATTGATTTTATTATGTTGTGATGGAATTATTTCTATGAATTCCTTTATCTTATATGAATTGTTTTATGATGTCACAATGTTTAAGAATCCCATTTTTATTACATGGGTTATGCAATGATGTATGATTTTTGATTTTGTGGCAAACAAAATAATGGTATCATTATGAGATGGGTGGGACATATATCTCCCTCCAATGCATTGGGTAAAGATTTATATCTCATGAGATATACATGGCTGGAACAGCTGGTTAATCTGGTTCAGTGAAACAGGACTGAAACGAGGAGTGAAATCGGTTCAGAAATGGACTTTGTCCGCTAAGATAGTCTTGACAATGAGTCTTGACTACTAAGAAATGATTCTCTATGATTATGTGTGTATTCCACAAAGTTTCATGTTTTATGTTATGATTATTGGGATTACATTTCACTTCTATGATTTATCCCATGATTATGAAATTATGATCTCTTTTGTAGGTTAAGATTTCCAAAATGTTATGTTACTATGAATATGATGTAATTGATATTTCATTTGTTTACCTGTTCTGAGAATCTGAGCTCACCCTTTTGTATGTTTTCTTTCTCCAGGTCAGGAAGAAGGTTATTGAGTAGGATATTCCAAAAGGGTCTCTAGCTATGATGAAATAAATGGGAGACAATGTAGATGCTTTATGAACCATTTTTTATGTTTCCGAGTTTCTAAGAACACTATACCTATAAGGTCCTTTATTGGTTTCATTATATGTGGTAAAAGTGTACTTAAATTTTTATGTAATAACAATGTATGTAAAGTATGGGTCGTTATAAGCTGGTAGTGGGGGATGGCTTTACAAGGTCTTGCCATCACCACCAGGTGGTCCACGTCAGGCTCCGGAAGTTGACTGTTGGGACCGCAGACAGCTACGAGCATTGGATGTCTACGATCCTGTAGTGCATGAGGTGATAAGAGGTACACTCTACAACTCTTCTAATTTTTCTAGTAGAATTGTTAGACTCTCTATGAGAAATGCTTTTCTCCCTGCTCCTTGCTTGAGTTGTTACCAGGGTGGCGCAGGGCGTCGGTGTAACCCTGTATTGGTAAGGTAAAAGGAATGGGATCTTTTTCTTTAGTCGATGGTGTCGACTCCTCCACTTTCCAAGCGTGTAAGTGAGTCTTGGTTGCGAGACATCGACTGTGAAATCTTGTGTGACCAGATATCCTTGGGTGATTTACCATATGGATATTCTGAAGGAGGGAATCACCGGGATTTTTCCATGGTCCAAACGGTGATTCCAGTCCCGACGTTCGATGTATGGGTTTTTTTCGGAGAGGTGAGCTACCCCTGAGAGCATTCGGGTCATTTGAGACCGTGCGAAGGGATGGTGAGGTTCCCTACCGCCATGCCCTAACACAAAGGTCTGGAGTGGGTTCACGATGTCTCCCGCGTGGCTTACCTGAAGAGATGTGCGCGTACTCTTATGAACGTCATCAGCAAGAGAAAAACTCAAGTGAATATATCAAATCCTTTGGTCTGTGTGCGGTGAAGCTGGACTGTGCGAGAGTTCATCTGGGTACGGGAGAGCCAGGTGCAGGCATAGTATCCTGAGTTGTTCCCTGGGTTTTCTTTTTGAGGACGAAAATATTGATGGAGGGAATGCTTTAAGAACCTGGTATTTTCAATAAAAGACTTTGAAACATTGTTGATGTTATTCTAGAGCAGCGCCTTCAGATGGCGTGCGATTCCGAACCCCGGTGTGGATGGAATTAAATTTTCAGTGCATTCAGACAAGGCACACCAAATAAATGGGATAACTCCTAAATGGTGTTTTGGATCAGAAATAAGATTGTACGGATGGGTCCAAAATGGGGGTTTTACCCTTGGAACGAGATAAAGTATGTCGGTGCGAGACGTTTTGACCCCTCGCCCGTTAGCGGAACGTAAAACGGATAATTAAAATAATTAATCTATTCGTTTAATGATTAAACTCAAGTATCTCTTAAATAGTGGCTCGTATTGGAAAACCAAGGGCACCGTTAAGTTAGATGCATGTCGTTTACCCTAGGAGGGGTGTAAGTTTCACGGGCGCGGGCCTTTTGTGGAAAATGGCCCCAGGGGCATTTTTGTAATTTGGAAACTATGGGCGTTGAGTTTAATAACTTTTGAATGAGGACTCGAATTAAAATTCTGAGACCACCGTTGTTCTCGGGAGGTGGTTTTTACCCTATTGGATGCTTAACCATGACCCTGTCGGGAGGTTTGGATGCAGGTCTTTTGGTGGGTATTAAAAAAAATTAAATTAAATGTTATTTTAATTTCATTATTTAAACACCTAATCCCCTCTTATTCTCCCCTTACACCTCCCTGAAAAGATTTATCAAGGAGTAATCTCTCCACCACTATCAAGATCTCCTCTCCCAATTCCGAGCATTGTGGTGGCGGCAGATCGTGCGGGAAGCGTCGGGCAAAGCCCAACAAGGTAGGATTGTGCGTTTTGTTATTTTTAATTTCCCGCACCTACTTTGAGCTCGATTATTTGTGTCGAATTTCTGTTTGATCTTCGAGAAAATCCCATAGTTGCGTAGATTATTTTCTGAGCTTTCCACCGCAATTATTGGATTGAATATCCGAGTTGTGAAGTGATCACAAACGTCCGATGAAGATTGCGGGTTTTGGAGGTCGTTTGGGTTCTCCGGCGAGCGGACGACGGCAACTTGGGTCTTCCTGGTGGCGGCGCGACGCTTTGGGTGAGTTTGATCAGCGGCTGGCTGAGGCGGAGAGGCTCCAAGAGGCGGTATGTGGTGGCTCATGTGAGCGGCGTTCTTCAGCAGGAGGTCAGCGCGGGGCTCCTCAGCCGGCCGGCTCGGGAGGACCGGGCGGTTGTGCCGGCCGGTTGACGCGGAGGCCAAGGTTACAGCGCGTTACCCCTCTCGGGAGACAGAGACACACCATACATGGGTCTCTGTGTGGATGAACCGACCGGCCCTGAGGCCGGTCCACGGAACCATGGACCGAAGGTCCATGGCCGAACTGCGGGCCGGCCCAGGCCGGTCCAGCCCAAGGGGCTTTGCCCCCTCGACTTGGACACCCGTAATTTCCACTACGAGCGTCTGTTTTACATGCCGTCTGTGGCAGTGCCTTCCTGGCGTCCAGATGAGATTTTTGAGATGGTCTCGGGAATTTTTTATTCCCGAGATGAGAGGTTGGTGGAACGACACGTGTGTTAAGTATGTTTGACGTTTTTTCGGGGGTTCGTGTTTAGAGCGGTGCGGACGCATCCAATGTCTGATTTGAGCGCCATCAGTGGCATTGTGACCCTGGAATTGAGATAGAGTTTACCAGTATGGTTTTAGGCATCCAAACCAGAGTTGAGGTGTGGGCCCCATGGGCCATATTTCGAGCTACATGTAGCTTTTTCTAACTTTTTCATTGGACGTCCGTTCGGGGTGTGTGAGTAGTTGATTCTGGGTGTTTTTCTAAGGGCATTGCAATGGTGTAATATGCCCGCTTTAATTCCGCACAGTGGTGCGGGCCCAATGAGAGTCGTTTCGGGAGTTGGTAGGGTTTTCCAGCTTTATCATCGGGTGTTCGTATTGGAAAAGTGAATAGTCCATCTTGTGTACTTTTCCGAGAGGATCGCAATGGTGTGATCTGTTGGCATCGCTTCGGGACCAGAATGCAAGTCCCACGCAGCACCACTCATGTTTGGTATGTCGAAATGCATCCTTTTCACTGGATATCTGTTCCACTCAAGTGAGCAGTCCTTCTTCCGTTTCTTTCTGAGGAGATCGCAATGGTGCGACGAGCCCGACTATTTTCGGGGCCGAGGCTCGGGATTACAGGACGTCGTTCGGGCGTAAAGCAGTGTTGGACGAATTTTCCGTCAGATATCCATTTGAGGTGAGTAATTAGTCTATCTTGCATCATTTTCCGTGATGATTACAATGGTGTAATCTATTCAGGAGAGCGGAGCCTCTTGCACAATATTATTAAATGTGGAAATATGAAAGGTGCTCTGATGGTGGTTCTTTTTTCTATGTTCGGAAGCGAACCCTTGGCGTGTAATCGCGTTCACTCCCGTGTGAGTGAAGTTGATGTTTGAAGAGATGTGGTTGGTCATGCTGGGGCCGTGGAGGAAGCAGGTTGGAGAATTACGTTTTGTCCCTTCACGTGGAAATTGGGTGTCGTGTGCAGGATAGCCTTTGGGTTAGAGATGTGGTATACTCTTGGATTATATGGGAATGATTGGAGGTACATGATTTAGTATGTTCTTGAGAACGTTTGGGCTTGGTTGAGAGATGAGCTGGGGCCACACGTCATCTGGGCCCCATGTGTGTGTCGTGCTCTAATTTAAAAACCTTTGACCTCTCGCGACATAGAGTCTCCTTCTGTTCGTGATGGTTTAAACCACCAGGGTTGAGTGGTTTCCCCTTGTATTTCCCTAGAGTTGGGAGGTTTCACGATACCCACTCCGAGTACTGTTGTCCAGTGTTGTACCATCTAGTAGGGATGGCCAGAGCAGCACTTAGGGTTTACCCTCCAATAGAGACTGGGCAGTGGGTCACCCAAAGAACTCTTAGGGGTTACCCTCCTGCAGAGAATGGGCAGTGGGTCACCCGACGACCTCTTAGGGTTTACCATCCAGTAGAGACTGGGCAATGGGTCACCTAAAGACCTCTTAGGGTTTACCCCCCAGCAGAGACTGGGCAGTGGGTCACCCGATTACCTCTTAGGGTTTACTCTCCAGCAGAGACTGGGCAGGGGGTCACCCGACGACTCTTGAGGGTCTACCCTCCACCAGGGCTGGGTAGTGGGTCGCCTGTCATCTTGTTCCAGGTCTACCCTCCAACAGGGCTGGGCAGTGGGTCACCTATCGACTTATTCAAGGTCTACCCTCCAGCATGGCTGGGCAGTGGGTCGCCTGATGATGTATTAAGGTCTACCCTCCAGCAAGGCTGGGCAGTGGGTTGCTTGTCGACTTATTCCATGTCTACCCTCCATTAGGGCTGGGCAGTGGGTCTCCTGATGATGTATTAGGGTTTACCCTCCAGCAAGGCTGGGCTGTGGGTCACCCGATATCTTATTATGAATTACCCTCCAACAGGGCTAGGTGGTGGGTTACCCGTTTGTATTTCAGACTCATTCATTTCTATTAGTCTAGTATGTGGCTTTACTCTGTGACTACCAGAGTGGGCCCCTTGTTTGTACGGGTCAGTGATGTGACAACGCTGACTTTGAGCTGACCACTCGACTGTGTGACAGTGACGGGTGTGGTTTAACTTAACCTGAAACTCTCAAGTACGAGGGGCACTTTCCCCACTGAGACACATCCTTGTGATGCGACGTAAAACCGTGCGGGCAAGTCACTACCACCCAAAGCGGATAATGTCGAGGTACGAAGATTTGAGCCCTTGGCTTGTAGTTCGGGGCAGACGTGTGGGATGCTGGGCATCGATTATGGTTACTTCTAAGACTGTTGGCTACTCACTTTCTTGGGCTGAGCTACGGGATGGAGATCCCTTTACGATCTTTTTCGGGCTTCTTGAGAGAGCATATGGATAAGTATGTACCCTGTACCATTACTGAATTCTTGGGTTTGTTTAATCTCCTTCCAGGGAAGGCGAAGACGCACGGGGTATGCCATGTGATTTTTGTGTCTAGCTTCTCATGGTTGGACGAGTCTACTCTCATTATATAGGTAGAGGAGACTCGACGAGAAGTTTATCTTCTCACTATTTCCATATCCTTTTGTCTAGATGATTCTACCTCCTTTCTCTTGTTGGTTTGAGCTGGACTCTCTACTGTTACTCTTTACCGCACTCTCTGTTGTACTCCTTTACTTTTTCATATTCGATCTACTGCTCACCCATTAGTACCTCCTTTGTTTCTCCCTCGAGCCTTCGGGGTATCCTACTGAGTATTTTTATACTCACCCCTACTTGGGATTTTCCAGCACTTGGTGTTCCCTTGCAGATGACGGACATGTTGTTCGTGACTTCAGTGGAGCTTAGGAGGTCGGGAGCTTGGACCACATGTGGATATCGTAGTCGGTTTCCAGGTGTGGGACCCTCCTTGCTGTTTTCTTTTGTTTACCTGTTGCCGGGTTGTGGAAAATTTCTGGTTAGGCACGTGTTTTTCCATTTTCCTTTTCAGTTTACCTACATCTTTTACTTTTTACTGATTAGAGGTCGATGCAGATTTGTGGTTTATTTATAGTAGTTGGTACTTTTCTTTTCTTTTTACTCTGCACTTTTTCTTTGAGTGTGATGCGTGTGTGTGTACAGGTACTTACGTAAAGGCCTGCCCGAGTTGTTTTTCCTTTGGTGCTGGACGCCAGCCCCTGGCCTATGGAGGTGGGCTTGGGGTAGTTGCGACTCGAGCTCGGGTAGGGTTGGGTTGTGACAAAGTGGTATCAAAGGTGGTTCGTTCCTTTGGACATTGTTCGGACGTCCCTAAAAAATAATTGTTTGGGATTTTGGGAAACATTGTTAACGTGTCTCGAGAGTGTCTCTCAGGCCAGGGAGTCCAGTTATGGTGCAGCGGCCAACGTATCCATTCACCAGGACCTTGATAACCCGCTTGTCGACTCGGCATGCTGATACACTCATTGCAGTGAAATTGGTTTGTGCATCACATAGGATTGAGTCTTTGATTGTCCTTCTTGAGTCATTTCCCCATCGTTGTTTTTGTTGTGATATACATATATGCTCATCTGATTGCAGCACTCCTTGATAATATTATGGATGTCTCCGGGAAGAAAGATAGCCAGGATACCAACTTTGGTTCGTGACGATGACCCTATGAGATACAAGGCCTTAGTCCAGGACCCATCATACGAGTCCCTTTCTCCGGGTGGGCCAGTAGCAGCACCCCCACCTGTTGAGCAGCAGACAGCTTTAGCAGAGCAGGCTGAGCTTGAGCGTGCTCCGTGAGTTCCAGTGATAGAGACCGCGGAGATTCATTGGTGAGTCTGACCCTTAGGCAGCAGAGGTTTGGCTAGAGACAGTGGTTCGTCTTTTTCCAGCTTGTGCAGATGCTGGCAGATCTTATGGTGTCTTTGGCCGCCAACCTTTTCCACAGAGCAGCTTGGCGTTGGTGGATTCTGGTGACTCTGTTTCTTGACAGTTCGTCTCTCTTGTGGCGCGACATTCATTTTTTGACTCATGAGGAGTTTTCCCCTTTTTCTTATGCTCAGTTCGGATTTAGGATCACTTTCAGTTTTAGCAGGGAGGGATGACGGTGGCCGAGTATGTGGCTAGCTTCACAGACCATGCACGCTTTTACCCAGACGTGGTCCATGATGGCAACTTCCAAGCGCGGAAGTTCAAGAAGGGTCTCCGTAGAGAGATTTGTGCTGTAATAGTACCCTTGTGCATTTCCACATATGTCGAGGTGCTAGAGCAGGCGCTACTGATAGAGAGTTTCCTTTCACGTTCAACAGTTGGTGGTGGCCGCAGGCTCAACAGATCTGAGATGTCTATCGCAGTTGGCGGGCGTTGGCGGATAGAACCTCGATGCAGGTGTATTTCCGATAACCGGACTCAGGGGCGTGGTCGTTCACCATAGTGGAACCGGATGGCACCAATGCAGCCCAGAGAGAGTCGGTGCTATGCTTTCAATGGGCGAGGGCACCTGGCACGAGACTGCCTGACCACACACACTGAGAATATCGGGTAACCAGCAGGTGTACCACTCCAACAGAGGCAACGTCTTGATCAGAGTAGCTCCCAAAGTGGCGGTGCTTGCAGAGGAGTAGGAGGAGCTGGTAGTGGGGGAACGCTTTACGAGGTCTTCCCATCATCATCAGGTGGTCCATGTCAGGCTTTAGGAGCTGACAGTTGGGACCGCAGACAGCTGCGAGATTTGTATGTCTACGATCCTACAAATCATGAGGTGATAAGAGGTACACTGTACAGCTCTTGTACTTTTTGCAGTATAATTTTTAGACTCTCTACGTGAAATGCTTTTCTCATTGATCCTTGCTTGAGTTGTTACCAGGGTGGCGCAGGGCGTTGATGTAACCCTTTGTTGGTAAGGTAAAAGGCATGGGAACTTTTTATTTAGTCGATGGTGTCGACTCCTCTGCTTTCCGAGTGTGTAAGAGTGTCTTGGTTGTGAGACATCGACTGTGAAATATTGTGTGACCAGATATCCTTGTGTGTTTCACCATATGGATATTTAGAAGGAGAGAATCACTGGGCATTTTCCAAGGTCCAAACTGTGATTCCAGTCGCGACGTGCAGCGTAAGGGTTTGGTCAGGGAGGTGAGCTACCCCGAGAGCCTTCAGGTAGTTCAAGACCGTACGAAGGGATGGAGAGTTTTCCTACAGCCTTTCCCTAACCCCAAGGTCTGGATGGGTGCACAACGTCTCCTGCATGGCTTACCTGAGGAGATGTGTGCGTACTCCTATGAACGTCATCAGCAATGGAAAACCTCACGTGAACATATCAAATCCTTTGCTCTGTGTGCGGTGACGCAGGACTGTGCGAGAGTTCTTTTGGGTACGAGAGAGCCCTGTGTGGGCTAAGTATCCTGAGTTGTTCCATGGTTTTGCTTTTCGGGGATGAAAATTTTGAAGGAAGGAATGATGTAAGAACACAGTTTTTTCTATAAAAGACTTTGGAATATTCTTGATGTTATTCCAGAGCAGCGCCTTTAAACGGTGTGCGATTCTGAGCCCCAGTGTGGCTGGAATTAAATTTTTAGTGCGTTCACACCGGGAACGCCTAATAAATGGGATAAATCCTAAATGGTGTTTCAGATCAAGAATCTAAGTGTATAGATGGGTCTGAAATTTGGTGTTTAACCTAGGAACGACATAAAGTATGTCAACGTGGGATGTTTGGACCCATCTCCCATTAAAGGAACGTTAAACGGATAATTACAATAATTAATCTATTCGTTTAATGATTAAACTCAATTATCTCTTAAACGGTGGAACATATTGGAAAACCGAGGGCACCATTGAGTTCTTATCATGCCGTTTACCCTAGCAGGGGTGTATATTTCGCGGGCGCCGGCCTTTTGTGGAAAATGGCCCCATGGGAGTTTTTGTAATTTGGTGGCCTCTGGCGTTGAGTTTAATAACATTTGAACGAGTCCTTGGATTAAAATTCCGAGACCACCATAGTGTTCGGGAGGTGGTGTTTACCCTAGTGGAGGCTTAACCTTGACCCCGTTGGGAAGTTCGGACACAGGTCTTTTGGTGGGTATTAAAAAAATTAAATTAAATGTTAATTTAATTTATTTATTTAAACACATAAGCCCCTCTTATTCTCCCCTTACACCTCCTTTGCAAGATATCTCAATGAGGAAGATCTCCACCACCTTCAAACTCTCCTCTCCCAATTCCGAGCATTGTGGCAGCGGCGGATCGTGCGAGAAGCGTCGGGCGAAGCCAAACAAGGTAGGATCGTGCATTTCGTTTTTTTAATTTCCCGCACCAAATTTGATCTCAATTATTTGCGTAGAATTTATGTTTGATCTTCGAGAAAATCCCATAGTTGCGTAGATTATCTTTTGAGCCTTCCATCACACTTTTCGGATTGAAAATACGAGTTGAGAGGTGATCGCAAACGTCCGCTGAAGATTGCGGGTTTTGGAGGTCGTTTGGGTTCTCCGGTGAGCGGACGACGATGGAATGGGTATTCCAAGTAGAGGTGTGGTGATGAGGGTGAGCTCGATAGGTTGTTGGATGAGGAGGAGTGGCTCCAGGTGGTGGCATGCGGCAGCTCAAGCAGGCGGCGGTCTTCAGCAAGAGGTCAGCACGGGGCTCCTCAGGTGGGCTTCTCGGGAGGACCGGCCGGCTGTGCCGCCCGGTTGACGCGGAGGTCAGGGTCGCGGTGCACGACCCTGATTGGGAGACAGAGACACACCTTACACGGGTCTCCGCATGGAATAACTGACCGGCCTCGAGCCCGGTCGGCGGAACCGTGGACCGGAGGTCCACGACCGCCACGGGCCGGTCCAGCCCAAGGGGCTTTGTCCCCTCGCCTCGGACACCCGTAATTTCCACTACGGTCATCCGTTTTGCATGTCGTTTGCGGCAGTGCCTTCCTGGAATCGAGAAATTTTTTTTGAGGTGTTCTTAGGAATTTTTAATTCCTGAGACGAGGGGTCAGTGGCACGACCTACGTGTTAAGTAAGTTTGATGTTTTTACGGGGGTTCGTGTTTTGAGCGTGCGGACGCATCCGACGTCCGATTTGAGCGTCGTTAGTGGCATTGCGATCCTGGCGTTGAGCCAGAGATTACCAGTATGGTTTTGGGTGTCAAAACCGGAGTTGATACGTGGGCTCCATGGGGCGTCTTTCGAGCTGCACACATCTTTTTGTAACTTTTTCATCGTACGTCCATTCAGGGCATGTGAGTAGTCGATTCTGGTTGTTTTTCTAAGGGAATTCCAATGGTACAATCCACATGCTTTAATTCCATACAGTGGAGCGGGCCCCATGAGGGCTATTTCAAGAGTTGGTAGTGTTTTCCATCTTTATCACCGGGTGTCCATTTTGGACAAGTGAATAGTCCATCTTGTGTACTTTTTCGACAGGATCGCAACGGTGCAATCCGTTGGTAGCGCTTCGGGACTAGAATGCAGGTCCCATGCAGCGCCGCTCATGTTTGGTATGTCGAAACGCGTCTTTTTCACTGGATATTTGTTCCAATCAAGTGATAAGTCCTTTTGACGTGTCTTTCCGAGGAGATCACAATAGTGCGATGCGCTCGACTGTTTTCAGGGCCAAGGATCGGGATCACGAGACGTCGTTCGGGCGTAAAGCGGTGTTGGATGAATTTTACAATCGATATCCATTTGTGGTGAGTAAGTAGTCTATCTCACGTGTTTTTCCATGAGGATTAAAACAGTTTAATCTGTTCAAGAGAGTGGATCCTCTTGTGCGATCTTATTAAATGTGGAAATATGAAAGGTGCTCTGGTGGTGGTTCTTCTTGCTATGTTCGGAAGCGAACCCTTGGATTGTGATCGTGTTCACTCCCATGTGAGTGGAGTTGATGTTTTAAGAGATGTGGTTGTTCGTGCTGGGGCCGTAAAGGAAGGAGGTTGGCGAATTACGTTTTCTTCCCTCACGTGGACGTTGGGTGTCATGTACATGATAACCTTTGGGCTAGAGATGCGGTATACTCTGGGAGTATATAGGAATGCTTGGAGGTACATGAGGTAGTATGTTCCTGAGAATGTCTGTACTTGGTTGGGAGATGAGTAGGGTCCACATGTAGTGTGGGCCCCATGTGTGTGTCATGCTCTACTTTACGTACCTTTGACCACTCACGACATAGAGGGTCCTCTTGGTCATGATGGTTTAGACCAGAAGGGTTGAGTGGTTTCCCCTGGTTTTTCTCTTGATTTGGGTGGTTGCACGATACCCAATCTGAGTTCTGTTGGTCAGTGTTATACCATCCAGTAGGTATGGCTATAGCAGCACTTAAGGCTTAACCTCTAGCAGAGACAGGGAAGTGGGTCACCCGACGACCTCTTAGGGTTTACCCTCCAGTAGAGACTGGGCATTGGGTCACCCGAAGACCTTTTAGGGTTTACCCTCAAGCAGAGACTGGGCAGTGGGTCACCCGACGACCTCCTAGGGTTTACCCTCCAGTAGAGACTGGGCAGTGGGTCACCTGAAAACCTCTTAGGGTTTACCCTCCAGCAGAGACTGGGTAGTGGGTCACCCGATGACTCTTGAGGGGCTACCCTCCAGCAGGGATGGGCAGTGGGTCGCATGTCGTCTTGTTTCAGGTCTACCCTCCAGTAGGGTTGGGCAGTGGGTCTCCTGTCGACTTCTTCCAGGTATACCCACTAGCAGGGCTCGAGATTGGGTCTCCTGATGATGTATTAAGGTTTACCCTTCAGCTGGGCTGGGTAGTGGGTCACCTGTCGACTTATTCCAGGTCTACCCACCAGCAGGGCTGGGCAGTGGGTCACCTGATGACGTATTAGGGTTTACCCTCTAGCAGGGCTGGGCAGTGGTTCACCTGTTGGAATTTCAGACTCATTCCTTTCTACTAGGCTTTTCTATGGCTTTACTGTGTGACTACTGGAGCGGGGCCCTTGTTTGTACGGGTCAGTGATGTGAGAGATTTGACTTTGAGCATACCACTCCACTGTGTGACAGTGACGGGGTGTGGTTTAACTTAACCTGTAACTCTCACGTACGAGGGGTGCATTCCCCACCATGACACGTCCTTGTGATACTACCTAAAACTGTGTGGGTTAGTTAGTGCTGCCCAAAGATGATAGTGTCGAGGTGCAGTGATTTGAGCCCTTGGCTTGCAGTTCGGGGCAAACGTGCGGGATGCTGGGCATCGATGATGGTTACTTCTGAGACTGTTGGCTACTCACTTTCTTGGTCTGAGCTATGGTATGGAGATCCCCTTATGATCTTGTTCGGGCTTCTTGAAAGAGCATATGGATATATATATACTGTGTTCCAGTACCCACTTCTTGGGTTTGGTTACTCTCCCTCTAGGGGAGGCGAAGACGTGCGTGGTATGCCACGTGCTTTCCATGTCTAGCTTCTAGTGGTTGGATGATTATACTCTACTACTATAGGTAGAGAAGACTTGACGAGAAGTTCATCTTCTCACCATTTACAGCTCCTTGTGTCTGGACAAGTCTACCACCTTTCTCTTTTTGGGTTGAGCTGGACTCTCTACTGTTACTCTTTACTGCACTCTCGGTTGTACTCCTTTAATTTTTCTTGTTCGATCTTCTGCCCACCCTTTGGTACCTCCTTTGTTGCTCCCTCGAGCCTTCATGGTATACTACTGATTATTTTTATACTCTCCCCTACATGGGATTTTCCCGCACTTGTTGTGCCCTTGCAGACAACAGACATGTTGGTCATGACGTCGGTGAAGCTTAGGAGTTCAAGAGCTTGGACCGCGTGCAGTGGTCGTAGTCGGGTTCCAGGTGTGGGACCCTCCCTGCGGTTTGCTTTTGTTTACCTGATTCTGGGTTGTGGAACATTTTTGTTTAGGTGCGTGTTTTTCCATTTTCCTTTTCAGTTTACCTTCATCTTTTACTTTGTACTGATTATAGGTTGATGCACATTTGTGGTTTATTTATAGCAGTAGGTACTTTGCTTTTCTATTTACTCTGCACTTTTGCTTTGATTGTGCTGTGTGTGTGTACAGGTACTTAGGCAAAGGCCTCCCTGAGTTGTTGTGCCTTCGGCGCTGGTCACCAGCCCCTAGCCTATGGAGGTGGTCTTGGGGTAGTTGCAGCTCAATCCCGGGTAGGGTCGTGTCGTGACATGTCAAAACCAGAAAGCTGGTTTTTGGGAAGTAAAAACTATCGAAGGATTGATATATGTTTATGTACAATTTAAATGTCAAATTACTTCCAATGAAAAAAAATTTATTAGATGAGAAAATATAATATAATTATACTTCAAAAAAATTAATGTATAATTTAACACTAAAAATTATTTTCATTCAAAATGTTTTTTTTCTATTAAAATTTAATATTTTTCACTACTCGTCAAAATATAAAAGTTATTCAAAAAGCACAAAAAATTTATCCAAAATAATTTTTTTCTATCAAAATTATAATGAATAAGTTTATTTTATCAATTTAATTATATAAATGTTTCCATTACTGGATTTAAAAATTGTTATAAATTAATAGGTGTTAAAATATCATTTTTTTAAAATACTTCTTTTATCTAAAAAATATAATTGGTTCTTCTATTATATATAATAAACACATAATATGGATGTTAACATTATATGGAGTATATAAAACACAAAATGCAGTTAATACCTGTAATAATTTCTTTTTGAACTGAATGTTAGATAAGTCGTGTTGCGCTCAAACTCGGCGATGCGTGTAGCGCAAGCTATTTAATTACATTAAACAAAACAACACACTATTAAATCATGGTGTGTTACATATCTCACACTAAAAAGAGATTATTGATGAAACCTCAAAAGTAGAAATGATATATTTTATACTTTCTACATTGATGATATTCCTAGATATATCTCTTTTTCCCTAGAAAATTATTTGATAACGCTCCTGGAAATGAATTAGCTTAACAATTCAAGGTAGAATGACCATACAATATACATCCATTACCATATTAATCAAGGATAAATGAACTAGTAATATATCATCATTTCTGTTCTAAAAAAATATGACATATTATTGTCAAATTCCTCAAGTATTTTCCATAGATCAATTAGCATTTGCTTCTCCCATTCTCCAATATAATGAAGAATACGGTTCTTGAGAATCATACCACCAAATTTTCAAACATAATCTATCCCACAAAACTAAATCAAGGGAACTCACAAACCAAATGTTCCAATGGTCACAATCCCACAAAAATATGTCATGGGTACCGACCCACCAAATGATATAATAGATGTCAACCCACCAAACTGTCTGACATGTACTGTCATACTAAACAGAATATTCAACTATATAGTAGAGGAGGATAACCCATATCTCCATCAAGATGGTGTAGACCATGTATTCAGACTATCCACATGTTTTAGTTGAAAACACTCTTGATAATAATGATTTTAAATCTCTATAATCCTCATATCAATGTCTTGTTCTCACATAATATTTTCAAATAATTGGTGATGAAGATCCCATTAATACCCTACCTACCTCTATAAAAGTTATTATTAACCCTACTCATGATTCAATATTAATGTATCATGGAGTATTTGACCAATGTAAATGGTTTACAAAATCTAATTGGTCCCCGTTAAGACTAATATTATCATCCATACATCATGCTACTGAAAAAAGAAGAGGTTTTAGACAATTATTCGATCTTTCACACCCTTTAGGATGAAAATTACATCATTACTGATGAATATAGAATTTAGTTAAATAATGAAAATGTGGATCTCTGATAAGATACTATGATTTTTATTCAGGGATGTTTTACCAATGATTTAATAATGACATCTATATATAGATTTCCTTCTCATAGTGACTTATTTCATCTCATAAGGTTGGAGGTATTATCAAATTTTTGACCCCCTCATCGGGTGAATTCCAGTCATCATTTAAATTTACCATATCAAATATGACAATGTGATTTTTCATATTTTGATTTTTCCTATAACACTTTATAGGGGACATTTCAATATTTTCTTCATCTTCAACAGGTGTAATATATAATATGTTTACCTTTAGTAGTTTCCACATTGATTTCAGGAGAGTCATACTTCCTCAACACGGGGGAGAAAACATTAGTGTCGATGGACTCCAATTATTAGGATTATACCCCTGAATTGAGTGAGATAAAAGCACTACATCCTATATCCTGAAATTATTCATGTTACAATACTATTACAAGAATATAAAATAGAATGATGATGAAATGTTTTCATCCACGTCGTTATAAAATATAAAGGAAACTATATTCTACAAAATTAAAGTATTTGTCCAATTTTTTTCTATATAATAGAAAATGGTTTTCTCGAGATTCCATGGATTAAGCATCCTGAAGATGAAGATTTTAGAGACCATATAAAATACAACCCCATTCATGGAATATAAGGACATACAATTAGGTGGTTCATTTTCATCAAGAATTTGACTCACATATAGATAGATAAGGGGATATGAGATCAATGACACATTAATCTGATTCATTCATATGGATATCCTAAGAAGAAAATGCAATTTGTTTCTAATAATTTGGGTCACCTATCACATAGAGATACACAATTTACATTTTAATCCATTACATCTAAGGATGTGCCTACATACATTGCATGTTCAATAGAGAATGACCATATTGAGATTCTAGAGATAATGTGACCTAATGAGGCAGTCATGAAAGATCATCATAATTTTATTCCAAATTTTTATTATAAATATAATTTAAGAATGATTCTTTGACAAATATTGGCTCGAGGAGATGATATATAAGGTCCAGACACAGTTAGAAAATCTGTAGACTCGTGTTGCATGCATGTGAGTCATTATCACTCCATTAAAAGATATTCATGCTTAATGAGTTACGTAACACATGGTCCTAGTCATAAGACCCTAAAAATAAAGACACAAAACACATAGTTGAATGACCAAAAACATTATGAAATCATAATCCATGGTTTATGAATGTAAAATACAAAGAAAACATCATACTCGTGTAATGTTATAATAGAAGATATAATCATTTTCATTAGTCAATAAATTATATAGTTCCCCATACTCAGTAGATAATGTAAAATTATCTGTCTAATGTCAATACCATGATAAGTTAAAATGTCTAGAAAAAATCAATAACATATGATGTAAAAATAAATTATACTTTTCCCCTCACCAAAGAGGACCTTCTAATTCAATTTTTGCATTCTACCGAACAATATGGTAGAACAACATATGACTTGATTCATAGTACATGTTATATATAGTTATACATAGACCCCCTTTCTCAAGACCACCCAGAAGTTCCTCTCCATAGGAGAGACTTTCACTGATTAAATTTAGAACCTGAGGCCTCTATTCAAATCAGGTACATTATATATGGTTGGTGAAGCCACTCCACTCTCACCATTGGTCCTAGTCATATGACCCTAATATACTTGGAATTTTGTCCTTATCACATGATATTAAACTGCATGACACTTATTCCTAATCATAAGACCCTAAAAAACATGACACAAAATTCCTGATAGCATGAATCTAAACTAAATATCCTAATATCCAAGTATAATGACATGAAACTATGTAGCCATCCATGATTCCCCAGAAAAAAGTTCATCAACTGTGTAGTGTACTTTTTATCCCACATTATAATACAATTATCAATGATTTCACTCTAAAATTATCTTAATAAATAAAAAATATCCACCCATCATAGATTTTGATACATTTACATTATTTTTTAAGATTAAATGAATCTTTTTTTATTAAGGATTCATTCCACCTACCCAAATAGCCTATTTATCACATGATACAATATCCATGTAAAGTTCTTATACCATTTGAAAAATAATTCATCCACCCAACCTTCTTCATACCATTATATCTATGAATGTACCAAATTCCATGAGTCAATTAAACTTTTTTTGTGTATCTTTATCATATCAAAATTTGTGGCATAGATTTATTGACATGGAAGGAACCTAGAAGAATATGATGGTGAGTAGTGTAGTTTTCTACTAAGCATCTGAAGTAACCCTTTTGGGATGTTTATCTCCTATAGTAATGTTCCTCCTATATGATACATGTTATCCCTATATTAGTTATTGTAATAGACAACGTACTCCCACTAGTGACCATTGACTAGGAGTGTCATTTTTATCTTCCATTACTAATTTTTTCTACTTCCATTAGTCTCGAGTTAGGTTTTTTAAATTTAGAGACAATATTTTATCATCTATTTTCAAATGTTCAATAGGTTCATGATCATTTCAAATTTTTAGGTCATCATACTCTTAAAATTCTATTAAGGATCCTCTAAGACATTTCTACAGAAGGAGGGTAATCCATTGGTCCACCATAAATAACCATAAGAAACATTTAATTATCAAGCCCATGGGACCCCCTTACATAAATATGAGTCGTTTCAACATAATATCCCACACCATATGGCCATTTAGGAATAATATTACTCAATAATGATAATTTATACATAATTGAAAATCCACCTACCAATTAAAGGTTTATATAAATTTATTTTCAAAATCCTCATGATGGTTTTTGTTGTATGGGTTACATGGAACAAAACCACTCAACCTTTAATCCTAACCATATGATGATAGAATTTGTGTCCGGTGTATTTTACCAATGGATTTAAACAACAACATCATTTTCCAAATCATATGGTTTAAAATTTCTTATAATTGTGGACTGGGACTAAGAGGACATCGACTCATAGTTACATTCTCATAACACATCAATTTTTATAACAATGTGTGGAATGATTCCCACACATGGTGTATATAGTGCGGCCCTAAACTGTTAGATGGTGGCATAATCAAGAAATTTTCATCCATTGTCGAAGATTCTTATACTGAAATTGGATCCACCTAGGTAACATTATCTTCATATTGTTTTTTCCTTATAGAATATTCTTCTCTCCCTATGTACAAGTTGTATGTCCCTAAATATCATCACATAGTAGTCCTTTCTGTGTGACCATAAAATGTAGAACCCATGATGGTACCTCATTCAAAACGATAAAAGGAAAAATCATTATTTCAATCCATGTCACCTTAAACTAACATAATCATGAATCCCTAAATCATGATGATAATATATGATCCAAACATCGTTGTGAAATGATATTTAATTGAATGACACACATATTGACTACATGACATTAGATTGTGGATAATGGCCTATATAACCTGACCATAAACAATATAATGTCATATTCAATATATAATGTCATTAAACTACACGACAAGTAGTCCATTAAATGATATTCATTAAATTTATGTGAGATATATCTATTTAAAGGTACTTGGTATGTGATCCATACATGTAAATCAGGAGTTTTTTTGAATACTATATTTCTATGGAAGCCTTAGTATATTATCTTGGGTACTATCAATAGAGATTTATATTATTATAGTACCATACTTGGAAGAAGTATGAAATTCCCCCAATTTAAAATAGGAAATTCTATATAGATTTACCTTTAATATTCATGGGGATTAAACGATTTTAGTTATATGAACATTCCATAATGTCTTGGTCAACGTAAACTATGAACATTGTTACCTTGTTTCCTTATATATAAGTTAGATATTTCTAAGGAACCTTTAAATATGAACTACCTGTGGATTTTTCACATATTATTGGATTCATATGGACACCAAGATCTTCTATTTTAGGACCATCCATGTATTTTACTCAATTTTAACTATATCCCTCCGTGATATCAAAATTCATATACTATATTTTTCTTTAATTGAAATTAAAATCCCCCCACATTGTCATTATCATGTATACTCATCTGTTTCAAATTATTTTCTAGGTTTCCTCTTCATTATCACACTAGTGATGTCTCATTTTAGCATATAGGACCTATATAGTCAATATTAATAGTGTGATTGAGATTAATTATATTCAAAGAGAGGGAACAAAATCCATGATACTTGACCTTAAAATGAACAGAAAAATACATGACAGTAAGAAATGAAACAACGTAGCACTAAATCCCTAATCACTAGTTTTAAAACTACATGAAAACATAACTACTCTAAGAAAAAAAGAGTGTTGTGAGTTATAGAATTATTCCTTAGTGGGCATCATATTATAATTTTGGAAATTTATTATATTCTTCTAGTTTCTCACACTGATAATGGATCATGTTTTCATATAGGTTTGAGAAAAGTAATCCAATTAAAATGATCAATTTTATCCATGAACAATGTTATGGTATGTATTATCCATTCTAAATGGTCTTAAACTGCATAGAGTGGCCATAATATTATGGCATTTATCTCACCAAAATTATTTTTTATCCATTTATATGATTTTTTTCACATGGTTGGTCTTTCCATTCAAAAACTAATACCACTATTACCTACATATGAGCAAGATATATGTGGTGAATCATACATCTGTAGAAATGTGTTCCTTCATAACTACCATCATTATATGATAAATAGATATGTATGAGTACTCAGCTATAGTCATTGTAACACCCCAAGATTTTATGAAAAATATTCTTTTTAAATTCATTAATGTCTTGTGTTGTACGCTACCCCAAAAGGAGATTTCACAGCACACATATCTGAATTGGCTTCAATTACATGCAAGCGCGACCTTCCACGGTAGCGTGTGTTGTACGCAATATCGAGTTTCACCAAACAACGATATTCTATTAAAATATTATTAAAACTAGCCGTTATGAATAATAATACCAACTTTTTGAAATTTTATAAATTTTATTTTTGAAAATGGACTTCATTTTTGGATTCGGAATATCGAAATTAGCATAGGGTAAAATTTTGGTATTTTTCTGAAAACTTTCAATTTTTGATGAATAGTGAAAACACTGGGTTACTATTTAAAAACCGACTTTTTATTTAAATAATTATTTATTTTATTTAAATTTATTTTAGGTCAAAATTGATACATAATACCTATATAAGTTCAATGTAATTCATCGGAGTCATTTTATAATAATTTTAGATATATAAAAATTTTATCGAACTTTTGACTGTCTTTTACCCACCTCCTAGGAGAATTTGAAAATTTACATAAAACATAATATTACCGCTTTTGTGAATGGAATTTAGAAATACGAGAGACACGGTTGATGTCAGTAAGTAAAATTTTGTTCAATGAGATGAAAACAATTTTTGGTGAATAGTAACTTTTTACTTTTTTTACCACGGTTAAAAGTAAATATGGTTATTACGGGTAAAATTGATATTATTATTACCCTAAAACATGTACTAATTCTATTGGATAAGTGTAATTAGACCAAAAACAACCTTAGGATTAAAATATGACCAGTTAGGTACACTTGGATTAGATTAGGAAATTTAATAGTAATTTATTTAAAGAAGGGTTAAAATAGTTAAAATCAATGTTTAATAGGTAAATAATTTTTAATATTGGGTTATACATAAGATAAATTAAACTATAAATATTCATTAGAAATATAAAAAGATTTCCTATATAATGGTATTTTATTTGTAATTTTTAGACTTTAAATAGTTTAATTTATTTATGACACAATGATGATCCAGTAATTATAGTATTAATGAAATATTTACATAATTGATGTTATAAATACCCAAATAAATGTAATTTGAGACTTTTTAAGAATTAAAATAATTTTCTAGGTTAATATAACATGTTATTATTTATTTAAGTAACTTTTTTCGAACTAATATTTCTATTGTGATTTTCAAAAAAATCAATTACCAAATAGTGTCAAAATTGACATAAAATATTTTTTAAAACAAATATTATATTATTAATTGTTATTTTATTCGTAAAAATATAAGGTTTGGCCAAATGACTAAGATACGGTTATATATATTAATAATAAATAACTTGGGGTTCGTGTGTCTTGTTATGGTAAGTTTTTTATCCTTATTGTGTAAGAAAACAAGAAGACACGGTAAAAGTTAAATTATCTAACTTAAAGGTAAATATAAATGATAAGGTTAAAATAGTAACCTAAACTTTTCTAAATTCTATTGGATGAGAGGATTGCGACCCATACCCACCATAGATTATAAATAAATCAATTTGGAGCTATTAAAAACCGAATATGACTTTATAATAAAATAATTTTTTTAGTTATTTCAAAGGTGCCCCTCTCAACCCTTATAAAAGGGCACCTCCTCCCTATCTTCCAAACACCACTTTGAGCCTTCAAGCTCGGCCAACCCCTGCCCATTTCACTTCCCCACTTCTCTAGAAACATCCTATAGGTCCTGGTATTCTTTAAAGACCAATTTTAGTGCCCTAAGAGGAGGTCTCAAAGAGGCGATTCAAAGAAGAGGTAATGTCCGTTACCGATTCTTTCAACTTTATTTCTTCTTCTACTTCTACTTCTTTAGTTGTTTCATTACAAAGTAATAACATAAGTATCACTCATATAATGATATGTTATTATAAGTATGAAACAAATATATTTCACCATATATCCATCCTACGGAAAACGAAATCACCGCGTGTGCGTACGTACGGAATACCGTCTCCACGCTGTGGTGTAACTATTTTCGACCACCACCTTACTTTGATGGGTATAATGGTGTAAATAAATAACTATATATGATTATTTAAAAGTGATATTGATTCTGAAATATTATACATACACTTCAATGCAATTCCACGATCATGGGAATGATATCATCGCTCGTGCGTACGTACGGACTACCGTCTCCATGACGCGATGAGATTCATTCTCCATGTTAACCATTCATGAATGATTATAAAGTATATATAATAAGTAATCATGTAATATATTACATAATAATGACACTGGATTTATGTGTATATATATGTTTTTCATCTACTTAATTTCATTTAATTCAATAAGGAAACGAAAACAACGTTCATGCGTACGTACGACCTACCGTCTCTATGAACGGTGTATTTCATTCCTTTTATCGATCTATAATATATATTTATATGATGAATATATATTATATATAAATCATGTTTTACATTATGGAATAATGTAAATCAGGATATAAGTAATAATATCAAGAACGACAAGTCGAAACACATACGATAAATGAAACGATTTTACCCAAAACACTCTTTAACAAGGAATTTAAAAAAGAACGGGTAATATAAAGTCATAAGTGAACCATATATGATATCATAACAATGGATACGATTCTGTAATAAGTCAATTACATTATTTAAATCATTATACAAGAGGTTCAGATACATACGAAGCATATCATACATAAGGTAAGGGATAACTTTTCCAAACTCGTTCTTATCTGAGATTGTTTATTTGTAAGTAATTACTGGGGTTATTGTTATCATCCAACTCCATGTTTTCTAAAAGTGTTTTTATGTATGTTTAATGTCCTTTTTACCCATTTTTTCTTTTACTACATGATATGTAAGGAATCTTTTTTTTATGTTACGAGGTACTTTTTGACTTTTCTGACAAAAGTACGAGGACAATGTTTTTTTAACTTATACGGCATGAAAGGATTTTTACGGTTTTATAAAACCATATTTTCATGAAGATTTCTCCAAAAGATTTCATGACTATTTTAAAAAAAATCTCGTTCTTTTAAAATTGCATGACTTTTTGTGAAAAGAAATTGATTTTGAAGAAGAAAGGATATTTTCCACAAGAATTCATTTCAAGTGTTTTATCAAAACCATTTTTTCATCTAAGATGACATTATATGTGTATGTTTCAAGTATAATGTCCCTATGATTTACATGGTCTCAATTTTCTTATGTTGATGTATCCATTAGTTTTATATGGATTATGTGATTATGGGATGATGTTTATGAAACCCATTTTATTCTTTAGGTTATGATGAATGTTTCAAGTTTATTTTGTGGCACAAGTAAGAATGATTTCATTATAAGATTGGTGGGACCTATATCTCCCTCAAATGCATTGGGAAAAGATTTATATCTCATGAGATAGACATGGGTGGAACGGTAAGTTAATCCGATTCAGTGTTACAGGATTGAAACGAGGAGTGAACTCGATTCAGAAAGGGACTTTGTCCACTAAGATGGTCCTGGACGCAATGCCTTGGATACTACGGAAATCATAATGTTTTTCCACAATTACAAGTTTTATTCCCATGCTATTTTATCAGGATTAATGTTTCTTTATGATCTATGCCTTACGTATTTCCATGTTTTATTTCATTTCTCAAGATCTTGATGTTTAACCATTGTGTTCATGTTTTTAAGTTCAAATGTATATGGTTTGTTTTATTTTATCCATGCTTACCCTTACTGAGCATTTGAGATCACCCTTTATATTTTTTATTTTCCCCAGGATATAAATAAAGGTTTTAGGTAAGAAAAAATAAGGGGAAGATCTTTATGGGAGATGTTGAAGATCTTTCACCACAATTAGAAGATTACGTTCCGAGTTTCCAAAGACACTAAACTATTACGGTCCTTGAGTTTTGAATTTTGTTATGTATTAAGTATTCCGCAAAATTAATGTGTTGTCCATGTACTTCAAGCTTCGGGTCTCTACAGTTGGTATTAGAGGAAAGGTTTAGTCAACCTTTGGAAACTAGGATGCGAAAACGTTAGTGGGATCCCTAGAGATATTTCTAAGGTTTGTCTAGGGATGTCCCTAAGGATAAGTATACATATAGGATATAGTCCTAGAACTATGGTAATGATCTTATAATTTATCCTATGATTTAGATATTGAGGGTACTCCCCCTTTACTATGTTTTTTTCCCTAGCATGATTTTTTCCACTCACAGAATATTTTTTGTGTTTTAGTCAATGGAGGGAACCAGAAGGAATTCAGTTAACATTGAATCCAATGGACAAATTGGTGACTATGAGCAACAAAATTGCGTAATTCCTAGAGAGAAAGATATTGTGATAATGTCGAATCAGTCATCACGATATATGATTAACAAGGGGGAATGTAGTGGTATGCCTAACTCATCAAATAAGAGGTAGATAGACTTTTATGCATGTTCTCATGTTGAGGAGCATAAAGAAAAGAATATTGATATTTCTAAAGAAGGGAAGAAGAACCTTGAGGAATACCTCAAATGGAGGGACATAAGTTATCTATGTGGAGAAAAGGGTCATAGAGTGACAAACTGTTATGGAGTTCAATGTCTTATTTGTGGAGAACATGGGCATTACCCAACTCAATGCCCTGACCTAAAAAGTTACTTCTAAATCAAGGAAGGACTTATTCCAGGACAAACATTGAAGAGGATGGATTGATGTGTTTATGTATTTGTATTCAGGAATAATGTTTTTGAGGTACTTTTATGGTGTATTAGAATATTTTTGTATTAGTCTATTGTGGTTTTCAATAATTTTATGGTACCGATAACCCTGAAAAGTGATTCAAATATTTTGGAAAGCAGATGATATGCACATAATAAAGGGATAAGAATATAATGAGATGTTTTATTGTATTAATGAGCTCATTATTGTTATAAGGACTAAGTGATATGATGGTTTGAGTACATAGAATTTTGGGATTTTGGTATATGGAAAGAGTTAACTTTTGACAGCACTCATGTTTTCACTAAGGTTCAATGGGTATTCATTTTTCAAGAGAATACATGATTAATGCCTTCGAATGTTTGGAATGTGACCAAAAAGACATATCTTATGATATAAGTGGATCAACGATGGTATTAACATGCTTGTTATATGAACTCTCTGGTAATTGTTTTCACTATAATATGAGATTGGACATCAGCATTTTGGATAAGCCTAAAGATTGGAATGGATTATGTTGGACATAAGTTAGTATTGTTTAAGGCTAGAACTTTTTAGATATTATTAATGGAAAGTTATAATAATGTAGGACAACCTTCAGGATGGGCGAAAACCCGTCGCGTCAGACAAGGTTGTGGGAATCGAACCCAAAACCGAAGTGCGACAAGCCTTTCTCGCCTACCACTGGCCTACAGAAAGTCCCCAGTAAGTATAAATGTGTTTTAATTTATTAAGTGGTATGATATATGAAGTATATATCCATTTTAGGAACCAAATATGATTAATCTCACTATAGACGGACTTATGTATATTTGATAACTTTTTCTAACCTTTTGTTTGAAACAAATGGAATGACCCATCATTCTATCACATGATCTGTTAACACTTCCCGAATCACAAATTCAACATCATTTCATTAAGAGATGAAGTGGAAATTGTTCAAAGCACGAACAATAGTGAGATTATACCAAAATCAAGTATGTATTTATTCTAATTCAAAATTTTCAACTTTAGGTAAATATTATTGAAATCCAAAATTTTTGTCCTAGTGCTCTTATATCTGATAAATCAGATGGGGCCTTTGATCATCACAAATTTACGGCTTTGTGATTGATGGATTTTTCATAGCCATGTTCTCTACCACTGTCCATCAGAACTTGATGGTTAGATTTTTCTTCCATATCCATATTTTAACCTATGATCTTCTATATAGAAACATAGTGATGAGTTACTTAGGGTAATCGTTACGTTTCATAATTTAGTTTTTAAAATTAAGTTTTATTATTCCTTTTTACAATGTAGGTTTCTATTAAAGAAACTTTCGAGTAGTAAACCATTTATAAACCTGACGAATTTCGAGGGCGAAATTCATTTTAAGGGGGGTAGAATGTAACACCCTAAGATTTTATTAAAAATATTCTTTTTAATTTCATTAATTTTTTGTGTTGTATGCTACACCAAAAGGAGCTTGCACAACACGCATATCTGACTTGGATTGCATTACACGCAAGCACGACCTTCCACTATAGCATGTGTTGTACGCAATACCGAGTTTCGCCAAACAACGATATGCTATTAAAATATTATTAAAACTAGCCGTTATGAATAGTAATACCCACTTTTGAAATTTTATAAATTTTATTTTTCAAAATGGACTTAATTTTTGGATTCGGAATATCGAAATTAGCATAGGGTGAAATTTTGGTATTTTTCTGAAAACATTCAATTTTTGATGAATAGTGAAAACACTGAGTTACTATTTAAAAACCGAATTTTTATTTAAATAATTATTTATTTTATTTAAATTTATTTTAGGTCAAAACTGATACATAATACCTTTATAAGTTCAATTTAATTCATTGAAGTCATTTTATAATAATTTTAGATATATAAATATTTATGGAACTTTTGACTGTCTTTTACCCACCTCCTAGGAGAATTTGCAAATTTACATAAAACATAATTTTACCGCTTTTGTGAATGGAATTTCAAAAATCCGAGAGACAAGGTTTATGTCAGTAAGTAAAATGTGGTTCAATGAGATGAGAATAATTTTTGGTGAATAATAACTTTTAACTTTTTTTTACCACGGTTACAAGTAAATAGGGTAATTGCGGTTAAAAATGATATTATTATTACCCTAACACAAGTCCTAATTCTATTGGATAAGTGTAATTCGACCAAAAACAACCTTAGGAACAAAATATGACCATTTAGGCCCACTTTTATTAGATTAGGACATTTAATATTAATTTATTTAAAGAAGGGTTAAAATAGTTAAAATCAAAGTTTAATAAGTAAATAATTTTTAATATAGGGTTATTCCTAAGATAAATTAGACTATAAATATTCATTAGAAAGATAAAACTATTTCATACATAATGGTATTTTATTTGTAATTTTTATACTTTAAATAATTTAATTTATTTATGACACATTGATGATGCAGTAATTATAGTATTAATGAAATATTGACATAATTGATGTTATCAATATCCAAATAAATGTAATTTGAGACTTTTTATGAATTCCAATAATTTTATAGGTTAATATGACATGCTATTATTTATTTAAGTAACTTTTTTCGAACTAATATTTCTTGTATGAGTTTCAAAAAAATAAATTACCAAATAGTGTCAATATTGACATAAAATTGTTTTTAAAACAAATATTATATTATTAATTGTTATTTTATTCCTAAAAATATAAGGTTCGGCCAAATGACATAGATAAAGTTATATATATTAATAATAAACAACTTGGGGTTCATTTGTCTTGTTATGGTAAGTTTTTTAACCTTATAGTGTAAGAAAACAAGAAGACACGGTAAAAGTTAAATTATCTAACTTAATGTTAAATCTAAATGATAATGTTAAAATAGTAACCTAAACATGTCTAAATTATATTGTATCAGAGTATTGCGACCCATACCCACCTTATCTTCTAAATAAATCAATTTGGAGCTATTAAAAACAGAATATGACTTTATAATAAAATAATATTTTTAGTTATTCGAAAGGTTCCCCTCTCCTCCCTTATAAAAGGGAACATCCTTTCACTCTTCCACACACCACTTTGAGCCTTCACGCTCAGCCAAAACCTGCCCATTTAACTTACCCACTTCCATAGAAACATCCTAGAGGTCCTGGTCTTCTATAAAGACCAATTTTAGTTCCCTAAGAGGAGGTCTCAAAGAGGCGCTTCAAAGAAGAGGTAATGTATGTTACCGATTCTTTCAACTTTATTTCTTCTTCTACTTATTCTTCTTTAGTTGTTTCATTATTAAGTAATAAAATAAGTATCAATAATATACTGATATTTTATTATAAGTATGAAACAAATATATTTTACCATTTATCCATCCTACGGAAAACGAAATCACCGCGCGTGCGTACGTACGGAATACCGTCTCCACGCCGTGGTGTAATCTGTTTTCGACCACCACCTTACTTGGATGGGTATAATGGTGTAAATAAATAAATATATATGATTATTTAAAATTTATATTGGTTCTTAAATATTATACATACACTTCAATGCAATTCCACGATCATGAGAATGATATCATCACTCGTGCGTACGTATGAACTACCGTCTCCACGACGTGATGAGATTCATTCTCCATGTTAACCATTCATGAATGATTATAAATTATATAAAATAAGTAATCATATAATATATGAAATAATAATTATACTGGATTTATGTGCATATATATGTATGTCATCTACTTAATTTCATTCAATTCAATAAGGAAACGAAAACGGCGTTCTTGCGTACGTACGGCCTACCGTCTCCATGAACGGTGTATTTCATTCCTTTTATCGATCTATAATATATATGTATATGATGAATATATATTATATATAAATCATGTTTTACATTATATAATTATTTAAATCAGGATATAAGTAATAATATCAAGAATGACAAGTCGAAACACATACGATAAATGAAACGATTTTACCCAAAACGCTCTTTAACATGGAATTTACAAAAGAACGGGTAATATAAAGTCATAAGTGAATCATATATGATATCATAACAATGCATATGATTATTTAATAAGTCAATGACATTATTTAAATCATTATACAGGAGGTTCGGATACATACGAAGCAAATAGGACATAAGGTAATGGATAACTTTTCCAATCTCATTCTTATCCGAGATTGTTTATTCGTAAGTAATAACTGGGGTTATTTTTATCATCCAAGTCCATGTCTTTTAAAAGTGTTTTTATGTATGTTTAATTTCATTTTTACCCATTTTGTCTTTTACTACATGATATGTAAGGAATCTTTCTTTTTTTTTTTTACGTTACGAGGTACTTTTTGACTTTTCCTGCAAAAGTACGAGGAGAATGTTATTTTAACTTATACGGCATGAAAGGATTTTTACAGTTTTCTAAAGCCTTATTTTCATGAATATTCCTCCAAAATATTTGATGACAATTTTCAAAAAAAATCTCTTCCTTTTTTAAAATTTCATGACGTTTTGTGAAAAGAAATTGATTTTAAAGAAGAAAGGATATTTTCCTCAAGAATTCATTTCAAGTGTTTTATCACAACCATTTTTCCATCTAAGATGACATTATATGTGTATGTTTCAAGTATAATGTCCCTATTATTTACATGGTTTCACTTTTCTTATGTTGATATTTCCATTTGTTTTATATGGATTATGTGATGATGGGATGATGTTTATGAAACCCATTTTATTCTTCGGGTTATGATGAATGTTTCAAGTTTATTTTGTGGAACAAGTAAGAATGATTTCATTATGAGATGGGTGGGACCTATATCTACCTCCAATTCATTGGGTAAAGATTTATATCTCATGAGATAGACATGGCTGGAACAGTAAGTTAATCCTGTTCAGTGTTACAGGACTGAAACGAGGAGTGAACTCGATTCAGAAAGGGACTTTGTCCACTAAGATGGTCCTGGCAGCAATGCCTTGGCTACTATGGAAATCATAATGTTTTTCCACAATTACAAGTTTTATTCCCATGCTATTTTATCAGGATTAATGTTTCTTTATGATCTATGCCTTACGTATTTCTATGTTTTATTTCATTGCTCAAGATCTTGATGTTTAAACATTGTGTTCATGTTTTTAAGTTCAAATGTATATGGTTTGTTTTATTTTATCCATGCTTACCCTTATTGAGCATTTGAGCTCACCCTCTATATGTTTTCTTTTCCCCAGGATACAAAGAAAGGTTTTCGCTAAGAAAACATAAGGGGAAGATCTTTATGGGAGATGTTGAAGATCTTTCACCACGATTAGAAGATTACCTTCCGAGTTTCCAAAGACACTAAAATATTACTGTCCTTGAGTTTTTAATTTTTTTATGTATTAATTATTCCATAAATGTAATACGTTGTCCATGTACATCAAGCTTCGGGTCTCTACAGTCATAACCACCACTATCTTAGACAAAACGTAGACATCCCCCCCTCTGGCGTACAATATGAATTTGTGTTCTATATTTTAATATAGGGTCCCCCATTTATATAATATTGATTATAATAAAATGCACAATATATTGCATATGAGTTAGATATGAGTAGAGTATGTTTTCATTCAATGAACTACTTATGGATTGATTTACGTTCAAAGAAGATATTTTGTGATTACAAGATTTACTATACCAATCCTAACGAAAATGATATGGTCCACGCTATGTGACCATAAACATAATTAACATTTTATATATGTTCTATGACATTAAATATAAAAATAAAATCATGGATGTATGAAATTAAATTCTAACAATTCATTGTCCTAAATTAAAAACTTTCATTTATAAATAAAAAGACACAAAATTTCATTATATATCAAAATACTCTAATAAGAATCTTATGTAGTAGTCAAGTCTTAACTCAATAATTCATTATATTTATTTATTAAGAGAAATTTCTGAAATTAAAATGTTAATAGTGACTATAGATCCCACCACTAAACCTGAAATAAAAAATTACTGGATATGCTCACTAGAAGCCTACTCTATGAAAAAGATAGAGTATCTTTTCCATGCACTTCAAAAGTGAACATAATTTTTCCCCTAGTTACCATGTAATTATTGACATGATTACCTCTTAATATTGAGTATACAAATTATTTAAGTAATTGTGTACTCATGAATGTGATATGGTATAACTTTTCACTAGTAACATGTACCATAAAAGGTGGAATAACCTTTAGGGTGGTATAAACATTCTTAAGTATTTATGGGGGTGGATGTGTACTAATATGCTAGTGAATCTGTGTGGTTTTCCCAAAGTGTCACTTTCCATGATTGGCACTTACAACACTAACTAAAAAGTGATGATGATGATTTTGGACCACTAGGTTATGGTTATGTTCCCTACTAGTTTCTCATGCATGAGAACAGCTGTTTGTGAGGGTTACTCTTACCGATATTTGAGGTACATAGGACCCAACTCTAACTAATGCCTAGGGGTTATTTCCTATTGCTTATGCTCATTAGATCTTTTATACTTACCACTGGAATATGGTATATTTGGATGGAAAATTATGTATCATTGGAATTTTATTTTAAATGTGTTGATTCTTTAAATTATCCCACTTGAAAACTGATTATTTTTACAGTTGCATCTTTTAGAAATTGTAACTAGAAATTACATGTTTTTGAAAACATGCATGCTTTTCGTCTTTGAAGGTTTTTCACATGGAATATAATTGTGGTGGTATCCTAATGGGATTTGGTTCACGCCCTAAATAAATATTTGGGTCCATGTAGACTTTTTTTATATCACATGTTGGGTACAGTTTATAGTGCCAGTTGTTCGGTTTTCTAGAAAATTCTTAGTGGTGCTGTCTTGTGGAGATGGCCTAATGGAGGTGCATATTGACCTGAGGGTTCATATACTATTTATTTTTGGTTTTTTCATTTTTTATAGTCATTGTGTGTTGTTTTCAACAATGTAATTTGGTTCTGAATATTTTTAAAATATTTTTATTGTTAGAAAAATCCAGATTCATTTTATTGCATTCATTTGTTGTTTTATGTTTATAAACTCAGGTAAATAGTTCCCAATTCTCATTTTATGACACTCGGTCACTTGTTCTTGCCCATGGGGCTTGATAATGCTCTTCGGGCCTTATCACGGGCCAGGTTTGGTGCTAGTTTCGGTTGTGACAAGATTTGGTTCGGGATGTTAAGTGTCACTTATTCAATGTTTCCCATACAATGTTGAATAATTATATTCATAATTCAAAAGTTATCAAAATAATCATAAAAATTTCAATATAAAAATTTGGATGATATCGTAAGAGATAAAACTCAATGAAGTACAAAACTCAAAAAATGATGTTGATAGAGATAAATATATTTTTTAATGAGACCATTGACAAATTCATGAGGAAATAATCCCTAATCATTCCAAAGTGTCCCATACCACCTAGAAACATTAAAATCATAATCCCTTTTAATATAATCAGAATAAATAGATTCTTTATTTGATATACCAAATGGAATTACATAGACCCCAAGAATGAAATAAGTGGAAAAAATGGCATATATCCCATAAAAGATAATGAGAGATGGGAAAAATACGTTTTACTTTTGAAAGAAGAGTCCTTTTGTAAAATCATTTATGGTCTCCATGAAATCATAATTCAAAAATAAATATCCAATAAAATAAATGACTAGGACTTTGAAATAATATTTTATCCATAAATTATGTCCCACTAGATTGAAATCATGTAAAAAAGTTCTTATGATTATTTATAAATAAAACATATTAGAGTATTTTAAATAAATTATTAAAGAGAATTTTTTTCTAAAAAGAACATTTGTATTCATAAATATTTAAATGATAGAAGTTAATTTTTCCTGATAAAAAGAGTGTCTTTATAAATATAATGGTGGATTAAAAAGGATTCTAGTGTACACTTGAAAACGGGTATGAATTTTAAAATATAACTTGAATCGGGGTTGTATTTCAGAAATTTTTTTGAACATTCCTTTTTAAACATGTTATTAGTGATAAAATAATTAAGGATTATGGTTGGTGGACATATATATAACAATCACACTGAATTTATAAGAATTAAAATATCAATACACAAGAGTTTCATTGAGGTAATTAGAAAATAAAGGTAACCTGAATAAAAATGCAGGTTCCGGTGGAAAAACCCTTACCACTTTGTAATCAATCGAGTTGAATTCACCAGAATTATTATTATATAAATTATACATTGAATACTATCAAAATAAATATATTCATTATATTTTATTCCACTGGTCATTATACAAACACCATACACAGTTATTAGTAGTGAATACGGAAAATCTCACAAAAATTGAAGTGAGATGAAGAAACTATTACCTTATGTACGAATGTGCTTCGCTCTTGAACATAAGTGTAACTCCCGATAATTTTATAAGAAATATTTTGTTTTTATGTTATATAAATCATCAAAGGAATCTTTCACTACACACAACACTAGCTTGGATTGCTTTACACGTAAATGTGGCCTTCCTCGATAGCTTGCGTCGTACGCAATACTGAGTTTCACTAAACAACGATATGCTATTAAAATATTATTAAAACTAGACATTATGAATAGTAATATCCACTTTTTGAAATTTTATAAATTTTGTTTTTCAAAATGGACATCAATTTTGGATTCGGAATATCTAAATTATCCTAGGGTGAAATTTTTGGTATTTTTCTGAAAACTTTCAATTTTTGATAAATAGTGAAAACACTGGGTTACTATTTAAAAACTGACTTTTTATTTAAATAATTATTGATTTTAATTAAATTTATTTTAGGTCAAAATTGATACATAATACCTATATAAGTTCGATGCAGTTCATTGAAATCATTTTATAATAATTTTACATATATAAAAATTTTATTGAACTTTTGACCGTCTTTTACCCACCTCCTAGGAGAATTTGAAAATTTACATAAAACTTAATTTTACCACTTCTGTGAGTGGAATTTCAAAAATCCGAGACACATAGTTGATTTCAGTAAGTAAAATGTGGTTCAATGAGATGAAAATAATTTTTGGTGAATAGTAACTTTTTACTTTTTTACCACGGTTAAAAGTAAATAGGGTAATTAAGGGTAAAACTGTTTTTATTATTACCCTAACACATGTTATAATTCTATTGGATAAATGTAATTAGATCAAAAACAACCTTAGGAATAAAATATGACCATTTAGGCCGACTTGTATTATATTAGGACATTTATTATTAATTTATTTAAAGAAGGGGTTAAATAGTTAAAATCAAATTTTAATAAGTAAATCATTTTTAATATAGAGTTATACATAATATAAATTCGACTATAAATATTCATTAGAAAGATAAAACTCTTTCCTACATAATGATATTTTATTTGTAATTTTTTGACATTAACTAATATACTTTATTTATGACACAATGATGATGCAATAATTATCTTATTAATAAAATATTGACATAATTGATGTTATAAATACCCAAATACATTTATTTTGAGACTTTTTATGAATTAAAATAATTTTATATGTTAATATGACATGTTATTATTGATATAATTCACTTTTTTAGAACTAATATTTCTTTTATGATTTTCACAAAAATCAATTACTAAATAGTGTCAAAATTGACATAAAATAGTTTTTAAAACATATATTATATTATTAATTGTTATTTTGTTCCTAAAAATCTAAGGTTTGACCAGATGACTTATATAAGGTTATATATATTAATAATAAACAACATGGGGTTATTTTGTCTTGTTATAGTAAGTTTATTAACCTTATAGTGTAAGAATACAAAAAGACACAGTACAAGTAAAATTATCTAACTTAAATTTAAATCTAAATGATAAGGTTAAAATAGTTAACTAAACTTGTCAAAATTATATTGGATGAGAGGATTGCGACCCATACACACCTTAGCTTAAAACAAAGTCAATTTGTAGCTATTGGAAACCGAATATAGCTTTATAATAAAATAATATTTTTAGTTTTTCCAAAGGTGCCCCTCTCCTCCCTTATAAAAGGGCACCTCCTCCCTCTCTTCCTCACACCACTTTGAGCCTTCAAGCTTGGACAAACCCTGACAATTTATCCTCTCCACTTCCCTAGAAACATCCTATAGGTCTTGGTATTCTTCAAAGACCAATTTTAGTGCCCTTAAAGGAGGTTTCAAAGAGGCGCTTCAAAGAAGAGGTAATGTCCGTTACCGATTCATTCAACTTTATTTATTCTTCCACTTATTCTTATTTAGTTATTTCATTATGAAGTAATAAAATCAGTATCATTAATATACTGATATGTTATTATAAGTATGAAACAACCCTATTTCACCATCTATCCATCCTACGGAAAACAAAATCACCGCGCGTGCATACGTACAGAATACCGTCTCCACGCTGTGGTGTAATATATTTTCCACCACCACCTTACTTGGATGGGTATAATGGTGTAAATAATGACTATATATGATTATTGTAAAGTTATATTGATTCTGAAATAGTATAAATACACTCCAATACAATTCCATGATCATGGGAACGATATCATCGCTCGTGCGTACGTACGGCCTACCGTCTCCACGATGTGATGCGACTCGTTCTACATGATCTTCATTGCATAAGGATTATATAAATGAATTGAATGAATAAATATGATATATATTACACCAATACCATTCTGGAAATGAGGTATCTATAACCTAAAAAGAAGAATAATAATTTATTCGACAAAACACGCATAAGAACAAAAAGTAATAAACACCCAAATTACAAGTAGCAATGAAATATTACTAATAATAAGCTAAGAATATGACCATATATGATATCATAAAAACGAGTATGATTATGGAATAAGTCAATGACATTATTTAAATCATTATACAGGAGTTTCAGACACTTACGAAGCAAATCAGACCTAAGGTAGGGGAAAATATCGCAATCTCAATTTTTATCCGAGATTGTTTATACTTCAGAATTTTATGGGGAATATTTATCATCCACATCCATGTTTCCTCAATATGTAATATTTATATCCTTCTACAGTATTTTATATCCAATTTTACCCTTCGGTGAGTTTTTATTAAAAGATATGAAAGGAATCTTTTGTCGTTTTTCGTACGAGGTACTTTTTGACTTTTCCGACAAATGTACGAGAAGAATGATATTTTTAACTTATATGGAATGAATGGATTTTTAAAAAATTATTTCCAAGAAGCTTCATTTACATTTTTTCATGTTTATTTTTAATCAAATTCTTTTTGTTTAAAATTGTATGACATGTTAAGAAAGGAAAAATGTTTTTGATGTAGAAAGGATATTTTCCTCAAGAATGGAGTTTAAGTGTTTTATCAAAATTATTTTCCATCTAAGATAACATAGGGTTCTGTTTCTATCCCTATTTTTACAATTATTTTATTATGTTATCATGGAATTATTTTTATGATGTCCTTTTATCTTATATGGATTATGTTATGATGGCATGATGTTTAAGATTCCAATATTTATTACATGGGTTATGCTATGATGTATGGTTTATGATTTTGTGGCACACATAAGAATGGTATAATTATGAGATGGGTGGGACCTATATCTCCCTCCAATTCATTGGGTACATATTTTATATCTCATGAGATAGACGTGGCTGGAAAGGCAGGTTAAACCGGTTCAGTGAAACAGGACTGAAACGAGGAATGAACTAGGTTCAGAAATGGACTTTGTCCACTAAGATATTCTTGGCAATGAGTCTTGAATAATAAGAAATGATTCTCTATGATTATGTGTGTATGACACAAAGCTTCATGTTTTATGTTATGATTATTGTGATTTCATTTCACTACCACGATTTATCCCATGTTATGAAATTATGATCTCTTTTGGAGGGTAAGATTTCCAAATTGTTATGTTCTTATGAATATGATGTGATTGATTTTTCTTTTTTTTACCCTTACTGAGCATTTGAGCTCACCGTTTTGTATGTTTTCTTTCCCATAGGTCAGGAATTTGGTTATTAAGTAGGATATGCCAAAAAGGACTCTAGATATGATGAAATAAATGGGAGACAATGTAGACGCTTTATGAACCAGTTGTTTATGTTTCCCAATTTCTAAAGACACTATACCTATACGGTCCTTTCATGGTTTTTTATATGTTGTAATAAATATGCTTCAATTTTGAATTAATAACCATGTATGTAAAGTATGGGTCATTATACTTGGTATCAGAGGCATATGAGGTAGTAATGTATCCGATCCTTGGGAACTCTCACATGTGAGCGTTGGAATAAGCATGGATCTCTACCCAAGGGCTTCATGAGGAAATGGCTGCCACTGGGGATGGTGGTGTGTCCCACCTAGGGGGTGCAGCCGCCCATGGAGTGCCCTGATAGGTATCAATTATAGTCCACTGGAAGAAATTGCCGACCGTTATAGTTGGTATCAGAGGAAAGGTATAGTCAACCTTTGGAAACTAGGATGTGAAAGCCTTAGTAAGAATCATATGGATAAGTCTAAGCATAGAACTCAATCTTAGTGTTTTAGAAATGGCCATGAATAACGTAAGATAAGACCTTAAGTGTGAAATTTTATTCATGATTATGTGGTTTTCCTATTATAATTAGTGTTTCTCACACTATTCTTCTTGGTTTTAGTCAATGGCTAGAACCTGAAGGAACCATGTTAATGCGGAATGCGACGGGCAATGCAGTGATTTTCCCCCTGAGCAACCAAAATTTATGGGATATGGAATGAAAAATCTTGTAGCCTTGCTCACACAACTTTCTCAAGCTATGAATCATGCAGGACTTCCAAACGAGCAATGGAAGGAGAACCATTCTATTGAATCCTTCATGAGGCAGCGTCCACCTTCATTCAGCGGGTCTACTGATCCATTAGTTGCTAAACAATGGATCAGTACTACTGAAAATATATTTTCAGTTCTTCAATGTTCTGAACATGATAAATTCATCTTAGCAGTGTATCATTTGGAAGGTGATGCTGATCAATGGTGGAATCTTATCAAGAATATGAGGCCAAGAGATGAAATTGAGTCCATGGAATGGGATGAGTTCAAGAACTTATTTTTCAATAAGTACTTCCCTCGTATTCTTAGAACAAAGATGGAGAAGGATTTTCTTGAACTAAAGTAAAAGGATGATGAATCTGTTGGTACCTACGAAGAAAATTTTACAAGACTTTCAAGGTATTCTTCTGGTATTATTATTCAACCTGAGATTAAGATCGATCGATTCTTTAGTGGCTTAAAACCAAGTCTTCGAAGGGTGTTAGCCATAAGGGACTTCAATAGCTATGAGGAAATCGTTCGATGTGCTCTCAAAGTTGAGATGGATATTGGAGTAACCCATCAGTCATATGGCTTTGATAAGAAGAGGAAAATGGAATTTAAAGGAAAATCCAAATATAACACTGAAAAGAAGATGAATTTTCCCTTATGCTCAAAGTGTGGAAAGAAACATGGAGGGAGTTTTCTTAAAGGGACAAGTAAATGTTTCAAATGTGGAAAGGAAGGTCATCAGGCATTTGAATGACGCAATAATGGGAAGAAGATGTCTAGTGATGCGAACAAAGAAAAGGCTACACAGAGTGCACCTCCTAAACTTCAATGTTACAAGTGAAAGGAGATGTGGAATTATGCCAATCAATGCCCAAATCCAAGGGTTTATGATGATGGCCGACGTTAACAAACTCTTAAGGCTAATGACAAAGGGAAGTCACATGCAATTTCTATCAGCAATGTGGAGTATGATAAAAAAGTGGTGAAAGGTACACTTACCATCCACTCTAAAGTAGAAAATGTTTTATTTGATTCTGGATCCACCCACTCTTTTATTTCTGAAGATTTTTATAAGGGTATCACCGTATTACCTCAACAATTAGATGTTGAGTTAGCTGTGACAACCCCTAATGGCACAACATTCGCATCGAAAGTTTATAATTCTTCTCTGATTGAAGTTTGTGGGAAAGTGCTTCCTGCAAATCTTGTGATCCTTCCTATTGTGGAATTTGATATGATTCTTGGCATGGATTGGATTTCTTTATATGGAGCTCATATCAATTTCCAAAGAAGGGAAGTCACATTTCATATTCCAGATCAATCTATAATCGTCTATCAATGCAAGGATGAACATAACCTTCCAGTGGAAATTTCTTCCATCGTATGGGTCTTGATTCCACTAAATAAAGGTTATTTATCTCAAATGGTTGGTGAGAAACTCACGATTAAGAATATTCCCATTGTACGGGAGTTTGACGATGTCTTTCCGGAGGAATTTACGGGTCTTCCACCAAATCGTGAAGTTGACTTTTCAATAGAACTCGTATTAGGTGCTTTACCTATTTCAAAGACACGTTATATAATGGACCCAATTGAGTTGTAGGAATTGAAGAAGAAACTCCAACAGAATCTTGATAAGGGATTCATACGCCCTAGTGCGTCACCTTGGGGAGCACCTGTTCTCTTTGTTAAGAAGAAATATGGATCAATGAGACTCTGTATTGATTATCGAGAACATAACAAGATCACTATCAAGAACAAATATCCTCTCCCACGCATTGATGAAGTATTTGACCAACAACGCGGAGCTGAATACTTTTCCAAGATTGATCTTCGTTCAGGGTATCATCAATTAAGGGTCAAAAGGGAGGATATACCAAAGACGGATTTCCGTACAAGGTATGAACACTATGAATTTATAGTGATGCCATTTGGTCTTACTAATTCCCCTGCTATCTTCATGGATCTAATTAATAGAGTCAATAGAGACTATCTTGATCAGTATTTGGTAGTCTTTATAGATGATATTCTTGTCTATTCAAAGTGAAAGGAAGAACATGAAGATCACTTGAGAATTATATTGAGACCCTGAGAAAGGAGAAGCTTTATGCCAAATTTACCAAGTGTGAATTTTGGCTTCAAAAAGTTTCATTTTTGGGGTCACATAATCTCAAAAGATGGGATATCTATGGATCTAGAAAAAACAGAGGTTATCTAAAGATGGTCGAGACCAACAACAATAACTGAGATTCGAAGTTTTCTTGGTTTGGCTGGATATTATCGACATTTTGTGAATGATTTTTCACGATTATCTAATCCACTCACCAGGTTGACTCAGAAAGGAGTTAATCTTGTTTGGATGGAGGAATGTGAAGAGAATTTCAAGGAGTTGAAAAGAAGGTTATCCAGTGCACCTGTTCTCACACTTCCTAGTAGTGGAGAAAGGTTTGTTATCTACAGTGATGTATCCAAGAAGGGATTGGGGTGTGTTCTCATGAAAAATGATATGGTGATAGCATATGACTCACGAAAGTTGAAAATCCATGAGCAAAATTACCCAACTCATGATTTGGAGTTAGCTGCGGTAATCTTTGCATTAATGATTTGGAGGCATTATCTTTATGGAGAAAGGTGTGATATTTATACTGATAATAAAAGTTTAATGTATATTTTCACACTAAAGGAGCTGAATATGCACCAAAGAAGATGGTTGGAGCTGATTAAGGATTACGACTTCTCAATCCATTACCCCCATGGGAAAGAAAACAAGGTGGAAGATGCATTGAGTCGACAAGACCATGCCAGTTTATCCATGATGAGGATTACAAAAGATCCAATATTTATGCATTTACAAAGGATGGATCTTGGAATTATAATGGAAGGGGAAAAATCTTATCTTTCTCAAATGAATGTTCAACCATCTATACATGTGAATATTAAAGAGGAATAGAAAGAAGATGTAGAGTTACAAAAGAAGGTGAGAAATGTTCCTGAATTCATCCTTGATTGTGATGGGATAATAAAGTTCAGGAATCGGGTTTGGGTTCTCCCAGCCCCGAATTAAAGTAGGAGCTGCTGGATGAGGCTCATAGTTGTTCATTCTCTATTTATCTTGGAAGCACGAAGATGTATAGGTACCTAAAAGAGTACTTTTGGTGGGATGGCATGAAAAGAGATGTTGCTGAATATGTCTCTCGATGCTTGGTTTGTCAGCAAGTTAAAGCTGAGAGACAGAAGTCTAAGGGGATGTTACAACCATTACCCATACCCGAATGGAAATGGGAATACATCACTATGGACTTTGTTACAAGACTTCCTAAAACATTCAAAGGCAATAATGCTATCTGGGTCATAGTTGATCGTCTTACAATGTCTGCACACTTCATTACTATTAGAGAGGATTTCTCTCTGGATCAGCTTGCCAGGATATATGTAAAGGAAGTGGTAAGATTGCATGGTGTACCACTTTCTATTATATCTGATCGGGATCCGAGGTTTACCTCAATGTTCTGGAAAAGTCTTCAGCATACTCTAGATACAGAGTTGAGTTTCAGCACTGCTTATCATCAGACAGACAGACGGTCAGTCTGAGAGGACATGTCAAACTCTAGAAGATATGTTGAGAGCTTGCTCTATGGATTTAAAAGGTGGTTGGGATCAACACCTACCTTTGGTGGAATTTTCTTATAATAATAACTTTCACTCCAGTATTCAGATGGCTCCTTATGAGGCTCTCTATGGAAAGAAATGCAGGACTCCAACTTTCTGGGATGAAGTTGGGGAAAGAAAGCTATTAGGAACTGATCTTATTGATAAGATGGTAGAAAAGGTCAGATCTATTCAACAACACATTAGAGCAGCTCAGAGTCGAAAAAAAGTTATGCCGACAACCGAAGATAAGAATTAGAGTTTGATGTGGGTGATAAAGTGTTCTTACGAATATCTCCTTGGAAGAGAGTAATGAGATTTGGGAAGAAGTGAAAGTTGAGCCCTAGGTATATCGGTCCTTTCGAAATACTGGATCGTGTTGGGAAGGTAGCTTACCGATTGGTGCTTCCACCGAATCTATCTCATGTTCACGATGTGTTCCATGTATCTCTCCTCAGAAAGTACATACATGATTCTTCACATGTACTCAGCTCAGATGTTGTACCGCTGGAACAAGATCATTCTTATGAAGAACAACAGATAGAGATTCTCGATCGTAGTGAAAAAGTCCTACGGAACAAGACCACTCGCTTGGTGAAAGTTTTATGGAGGAACCACCAATTATAAGAAGCTACATGGGAGCTTCAGGATATGATGAGGGAGAGGTATCCTCATCTTTTTGTTACAAAGTGACGAATTTCGAGGGCGAAATTCATTTTAAGGGGGGTATAATTTAACACCCGAGACTTTTATAAGAAATATTTTTTTTATATTATATAAATCATCAAAGGAATCTTTCACTACACACAACACTAGCTTGGCTTTCTTTATACACAAACACGGCCTTCCTAGATAGCTTACGTTGTACGCAATACCGAGTTTCACTAAACAACGATATGCTATTAAAATATTATTAAAACTAGCCGTTATTAATAGTAATAACCACATTTTGAAATTTTTTAAATTTTATTTTTCAAAATGGAATTCATTTTTGGATTCGGAATATCGGAATTAGCCTAGGGTGAAATTTTGGTATTTTTCTGAAAACTTTCAATTTTTGATGAATAGTGAAAACACTGGGTTACTATTTAAAAACCGACTTTTTATTTAAATAATTATTTATTTTAATTAAATTTATTTTAGGAAAAAATTGATACATAATACCTATATATGTTCGATGCAGTTCATTGGAGTCATTTTATAATAATTTTAGATATATAAAAATTTTATTGAACTTTTGACCGTCTTTTACCCACCTCCTAGGAGAATTTGAAAATTTACATAAAACATAATTTTACCACTTCTGTGAGTGGAATTTCAAAAATACGAGAGACATGGTTGATGTCATTAAGTAAAATGTGGTTCAATGAGATGAAAATAATTTTTTTGTGAATAGTAACTTTTTACTTTTTTTTTACCACGGTTAAAAGTAAATAGGGTAATTAAGGGTAAAAATGTTATTATTATTACCCTAACACATGTCCTAATTCTATTGGATAAGTGTAATTAGACCAAAAACAACCTTAGGAATAAAATATGACCATTTAAGCCCACTTGTATTATATTAGGACATTTATTATTAATTTATTTAAAGAAGGGTTAAAATAGTTAATCAAAGTTTAATAAGTAAATCATTTTTAATATAGAGTTATAAATAAGATAAATTCGACTATAAATATTCATTAGAAATATAAAAATATTTCCTACAGAATGATATTTTATTTGTAATTTTTTGACATTAAATAATATAATTTATTTATTACACAATGATGATGCAGTAATTATCTTATTAATGAAATATTGACATAATTGATGTTATAAATACCCAAATAAATTTAATATGATGCTTTTTATGAATTACAATTATTTTTTATGTTAATATGACATGTTAGTATTGATTTAATTCACTTTTTTGGAACTAATATTTCTATTATGATTTTCACAAAAATCAATTACTAAATAGTGTCAAAATTGACATAAAATAGTTTTTAAAGCATATATTATATTATTAATTTTTATTTTATTACTAAAAATCTGAGGTTCAGCCATATGACTTAGATAAGGTTATATATATTAATAATAAACAACTTTGGGTTCGTTTGACTTGTTATAGTAAGTTTATTAACCTTATAGTGTAAGAACACAAAAAGACACGGTAAAAATAAAATTATCTAACTTAAAGTTAAATGTAAATGATAAGGTTAAAATAGTAAACTAAACTTGTAAAAATTATTTTGGATGAGAGGATTTCGACCCATTCCCACCTTATCTTCGAAACAAATCAATTTGGAGCTATTGGAAACCGAATATGGCTTTATAATAAAATAATATTTTTAGTTTTTCCAAAGGTGCCCCTCTCCCCCCTTATAAAAGGGCACCTCCTCCCTCTCCTCCTCACACCACATTGAGCCTTCAAGCTCGTCCAAACCCTGAAAATTTCTCCTCTACACTTCCCTAGAAACATCATAGAGGTCATGGTCTTTTTCAAAGACCAATTTTAGTGCCCTAAAAGGAGGTCTCAAAGAGGCGCTTCAAAGAAGAGGTAATGTCTGTTACCGATTCATTCAACTTTATTTCTTCTTCCACTTCTTCTTATTTAGTTGTTTCATTATGAAGTAATAAAATAAGTATCATTAATATACTTATATGTTATTATAAGTATGAAACAACCCTATTTCACCATCTATCCATCCTACAGAAAACGAAATCACCGCGAATGCGTACGTACAGAATACCGTCTCCACGCCGTGGTGTAATCTATTTTCCACCACCACCTTACATGGATGGGTATAATGGTGTAAATAATGACTATATATTATTATTGTAAATTTATATTGATTATGAAATATTATACATACACTCTAATACATTCCATGATCATGGGAACAATATCATCGCTCGTGCGTACGTACGGCCTACCGTCTCCACGATGTGATGCGACTCGTTCTATATGATCTTCATTGCATAATGATTATATAAATGAATTCAATGAATAAATATGATATATATTACACAAATACCATTCTGAAAATGATGTATCTATAACCTAAAAAGAATAATTACAATTTATTCAACAAAACGCGCATAAGAACAAAAAGTAATAAACACTCGAATAACAAGTAGCAATGAAATATTACTAATAATAAGCTAAGAATATGACCATATATGATATCATAACAATTATTATGATTATGGAATAAGTCAATGAAATTATTTAAATCATTATACAGGAGGTTCAGACACTTACGAAGCAAATCAGACCTAAGGTAAGGTAAAATATCGTAATCTCAATTTTTATCTGAGATTGTTTATACTTCAGAATTTAATGGGGAATATTTATCATCCACATCCATGTTTCCTCAAGATGTAATATTTATATCCTTCTACAATATTTTATATCCAATTTTACCCTTCGGTGAGTTTTTAGTAAAAGATATGAAAGGAATCTTTTGTCGTTTTTTGTATGAGGTACTTTTTGACTTTTCCGACAAAAGTACGAGAAGAATGTTTTTTTAACTTATACGGCATGAATGGATTTTTAAAACATTATTTCCAAGAACATTCCTTTACATGTTTTCAAGTTTATTTTTAAGCAACTTATTTTAGTTTAAAATTGTATGACATGTTAAGAAATGAAAAATGTTTTTGAAGTAGAAAGGATATTTTCCTCAAGAATAGAGTTTAAGTGTTTTATCAAAATTATTTTCCATCTAAGATAATATAGGGTTATGTTTCTATCCCTATTTTTACATTGATTTTATTATGTTATGATGGAATTATTTTTATGATGTCCTTTTATCTTATATGGATTATGTTATGATGGCATGATGTTTAAGATTCCCATTTTTATTAGATGGGTTATGCTATGATGTATGGTTTATGATTTTGTGGCACACATAAGAATGGTATCATTATGAGATGGGTGGAAACTATATCTCCCTCCAATGCATTGGGTAAAGATTATATATCTCATGAGATAGACATGGCTGGAACGGTAGGTTAAACCGGTTCAGTGAAATAGGACTGAAACGAGGAATGAACTCGGTTCAGAAATGGAATTTGTCCACTAAGATAGTCTTGGAAATGAGTCTTGACTAATAAGAAATGATTCTCTATGATTATGTGTGTATGACACAAAGCGTCATGTTTTAAGTTATGATTATTGTGATTTCATTTCACTACCATGATTTATCCCATGTTATGAAATTATGTTATCTTTTGCAGGGTTAGATTTCCAAATTGTTATGTTCTTATGAATATGATGTGATTGATTTTTCTTTTGTTTACCTTTACTGAGAATTTGAGCTCCCCTTTTGTATGTTTTCGTTCCCCCAGGTCAGGAAGAAGGTTATTAAGTAGGATATGCCAAAAGGGACTCTAGATATGATGAAATAAATGGGAGACAATGTAGATGCTTTATGAACCAGTTGTTTATGTTTCCCAGTTTCTAAAGACACTATACCTATACGGTCCTTTCATGGTTTTGTTATATGTTGTAATAAGTATGCTTCAATTTTGATGTAATAACCATGTATGTAAAGTATGGGTCATTATAATAAGGTCATGAAATATGAAATCATACTTGTTAATAAATTATTTAATAATATATTTTACATGTATTTAGATTATAATTATTATTTTTAGATCATTTATTCCCTTATTTATAAGTTATTATATAGAATTTCATCATTCTGGAGTGTTCGTTTTCTTTATTTTCATAATCGGTTAAGCTTTTTGATGTAATGCAGTTCGTGTGGAAAGGATTTAAATCTACTAAATTGAAATTAAACATTAATTATGAACATCCAAAAGTTTTAACCATCACTTTTATCATTTGGTTAAATGTAAAGAGGATGAATCGTTAGATGAAAACCACTTCGATTATTTGGCGGTATTTGGAGTATTATGAACTAAATTTTCAATATAAATTAATAATATGTACATATACTGGTTTCTGAATATTAATTAGGTTATAATACGTTTATTATAGTCTAGTTAAACAATATAATTAGTTTCATTAATAGTAATGAAGGAGAAATTGAATAACGAAACTTCTTCATCCATGAAGGTTATAAATTGGACCCTCATGGACGTTGATTTCCTTTATAAAAATAAATGGGAGGGAGTAAAAATAATGATGATGGTTATTAAATTCAGATGATATAATTTCATTATATAGATGATACTGGACTTATAATTTTCATTTGTACTAATTAGGTTAGGAGATAAAAAGAAAAGATACAAACATGAAAATAAATGAAATGTTGAGAGATCCCATATAAAAATTCTGCAGCCTAACGACATCACTTAAAATTTCATAAAATTAATTGATGATATAAAAATGGTATATCATCATATGTAAAAAAAGTATTTTTATAGGAATACATAATATCAAACCCCAACGTATGATATTGGAAATCCAAAGGGATAACATAAAGGAAGTATTGACTAAAAGAGGAGGGTGAACGGTTCCCTTACCTTGTAGAGTAACACCTAGAACATGATGGTTAAGACATTTGAAGATTAAGGACACATTTGGAAGACTCTTATAAAGGTAAAAATACCAGATATTGGATGATAAAGTATTTAGAATGAATTAGAAACAATGGATGAGTGTGTATTTTTAGAAAAGAGAGAGAGTTTTTTATTAATTTAAAAAGACACATCGGTAGTGGTTTTTGTAAAACAATGGGATTTCCCATAGTATTTTTCCATGGTATTATCCACATGGGAAACCTAAAATCTTATTATACTGTACACAAGTCTACCAGAATTTTATTATAATTATTACATCATTATGAGGTCATTAAACTACAAAAAAATAAAAATGTATTTTTACTAATTAGAAAAAATTCAATTATTAAAAATCCCAAAAAAACACCCTCAAAATTTTTCAATGGGTAGAATTAAAAAAATTAACTCCATTTATTGAATATAATTTTATTAATATTTTTAATTTATTTTTTAAATAAAATCATTTATTATTTCAAAAAAACCAGTTTAAAACTATAACACATTTTTTAAGACCATGAAAATTTAATTAAGGTCCGGTAAAATTATATTATAATCATAAGACAATAAATTAACAAATATTTATTATATTTTATAAAAAAAATTTCCCTTTTAAATTATTAAATTAATTAGAAAATCCTAATTCAAATATTTATGTCATAAAAAATACCAATACTTATATTATGATCATTTTTTCATTTTTAATATGTCTAAATCATATTTATATATTTATGGGAGATGTTTATTTTATTATATGATTTAATATTTATCACTATTCATAAGGGTATGTTACATTTCAACAAAATGTAAGTTTGTTTTATCAGTCTCTAAATATCTTACTGAACGTAACTGTGTATGTCAGGTTTTCAAAATTCAAATCCCAGAGGTGGAAAAATATGATTACATGACCAGGTTATAACAAAATGGTGTTTTTTAGGGACTCATTTCTTCTTTCATTATATAATAAATCTATTTTTAAATTCATGGGGTGTTATATACAACCTCAAGAAGAACATCAGCCAGAAATTTGAATGGATACTACCCCTTGGTTGAGGGTCCTTATTTTTTACCTTCCATACTGACTTGAACAACTCCTGGAAAAAATCTAGAATCAATTCAGCATCATCCCACGTCGTCTTTAGTTTAATTAACTGTTCATATATAACCCTGATGATAGGATCTCCTGAGATATTCTAATTATCCTGTAGGACGATGTCAACTTCTATGTGTGTCAAATGGAAGATTGTTTTTGTGGGATCTGATAGGTTAATAACATATGGATGATGCATGGGTTATTCTAAACATATGTCTATGACACCCAGACTGTTTCTTAAATGTTGAAATTTGGTCTCTCTTGTCGTTGACTGAAGTTATATGCATCCCAAATTAATTACCCATTCTTAAAACTTTAGTATAGAATAAGTTTGGGGTCGATCAACAGGGAACTATGTCGTGTGTGAATATAATTGAGTTAATACTTAATTAGGTGAAGTATACCGAATTTAGAGTTTAATGCTTTGATTTTTGGTTTCGGATTAAAACTATATTGTTTTAATTTGAATAAATTATTTACATTTTTAAAGAAAACAATGACTGAATTTAAAGAGTTTAAAACATGGAGAAAAGACGTGTCGAGGCTGTGGTGATTACAGATTTCTTATACATATTTCTTAAATGGTTGTGTTGTTCATGATAATTCTTAATTCAAGATTTCATTTTGTTACAATATTTCCTTGGTCTAGTTCCTCTTGTTTGGAATTAGAGAAGTTGACTCCTTGGTCCGGTAGTCAGTGTTCTTTATTCTTTATTAAGTTCAGTCCATTATTTGAATCGGTAAAATCTTTCGAATGGTCATGGAGGTTTTCATGGTTACTTCTCTTTTGTATCACTGAGAATTCTTCCCTTGGTCCGGCTTAGAATTCTTAGTTATTTTTGACAGTGAATTAAGAAGAGTAAGAAGATTCACAACGAGCAAACAAAACTATATAAAACAACACAAAAATTATGATCCTTTCATCAACAACCCCAATACGAGGGGTTTAGTTACACATAGAAAGTAGGAGATAAACGACACACATGATACCTGACGAATTCATCATGTAAGCATTGAGGAAAGGTGTCAGAAGGCGGTATGACTGAACGATGGCACCTCGGTGGCTTTGGGAATGGTAGTAGCAGAGCTTCTCTTCCTTCCAATGGTTTCTAACAACCAAAATCCAAAGCCCAAGGCCTCTTTTTATAGAAAAATAAAGTACACAAACTATACAGAAAGTACATTCCATGTACTTTTCGTCAATGAGCTTTGGAGCAAATTTCTCCCCGGGTAGGCGGCCTAACATGCCGTCTTTGCCTTTTGAACACGGCGCCGCCTGGTGGTTGAGTGTACACGACGTGTATCACCTCCATACATGGAGTGTAGTGTCATGATTTGGCAACCAACTCCTTCTACAATATCAGACACGACATGTAGAAATAGAACACGCCGTGTCTCCTTCAATGGCTACATGGGCATGTAGAACCTTCTCGGCCACAACCGCTTCTAGAATGTAGTACACGGGGTGTAATGCCGCCGCACACGGCGTGTAGATTCTGTCCGGTGATATGGGCATGTACACCCTCCTTCGGTCCGTGTCCCTATCTGGATGTCCACGGCGTGTATAAAAAGTACACGCCGTGTAGTTGCAAAATTTTCACAAACTTCCCTTGATTTATGTATTTTATCTAGAAATCTCTTGAAAGTAAACAGAATCACCAAAATAAAAGAATATGTTCATGATACAACAGATATTTTCTGAAAACATGTTTTTATTGTCAATTATATATATGAAAATGTATACACAAATTGGGTGCATCCAAATACCCCACACTTAGTCGTTTCCTTGCCCTCAAGAAAAATCTCAACATCTAATTAAAAGAGTCTATACTTTTTAAAAGAGGGGCATTTAATTAATCAAAAGTACAAATGATAAAGTTATTGAGGAAAATTCTAAAAGGCACAAACAAATTTAAGTCATAAAATATTAAAATCATGCCTTATATATAATTCACTTAACTACTCTCAACCTCTTTCAACACATTTTTCAACCTTTTCAAAAATAAGCATGCCACTTGATGATCTACCTTACCAGTCAATATCACACTCCACACTCAAGATGTTTGATTCAGAGTTATGCTCAATATAAGGTATATACACTATATCCATAGGTTTTCAAGATGCCTTTTTCTATAGTTCAGGAAAAATTAAATTACAATAATCATGAGGGCTTTATCAATAAGGTTCAGATGTCTCTATGGCTAAGGGTTGGTAGGTTCAGATGTGAAAAATAAATTTTGAGGCTTGAAAAAGGATGGCTAATCCTTTTAAACAATAGTGCATTATATTCAAACTACTGTTCTATGAAAATTTTTCCTTCTCAAGCTCATTCAAATGCTATTGTAATCGCCACCTTTTCCATTAGTCAAGTAGGGTTCCGAAATGATCACAAGGTTCCCCTCTCTTTGGAATTTTTTTCTCTTCTTCTCTTTTATTTAAGAAGAACTGAAGGGAAACACTTATGAATACAACGAATAATTGTTTGGAACCCTTTATTCCCCAAATAGTCAAGAGGCACTACCCCACACTTTATTTCATGGTTGTGCACAAAAATATGCCTTGTATTGCTAACTCCCTCTTTAAAGCTCTAAAATGAATAATCATGCAAAGTTCAAAAAGAAATAGGGTAGGAAGGGAAATATGCTTGTAATGTGGCTTCCCATAAAGGTTGTTTATGGCTTCTATGGTATTAATGAAGATTAAATGTCTGTTAGGTATCAAGATAATTAGGGTTGAAACAATCTAATGCCTCAATCATTTTAAAGCAATTCAACAATTCTTCATTTTTCGAAATGAAAACGTCAAAATTTTGGTAGTGATGCATATCCTAAAAATATCTCAAGATAGAGGGTATTAGAAAAGAAATAAGAAAAAGGGTTCAGAATACCTCTTAAGAGTGAAAAAATAATAAAGGGACAATAAGGTCATGACATGCATATAAATGATTAGCCTAATCAATTTAATTAATCAAGGATTAAAAGTTGCAATTGAAACTATATCAGCAATCCTTTTAAAATACTTAAGAATTAGAACAAGCATACAAACCTCAAAATGTTCATACTGATAACTTGAGAATTGAAAAATTTAACCAAAAATTGCCCCAATTTTTCAAATATATAATCTAATAATTATTTCTCCTAGATTAGTTCAAGGGAAAAGACTAAGGTGAAAGAGATAAAGACTCCCCCATACTTAATACTGCACATGGTCCACCAAGTTAAAGACTAAGGTAAAGGGTGGGCAGGGGTGAGATATGGGGGAAAAATGAGGGAAAGCAGTGGAAGAAGTAAAACCAAAATGAAAGAAAATAGAAATGGAAAAATACTCCCCTCGTGAAAAGTGATGCCCAAGGCGCTCCATGATACCTGTGACTATTGAGAAAAAAAAACTACAAACATGCATAACATCACAGCACAAAAAATGACAAAAGCGATATATAAGATAAAAAAAAATTTCACTATCATGGGGTCGCCTCAGGGAGGTAGCATCCTGTACAAAACAAGCTGGCAAAGAAGGCGTAGGAGTAGTGGAAGCGGGAGGCTCAGATGAAGCACCCGGAAGGGTAGCTGGAGAAGAAGGAGCCACAGGTGCGAGACTCGGAGAAGGAAGCTTAGAAGTAGACCCTGGGCCGACAGTAGTGGTGGAAGCAACAGGAGAAGCAGCAGAGATCACCATATATAGCAAAATAGAATCCATGGCCTGGAAAATATCAAGGAGTGAGGTGTGCCTGAGAAGCACCTCCAACTCCTCCCAAATACCGAGCTGCTGTAGAATGCTACTGTCGATGTATTGACCACTCAATGGTATCATCCTATGAGAGAAGCTTCAGACCCTGTCATATGCGAGGTCGGTGACCGGGAATACCGTGCAGTGATAGGGAGCACCTGAAGGTAACGACCTGGGAGCATGTGCAGCAGCAGAAGCTGGCTCTGTGGGTGGATCTTTCGAAGTAAAGGGTGGCTCGGTGGAAGGTGTGCACGAAGAGGGACCAGCTGTTGATGAAGATGACGCAGGTAGAGTGGCAGCTGGTGTAGCAGAAGCAGACCTGGTCTCTGCTGAGGGAGTGAGTGGTGGCAGTTTGGCCAAATGAGGGAGCACGAAGACCGGAGAGTCTGGGTCCGGCTGCGTCGGTGGTCAGAGTCAGATCCAATTAAAGAGGGACCCGTCGTCCTCAGTGGAGGAGGCTGGCCTCTTCCCTCGAGAAGGCTCGAGATCTGCCATAATTTGGAAAAAAGAAATAAAAACCAAAAAAAAAAGAAAAAAAAGGAAAAGTAAAGAAAACAAAAAAAAAGAAAATGTGAGAAAACAGGAAAATAAAAGTACACGACATGTACTCCAGAGTACACGGCGTGTAGTTGGAAATTTAGAGTATCCCATGTTCTCTGGAGAGACATGCTGAGGGTGAAAAACATACCATGTAAAAGTACATAGCGTGTACCGAACATACACGCTGTGTGCATTCAATGTTTAGGTGGACGTGTGTGTCAAACTACACGGCCATGTTTTTATCATTTGAATGAAAATAATACACGTTTTGTAGGTCACGGACACGGCGTGCACTATACACGAAGAACATGGCCGTGTAGAGGGGGGACACGGGCCGACTCATGGAAAAAGTATACACGGCGTGTATAGAACATACACACCGTGTTAATTCAAAGTAGAAATGGTCTTGTATCCATCAAGGACACGTCAATCTTTTTGAAAAGTATAAAAATAAAGGACACACCGTGTAGTGATAGGACATGGCATGTTCTTACCAGAAGAACATGGATGTGTGGAGGGGAAACACGGGCCGACCAATGAAAATGGTATACACGGCGTGTACCGAACATACACGCCGTGTAGGGGAACATAGGGTACGAGGCCATGTTAGGTGCCACACACGGAGGGGCCAAAGGAAAGGGTATACACGGCGTGTACCAAACACACACGCCGTGTATGTGAAAATGGTGTCTGAGGCCGAGTGCATAGGGGTACTCGGGCATGCTGAAAAAGGACACGGTGTATACCGAACACACACACCGTGTATATTCAAATTCGAAGTATTTCACGTGTGGCCATGTACAGAAGTACACAACATGTGTTCTTCATTTCTTGGCTGTGTACTGGCAGAAGCCGAACGGTTGGCCAATCCGAAAAACACCCTAAACGATTCTAAAAACTTGAAATAGAGAGTGTATAATGGAGTACCTTGACCGAGGATCACAATGTGAAAGAAATCAGAGCTTGAAATGCAACAAATTGACAGATCTGAGAGATGGGGTGCGGGTGTCATTCGGTAGAAGAAATGAGAAGAAGGGGGAGAAATGGGGAGCCGTGCGACATGGGCTCAAGCCGGGTGGCCCGCTGCCTATATAGGCGCGGTACAAGGTGTGTATTTTTGGACTACACGCCGTGTATCTCCAAATTTGTTTTCTCAACATATACTATATAATAAGTAATATTAAATAATTAAAAATTAAAGTAAATTAGGTATATATATATATAATTAAAATAAAATAAAATTATACACATAATGTAGTGGGAAAATACACGTTGTGTGTTTAAAAATTTGAAAAAGAGAAGTACCACCTTTGGTCCGGTGGTCGGGGTGAGGTTCAAACTGGTGATCAGCCGTTCCAAATGGAAGCCCTCAACCACGGGAGCAAGGGTTTTACAACTGCCCATATTTATCATTTATATATATTTATTCTATATGGCCTATACACATGGGAATAATTAAAATCATGGCATGTGGTTTTTATTTTGGAAAGGATGGGGATGAAGCGGGGAGATTAGCACGATTCGAAACTGAGTCTTTTGAACCTGGTGCTGAGACTTTTCTAATCCGCCAACTTCACCCGCATGTACTTTCTTATTTTAAAAGCGTTTTTCATTTATATTGAAAAATTATGGTGCACACGACGTATATCTAAATGCACATCGTGTTGTTTTATTAAAAGAATAAATGATGGAAATTAGACGGTTATCTGGGTTCGAACCCGGGTCTTTTGGAACCGAATTACGATTCTAGTCAACCGGTCCATCCCCATCATGAGATTTATTATAAACACAAATTTATATATATATAAACAAATAGCACACACGCTGTTTAATAAAAAGGATAAACCCCGTGCGGAAGGTAGGTCAGGAGGGTTCGAACCAGGGATGGCTCGAATAAACTCCAATGACTTTACCATCAGCACCGCTATCATCCCTAGTTATTTATTTGTTATTCTAAAGATTTATACTATTAGGATTATAAATTTAAAATATAAGTACACGCCGTGTATATAAGTGGGACACAACATGTAACCTCTGGGTTGCCTCCCAGGAAGCGCCATTGTTTTAGGTCATTGGCTCAACCTTGTTACCGTGCATACATGATATTTACGGTGGATAATGATCCCAATAGTGGCCACCCTGGCTATCTAGGAGTTGCAAGTTCTCTGGATCTTCTTCAACAGGAAAGTCTGGAATGTTAAAGTTATCAGAAATATAGGAACATACCAGATCATCCACCAGGTGATCGTCCATGGTAGTTATTGCAGAACAATCCTCATGATCGGATGATGATCACTTCTTGATGGCTTTGAGAACATTGTAGGAGACTCTCTCGTCTCCTACCCAGAAAATCAGCTCTCCCTGGTGCACATCAATGAGTGCCTTCCCCGTGGCTAGGAAAAGTCTTCCCAAAATAAGTGGTGCCTTCGGATCATCCCCCATGTCGAGGATGATGAAATCTGCTGGGAGGATCTGCCTACCCACCTTGACCAGTACATCTTCTATTATCCCCTTAAGATACTTACTGGATCGATCAGCAAGTTGAAGGGCTACTCGGGTTGGATTCAAATCATGGAGCCCGAGTTTTTGGAAAAATCTGAATGGCATGAGGTTGACACTTACTCCCAAGTCTCATAAAGCTTGGCCAAATTCATAGGGTCCAATTGTGTAGGGAATAGTAAAACTACATGGATCCTGGAGCTTTGGAAGAATGGAATGTTGAACGAACGTAGAGCAATCCTTTGTGAGGGAAATAGTGCCCAGATCCTCCTTCTTACGCTTATTGGAAAGGATGTCCTTAATGAATTTGGCGTATATAAGCATTTGTGTTAGGGCCTCCAAAAATGGGATGTTGATATGGAGCTTTCTGAACACGTCCATGAATTTATCAAACTGGTGGTCCAGCTTTCTCTGCTTCATTCTTTCTAGGAATTGTAATGCAGGCACAAATGTTTTGACGATTTCTTTTCCCTTTCTTAATTGAGCCTCTGGTGATGGTTCTTTAGATGAAGAGGGATCTGAAACTGAACTTTTTTTATCAATAGGGGATGAAGGTGCAGTTGACTGGTGGGTTGGGTCCTTTTGTGGTAACGCTTTTCCGCTATGCAAGGTGATAGCATTGGCCTCCTCCCATGGCTTCTTCTCAGTGTCTCCCAGTAGTATACCGGGCTGCCTCCCTGATAGCTGGTTTTCTATCTGGCCAATTTGATTCTCGAGGCTTTTGATGGAAGCCTCCTAATTCTAGAATTTCATTTCAGCAGTTGATATAAATTTATTCATCAGGTCCTCTAAATTGGATGCATTCTCTTGCTGAGATGGCTGTGCAGGTGGTGGAGGTGGTTGTTGCCTTTGTTGCTGCAGGTGAGGGTTCTGATACCCTGCATGTTGATAAGGACCCTTTTGGGGTTGTTGCGGCCTTTGGAATTGGTTCTGGTAGGGAGGTTGCTTGTAGCTAGGCAGTCGCTGGGGCGGAGGATTCTGCTGTTGTTGGCCTCAACCTGTGTTCTGTTGATCTCGACATGCCAGGTTTTGGTACTTCTGGTTCTGGTTGGGCCCTCGATATTGGGCAACATAACTCATCTCGCTCGTCGAAAGGCCTCCAGTCGAACCCGAGCATTCTTCCATGATGTGGTTATCACCACAGTCATCGCATGCTGGATGGTTTTCCGCAGGAGCTTGAGATGCTCCTTTGAGATTCAAGGCGTCGATTTTCTTAGACACATGGTCCAACTGAGTAGCTAACGTAGTGGTAGCGTCAATATTGTGCATACCTCGCTTTTTAGTCCCCCGATCAGAGTGCCACTAGAAGATGTTGGATGACATGTCTTCCAGTAGTTTGAATAGCTCTTCAAGGGATTTCCGCATCATTGTACCTCCAGCAGCAGCATCAACCATGGACATGGTATTTGTTGTAAGTCCTCTGTAGAAGGTTTGGACTTGCATCCAGAGTGGGAGTCTGTGGTCTGGTCATCTTTGTAGAATCTCTTTGAAGTGTTACCAGGAATCATACAATTACTCGGAGTTGTGCTGCTAGAAGTTATGAATCTCGTTCCATAGCATCACCGTCTTCGATAGTGGGAAGTATTTGGACAGGAATGCCTGGGCTAGCTCCTCCCAGGTGAGGATATATATTCGTGGAAACCCCTTGATCCAGTCTATCTCCTTTTCCCATAGAGAAAAGGTAAATATGCGAATACAGATGGCATCCTCGGACATTCCATTGTACCGAAATGTGTCGCAAACCTCAAAAAAGATGGAGAGATGGGCGTTCGGGTCCTCGCTAGGTAGGCCTCCAAATTGGTCAGTGTTCTGGATCAGCTGCATGATAACATGCTTGATCTCGAAGTGCTGGGCCTGGACCAGAGGATGGACGATGCTCGTATCAGCTCCGTGGATTGAAGGAAGACCGTACTCCATAAGAGTACGTCTTGGAGGTAGTTGTTGAGGGGGTGGAGGTTGCAGATACTACGACTCCTAAGGGATGAAATAGGGCCGTTGGATGAGTTGTTGCAGTTGTTGCAGTTGGACATACGCCGGAGGAGGTTTCTGTAAACACCCCGAGATTTTATGAGATATATTATTTTTAATTCATTTGATTGTACACTACTCCAAGATTAGCTTGTACTATACAAAATACCGTATTAGCTTGAAATATACACAAAACTATATATGGATCTTGTAGTTCACGATCACCATCATCCATCAAGAGAGAGAAGTTCATAGAAGTAAATTTCAAGGAATATCTTTTAACACCTCTGATAATATCGACCCATTTTCATTTGAATAAAACAACAGAAAAATGTTCATGGTAGTTTAATTCAATAATATCATGCAGCTTTCCATAGTATTCCACTCCAGAAAATGTAAATATACCACTATTCCGTGTTTTCAAACCCACTTCTCGATCGACTGTACAAAATATAAATCCATTCACATTATAAGCATCGAACTTTCTAACTTGTTTTAGAGGACCACTAGCAATAAAATTCAAATCTTATGACACCTCTGCTCGAGTATCAGTATTCATGATCTGAAAAAAGAAATATACTTTATTTGATTTTCAAAATTTATGCCTCAAACTAATATTCATACTTATTGCAATATTTATGAACTTACACGTCGTGAAAACCATTCTACAAGCTCTTTATTAACAGATTTTGTTATATCTTTCTCATTTAATGTTCAGACTCTCATTCGTCTCTTTGTTTGTATCGTCAACTCTTCAATAAATGGATATGCAATTTCACTATTCATAATCACATATCTATGTGCCTGTAATAATTCCAATTCAGTCAGTGTCGCATTTGAGGTCCTCCAAACTGATCGGGCAATAACAGGAAATATTTTGGATTTCTGATGTATTTGAGATTTATTCGATGTATTGTCAACACGTTCAAATCGATTAAATCTTGTCTCAATATCATCCATGTATCGATGGCAAAAGATAAGACACTCCTCAGCCAAATAGCCTTCAGCAATAGAGCCTTCTGGTTGAGCTTTATTTCTCACATATGATTTCAAATGCCCAAGATATCTGTGAAATAAAATAAACATAATTATGTATTTAATTAAGTACCAAAAATTGTTTACTTAACTAAAAAACATATAAATAAATTACCTCTCAATTGGATACGTCCATCGATAATGAACGGGGTCTACTAATTTAGCTTCCTCAACAAAATGCATAATTAAATGCATCATTATAGTAAAAAATGACAGAGGAAAGATCATCTCCATTGCACAAAGGGTCAATACAAACCTCTCCTGGAGGTTGTAAAGCCGAGATGGATGTAGAGATTTCTCACATTGTTGTCTGAAAAATGTGCAGATTTGGAGTACAACAACAATAATTTTTTCAGGTAATAATGTACCCTATGCCAATGGTAGTAACTGTTGTAACAAAATATGTGAATTGTGACTTTTCAATCCATGTAGCTTACGATTCTTCAAGTCAACACACCTCTATATGTTACTTGAATACCCATCAAATACCTTAACAATCTTTAAAATTCGAAGGAATGTATCTTTATCCCTATTTTTCATTGAAAAACTTTCCGGAGGATACTTTTCATTCTCATCTGGCCAGAGATCGCGTTTTATGTTCATTGCTTGTAAGTCTTTACGAGCATTGAGATGATCCTTCGACTTTCCATGCACATTAAGCAATGTGAAAAATCAAATTTTCATAGGCATTTTTCTTAATATGCATCACATCAAGATTATGCCGCAACAAATTAAATTTCCCAATATCGAAGTTTGAAGAACGTAATTTTTTTCTTCCATTATTGCATTATGATTTCGCTTGACGATGCACTTCAGACCTATTTTCCACTATCATTCAAATGTTGAACCTTCCCAAATTCTGTTTCAACATTTTAAAGTTGTGTCAATATTTTAGAACCAGTTAACAACTTTGGAGGTGGTCTACGATCAATGGAACCATTAAATTTTGATCTGCTCAGCCTAACTCTATGAGATGCATCGAGAAATCTTCGATGACACAAGAAACACCATTTTCTACTATGATGTAGCCATTTGGGATCAAAATCAATGTTACAAATGGGACAAGACAAACCTGTGTAAGTATTATAACTAGATAAATTCCCAAGCCCAGGGAATTCACTAATGGTCCACATTAAAGCAACATGCATTTTGAACATTGTTTTAGAAGAAGCATCAAATGTCTCAACACCGTTGCTCCATAACTCCTGCAATTCGTCAATTAAAGGTTGTATGTATACATCAATATCATTTCCAGTAATTTGTTTTCCATGAATAATCATCGAAAGTATAAAAGATGTTTGTTGCATACACATCCACAGAGAAAGATTATAAGGGATCAAAACAACTGGCCAAATGCATTAACTGGTACTCAAAGTCCCAAATGGATTGAATCCATCAGCAGCCAATCCCAATCGAACATTCCTAGGATCAGCTGAGAAATATAGATGTAATGAATAAAATGTCTTCAATGATTGGGAATCTCATGGATGTATCATTAACCCATCATTTTCATTATCTATAGAATGCCACTTCATGTATTCAGCGGTTTTAGATGAAATGAATAATATTTGCAATAGAGGCTTCAAAGGAAAGTAATGCAAAACCATTATAGGCGTGTTCCTTTTTTTCTTCTCCATGAAATTATGTTCATTTAGACTTCCAACATCACCCTTTTCCTGCTATCTAGAAGAAGAACATTTATTGTAATTCTGTCTACTTGAATCCCCTCCCAAATAAAGCATACAATCATTGGGACACACATGTATTTTTGTATAATTCATACTATGCTTTTTAACAACTTGTTTCATATCATAAAAAAATTCTATGATTTTTGCTTCATGAAATGCATCACGAATCAATTCCAATATCATGGACATTTCCTTATTAGTAATTCCACGTAGACATTTGATATGGTATAACTTCAGCAGAAATGAAAGCATTGAATATTTCAAACACCCACTGTACAACCGTTGATTTCCATCATCAACTAAATCATGAAACACATTTTCCTCAGTGAAGTTTTCTCTTACATTTGGCTCCATAGAATCAATAGGAGGATCTAATGATATGTTACAATCTTGATTTGCCTGTGTTATAGTCTCAAAAACATCACTTGTCATGTTGCAATTTATAACACCCTATTCTTGTTTTTCTGATATGTTTTGATGCAGATAGTGGTGTCTTGCAGTGCGAAATGAATAATTTATGATGTTTTGCATTTTATTTTCCATTTTCGATGAACTTGGGACCTCATTCTGTGGATTAAAATCAGTGGTCAATATTTCTTTAATGTTCTATTCTCCATGCCAAATCCAACACAAATATTGACTAGGGAATTGCTTCAGTATCAAATGTTCATAAACATCATCTCTCTTCAACCATGTTCTAAATTTACATTTAAGACATGGACATTTTATTCTCCCTTCAACAGATCGATTAGAAATTTAAAAATATAAAAACTCATTCAATCCCTCAACATATTGAGGTGTGTTCCTCGGTAATTTGATCCAAATTTTATCCATGTATACCACAATGTGCCTACACAATAATAAAAAAAATTAAAACACATAGTTACTACTAAATAGAGAAATAGATTCATATATACGATAGTATAAGAATAAAGAAACATAATACAATAAAGATGAGCCCCTCAGTTAGATATGAACCCTCTAGTGTTTGGGATAGGGGAAGTTTCTTTGGTAAATAGAAACAGTGTGCTAACAACATGGTAGCTACTTTACCATGAAAACCAAAGCACATTATTAATTTGGAATAACCCCAACCTATGTTCTCTATAGGGTCTTCATATAAAAATCTAATATCGAATAAATATATTTTAAATAATGTTTAGGGGAAACCTTATGATGATTAAAAAACTTAACACATTGTTAATTTGGAGTGACAAGAACCACGTGAGGGATGGTAGTCTTTGAGGTATGATAAGTAGTGGTGTTCATTGAAATGCAAGATGAAATAACTTGGGAGATTAGGTTTTGAGGTTTTACAAACATTGTGTGGATTGAATTCCTAGACCTCTCTTTGGTGTATTCAAATAGAAAATAGTGGTGGTGTGACTTGAGGGTGATTTGGATCATATATGTGTTAGTTCTCATGAGTGGAGAATTATGGTTAAATGGGACGATCGAGGATCTGACCATAGAGTTGAATTAAGAGTTAGATTCAGACTTTGGTGTGGGTATTGAACATTTCTGTTATTCCTTAAAGTGGCCCAATATTTATGGGGAGATATGATCCATGGGGTGGATGTGATAATAAATTACATGTTATTAAACTAAAGGAAGAACTTATTAAATCCAAAAAATTCATGAAATAAGTGATGTAATAATTATTTCAAGTCTCATTTGATATAAAATATGATCAAAATGTTTCATGTATGATCATGAATCGGCAAGTGGTGTTAAGAAACCACTTTTTTTCTTCCAAACATGATCTTGAAGTTTCATGTTGAAGTAAATTCACTTTGTGAATCTAGAAATACATAAAAAATGGATTATTCTCAAATAAAAATAGGTTTCCAAGTCTTAACTAAGAGAATAAATGATGCCATATTGAATCTAGTTTATAACAAGGGATATCAAGCACTAAATTCAGTAGAATTAGACCACTAATAAGAACAAAACTTTAGAGGAAGTAGTTATTCTCTTACTATTATTAGTGTGGTTTCAGTGTGATTGGTAAGTTGTTATTGACATGATAAATCTACTTTTGAATTTATATTGATATTGTGCAATTTGATTAATTTAGATGATAAAGACACCGCTTACAGTTCTATTCCCTAGGTATCTCACCCTTACCTAAGGGATAAATGTCTGTCAAGGGCCACATTCCCAACTCATAAGGTTTGAGAACCTATCATTATCCATATAGTCCAAATTGATTGCTCATCGAGCAAAGCAACCTAAATTTTTTCCACACTGGGTCATTCATATGTTCTCATAGATTATCATACCATAGATGACCATTACCACACCATCCCATAGCCTCGCCCCTAGACATTTTTGTAGGAGAGAATCATTTACCTAAAACAAAACCTTTATAGAAAACTTGACCCATAAATACATGATGGACACCCTATTGGGGTTTTAATTTCGCTATAGTTAATCCTCTGACATATATAACATAGCCATCAATGGTTGTATAATCAATGCATCATACTAAAGGGAATTATATGAACCCAACATGAATCTCTATCCTCATGTATCATAAGGTAAATAAATCATGGATCCCATTCATGTCACATACCCACCTACATGAAATTTCAATCCACACAATAAATGCATAACCATATCCTATGGTAATATTAGTCATAAACTACCTTGATCATAGAGTTATCCCCTTAAGAAATCTCATTCTATCCTCATCAAATACATCTCTAGGAACCAACACCATATCAATCCCCTAACTCATAAAATTACAACATATATTATAAAGAAATAATAATTAATTAAGAGAATTAATCCATATTAATCCAATTAGTTATACTTTAGGGACATCTCATCAATTATGTATCCTCACTGTAACTTCAAGCAATGGGGTATGGATCACTCTTGGATCACCTCTGAGATAATTTCTAAACAAAACCCAAATATATGAAGTCATTCAATTAAATTAATTCATCAAAATTTGATGATAAACCAAAATAAATTATGGAAATGACTCAAAAATAATGAAACTAAATAAAACCTTATGCATTTTTTCTCCACAAGATTCCTCTAACCATTACACACAAAAAATACACCGTAACAAGATGATCCAACTGACAGCAGGGGAGGGGAGCATACATAGGGTACAAAACTGATGGGGTCGGGGGAGAAGTCAGCGTTGTGGGTTTCGGGGGGAGAATTGGGGTCAGCAGCGATCGGTGGCAAGGTCACCGGCGGCATGAGAGGGAAGCGGAGGGGACCAGAGCTAGGGTTCGCGATCGTCGGGGTGAGAAGCCTCACGAGGTTGGGGTTGGCTCGGGTGGGGGGGGGGGGAATCGTCGCCGATGTAAAAAACTAAATGGTTTTCCCAGTGGTTTTGTAAACTGCCGCTAAAGGAATTTTATATTGTAGTGATGATCAAATTCTTAGATGTTTTCACGAGTCCAAACAGCTCTAAAGAACTCTATTTCTATGAAAAGACTTCCCATAGTTTATTCAAATAGAATAGATTGTGATGCCCCTATATAAATCATGGAAAATACATTATCTGATGCTACCATAATAATACCTCTAAATGTATATATACATAAACTATTTTACACTAGAGTTAGCTACACTAAATAAGTATGGCCCGAACCACATCATTGATATGTTTCTTTAGTTACCCTAGAAGGTCCACAATGGAGACAATGAAACTCTAAAGCCTAGCTTCATCATCCTCAAACACCTATTAAGACTAAAAATTCTGTAACGGGACAACTTACTTCTTGTTTATGATTTGTTGATACTAAACATGAAGGAGAGGGTGTCATAGATACCCACTCACATTTTACTAGAGGAAATGATCGGTATAAATTAAGGAAGTGACCCATCCTTCTGCCAGACCGACACTGTATTGGGTTCTTTATACACTGGTGATTTGTGTTTTCTAGGATCCCACATCAGTGACGTACCACATTACTATCATTTTGTGCCACATGGTTAATATTTCCCACATAGTTACCCTTGAAACTCCACTTTCTACATTTGGTTAACCACCACACATCCTAGAAGTTGAACTACCCTGTTTCACATTGCCTGATTCCCTTAGGTACCACTCAGTGTGGAGGGATTTTTCATTATCTGTATACCATGTTCATCAAAAAGACATTCATCTATGAGTGGGTGGTAAAAACAAGACCATATTTGAATCACCTCATAGTAGTTTTCTCTACACCAGACATAGTATTTTAGGAACATTATAATTAAGTGAAACAATATGATTTTTCCATTATAGAGTTGTCACTTTATTGATAGTTCTTGAATTTATGAGAATGATACCATTACATAATCTAAGAAAAGAATATATTGGAGAAGGCTATCTAGAACCCTTCCCAGTCTATACATAGATATTGTCCATCCTAAGTTAGAAAATCCCACTAATTACTTGGGGATTCAGGTATCATATTTTTTGTGAGATTGACTATCCTCTCTGGATGCTTATTGATATTCAAAATGATTATCATTGTATACTCTGTCCATGATTCAACATACTACGGTCTTCCATCCCCCAATATGGTTAGAGTATGCTACTACTAAAACAATTACGTCAGATCTTTCATAGAAGGGTCTGGTTGAAGAGAACCTTGTACTAATTTCATAAAGAGGAATATGTTTTCTAGGAACAGGGAATCAACACCTAGTGGAAGTTTTTCAAGAGGATCCTTAGGTGGCACTAAGGGAAGTATCATGTGTGGTTCTACTTCCACAACCTTAATATTATTCTCATCTCCACATTCTTGGAAAATATCATGAGGTATTTATAGTGGAATAACTCTAGAATTTCTATTCACATGCCTCAGAAAATATTTCTAACATACGAGGAAAGTTTTAGAGGACAAATACAAGCCGTCATACCAAAGAAGCACACCCCCTACTTACTCCAATAGTCAGGTATGGATATCAAGGGTGTGTTGAAGAATAATTATAGGACACAAGTCATACTTATCCCTACTAGAGTAGGTTACTGTTATAGTGTCATATTGATATATAAGGTAACCATTTTAAATTATAAGGTGACATTAATTTTAATTCATTTGTCTCTTTATATTACCTTTTTAATTGTTTAATTTAATGATCACCATATACAATATATAGGGGAACATAAAACTTATGAATCATGGGTTGGTGTCTATTTAATACACACCATAACACGTTCCATCAAATGCAACTATTTTTCTGTGCAAAAAATGTGCCACACTGGTCTTCTTAAGGAATATTCTTTATACTATTTAGGAAAACACTGTTAGATTAAGTCTTATGATTGAAGTACAAGTTGTTCGTTTTTAGAACTATACAAAACCATCACACATTTACATATAAAATAATAATAATGTCAAGGCATAATAATCAAGGCACACATAACAATGATATGAAAAATAGGAAATGCATGGATAAAAGTAAATATAGCATGAAAAAATGCATGTTATTTAAATACTATTGTTCCTATTACGAATAATTATTTCAATTCTCACACATATCATTAGGCCATGGATAAAAAAACCATTATAGTAATGAAAATATTGATAATATCACAAATATATTATGTCAACCAATGGTAAAATTCAATCAATTGTAATAGCATAATCAATAATAGCCTTCACCCTTCCCAAGTAATTTGGGTTTCCCTTGTACATGGGGTAGTTACTCATAAGAACTGTCTCCTAAAAAAATTCTTATATATTCTTCTCTTTTATAAGCTCAAACAGTAGTAAAATTGGAAAATAAGTTATGATAAAACTTTTTGTTGTCTTTCTTTTTATTCCTCTACAATGTTTCTCTGAGATAGTATCCTCAAGACCTTATGTGTGCCTGTAACGACCAAATCTATTATTAATGAAAATTACTCTTGATCAAATTAAATGTCATATTATGTTAAATGGTTGTATAACAAATAAACATCCTTGGATACATGTTTCTAGATTTTAAAATACCATTATGAATTGTGACTGTTGCTAATATACCAATTGAATAGTGATTAGATGATTTGTATATATATATATAGGGCTTTGAAAAATCTAATTTACTCAGACTAAGGAAGTGATGTCCTCATCCTATAGAATTTTTCCATATGAAGCCCATTTTTCAGAGCTCAGAAATGAGGCGGCATCACTGGGCTTTACTCTTAATGAAGACCAAGTGGAGCTTCAATGCGTTAAGCTTCAGCAGAACTACCTACAGGAGAAGTGTAAGTTAATAGAGATTACCACCCGGGCAATGTTATTTGAGCCTCCCGAAGAGATTATAACCATCACAGACCATACCCTTCCATCATATGCAGATTTTATAAGGGTTTTTGTAACATGACCCAAGCACTATGATTGTGTGAATTATTTTTGTATATAACAAATAATATACAGTCATTTTATTTTTGTCACATTGTAAATAGTTAATAATGAAAATTTTGTATTTTTATGTAATGTTCAATTAAGAATTTTTTTTTTGAATTAATGGATTTTTGGAATTAAATTATATTTTTATTAAGGGTTATTGTTGTATTAATTTTTAATTAAATGTAAATGATCATATTTTTTTAATACAAATGTAATTTTTATTATGGTTTAAAAGCTGTTTTTGTCAAAACCGATGAATTTTTTATCAATGTAATTTTTTATTTTAAAATTAAAAATTCACATATTTATAAAATTATTTATATTAAATTAATATCATTTTTGGAATCAAGATGTCCAAATTATCAAACGGTGATTTTTTTAATAATTTTCCAAGACAGTCAAATTTTTGGCTAAAGATTAAATACCGCTTAATTAAATAATGTGTTTTATGACATCATCATGAACCAATAGTGATGTAATAAAATACTATAAATGGTTTTTTCTCCTTATATATGTTTTAACTTTAAAATAATGTGATTTTATATTTTTTTTGATTAATTTTATGGTGCCTTAGTTGACCCTCCTATACTAATAAAACATTTTATCTATTAAATGTTTTCCTTGATAGTGTGACTCAACTGCACATAAGAAAGACTAATATTTTAATATTTTCCCCCAGTGGACTTATAAATAAATGTTTTCCTCTACAATTTGGCAAAAAACATGGGTTGTTTTGTGGTTTTTATTAGTTTAATGTGTGCTGTCCAAAACCTAAATAATAAAGAATTTCCTCTCTTTTCCTATATAAACCCACCCAAGCTCTCACTTCCCATCAATTAAAATTGTTGGAGCACATCCCTACTCTACCCTATTCTATCTAAAATACTCAAAGGAACCCCAAAATCCCATGAATCCTCTCTCAATCCCCTCCCATAGATTTCGGATCTTAGATTCATTAAAGGTATTTCTTCTTTCTTATTATTTCCATGTTTCATTATGTTGTTATACCATTCTAATTTAAATAAAAAATGTTGGGGGTATGATTTATAACATCTCCTATAAATCCATACTTATATTTTAATGATTATATACAACATTATAACTCCTTAAGACCACCCATTTACACTCGTTACAATGAAAAAAATTCTGTATGGGATTTCTCTCTTGTCATTTACATTCAAGAAATTATTTTGTATTATTAATATAAATTCCATTAAATATGTTGTTAAATATATCTATATTAACCCCTTATTGTAAATTTCATGTAAATATAATGATTCACCCCTTTTCACTATCAACAAAAATTTTTATGAATTCAAATGTCACGTCGTTATACTTTGAAAAGTCTGCAACAATTTTCTTGCCAACGTCATTGTGTAGTGAATCCATGATCATTTCTATATCATAGGTATTCAACATTACTTGAATTTACTTATTGATTATGGAGTTTCATGTATGAATTCCAAATTCCTTTTTGGTGGAAAAATGATGATGTTTAATTAATCCAAGTTTTATGATCCATCTGACACACTTAGGCATGAAATTAAATGATTAATAAGGGTGCACCATGATATCACTATAATGCATTGGGTAAAGATTAATATCATGATATGTAATTGAAACAAGGGTTTAATAATTATAATTCAAGTGCAATAATGTTTTACTCATGCTCCATCTATAATAAGCCTTGGTTTATGCTAATATCATGTTTAATGTTTAGGCTACATTTCTATGTTATGATAATCATGCTATACCATGCCTTTATGTTAATGTTTCTATTATACTTCCTTGATATTCCTATTGGATAACATGTACATTTTTCATCATGTTATTCCTTGTTTACTCCCTTACTCAGCAATATAGATCACTATTTTTTATGCATGTTTTCAGGTTATCCCATGCAATTCTATATACAAAGGAATATGTGTGGTCATGTAAAACATGTTTTTAATAAAGATATGCATTTCATGTTTTAAGTTGTTATGTAATGTTCCTAATCCCTGAATACAATATATCTATATATATTATTTGTTTTATCAAGTGAAGATTTTTTTAATACAATATTTTTGTATGTAAAAAAAGATAATGGTTGTTATAGATGGTATTATAGGAGAGGTTTAGTTATTTTTGGGATTAGGATGAGAAAACCCAAGTGAAGAAATTATGGTTAATAATATGTATAATAAAACCACCCCTAAATTTTGGATAGTATTGAGTAAGTTATTTATCAAAAAAATACATCCATGTCTATATAGGAGCAGGTAGAGGTGACTTTGGCATAGATGTATCATTGAGAAAACTCAAAAACACTGCTTTGAGAAAGGCTCAAATGGGAAATAGTGAATGAAAATGGGCCTTGATTCACTCTTGGTTATGAAAAAACTTGGGGATATGATTTGGTAAATTCATTATCTTAGTATAAACCATTATTAATGGAAACATTCCCCCTAAAAATATATTTTGGGATATAGATCATGGATAACATATATTGAATCCTAGAAATTCATAAGTTATGGAAATAAATGTACATTATAAGTTTTCCCTTTTTTCATTGGATTCCCTTTATGTGTTACCCTAAACATTCCTATTATTCTAGCCAATTGCCAGTAATAGGAAAACTCTTCCTAACAACCAATGAAAATATCAATGTGATGATTGTTCTAGGGAGATGCCCAATCTGATGGGAGCAGTAATCATAAACATTGTCATGATACTCTCTCAGTTAACTCAAGTTTATAATAGAAACATGGGTAAAGAGGAACATTAAAACCCCCTTTTGAATGAATAAGTTGCAATCGAGAGGTTCATGAGGAAAAAACCTTCTACTTTTCATGTATCATATGATCCCTCAATTTCCGAACTATAGATCAACTCCATCAAGAATAAATTCTCAGTCCTTTAATATTCCAAATAAGAGATGGTTCTTTTGGATTCTTATAGTATGGAGGGAAATGATAATTACTAGTATACATTGATCAAAAATAAAAATCTTGAGGGAGATCTCGAGGCATTACAATGGAAGGTTTTCTAGAAAATGTTTTTCAAAAAATATTTTCCTCACACACTCCTTCTTATGATGGAATGGGACTTCCTCGACGTCAAGAAAAAAAGACGAAAAATACATCGAATCATATGAAGAAAAAATCACAAGGCTTGCAAAATCTTTCTTCTCTCTTTTTGGATACCCCCAAATGCATGGTTGATTGCTTCTTTTTTGGGATAAAACCTTGCCTATGGGAAGCCCAAGAAATACGTGACTTTGTGATCTATGAGGAAATTCTTTTTTTGCCCTCAAGGATGAAATTGAGATTAGATAATATATGGGGTATCATGAGGATATATCATAAATTGGACATTAATTTTGGAATTCCAATGGATAATCTAATGTTTCTAAGAAAATCCAACACCCAACTTGCCAATGGTGCAGAAAGAAGCACCCTGGAATTTCCCGAAGGGGATGAGGAAATGCTTTATGTGTGGAAGAGAAGAACACCTAGCCATTAAGTACTGACAAGAAAAATCTATGGCTATTATAGAGGGGAGGAACAATCCATTTTACCCTCAATGTGTTGTTAATTGTTTCAACTGCAATGAAACATGACACTTTTCAAAATAGTTCCCCTAGGAAAGGGTTATAAGAGGCAACCAACAACCTCTAAGGCAGCAAGGGAGATCTTTTTCCATCACTACCATCGATGTGATCCACGAAAATGAAGTATTGATAGGTATGCTAGTTATTCCTTCAATAATTGGGAACATAATTTTTTATTGTAGTTATACATATTCTGTTATATCATAAATTTTTAGTAGAACAATCCCAACAACACCACAAATAACGGATTTAATGAAGTCTTTGAGAATGGAAAATGGGAAAATCATTGCCTTCTATGAATATATATTCATGCTTGTAATAATTTATGGATTAAACATCCTGGAAAACCTTATCATACATTCTCTGAAGGATTTTTTTGAAATTATTGACATGGATTAGATTTCTCTATATAGAGCCAATAGAAATTACTATGAGAGGGGAATCACTCTCCATATAGTGAATCGACTCCCAATTATATACAAGTTCAAGGAGGAGGATGAATCTTCCTTAGAACCATCTTCTCAAGAATATATATTACTACCCTATGAGTATGTGTATCTGTATCATATGATTGAGTCTAAGGAAGAAACTATCATTTATGACTTTTCTATTGTGTGGGAATTCGCTGAACTATTTCCCGAGGAATTATCTGGTCTTCCTCCTAGAAGAGATATTAAATTATCAATTGATATTATACCTAGGTCATTACCAATATCCTAGAATATGTATATAATTGTTTTTTTAGAGCTTGATGAGAGAAAGAAACAACTATAGGAGAATCTGGATAAAGGGTTAATACACCCTTGTGCTTTACCATGGTGTTCACCAGTTCCATTCATCAAGAAGAAGGATAGGTCAATACACCTTTTCATTGATTACCGTGATCTCAACAAAATCAAGAAAAAGAATAATAATCATATTCCATGAATTGATGACATATTTGATCATCTACATTGATATAAATACTTCTCCAAGGTGTATTTTCACTTGGTATATTACTAAGTAAGGGTGAAGAAGGAGGATATCCCCAAGACTGCTTTTCGTACAAGGTACGTGGACTATGAATTCATAATAATTCGTTTCAGACTCACTAATGACCCAAAAATCATCATGGAATTGATTAATATAGTCTTTAGAGATTATATAATAACAATTATTGTAGTCACTATATATGATATTCTAATATACTCCAAAACCGAGGAGGAACATGAAGTAAATCTAAGAATTATACTAGAGACCTTGTGAAAGGAGAATATCTATGAAAAGTTCATAAAGTGTGAGTTATTATTGAAGGAGGTCCCATTCTTGGTTCATATAATAAAAATAAATGGGATATCTATATATCCCTCCATGAAAAATTCAATTGAGGTATGGCCAAGGCCAACAATGGTAACAGATATTCTTAGCTTCCTGGGGTTAGCCTTTATATTGTCGCTGATTTGTGAGAAATTTCCCATAATTTTCGAACCCACATACCAAGAAAATTATAAAAGTAGTAAAGTTTTCTGGGAGTGATGAATAATATGGGAGCTTTATGTAGTTAAAATGGAGGTTTATCACTGCACCCATGCTCACACTACGCACAAGTGGATAACTTTTTGTGGTATTCATTTATGCATAAAAGAAGGGCATGTGATGTGTATTAATGAAAAATAAAAAATTAATTGCCTATGCTTCAAAGAAATTAAATGATCATGAGAAAAACTATCTAATCCCTGATCTAGAGTTGTCTACAACAATCTTTTCTTTGAAAATTGTGCGAAAGTACCTCTTTGGGGAGAAGTGTGAAATATATATGGACCGAAGAAGGCTCAAATATATATTCAAATAGAAAGATATGAACATGCACCAAAGAAGATGGTTAGAGATGATCAAAGACTATGACTTCTTAATCCATTAACACCATGGGAAGGTGAACAAGGTGGAAGACACTCTATGTAGAAATGACCCAGTGATTCTATCAATGATGAGAATCGAAGAGGATCCAATATTCTTATATTTAATGAAGGTGTACATGGGAATCATAAAGAAATGAGAATCATCAATCCTTTCAAAATTGATTCCTCATTGTATCTTTTGGAAATGTTAAGGGATGATCAAAAGGATGATGTGGGAATTTAGAAGAAATTTGGTACTATCAGTAAAGGGAAATCTATGATGTTCAACATTAGTGAAGAAGGAGTTTTGATATTTGGTACAATACTATGTATTCTATTAAAATTTGGAGTTAATAAATGAACTTTTGGTTAATGCACATAGTTGGAATTTCTCCATTAACCCAGGAAACACAATAATTAATCAAGATCTCTGAGAGATTTATTGGTGGGATACCATGAATAAAGAGATTGCTGAGTATGCATTAACGTTCCTAGTATGTAAGCATGTGAAGGATGAGAGGCATAAGTATAAGGGGATGATGAAACCATTATCCACACTAGCAATAAAATAGAAGAACATCACCATGTACTTTGTCACCAGACATCCAAATACTTTTATGGGAAATAATGTTATCTGGGTTGTTGCAGATATTTTTATAATGAATTCACACCTCATTGAAATTCGAGAGGATTTATCAATTGATCAATTGGAACATATATATCAGATAAGTGGTAAGGACACATGGAGTACCACTATCTATTTATTGAATCGAGATCCAAGATTCAACTCTATGATCTAGAATAATCTTCAACATTATCATAATACTGAGCTGAACATCAATACAACTTGTCATTCTCAAAATGATGTCCAGTCTGTTCGAACTATCCAAACACTTGAGGACATGTTGAGAGCATGATCAATGGACATCAAAAAGGATTTAACCAATATATTCCTCTAGTTGATTACTCTTAAGACATATGTTTCTAATAAATAATCCAAATATATCCTTATAAAACGCCGACATGTTGTTAATAAATTGGTGAGTGAAAACTCTTAGGTTAAGAAATGGTTGAATAAATGCTGGAGAAGGTTAAAACCCTCCCTCAACACATAAAAGATGCATAGAGTCAGCAAAAGAGCAATACAAAAAATTAGTGATGAGACCTGGAGATTGATGTTGAGACATATTATTCCTTCGCATATCACCATGGAAGAGAGTTACATGATTTGTGATGTAGGGAAAGCTTTGTCCAAGATACATAAGACCTATTGAGATCATTGATCGCATTGGAGTAGCAACCTATCGACATGAACTCACACAGTGCCTATATCAAGTACATGATATATTCCATGTATCAGTCTTGAGGAATTAAATACATAACCCATTGCATGTACTCAATCCAGAGGTGGAACTATTTTAGAATGACCACTACGTTAATGAAAATATAGTGATGATTTTAGATATTAAGGAAATTTTTTTATGAAATATGAAAATTCCCCTTATCATAGTGTTGTGGCGAAACCATAAGTTTGAAGTGGAAATGTGGGGATCAATGAATTTGATGAATCAGAGTTAATAGAATCTATTTTAGTATGGGAAATAGAAATTATGAAGGTGATATTTTTTCGGGGGGGGGGGGGAGATTGTAATGACCCAAAATTTTATTAATGAAAATTTCTCTCTATCTAATTAAATGTCTTATTATTTAAAATGGTTTTATACAATATTAACTTCTTTAGTTTTATGTTTTTGGATTTTAAAATACCATTAATAATTGTAACTATTGATAATATATCTGTTGAACAGTGATCACATGAGTAGTTTAAATATAGGGATTTAACAAATCTAATTTACTCAGACAAAGGATGTGATGGCCTCATCTAGTAGAATTTCTCCACATGAAGCCCATTTTCAGTGCTCCGAATGGAGTTGGCATCTCTGGGATTTTCTCTTGACCAATCCCAAGCTGATCTTCAACATGATAATCTTGAGCAGAACCTCCTTCGGGAGAAGAGGATGTTAATAGTGATTACCACATGAGTGATTTTATCTGAGCCTCCCTAAGAGAAGGTCACCATCACACACCTTACCCTTCTGTCTTATGCAGTTGTTATAAGGGATTATATAACAAGACCATTTCACCATGATTTTTTTCATTATTTTTTAATATAACAATGAATATACGTTGATTTTATTATTGTTACTTTGTAAATAGTTTTAAATCCAAAATTGTATTTTTAGTTAATATTCAATTAATAATTTTTTTTAATGAATTAATTGATATTGGAATTAAATAATATTTTAATGAAATATTATTACTAAATTACTTTTTATTAATATAAATTATTGTATAAATTTTTTATAATACAATTTTAATTTTTATTAAGGTTTGAAATATATTTTTTTATCAAAACCCATGAATTTTACATAAATTTGGGTTTTTAATAGTAAAAATTCACATATATAGAAAATTATGTGGAAAATATAATATCATCTTTGGATTCAGGACATCAAAATTATCTAACCTTGAATTTTTCATTATTTTCATACACTATCGAATTTTGGGGTAAAAATTAAATACCATTTAATAATATAATGTGTTTGATGTCCTCATAATGACCAAATAGTGATGTATTAAAATAATATAAAATGTTTTTTCTCCAAATATATGTTTTAAATTAAATATAATGTGATTTAATATTTTTTTATATTAAATTTATGGTTCCATAGTAGACCCTCAAAGACTTATATAACATTTTATCTTTTAAAATTATTTCCTTGAGAGTGAGACTCACCTCCATATAATAAAGCATAATATTTTAATATTTTTGGCTATTTTCATTATAAAATATTGTTCTCCACTCCCCTTTGGAAAAAATGGTAAAAACCACTGTTTGGATTCTTTTTTTGATTACTTTAATGTGTGGTGTTCAAAACCTAAATAATAATGAATTCTCTCTATTTTCCGATATAATCTGACCCCTGCTCACGCATCTCTTCACTAAAAAACCTTCTATAACGACACTAATATTCCCTATTCTCTCTAAAATCCTCCCAAGGTTCCCCAATCTCCCATGAAGCCTCTCCCAAGACCCTCTCCAACCTTTGGGATCACACTTCCATGTATGGGATTTCTTCCTTTCTCATTTTGTCCAAGTATCTTTATGTTGTTATACATTTTTAATTTCAATTAAAAATGTTGGGGTATGATTTATATACTCACTTATACATTCATTCATATGTTTTAATGATGATATAACCCTTTCTATCTCATTAAGGCCTCCCATTTACACCTTTAACCTTGCTAAAATTCTGTAAGGGATTCCCCTCTTCTCATTTACGTACAAGAAATTATTTTGTATTATGAATAAAAATTCCATTACATATTTTGGTACATGTATCTATATTACCCATTTACTATCCATTTCATGTAGATATGATAAGACACAAATTTATCTCTCATCGATTTTTTTTAATTCTTATGTCATGTCGTTATGTAGCCGAAATTACACCGCGATTTTCCAATCCAAAGTCATTGTGTATTGAATACCATGCCCATTTCACTATCAAGGGTATTCACCATTATGCACAATTACATGTTGATTATGGAGTTTCATGGATGAATTACTCATTCCTTTATCGTGGAATAAATAATGATGTTTAATGAATCCATGTTATATGATCCATGTGGCACAATTATGCATGAAATGAAATGATTAATAAGGGTCGGCCTTGATAATTCTCTAATTCATTGGGTAATGATTACTATCATTATATGTCATGTGAAATGAGGGTTTAGTCATTATAATTCAAGTGAAATGAGGTTTTACTCATTCTCCATGTGCAATGATCCTTAGATCATTCTAATAATATGTTAAATGTTGAGGCCACATTTCCATGTTATGATAATCATGATATATCATTCCTTTATGTTTCAGATTCACTTCTAAACCATTGATATGACTATATAAAAACATGGACTATATTCTTCATGTTATAACTTTTTTAATACCTTAATGGGTTTTATAGGTCACCCTTTTCTTATGTAAATCCTCAGGTTATCACATGCAATGTTAAGTATGAAGGAATGTGTGTGGTCATATAAAAGAAGTTTTCAATAAAGATGTGTATTTCATGATTTATTAGTTATGAAATGTTCCTAAGACCAAATTACACTGTACAACTTGATATTCTATGTTTTTGAAAGTGAATATTTTATGTAAAAAATTATGATGATGTGTGAAATAAATAGAAGGGTTGTTATAGTGCATCCCTGAATGCTAGAGGCTGCTCACTATTATTTAGATTCCACTAAAAATGTTACAAATAAGAGTTTTGAGAGTTATTTTTCAAAAATAATATCATATGTGAAATATATTTGTTAGAAATGGTAAATTATTTTATAATTTTCATTTATGTATCCATTCTCAAAAGACAGTAACATTTTTTGTTTATATAAAATGGTTTATAGAAATATAAATTATGAATGAAAATGAAAGTTTGTAAAGATAAATAACATTGAATATTTATGAGATTCTGTCCACATTAGTGCTTTGTTCATGGAATGATATCAACCATAATATTTTATTTTTCATTTTCAATATATTAGTAGTACAATCAGATAAATAATGAAATGAAATTAAAAAAAATAACCACTAGTGCTATGTGAGAATGAGGTCCCTCTTAATCCAGAAACCCATTATCATGTAGGGTCTAAGGATAGTTACATACACCATAAAAATTGATAGAGAAACTAACACAACCCAATATGGATTGATGAAAAATGAAATAAGTATAACATAATTTTTTATCTAGATCCAAAATGATTACATACTCACAAATAAACCAACACGCATGGATCATGTCATCGAATGGATGGGAAAATCTTTATTTATTATAAAGTCATATTTTCCCACAAAATTCTCTAAATCAGAGTTCTCATGATTTTATCTCACCCCAAAATGAAATCATTGATGGATGAAATTAGATAATATTCATCAAACCAACCTCCATTATCATCTTCTCTCATAGATTATCTTTGAAAAAGTAGGGCATAAAAAATTAGAGTAAATTGATATAAGGGGTCATTGGGGAATAAATACCATAGAAATCATCGCAATATATGAAAAACAATGGGAATTGTTGGGTATAATATGAGTCCATACACAAGTATATTAGAGGGAACAATTATGAATGAAAAAAAAATATATGTCTAAATAAATTAAAAACTACCCAAGAAACTCCATAATTCAAAACTAAATAATTATAAGTTCTGTGGACTTTTGAAAATAATGTGGATAATATTACTAAGAAATAAAAAATTGATCTTGTATACCTATAATTTTCCATAATTAAAATACAACGATCAAAATAGTGAAAACCACATTAGATTGATCCACTTGAAGCTTCATGACTATAAATATTTTCCAAAACTTGTAAAACATGATATTGAAATATATAAAAAGTTCCAAAATCCATATGACTCACATGAAAAAAAATTGAAAAAAAATTGAATAATAAAATAGTTAAGAAAATGTATATAATGAACAAACATGAAACTTATATACTTGGAACTAACATATTTTTAATTTAAATTAGAAAATATTCCATATTTATAAAAATATAATACAATATAATTGAATGAAAAACTCATTTGTTGTTATTATAATATAACATTATTTCTCTATAATATGGTTCAACATGTTTTTATTAAACAAAAAACTATATGTTTATAAAAAATCATTCCAGTAACATTATCACTTATAATGTCCCCTAATAGCACATGTTATTCCCATACCCACTGAAATACTACTTTATATAGGTAATCACTTGAATAAAATAAAAAAACTATTAATTAAGACATTTTACAACTTTCCCACTATTACAGGAGTCCTCACAAGAATTAATGTTAGTGAAATAGAAATGTTCTCACAAACCCTAAGAAAGTGAAATGACATTCACATAGGTTCAAATAAGAATAACTCTAAAATTTGAAACATAATTGGATATTTTTTTGAAATTAATAATATATTAAAAAAATTACTAGTAATTAATATGAAATAAGAATAAGAATAATGAATATTTATTAAAAAGGTTATTTTTCTGTGAAAATAAATATTTTTCTAATTTTTTAACGTATTAATTATCATATTTTATATATTTAAATTGAAAAAGAAACTATAATTTTCTTATTAATTATGTAAATATTATATTAACATAGATATTTTACATTTATATAAAATAAGGTATTTATAGTAGAAAAGTGAAGTTTACAATTTTTATCAAAACTATATATTTCATAACATTATCACTCTATAAGAAATACCTAAAATTGATAATACCAATTAATTTTAAAATTATTTATTTGAATTTAGAATTTCATATTTATAAAGTATTATGTTCAACCTAAAAATTATATGATTAACATTTTGTGATTTTAATAAATATCATCCAATAAGTGGAACTAGTTTTAATGTTTTATTTTAAATAATATTATATTCATGAAATTTTATTCGAAACTTATTTATAATACACATAACATTTAATTTAATTACAATGAACCAATTTGTTCCATTAATATCAATGAAATTGATAATTTCAATTTACAAGAAAATTTTATAACTAAAATACACATATCCCAAAAACATATTTTTATGATTCAAATGCACAATTGTTATTATTTTGTTTTTGGAAATAAAAAATATTGGATAAATGGTATATAATATTCTCAATATATATTTTTAAATAATATAATAGGATCCATTTTATTTTTATTCATGAATATAAATTTTCTTTTGTAAAAATTATCTACCATGATAAATCGAAAAATGTAAACTGTGGAAATTAAAAGACTAATAGTTATAAATAAATGTTTAAAACATGAATTAAAATAAATGGTTGAGGTATTATTGAACATATCTCATCCCCCACTATTAGTATCTGTTTTGGAGTCTCCTTTGATTATAAAACATGTTCTCTCTTTATATTTAGTTGATCAATTTATAAAAATATCATTCTCACCACATATAAAAGGGATCCTTCACCACCCCTTAATGAACACCCAATTATTTTTATTGCATCTTGAAATACTTCCATCATTCCTTCCAATAGAATCCAATTTCATCTTATTAATATTTATCTCATAGTGAAATATCTGAATCACTTATTTTTTGAGGGGACACTATGGGATAATTAATCTATAGCTTCTATTTAATTTTTTTATATTGATATAAAAACTATTGTGATGGAAAATATACACGGTTTATATGGAAGTGGATATTATTTGTGTGGAAATAGGTATGAACTAATATTCATAATTTTAAATCATGGATACTTTACTATATCAATGATTTAAAATGGGGAAATAATTTTATTAACACTGTTGGTGCTATGACTAAATGGAAATTCCCATAGTGGCACGCTGAGGATTTATAATATGTGTGGAAAAACCTATAGTTATGGATGGTAACAATGAAAAATTCCCTATTAAAATTGATTAAACCACAATCTTGGAAGTACCCCAATTTTAATTATTATATATTGTGGCTATATCCTCTAGATACCATTACATGATTCATACCCAAATGCAGTTAAACTCCCGCAACCCTATCTATTGTAGCATAATGAATCACACACTTCCTACAACTACTCAAAAAATAAATCCAACCATTACACTTGAAACCAAACTAAAATGGAATACAATACATATCATGATTATTTGAAATATCTCCATGTTCAATAATACAAAATTTCATTATCAATATCATCCTAACAAAACAAAACTATATGATAAATTCAATATACAAATAAAATTTACATATATGAAGTACCTAAAAATAAATATCACAATAACCATCCTGATCCCCATCATCCATTATAGAATCCCCAACATCATTACTAACTCTACTCAGAAAATTAGAATCATCATCATCATGATAATCAACATTTTCACTGACATATACCCCTAAATCGATGACAAGAGAGAAAAATACTCATTAACAAAACACATATAAAGGATAAAAAAATAATTAATGAAAATAATAAATTTTTATACAGATATAATATATAATTATTTTTACTTGTACATTTATTTACACACATATTTGATATAAATAATTTTTAAATTAAATATTATGATGAAATATTGTTAGGTAACACTCCACCAATTGGATATGTAATAAAAAAATAATTGGGTCATAAATGATGTCATTTTAAAAAATACTTTTAAAAATTAATAATTTATATAATAACAGAAATGGTCTTAAGGAAATAAGCATCATAATATATGATGGAAATTGATTATTGATGTCCTGATATAGTGTTAGTGTCCTCATAAATGAGATGAAAAATTATTTTACTCATGGAAATTAAGAAATTTCAATTCATATTGTGAATATGAATGTGGATTCACTAAAGAAAAATTAGACTAGGTAAATATTCATTTATTCAATGAAAATCATTAGATAATTTTAATTAATTCCTTTACTATCTTTAATGTTCTATGATTTTTATCCTAAAATAATTAATAATTTTGAAATAAAAAAAATAATGAATACAATGTTAAGGGTTTATCAATATTATAGGAAATATGAGTAATCCAAAAAAATCAATTCTTTTCAAGATTACTATATGTTTTTTGTGTTAAATATTAAACTAAAACACCACCACAAATATAAAATTTAGATTCATGTTAATATTTCTTAGACTATTCTAAATAAATCATGATCAATCCCTTGAGGAGAACATTTTCCTTCAAAATGATGTTGAATACTTTTTATGATATAAGAATATTATAATAAGGGACAAAAAATGATGATGTATTTTTATGAATAGAACATAAATGTTGAGCTATAAAATGTTGGTACTAAACATAAATGAAAAAATAAGAGGTATTAGGGAAGGATTATGATATTTATTACACTTATCTGCTTTTAAATTTCAATTGGAATCCTACACAATCAGGTGACAAGTGAAACCTATCATTATTTAAGATTTTAATTCAATGTTATTATGTATGATCATGTATATGGGTAATGAAATGAAAAATCAGTGTAGATGAACCAACATATAATCCATTGTGCCCAAAATATTACGACCTTGATAGAGTATTATGTATATAATGAAATTAATATACTATACCATGGACATTTTCTTTATAGATAAATTATTTATTGAACTATATAGATAAGGAAAATTGAAACTAAAATTTCATATATGATTTAATTATTTAATTTTTCGTTTTTACAGTATAATAAATTATTTATTTTTGTGAAACTTTAATGGATATCCATATATAGACTTTATTTAATGAATTATATTTCATTGTGCAATTTTTATGATATGTTATTTTTTTATATGAGTGTTTTATACATATTTATTACTTATAAATATACTTATTAATGATAGTTATATATTAAATAACATATTTACAATAATTTCATTCTAGGATATAATTTAGGTTGAGACTTTGAAAAATTATTTTGATAAGTTATTTATAAATTTAGTATCTCGTTGAGTACTTTTTAAAATAAATTATTGAATTTTAAAATACTTAATGACATCTAGATTCAAAAATAAAAAAATTTAAAAAATGTGAAAACATTGAAAATTTAAAAAAAATTTAAAGGTGAATATAATTAGTTCAATTCATAAATAAATTCCCAAGAATATATCTTCATAATTATCTATAAGTATTTTCATCAACACATTTCCTTCAATGTATAGCCTAAATCCAAAACATACCCTCTTAATGGTATTTTTCAAATAGCGTATTGACACTAAACTATAGTTACTGAACTATATTTCATATTGTATGATTATATAAGTGATTATAAATGTTTAAATAAAAATATAAAATCAAGAGTAACTATAACTCCCAACTATTTAAATGGAATGTAAATATAAAATCATTGATAATTTACCTCTCAAAGAAGAATACTAAATACCAAAAAAAGGTTTATATAATTTCACGACATATGATTTTACTAGCTATGAATGGAAGGGAAAAGTAAAAATTAGTTTTCTAAAATTCATTATTTATTTCATGAAAAAATCAATATTATTTTTATTACCTTGAGGTTAATAATAATATGTAAAATTTAAAATTTTCAATGTGTGGATAATACAATTACCCCTAGATCATCACTTAGTAGCATAAAATATGGTCACTTCATTATTATAATATAGAATCATAAATAAATTCTAATAATGATGAACCTATAAAAGAATAATTATTGTATAAATATTCGATTTTATAAATTTGATAAAGATCAATAGAGTTCATGTGATCTCCTATAGCATGTGGAGGATTTTAGAAAAATAATTTTTTTACATAAAACACCAAAATATGATCATGATTCATCTAGGTATTTCATTCCTATACCTAATTACAAAAATTAAAAACATTATTAACCTATAATCTTTAAAAATACTATTTTGTGAGTATTTATGGAAGGAATCAACCATGATAAATAATATTCCATATTGTCAATATATATTATTTAAATTGGTATGTTTCTTTAGGTCTTGATATAAAAATATAATAATAGATAATTTTGATGATAATGATGATTATGTTCGTGTGTAATCATTATTAAAGTTAAGAAATGGAAAGAATACAATCATTTCAAAAAAATATCATCAGAACAAGAAGATGTCCCTAGAATGATTTCATCACATCTAGTATGAATAAAGGATAATGTAACAGAGTATCTAAAGTAACGAGAATATGAAAAAAATGTTTTATTATCCATAATATTTCTCATGCATTAAGGAATTGTGATTTCTATGATACATAAACGAATTTGGTGATGTGGTTGTGAGAATACCCATTTCAGAATTGTCTGAATATCAAATATGAGGAATGGATCTTTAGGTAATTCCAAATAATGTTTAAAACATCACATTACACAAATGTATATTGATATGAAATATGTTTTCATGTAGATGAATCATGGAAAATATAAACATGTGATACACATGGATAATAATTTTTCACTTATGGTGTTCTATTAAAGGCTACTTGAATTTCTATCCCAACTCCACTTGTAAATTCATGAGAAAAAACACATGATTTTGAGACATATTTTAATGTTTTTAAATGAATTTTATGGAATATTCACTATATTTTAGGTACAGACACATGATCAAACATATAAATTATTAAGGTGGTATATGGATATATAAAAACTATCTTAATATAAAAAAAGTGTAGACATATCAATACTAGAGATATTGATAATGTAAATATTATAAAAATGTGCGTGAATAAATATGAACATGAGGAGATTTTTGAAGTATGAAGGAGTCTATACATTGAGAGTTATCAAAAATATAAATTGAATCATTAATACATCACATGAGTATGATACATTCATGAATGTATATTTCATATAAATATGGAGTTTCACGTGTTCTTTTAGGGCTTGAAGAGGATATTTCGTTTATGAATTCACTATTTATGGAAAAGGATGGTCAATTTGAGTTGAATAATAATTTCATTCAGTAACATGATATGAAAAGATTGACTAAAGGGGAAAATTCATCAGTGTACCCAATACTATTATGGATGAATTAGTGATTGTGAATGAAAATTATTTCCAAAGCCATAGATAGAAAGTTAAAATTGTTTTAAGGAGAGTTATTTACATGATTTATACTTTTAATAATGAAGAGGAAACTATATTTAGTCATTTTGAGTTCAAAATGATGTAATAGTATTGTATTTGTGAATATTATTGAATGGTGATTATTAACATTAATTTTAGGTTCCTAATACATAAGGATGATATGTAATTTTATTGGTAGAATATATGGATATTTTTTGATCTCAAATGAATAAGGATGTTTCAACATGTAAAATGTTATTTAGTAATAGTTTAAACTTATAGTGGAATGATTTATATTTTAGAGCATAATAGTGATTGATATACATTTCATTATATGTAATTAAATATAGTCATACAAAATTTTTTTACAAGGAAGCTATATAGGTAAAAATAGATGTTTTGGGAAAAGTTATATCAATTTAACCAATGCATAGAGTGAGAAATGTTGTTAAACATTTCTAATCTAGTAAAATTTTAAATCCAATTGGGTAACTAGTAATAAATATGATATTTTCCCAAAAATATCACATTGGGTAAAATGTTATAATAGGGCCTTAATATTATACTTTTACACAAATATTTAATCAACTAAGAATGTGATAAAACGATGTTTTAAAAACAATTTGCATGCAGAATAAAGATTATAATTTTCAAGATAAGAAACATTGAGAAGGTTTTGGTATATGAATTAAAGATTTTAAAAATTCATAAAAAATATCGTCTTTCATAGACATAGTTAAAAATCACTAATTTAGGTTTCATGATTAAATACTAAAAAATAACGTAAAAAAGATCCTTAGAAAAAAATTAACCATTTATATCAAAGCACACTCAAGGTAATATACAAATATAAAATGTCTAATGAAGAATTATAATCTTATTGAATGTAATAATGTAAAAGGGTTCCTATTATATTAAGAATTTTTTTATTAAAATAAGTATATTACCATTCTTATCATTAAAAATTATTTTATTTAAATCCAAAGAGGAAAAAGGATAAAAATCTTAATACGATTTCCCGAAATTCAAATATTGATCCGCTTCAATGTAACGCCCCGAACCCAGCTACCCAGAGTCGGTGCATTACTTCGTAACATTGGCATGATCACAAGAAAGATCAAATCTCGAAAGACCGATTGGTTTAGTAGCCTTGGAAACACTAGATATATTCATAAAGTTTTACATTACATTTCAAAGTGAAAAACTACTACAACAACAAAGTCTTCATATCCACACTATTAACCCCTCATAATATCCCTGCAAGTCAATCATAATTTACTTCTTCACTACCTGGGAAAAATAAAACATAGAAAAGGGGTGAGCTCAAATGCCCAGTAAGGATAACAACATAGCGAAACATTCAAAATAAGCATAAACATTTAAGGCAATGAATTACTAAAACAAAAGCCTTTTAAACATGAACTTCAACATAGTATGGAAAAATTAAAATGAAATAATGCCATTTACTTATTCACATGGATATTCTACTAATCGAATAATCACATGCAAAATCAATAACCACTTTCATAATGTTGGAATGCATAATGCCAGACTATCATAACCACATAGCCAAGGCCTCGTGCCAAGACTACAAATAAGATTTTGTCAAGGCCTTGTGCCAAGACACTAGTTTGTCTCATGAGACCTACCGATGCATCGAGGAGCTATAGCGGGCTCCACCCGTCACTTATTAAGTCCAATGCATTCCCATATGAAAAGGTTTAAACATAACATAAACATTCGTATTAAAACTAGCATACGAAATGTCAATAATTTCACCATAAACTATGAATGGTATAAAAATAGCACATCCATAGTAAAACATATCACAAAACCTTCAATACAATATAGAAGTTTTGTATCATAATAAATCAACTTCAAATAATCTTAAAATCCGTCAAAGGATGTTGACATAGATGAAATCAAAATTCTTTTTAAAGAAATATCTCCTTTTATTTTGAAATCATTTAAGATCCATATAAAATAAAACATTTTCTTTGAAAATATTCTTATAAGCTTCTAAGTAAAGCTTTGAAGATTTTATAACGGCGTAAAATTACCGCACCCGCCGTATAAGTTAAAAAAAACATTCTTACCTCAATTCTGTCGAAAAGGTTAAAAAAGACCTTGTTTTGAAAATGACGGAAAGATTCCTTTATAAACCTCTTATAAAAAGTCAAACAAGGGTATAAATGACTTTAACCCATATTCTTGTAAATAGTAAAAATGTTTTGAAATACATTTCGAAGAAACATGGATGTGGATGATAAAGAAATCCCAGTAGATTATTACGTATAAACAACCTCGGATAATGAAGAGATTGTGAAATAAACCCTTACCTTGTACTTTTCCTTTGTTGGGGTTGGTTAACCTCATGTATAATGGTGAAATAATTGTTATTAAAATATACAAGAATCATATACATTAATATGATATCATAAATGATCTTTTAACATTGCTTTATTAATAATATCTTAGTATTATCGTCGTTTCAGGTGATAATCGATTCGTTCTTCTTAAATGTTTGGTTACGTAAGACATGTTTGTAATGGATAGATTAAATCTTATTCATAATCAGAATGATATTAACATTATTTTTAACCCTAAAATGAGAATAAGACTTGAATGGATATGATGGAGGATGGATCTCACCGCGTTCGTGGAGACGGTAGTCCGTACGTACGCACGAACGCTACTTCCATTTAATTTTTATTTTAAAAGAATTGAATCCAAATGATACATAGGTATATTACTATTCCAGTATAATATAATATTTTATATATGTTACTTAAGTTCATTAACACCATCCTTTATACGTTCCATGTGTGGTATGAACGAGTCATATCATTTTAAGGGGGCGGTAGTCCACACTTCCTCAAATGAAATTATCGTATGTATATACAACATGAAACGAATAATGGTATGAAATAAAATGGAATTACAGAAGCTTATATATAAAATATATATCATTAATATCATATTTAATTACAGTTCCATCATAATGGCCACCATGAGAGGCGGTAAGATGTATTTGAACAATCATCGTTTCGTGAGGCGTTAGTTTGCCATCCACAGAAACATTATGTTCATCATCCATTAGATGGAGTTGTGTGTATGTGTAGTTTGATTCCTTCTTATAACAACATCCTAGTATATTGAGGATACTGGTGTTGTTACAAAATAAAGGAAATAAAAAGAGTTTGGGGGTTGGAGAAGCAAAATAAATGAAAATAATTTAAGAGAAATCGTTACCTTTAATTTAGGTAACTCACTTTGGTTGGAACCAAAGGACTTCTTGAAATGCTTTCTGCCTAAGGGTAAGCTTCAAGGATGAGGAGAGGGATGTGGGGAGCTTAGTTGGGCAGAGTTTGGACGAGCCAAGTGGCTTGAGAGGTGTGAGGAATGAGTAGAAGTGGTCTCCTTTTATAAGGGAGAGGAGGGGCTCTTTAGGAAAGTGTGAAAGTATTACTTTATAATATATTTGTATTCGGTTTATAATGGTCCAAAAATCATTGAGGTCAAAGATAATATGACTCATATTCTAAATAACATCAACCAATAATAATTGGACAGGTTTTAGATAATATTTTAATCATTATAATCTTATTTATTTAAATGATTTATTAATGAGGTAAACATTGCATCATTATTGTGTCATTAATAATTTAAATTATTTGATGTCTAAAAATTATAAATAAAATATCATTATGTAGGAAATCTTTTTATCTTTCTAATTAATATTTATAATCGAAAATCCAACATGTATAACCCTATGTAAAAATTGTTCTTCTAAAAGATGTAAGCTTATGCCATTTTTATTTTTATTTTAACTTTATTAATATAATGTGTCATTATCACTTACAAGTGGATCCATGGGGTCCCAAAACAGACCCAAAGATGCCCATGGTCGACCATGTATCAACCCATAGGGTTAATACACGTTTTAGGGTAATTTAGTATTATTATAATATTATTTTTTTAACCCTTATTTACCGGATTTACCCTTTAACCATGGTAAATAAAATATTTACCGCAGTAATTATTAAAAATGTGTAAAAATAAAAGTTACCTATTTACATAATTTGGACATCCTGATTCCAAATATGGAATCCATTTTCCTAAATTCAAAACACAGAAGTGGCAGAAATTAATTTAAAATTAATTCCCGCTGTCAAAACAAAAAGCGTGTTTTTAAGAGGTAATAACTATCAAAAGATTGACACTTGTTTATGTTCGGTTTAATTGTAAAATTATGTCCAATGACCAACATTATATTAAATGGTAAAAATATATTCTAAATATACTTTAAAACCACTCAAATTCACAATTTATCACTATTAATTATTTTGATTAAAAAAGTTGTTTTTAATTAAAATTTAGTAATTTTCACTATTCATCAAAATATGAAAGTTATCCGAAATGTACCAAAATTTCACCCTAGGCTAATTTTGATATTCCGAATCCAAAAATGAAGTCCATTTTCAAATATAAAATATATATAATTTCAAAAAGTAGGTATTAGTATTCACAACGGCTAGTTTAATTAGTTGTGGTGTGTGTTAGAACTCGAGGTTGCGTACAACACACGCTATCGCATTATTCGAAGGGAAACGTACCGTGGAAGCTTGGGGTGTTACATTCTCCCCTCCTTCAAATAATTGCGTCCTCTCAATTTCTAGAATACTTATTACATGAAAAGACTCGGGTGGTTCTTCATCATAAGTTCCTCGGGTTCCCACGTTGCCTCTTCCATCTTATGGTTTCTCCACAAAACTTTTACCAGACGCGTCGTCCGGTTTCTCAGTACTTGTTCTCTTGTATCAAGAATCCTGACGGGCTCTTCACAATAGGAAAGATCAGGTTCCAGTTCTAATTCCTCATAGGTGAGTACATGCGTTGGGTCAGGCATGTATTTTCTCAACAGAGATACGTGGAACACATCGTGAACTTTGGAGAGACTTGGCGGCATTGCCAATCGGTAAGCTACAGCCCCAATTCGTTCTAGAATTTCGAAAGGTCCGATGTACCTGGGACTCAATTTACCTTTTTTACCAAAACGTATGACTCCCTTCCATGGAGATACCTTTAGGAAAACATGATCACCGACCTGAAATTCCAAATCCTTCCTTCGATTATCGGCATAGCTCTTCTGCCTACTTTGAGCTGCTTTGATGTGATTTTGGATTACCTTCACCTTTTACACCGTTTCCTCCACCAGTTCTGGGCCTACAAGTTTTCTTTCACCAACGTCATCCCAACAGGTTGGTGTACGACATCTCTTTCCGTATAACGCTTCATATGGTGCCATCTGAATACTCGAATGGAAGCTATTGTTATAGGAAAATTCTACTAGTGGTAAATATTGATCCCACATACCCTGAAAATCAAGTGAGCAAGATCTCAACATGTCTTCTAAGGTCTGAATAGTCCGTTCTGATTGTCCGTCTGTCTGAGGGTGGTAAGCAGTGCTCAAATGAAGTTCAGTATCCAGGGATTTATGAAGACTTTTCTAAAATCTTGAAGTAAAACGGGGATCACGATCAGAAACAATCGATAGGGGAACTCCATGAAGTCTCACAACTTCATTAATGTATAGTCTTGCTAGACGTTCCAGGGGTAGATCTTCTCTTATAGCAAGAAAATGTGCTGACTTGGTAAGACGATCAACAATAACCCATATTGCATCGTTCCTTCTAGGAGTCTTTGGTAGCCCCATGACAAAGTCCATCGTAATATTGTCCCATTTCCACTCCGGTATGGGAAGAGGTTGCATGACTCCTCCAGGCTGTTGCCTTCCAGCTTTCACTTGTTGACAAACCATACATCTTGACACAAAATCAGCAATCTCCCTCTTCATGTTGTCCCACCAAAAATGTTCCTTCAAATCTCTATACATTTTGGTGCTCCCAGGGTGTATAGAGAAATTGGAACTATGAGAGTCATCCAGCAATTCCCTTTTTAGATCAGGTATATTGGGAACACAAAGTCTCTTCCCGAATTTCAAAATTCCATCTTCATACACAAAGTCTCCCAATCTCCCATCATTCACAGCTTTAATCTTCTTCTGAAATTCTTCATCATCGGTATGGGAACTCTTAATCCTTTCTAGTAAAGATGGTTTGGCAACCATTTGAAAAAGAATTGATGTTTCACCTTCCCTGGTTATTCCCATGTCCATCTTCTCTAGATCCATGAAAATTGGATCCCTTTCAATTCTCATCATGTTCAGAACTCCATGGTCTTTTCTGCTCAAAGCATCTGCTACTTTGTTTGCTTTCCCCGGGTGGTAGTGTATCGTGCAATCATAATCCTTGAGTAATTCAAGACATCTCCTTTGCCTCATGTTGATTTCTTTTTGTGAGAAAATATACTTCAGACTCTTGTGATCAGTATAAATCTCACATTTTTCACCATAGAGGTAGTGCCTCCATATCTTCAAAGCAAAGATCACAGCTGCTAACTCAAGATCATGAGTAGGATAGTTTTGTTCATGAATTTTCAACTATCGTGATGCATAGGCAATAACTCTATCATTCTGCATAAGGACACAACCAAGTCCTTTCTTTGATGCATCACTATAAATAACGAACCCATCATTCCCCGATGGTAGAGTAAATATAGGAGCATTGACTAATCTTCTCTTCAGTTCTTCGAAACATTCTTCACACTCTTTTGTCCAAACAAATTTAACCCCTTTACGTGTGAGCTTCGTTAATGGGTTAGCCAATCGGGCAAAATTCTGGACGAAACGTCGATAATAACCTGCCAAGCCAATAAAACTACGTACCTCAGTTATACTCGTAGGTGCTGGCCATTCTTGGATTGCTTTGGTCTTAGAAGGATCAACAAAGATTCCATCTTTAGAGACAATATGGCCAAGAAAAGAAATCTTCTGAAGCCAGAATTCACACTTGCTAAACTTTCCATATAATTCATGCCTCCTCAGAGTCTTCAAGATAATGCGCAAGTGATTTTCATGATCTTCGTAGGTTTTGTAGTATACCAAGATATCATCAATAAATACCACCACAAATTCATCGAGATACTCCTTGAAAACTCTATTCATCAGATCCATGAATACAGAGGGTGCATTAGTCAATCCAAACGGCATTACAGTAAACTCGTAATGCCCGTACCTGGTTCGAAATGCTGTCTTCGGAATGTCTTCCTTCTTTACACACAACTGATGGTATCCAGATCGAAGGTCAATCTTTGAAAAGTATTGAGCTCCATGCAGTTGGTCAAATAAATCATCAATACGAGGTAGGGGATACTTGTTCTTTATCGTTATAGCATTGATCTCCCTGTAGTCGATACATAACCTCATAGATCCATCTTTCTTTTTAACAAAAAGAACAGGGGCTCCCCATGGAGAAACACTAGGGCGAATAAATACCTTATTACTCAATTCCTCTAGTTGTTTCTTTAGTTCGACTAACTCTACAGTGGCCATTCTATAAGGGGTCTTCGATATAGGCCTTGATCCAGGAATCAAATCAATGGAAAACTCAACTTCTCGTTCTGGAGGATGTCCAGGTAAATCTTCCGGAAATACATCTACAAATTCTTTCACAACAGGTACATCCTCTATTTGAACATTACTTTCCTCACCGACAGTTATTTCATTCTCTTCCTCCCCAATAATTGAATTAAGTTGAGCTACTGGGGGTGGATCTAAATAAGAATTAGGTGGTGACGATTCTGCTCTAAAAATAAGGTGTTCCTTATCATTATCATCAAGAATCGTAACCTCTTTCTTCTTACAATAAATCTTCGCATCATAGTCCGAAAGCCAGTCCATACCTAGGATTATATCAAACTCAATCATAGGTATGATGATGAAATCAGCAGATAAAGAAAATTTATGTGCTCTAATGGGGACTGATTCAAAAAACTTTGTTGCAACGATACTTCCCTTAGGAGTTTTGACTGACAACTCCCTTATTAAATCAAATTGGAAATATCTAATTTTCCTAGCAAACTGTGAAGATATGAAACAATGCGATGATCCAGAATCAAATAATGCATTTGCTAAACCTGAGGAAACCATTAAATTACCTGCCACCACGTCTTTCGGAGCTTCTAACTCAGCAGTAGTGATAGCATAAGCCTGGACTTGATCCCTTGGCCTTTTCTGAGGTAAGTTCTCCTGACGCTTAGGACATGCATTTGCATAATGCCCCATCTCCCTGCAATTGTAGCACTGAACGTTGGTAGCTTCCTTCTTCCCCTTGCAATCATGAGCTTGGTGGCCTTTTTCACCACACTTGTAACAGACTCCCATTCCCTTCAGGCAAGCACCGGGGTGTTTCTTCCCGCATTTACCACAAGATGGATATTCAACCTTTCCCTTCTTCCCCTTATTTCCATTCCCAGATTGATCAGTAGGTCTCTTCTTCTCTTGCTTCGCTTTAAAGTCATAAGACTTAGAGAATTCCTTTTCGGTCTTGATAGCACATGAGACAATGTCTTCGTACGATGAAAAGGATTGTGAGACTAATGCTCGACGGAGAAATGGTTTTAACCCATCAAAGAAATGATCAATCTTACTTCTTGGGTTGCGTATATAATCTCCAGCATACCTCGCTAACCTTGTAAAGTTAGCCTCATACTTTGTGACATTATCATCCTCCTTTTGTCTCAGACTTAGAAATTGCCTTTCCATATCCGCTCGATGGTCGCGAGGGAAGTATTTTTCTAAAAACAGATCTTTGAACTCCCTTCATTCCATATTTGATACTTCATCATCTTCCTTCATGTTTTGAATCAATGACCACCATTGATCAGCATCTCCAGTGAGGCGGTAAACTGCCATGATAACTTTTTCCCTTTCACTGCTCCCCAAAGCCTGAAATATTTTCTCTAGAGAAAATATCCATTGCTCAGCTACTAATGGATTTGTATTCCCATTGAAAGTTGGTGGTTGTTGCCTCATGAATCGATCTAACATTGATCCTCCATGCTGTGGATCAGGGTGCTCCATACGGGTAAGGTTATTATTCATAACCTGAGTAAGTTGTCCCAGTATGGTGATTAGCTGATCGGCACCAGTTGCATCACCAGCCCCACTATAATTATCTTGAGCAGGAGGGCAATCCCTACATGGAGTGCGTGCATTGATACAGTTTCCATTTCTTCCACTAGGCGCCATTTCTAAACAATGGCATAAACTAGATCAGTTTATGAATCAAAATACATAATCCCATACTTATAAAACACTTAACATAAATTGAACTATTTATGGATATAATCCATAATCATAAAAATGTTTTCTTTGAGGAATTATATACTCATAAACCCTTCATAATGATTTGTAAAGAAAATGAGAGTTATCCTAAGAATATCCCCCGGGAGTGTCGTAACCAAGAGTGCAGTAAGGCCCGTTGTCGTGCACCAGTTCCCGTTCGAGTCTAGCTCAAAGCGGTGTTTTCGGGTTTTACCCCTAGGTACATCTGTGCCAGAGCCGCCTCTACCTACTCGTATCCAGACAGGGATGTATTGCTCGGAAAACTCACAAAATTTCTACAATACCAAAATTCTAGGAAGTTCTTCTATACTAATCCTCAAAGTTCATCTTAGGTCTACGTGCTCTAATCAGAGTTTATCTAAATCTAGCTTCCAAGGTTTGTACTAAACTCCCTCTGATACCAACTGTAACGCCCCAACCCCAGCTACCCAGAGTCGGTGCATTACTTCGTAACATTGGCATGATCACAAGAAAGATCAAATCTCGAAAGACCGATTGGTTTAGTAGCCTTGGAAACACTAGATATATTCATAAAGTTTTACATTACATTTCAAAGTGAAAAACTACTACAACAACAAAGTCTTCATATCCACACTATTAACCCCTCATAATATCCCTGCAAGTCAATCATAATTTACTTCTTCACTACCTGGGAAAAATAAAACATAGAAAAGGGGTGAGCTCAAATGCCCAGTAAGGATAACAATATAGCGGAACATTCAAAATAATCATAAACATTTAAGGCAATGAATTACTAAAACAAAAGCCTTTTAAACATGAACTTCAACATAGTATGGAAAAAGTAAAATGAAATAATGCCATTTACTTATTCACATGGATATTCTACTAATCGAATAATCACATGCAAAATCAATAACCACTTTCATAATGTTGGAATGCATAATGCCAGACTATCATAACCACATAGCCAAGGCCTCGTGCCAAGACTACAAATAAGATTTTGTCAAGGCCTTGTGCCAAGACACTAGTTTGTCTCATGAGACCTACCGATGCATCGAGGAGCTATAGCGGGCTCCACCCGTCACTTATTAAGTCCAATGCATTCCCATATGAAAAGGTTTAAACATAACATAAACATTCGTATTAAAACTAGCATACGAAATGTCAATAATTTCACCATAAACTATGAATGGTATAAAAATAGAACATCTATAGTCAAACATATCACAAAACCTTCAATACAATATAGAAGTTTTGTATCATAATAAATCAACTTCAAATAATCTTAAAATCCGTCAAAGGATGTTGACATAGATGAAATCAAAATTCTTTTTAAAGAAATATCTCCTTTTATTTTGAAATCATTTAAGATCCATATAAAATAAAACATTTTCTTTGAAAATATTCTTATAAGATTCTAAGTAAAGCTTTGAAGATTTTATAACGGCGTAAAATTACCGCACCCGCCGTATAAGTTAGAAAAACATTCTTACCTCAATTCTGTCGAAAAGGTTAAAAAGGACCTTGTTTTGAAAACGACGGAAAGATTCCTTTATAAACCTCTTATAAAAAGTCAAAAAAGGGTATAAATGACTTTAACCCATATTCTTGTAAATAGTAAAAATGTTTTGAAATACATTTCGAAGAAACATGGATGTGGATGATAAAGAAATCCCAGTAGATTATTACGTATAAACAACCTCGGATAATGAAGAGATTGTGAAATAAACCCTTACCTTGTACTTTTACTTTTTTGGGGTTGGTTAACCTCCTGTATAATGGTGAAATAATTGTTATTAAAATATACAAGAATCATATACATTAATATGATATCATATATGATCTTTTAACATTGATTTATTAATAATATCTTAGTATTATCGTCGTTTCAGGTGATAATCGATTCGTTCTTCTTAAATGTTTGGTTACGTAAGACATGTTTGTAATGGATAGATTAAATCTTATTCATAATCAGAATGATATTAACATTATTCTTAACCCTAAAATGAGAATAAGACTTGAATGGATATGATGGAGGATGGATCTCACCGCGTTCGTGGAGACGGTAGTCCGTACGTACGCACGAACGCTACTTCCATTTAATTTTTATTTTAAAAGAATTGAATCCAAATGATACATAGGTATATTACTATTCCAGTATAATATAATATTTTATATATGTTACTTAAGTTCATTAACACCATCCTTTATACGTTCCATGTGTGGTATGAACGAGTCATATCATTTTAAGGGGGCGGTAGTCCGCACTTCCTCAAATGAAATTATCGTATGTATATACAACATGAAACAAATAATGGTATGAAATAAAATGGAATTACAGAAGCTTATATATAAAATATATATCATTAATATCATATTTAATTACAGTTCCATCATAATGGCCACCATGAGAGGCGGTAAGATGTATTTGAACAATCATCGTTTCGTGAGGCGTTAGTTTGCCATCCACAGAAACATTATGTTCATCATCCATTAGATGGAGTTGTGTGTATGTGTAGTTTGATTCCTTCTTATAAAAACATCCTAGTATATTGAGTATACTGGTGTTGTTACAAAAGAAAGGAAATAAAAAGAGTTTGGGGGTTGGAGAAGCAAAATAAATGAAAATAATTTAAGAGAAATCGTTACCTTTAATTTAGGTAACTCACTTTGGTTGGAACCAAAGGACTTCTTGAAATGCTTTCTGCCTAAGGGTAAGATTCAAGGAGGAGGAGAGGGATGTGGGGAGCTTAGTTGGGCAGAGTTTGGACGAGCCAAGTGGCTTGAGAGGTGTGAGGAATGAGTAGAAGTGGTCTCCTTTTATAAGGGAGAGGAGGGGCTCTTTAGGAAAGTGTGAAAGTATTACTTTATAATATATTTGTATTCGGTTTATAATGCTCCAAAAATCATTGAGGTCGAAGATAAGATGACTCATATTCTAAATAACATCAACCAATAAGAATTGGACAGGTTTTAGATAATATTTTAATCATTATAATCTTATTTATTTAAATGATTTATTAATGAGGTAAACATTGCATCATTATTGTGTCATTAATAATTTAAATTATTTGATGTCTAAAAATTATAAATAAAATATCATTATGTAGGAAATCTTTTTATCTTTCTAATTAATATTTATAATCGAAAATCCAACATGTATAACCCTATGTAAAAATTGTTCTTCTAAAAGATGTAAGCTTATGCCATTTTTATTTTTATTTTAACTTTATTAATATAATGTGTCATTATCACTTACAAGTGGATCCATGGGGTCTCAAAACAGACCCAAAGATGCCCATGGTCGACCATGTATCAACCAATAGGGTTAAGACACGTTTTAGGGTAATTTAGTATTATTATAATATTATTTTTTTAACCCTTATTTACCGGATTTACCCTTTAACCATGGTAAATAAAATATTTACCGCAGTAATTATTCAAAATGTGTAAAAATAAAAGTTACCTATTTACATAATTTGGACATCCTGATTCCAAATATGTAATCCATTTTCCTAAATTCAAAACACAGAAGTGTCAGAAATTAATTTAAAATTAATTCCCGCTGTCAAAACAAAAAGCGTGTTTTTAAGAGGTAATAACTATCAAAAGATTGACACTTGTTTATGTTCGGTTTAATTGTAAAATTATGTCCAATGACCAACATTATATTAAATGGTAAAAATATATTCTAAATATACTTTAAAACCACTCAAATTCACAATTTATCACTATTAATTATTTTGATTAAAAAAGTTGTTTTTAATTAAAATTTAGTAATTTTCACTATTCATCAAAATATGAAAGTTATCCGAAATGTACCAAAATTTCACCCTAGGCTAATTTTGATATTCCGAATCCAAAAATGAAGTCCATTTTCAAATATAAAATATATATAATTTCAAAAAGTAGGTATTATTATTCACAACGACTAGTTTAATTAGTTGTGGTGTGTGTTAGAACTCGAGGTTGCGTACAACACACGCTATCGCATTATTCGAAGGGAAACGTACCGTGGAAGCTTGGGGTGTTACATTCAATGTGAGATATTAAAATTTAAAGAACCTACTTTAGGTTTTCTTAAATGAAAATATCTAAATATCATGTTTTTATGCCCAAATATTCATTAATAAAATATTTACATCACCAGACCATACCCGATGAAATCACTTTTAAAAAATACATGATTCAGTAGAAATTGTTAAAAAAATAATGTAATAATTATTTTACAAAATATCACTAATTCAAATGCACTACATACACAGTAAAAGATTAAAAAACATATTCACTCTCAGTCATAGAATAATGATCAAAAGTTCATCAGTATGTCAGTACTCTAAAAATGAGTCTTGTTGTTCTATTTATAGATGTTTTTTGTAATTAAAATATCATAGAAATTTCATATTCCATTTTTCACCAATAAAGAGGTTCATGTAAAAAATATATAAAAACATTCAGTATTAAAATCATGTATATGAAACTTCCATAAAAAAATAAACACTCTAATAATAACCAAAATTACAAAATTTAGTGATTACAAAAAATATGATAACTAATTGCAAAGAATACCTAGACATAGAATTATTCAGCCTACTATATGTATCATTAAATGAGTGACACAACAAAAACCAGGTATATATTTTGAACTATCATTTGAAGAAAATATATGATTTGTTAGAATTAAAAATAATGTGAAACAATTAGATTGGTTAGTACACTAGGGTAATAACACCCATATTATTGTTTAAGAAAACATCTTATATCGTTGTTTTACATAGAGCATGATGTGGCCCTAGATCATTAACCAATAATTTCAATACTAAAACAATAACAAAAACCAAATGTAAAAAAACATAAAAATTGATCAAAAAGTAATAACCTTGAAAAATATATTATTTAAATTTCATTATACAACATTTGTTACCCTTCACCAAAAATATTGGATTATGTACCAATATTAGATCCCCAATCCATGTCCCATGATTACCTAAAATATCCACTCAAAATGAAGAATCTTTTAATAGTACAAATATTGGGATAATAGGTGAGATCTTTTACTAAAGATAACATGACTATTTTCTATATATTGGGATATAAAATTTTGAATTGTTGGATTCATCGGTATAATCACATGAAGTGTTTAATATACTTGTGTTTTCAAAGTGGTGAGTTTTTTAAAGGAAATTGATGATGAAAAAAAATTATGTTGTTGTTAAAAATCACTCAATGGGTTAACAAAATATGATGGCCTTGTATGTAATCCATAGAAACCATTTAATTATCATTAAATCTGAAATTTTAGTGAAATTATTAGAGAAATATATTTCATGTGTTGGAAATAACCTCAATAAAATTAAATGGAAATAATTATCTAGTATCTATTATGAATTTTCAAAGTATATGGTATCTTTTGTATCAAAAAAGTAAATATATATGAAAAATAATAATAATATAAATGTCTAAATAATAAGCATTGGTTTAAATTATTATATAAAAATTAATTTAAGATTCCAAATTTCCATAGCATATACAATATATAAATATTCACAGTATATATATACATATTTTTACACAAACACATATATACATATATTTAAAAATATTTGAATATATTTTTCAATATTTATATTAAGAATATATATATATATTCTATACATAAAAACCTCTAAGGGTATCCATGAATTTCAAACATCTTCTTATCATAAAAAAATGGTTCACCAATCCTAAAACATTCAATCATAAAATTAACCAAACATTATTTATTTCCCTATCATAACAGCTAAGAAATGAAAACTGATCGAATATATGGCTAAGGGTTTGGATTTTTAGATGGATCTTATTCAGAAATAGTTGCAAATATTATCACTTGAGTCCTTTCATAAAAAATTTCCATATTTCTTATTTCCATAGATTCCTTTACCTGTATTAATTTATGAGAATTTCATTGAATAATTTTACTGTCAGAATATACCATAAAAAACTATTATATATATTCACTAAAATACATTCTCACCCACTTGTGCATTCTAATAGAATACCAAATTTCTAAAATATTTTAAATAAAGGAGAATTCTATAAGGAATATAATATTTATATATGAAAATTTTTTTATGAAAAATACATTCTGTTAATCTAGTGAGACATGGAAAGATAATCCCTATCTTGGAAATTGCCGAGTGTTTATAGTCTAATTAATTAATGTTTTAACTCTAAAATAAAATGATAAAGGATTTAATTTTTTGTGTGGATGTCAGAAAAAGATATGAAAATATTTTAGAACAATGTGAATAATATCTCAACCACATAGAACATATAATGATATATATTTATAAAAAGTTTTTTGTTCTATTTTTGACTAATAATATACACATTGATTATGTTTGAAGACAATATTGGAATGTGTTGGTGATTATATTAGAAAATGGATATAGAATATTATCATGAGCATTAAATCATGAATAGAAGTAACTTGTTGTTTATAAGAGTATATATATTTAGACAATAACATATACATTATATTGGGTATATACCTACTTGGATCTATCATCGTATTTTATTAAGAAAATTCCAACTATAATATATAAATAACAAAAATAAATAAATATTTATGAAGAATATATAAAGCTTCTTGCATTGCTCATCTTACTTTTTCACGAACATACATCCTTGAATACATAGTTAAAATAAATTAGTTTTTTTAACATGTATTATTTATCAAGAATAAATACCTTCATTAAATGTATTAGTTTTTCAAGAACAGGACTACCTAAAAAATTGTTGTTATGAAAGAAAATATATCGAGGGAATAAAATATACACATAGTTGAATATATATCTATATGGACAGATCATAAGAGTTTATTAAGAACACACCTATTTGAATATATTAATAAAATAAAAATATATTTTTTGAAAGAAAATATACTAATACTTACATTTATCAGAGTATTTTTTTCATGAGCACAATTGATAAAATATATAAATAACTTAAATAGTGATTTTGAAGCAAGTATTATTTATATAATTGGATGGAAAATATTTTTTCAACAAGATACACTTCATAAAAATAAATTATCATATTTTATATATGTTACTGACAATTTCCAATTACATTTGTCAAATACTACATGGTGAGGTGGAAATATTATAGTAGTTCCCAAAATTTCTAGTATATAATTAATCTCTAGGTAATATCATTACTATCACAAGGTGGAAATGATTTTAATGTTAATGGTAGTATAATAAATACTTATTGAAACCTTTATAAAGTTAAATAAATTTTAAAATGGAAGGATTAAAATTAAAACCATGTCTTAGTGGATTAAATAAAATAATGGTAACATAATATCATATAATAATCTTTTTCCACTTAATATATAAATTTATAAAAATAATTACATGTATTGGACTTCATTACAAGGGTGAATATAAAAATAATCCAAATAAAAAATAACAAGAATATAACCATACACTCATTCTTTAACCAAATTAATATATTAAAATATCCTCATATTATTCTATAATATAATATTATTTCATGGAAACATTCCATGGAAAATGGTAAATAAATGAAACCAATATAAAACATGAAATAATTTATCCATTAAATCCACTATTAACACATAATATGCCTAAAAAATATTGAAATAATTATAAATGTATACAAAGAAAAAATTATAGAATAGAAAAATAATATTTGTTCGGTTAAAATTATTAATCCCCAATAATTATTCATGAATAAAATAATGACTTATTGGAATACAAATTCCTTCTCCAGATTCTGAATTTCTTCTCACACAGACATGTATCCTGGTAAACAACAAAACAATCTAAAAAATAATAAATCATGAGTTCTAAAAAAATATAATTTAATAACATGTAAACCAAATACTATAATATTTTTTAGTGTAAAACATATGTACTAAATAATCATATAAGGCTTGAAATAATTCATGAGAATAATAATGTATGAACAATTTATTTAAACATCAAATTTATAAAACATTATAACATAAAAATACAATTTTACTAATTTAAAATTATTAAATTACATCACATAAAAAAGATATTTATTATATAATGCACTTATATAATAAAATATATAAACTTATCACATATGATAATATATTTTAAAAATAAAAAGTGTTTTTTATATTAATAGAAATATGCAAAATTATGTTTTAGAAAATTATTTCTGTAATTGAAAACACTTCTAATGAAACACTTGAAAAATGTGATATGTTCTACAGGATGTTTTCAGTAACTGCTATAAAATAGACCTTGATGATATAAAAATTATTCCATAGATCCTAAAATCGTTATTACACCGATAATATTCATGTAATATTAGTACTATTTCAATTTGGGTATCATTAGATTGTATAATGGAATACAAAATGTGATTTTAAGTCACCACTATAGAGTTTCATAAATATAATCAAGGGGTAATATGAATTATATCCTTGTCACACCCATGAAACAGTCCGTGCATGTAGAAATAGTGTAAAATAGTATTTTGAAACAACAATAATATGGGATCCAAATATGTAATTAGTATGGGGTGAAAATCATGATATTTTATATTCAGAAAATAAATATGATTGACTTATTAACTTAACAAGTATTATAATTAAATAAAAATCAATATCAATTAGATACTTTTGGAGATAGAAAATTATATATAGAAATCCATTTAAAGTGGAATATTGGGGAAAATAAACAAAAATAAGTAACATGTTTCATATAATCATGGACATAAAAATTCCTATAAAAAAATGTATTGGGAACCTTAATTTTTTTTTCATATTCAATTAGATAGATGATCAGGAGGAAGTTATTTTTTATAATAATTTGTGGAATGGATTATTTTTATAAGGTCAACTGAATTGGTTTTGTGAGATTTCATAGGTGGATAAGGATCTCAATAGTAGGGCTTGGTTTGAGTGAGTAAATGAGGAGGTTGTGTGGACACGTAAAAGTAGAATGAATGGGGTTGTACATGTTAAAGGAAGAGGTTTTTGATAGGTGGGGTAGCCACATGAATGGCATGTCGATGTAATGTTAGAGGATGATCGCAGGGAGGTGGTGGTGGATGTGCTAGTGTGCATCTGAGAAAGAGGTAGGTATTCCATGTAAGAGGTACATTAGTGGCATATATTTTTCATCAATAATAAATAATTATAAAATTATTTTATGTATTCATATTTGTTTTATATAAAATTAATAACTATTTACCTCCTTTCCTATATTACCAAATGATACACAAAAATGATATTTGTGCATCTGTATGTTGTACCGTCTCAATGATGTTTCAAGTTTCATATTCCTTACCCACCTTACCCGATTGGAAAAAAATATTGAATTTATTTAATTGATATGGTATTAATATAATTTTCTAGATTATGAAATTATAAAATATACTGAACAATTTACCATATCTATGAAAAAATATATCATCAACCATTTGTACATGAAGTCTACGGCCTCCATTGAAATATTTATTTTCAGTTTTTTTTTCATGAAAGCCATTCATGGATATCCATTAGAATTGGTATCACAGTTAAATATTAAGTTTATTTAATTATTATGGTTTTGAAAGTAAAATTTTCACCACTAATCAATTATTTTTGGAATAAAAAATTATGGTGAAGTCAGCTGGCCAAAAGTAAATTCAAAGAGAAAAATATTATTTCATCATATTATATAATAAACTAATATTGGATTTATTTTTCTTATAATTCATCCAAAATATTATATATCACACAAATTGAATGTAAATAAGTTCATTATTATCTTTTTATAATGATATTGGACCTAAATCACTTCATAATAATCAATTAATATTTATATGTTTTTGTTTGGGTTAGTATAACCACCTACATGAGAAATGATAAAAAATATTATAATAGATTAAAATGAGAAAATAATTAATAAGGATATATGATTTAAATAAAAAAATAATTATTTTATATTTTGTTTTAAGGGTTTTATTAATTTTTAAATAATTTGGAAACCACTATTCATCTGTTAAAAAACATTAAAAATTGATTGTTGCAAATTTCATCTAAAAAACATGTAACAAAACTACAAAAAAAATGAAATTATATCATTATAAATAACCAAAAATAATACTTTATTATACCTTATATTATCTGATAATTATGAAATTTTGGATAATTATGAAGAACCATAAGACTATTATGAAACTAGTTTAAAATGATCATGATTATGCACAAAATGTTAATAAATTTTATAATACATAACTAATATATGTTTAGAGAATAATTATAAATGAATTTATAAAAGGATACAGATTTGATAATTTTTCTTAAATATAGTATCAAAATATAAATTTTTCTAATATAATATATTCATCTATTTTAGTAAATGTTGAGAATTAAGGTAAGGTTTTTTTGTAACTCTATTTTCTTCCATTGAGATACAAACATTAGTATTGAACACTACTGTTAGAATTTAGATTTAATAAAAAAATTAAAAAAATTATGTTATTAAATCCTTCGATTATATGGTTCTACAATTATTCATTATTACATAAATTTCAAATGATTCTTACCTAAATGATTTTGTTACTTTAAAGGGGATTCATTCGTCAATTCCACACCATTGATACTTTTTTATTATTTTTCACCACATATTATTTTGGTTGTTTTATCTATTGTATATATAATATATTTAATCATTATAATATAAAATTTCATGATATACAGTGTTTCATTTGAAAAAATTTCCAAATGGGGTTTTGAATCAAATGCTTCTAAATATTATATGTTATTTAACTCTACATTAAATTCAATGAAATTTTTCCTATAGTTCAAAATATTTTATTTTATGTTTTTTTATTTACTATCCTATAAAATTAATTCAAAATTAAATTAATTACAGTTATTATATTTTAGTTTCATGGTATCTCACTCATGTTCATTAAATTGATAAGTTTTTAATAACATAAGGGTTTTTACATCTCTATTTTCATTCATTGACATGTGATTCATATTCCACAATTTTTTCCATTTTTGGTAAATATTTTAGTCATGGATTAGCATATAAATCCACTAATACTATTTTATTATTTTATATTAACCTCAAAGAAATCCTTCACTTCTTTTTTCATACTAAATTATCCATTTTATAGGAACAAATTTTTATTCCTATGTATTTCCTTGGAGAAAAATCTATATAAACTTCAATTTATTGGATTGTGTAATCTAAAATAGTTTAAATAAATGTATTGGGGAAATATGTAATATAAAATTATACACATGTCTCTATATGAGGTTAGATTTAGGGATGCCTCACTGAAAAAAAAACTTCATTAAATATTTGTTGAATTATTTAAAATTCATGTAATTTTAATTTCAAAAATGTTTGTTTATTAAGTAACAAATAGTTTTTGTTATAAATATTATATTATATTTATTCCATCATATAGTGAATGAATTTAAATTAATTAGTTACTTTTGGGTCTTGGAATATATGGCAACTTGATGCATCCAAAGGCCTCATAAAATAAACAACTTTTGGTATTTTTATGTATGCATGTTGAGAAAAATGAAATTTCTAGAAACAAGTTATAGGAAGTAATATCATTATTTCTATGATCACAATTTGTTAGCATAGGAAATATAATTACCTATCCAGGATTATGCATTTAATCACCAATAAAACATCTATTATTATTAATCCTATTTTTATTCCATTACATTCAATTTAAATATCATTCTTTTATTTTCAGTCTATTATGAAATTATTTTTGGTTTTCAAATCCTTTCATAGTATTGATGATCGTATAATGATAAATTAAGATCAATTATTTTTATCTCCAAATTTTATTTTTTATATCATTTTATATCACCCCTCATTATGTTTACATTTAAATAGATTAAAAAGAAATTTGTTACACATGAATTGTCAAAGGTAATAGAATTTGTGGTGAATTATTCTTTCATTATTAAATAATGATTATAGACCTCATATTTTCTTAAATTTATTAACAAATTGTATTTATTGTGAATAGAATTCAATTTTTATTGATTATTTTTTATAACTCTCTAAAATACTAAACCTAAAATTTCCTTCGAATGAATGTGACTTGATATTGTAATTGATTTGGTTAATATTTATATGAATAAATTGAGTGGATTTGGTTAATTTTAAATATCCTATATAAAGAATGTCTTTTACAAAAAAATTTGATGGTTGGGACTCTTTTTTTACAATTTCTAACAACTCTGTTTTTCATAGTTTGATCGTATTAGTATTTTTATATAAATATGTACAATTTTTATCAAAGTTAGTGTTGTTTATTTGGGTTCACGTTACCTTGAAATTTATATATTACAACTATGAATATATATTTATGGGGAAATTTATTTTTTTCATAATAATTGTTTTCCCGTTTTTTTATCTCTGATGGAGAATTTGGGACCTCACTCATTTTTGCAATGCGGGGTTTAACCTATTTGTGGAATAAGGTTTTTTATGGTCCTATGTTTAGTTAATGGAAAGAATTTACAGGTAAATTAAATATATTTATTCAATAATTTATTTAGTTTATGAAATGTGTAAAAATAGCCCCAAATACAACTATTTATACATCATTTTGATGATTCCTTAGGGTTATATGTATAACCCTATGATATTAGAGTGATGTAAGGTATATCTGTTGGTTTTGGAGTCTTTTTAATGTGGATATATGTGGAATGGTTGAGGGATTCATTATATGAAAGATGTATCTTCTAGGATAATTACATTATTCATTAGTGAATGTGAACTTTGCTAATGATCAACCCATTCATGATGTAGGGATATTTATTTTATGGATTTCCTCCCCTTTCTAATTTGATGGTCGAAAGAGATTCCAATTATTTTTTAGTAATCTGATTTAAACAAATTAACTGAGGTTAGAAAATTATCAGTGAAATTAAACCTAATTTTCTATTTTTTGCACTCATAATTAATGCCTTTGTATTCCAAATATTTTTTATTATTGGTCAAGATAAAATTGGACAATGAAAATTTTATATATTTTTGTTACATTCTCACATTAATATTCTTTGAGTTTTTTATGTCTCCTCAGAGGTCATCAAGTCATCATTGATGGGTTGGTTTTAGGGTTATCAAAGCCTTTTAATTTTTGAATGATACACAAATGTCCTAGTGATTAAAAATTTTAGATATATATAGGTGTATTTCCAAAATTTGGGAATTTAATGTTTTGTTTACGACCCTAAATTCTAATAGGAGGTGTGACCACTACCGCTCAAGAGATTAGTTTTATGATTTATTGCACCAAGAGGATGGGTGTTAATAGTTAGGGAATATGTATCTATATGATTTGTGGATTATGGTTAATAAATTAAATTAATTTTATAAGAAATAGAGTATATAAAATTCATGTGAATACCAAGACTCTTATATTTTAAGAAGGATACTATGCACCATGTAATCTAGATGATCTCACACCATGTACCTTAGGATATCATGATGGATATTTTTTTAGCCCATGTTAATTTTTACACGCAATGCGGTAGGGACCACAAGTAATTTGGAACTACTCATGTAGTAGGTACGGGTTACAAGAATAAATTCCTAGGAATTTGGGTGAGTATATACATTTTTCCACAATTAAGTACCCACCGTGTGGATACACATGGATATCATTGACTTGTCTAGGGGAGTCATTTGAAGACATTTTGGTGATGTAAATGATTTTTCTCCCATTTATTTGTAGATTACTTTTCCTATAAGAATATACCTTTATTATCTCCTTCTTATGGACATTCATTTACACCTGTGAGTATCATATCCTGAGTAATATTCACCAAATGATGATATGGATGACTCTATTTTAGAATCTGGGATATAATGGTGGTGTTACAGGGAATATTATTCTTACAATGATTCTTGGTTGATGGTAGTGATCGACTTTTAACCATAGAGAAATTATGTGGTTCGAACTCCCATACAACACTAGAGTGCATGTACACATTACTCTTTATATTCGAAGGGTAGATACACCCCTAGATAATAAACAGTGAGATTAATCTATTGATGGAGTTTTACTAAAAATCTTCAAGCTTTAATAGAGAGTTGTTCATTCAATGGATATAGTTTTATCTTTGAAATGGGGTTCATTATCAAGGAGGATGACCTATACAATGATCTGTATGAGGTTATGTATGGAACATAGCCTTTAAGGTGAGGCCTTTGGACCTACAGGTATGATCATCATCATCCTTATCTAGTTTATAATATTGAGAATCCTCTCCTCATATTATTGAGGTTTCACTATGATCATATATGTTGTTCGGTTTTCTATTCCATCATTATCATTGGGTTGAACATAATATTGTATTCTTTTTCTTCCATCATATTTTCATTGTATAATTCTAAGAATGTTTTTACTCACCATATCAATTGATATTACCACACATGTTCTCTAATATAAAGGAGTTAGATAGTTCAATGATGACCATGGTGAACCTAAATTCAATGGAGCATAGCAATATATGGAGGTGCAAGACAAGTTCTGTGGTCAGTCATAGAGAATGTGATATGGGATCACAATAGTTTTTTCCACATTCAATTCTATTGATGTGGTGACATTTTTTATGGATGTAAATATATTTTACCACTTTATATATTTTATTTTACCTTGCTTCACATTGATATAATATATATTGGTTGTTTCATGCATTTTTAACTCCCTAGACATTCCAGTTTTATTCTTATACATCTACAGTACTACATGAATCTACATGTGTGAATGTGTACATGTATATTAGGATATGTAATCTCATTTATGTGATATCCTCACTCAATTGTTTTCACCATCCCATGGACAATTCGTGGTAGGCTTGGGGTGTCACTCTCTGCTTAATAAAGGGTGAGGCAGGTCCCTTGTTTGATAGGTCATAATAGAGCAGTACTAAAATAGCTTTTAACTAGGGTATGTGTTTAGAGTTATAAATGTTGTAAGATTGTTATAGGAACATAGGTAAATAGTTTTAGAGATTCTCAAGTTCATATCTCAGGCCAAAGAACCTAGTGACGGAGTAATGTACAATGTATCCATATACTAGGGCTCTGAATACATGTTAGTAAACTAAGAATGGAAAATAATTAGCTACATTAAATCAATTGTTATATAAATCACATAATATTGATATCGTTGAATTAAATTTGCTTCTAGATTAATCTCTCTAGGTATTTTCATTTATCAATAGCATTCCTTATCAACATTAGGGATTCCTCTTTGATGACATCTTGGGAGGATTTTGATATTCGGTCAGGATGATGGCCTGTTCAGTTATGAGGCCTCACTATACGAACATATTCCGGAACTATTCCATCTAAGAGATAATATATAAAATAATTAACCTGAAATGATTCTTTTGTATCAACTTACAATGGTCCAGAATGATTCCTCGCTTCATGTTGGGAAACAGATATCTCCAGCCAATTTCTATGATGTTGTGAAAAAGCATAGCTAAATATGCATATTCTAGTGAAATATGACACTACAGATTCGTGGCATAATGATTCAAAAGCAGTGGATGTTTTGCTCAAGTTATCCTCCATTTTCTTCATGATTTTATGGACCCCATCACAATAGATGTTGGCACTTTCGAAAATTCTTCTTCAATGAGAAGAAGGGTAGGGGGTTCTAATCACTAAGTACCATTATAAGATGGTGAAATGACCTAATTTGACCACCACCACCATGTGTACCTAGATATTCTTGATGGGATTTTAGTCATGGGAATATACATTTAGATGTTATACCGGGATATAATAGGGCATCTCATTAGATTATTCTAGTTATGATCTTTATTATCTCTACTTTATATCCATTACATATAGAAACATGTGTGATTAAATCCTACATCTGAAGATCCATTTTTCAAGAGTAAGACCTTTATGTAGAGAATTTAGAATATCATATGTGGGTATAGGTTCATACATGGATTGGTTCTTCTATGTCACTATTTTCCATTAGTACGAGTTTAAACATTGTGTAGAGGGTTTCTTTTGAGATCTCATATCCATTTTAATTAAACTATATGATTTAATTTTATGTTTGTACTGGTTATCGACATTTTATGTATTGATAGACTATTATCATAAGATATTAATATGAATACATAGGGATGGGGCAAGATTCTATTTATTTGGTCAGAATGATCTTATGGCTAAGAGAGTGGTCTCCCAAGAAGGATGTTGAATCCTATCACCCATAATTTTAGGAGTTTTTTCACATGGTGTGACGAGCTCAAAAAATGTATAGATTTTATTCTTAGAAGAGTATTATATGGAAATATTTCATGAAGATTTTATATGGTGGCATCCAATGTGGGTTAATGTCATTTGCATCAACTTTCTTCATGGGATCACAATAATATCTTCTATAGTATATCAGATGGAACCAAGTGAGATTTTGGATTTGATAATGTATGTGGATGACCATTGATTGTATTTATTTATCATAACTATTATAGCACCTATAATGTCTCGATTTTATTTTTTGAAAAGTATGTACGGGAACTAATGGATCTACATTGATTACTATCAACTGAGCCAAGTAGAGATCTAGAAAATGCACCCCTGATAGAGGGTTGATAAACTGTTTCACAAGATTAAAGGTGTGATTTTATTTTAAAAGGATGATATTAAGTACAACTATTGTAAATTGAGGGTTTAAAATTATGATATTCTTAAGATGATGTTCTAATGTCACTATAGGAATTTCGAGTTTTGGGTTTTTCCTTATCGAGTGATTAATTCACCAACATGGTTCAAAAAATGTAAGAAATTGATCATCAAATTCTTCATAGAAAATTTAGTGGGTATATTTATTTATGAAATTATTAAATACACTATATATGCGAAGGAACCTAATTTGTATTTGGGGAAGGTCCGAGATATACTGTAGGAGAGAAAATTATAGTTTAATATCTCTAAGTTCTATTTTTGATCTAAGAGGTTCACATTTTGGCTAATTTCATCTCAGATTATTTCTGTTTTTTAGATCCAATAAGGGTTTATATAGTGAACTCATTAGAACCACCCATTAGTGTTTCATAGGTGTATATTCTTCTCATTTTGGAAATGTACCATCATATTTTTTTTAGTATTATCCAGGATTTAATAAACAATGATTTTCTTGATGTGAATGTTATAGATTTATTTGTGGACTGAGTAGTATTAGATAACTATCAAATAAATGAGGTATAGGTTGACTAGTAGACCTGTATTGAGACTACTGGATGGATCTATTTAGTATATGGTGTATTGTGATGAATTTGTAGCAGGAATTTGAAGAGTTATGCTGAAAAGGTAGACATTGACCACATATTGTTCAGGGAAGTTGAGACCCCATGAGTAGAATTATGTGGACAATGAATTGGAGTTGATATAAATACTCTTTACCATGAGGATATTATGAAATTATATTCTTTTCATGCATTTGTTATATTACTCAAGTAACAAGCATGTCAAATACATGTTAAATCAACGTGACCTCTTCTTGAGAAAAAGGTATTGGGTGGGGTTTCTATTGGAATAAGAATTTGATATATTGTAAACTCCCTAGGATAGATATGTGGTGGTAGATTCCCTTAACCAGAAATCTCATTATAACTTGGTGGTGGAATTTAGAGTAGTTTTCCTTATTGAAAGTAATCCAATTACAGAATAGGTATAAAAATTCCAGATAAATTTTAATGATTTATCCCCAAATTTTTTATTGTGTTATAGTGTCAAATTTTTAGAAATCTACTAAAAGGTTATACTCAACCAGATATCTTAAGAGATACACCATATTTATTTCTAGAAGGAGGGGATAATTCTATAATTTTCTAGGGATATATTTTATATTTGAACATGTTTCTTGCGGATGTTTTGGGGGAGTTTTATTCTACTCCCATTGGTTGTATAAAATGGAATATAAAATATATACACATACATTTGTTGTTAGTTTTAGTGTGTTGGAATGAGTTGGGGTGTTGATGATTTTGTCTCTAAATGCCTAAGATTTCAACATGTATGGGTTGAATATCACAATCCAATAGTATTCATTCAACCTCAAAAATAAATTTAATTTAATTTTTATTATAATATATGTGATTTTTTATCGGTATTCTACAAAAAATGGGGGTCCATGATGTTCTTTAGGTGATTCTGGATATATTTACCGAGACTGGACACTTTGTTTCACTTTTGATAAGAGTTTGGTTATCCATTTATGGTGGCTGTATGTACAAGAGATTGTACAAAATCATGTATTACCCCAAATGACCTTCAACGACCATGATTCTATGGTCATTTCATAGGTTTTAGTTGGTTTATGGAATCCTATTTGGACTTTTTTATGACTTATCATGAAGTTTTTTCCACAAATAGATGAACATACCAAACAATCCATCAATGTTTTAGGGATTATTCATAGAGTGTATGTATTAGACATTGGTTGGAGCTAAGAGGATAACATACCAATGCTGTTGTTTTTGTATAATAAAACATATCCCACCACTATTTTTATGGAAATTTTTTAGGAACTATATAAGATAACCTTCATGACACCCATGTGTTGGACTATGATTAGTGATATATCTCTTGTTAGAATAAAACTAGTGTCAGGAATGGTGTAGAATATTCAAGTGAAATTTAAATGTATTATTATAGTCTATAATAAATATCAATATATTGTAGATTCATCTTTTAGACCTTCTATTTCATGCATGGTTGGAATTTTTTCCCAATAGTCTCTCAAAGATAAGGGATGGAAATATTTGGTTGAGGAAGCATGCTATAAGTGAGGTTCCTTGTGTCATTTAATTTCATTGGAAGTCTTGGAAAATTTTAATATTACTGGTACATACCCCCATAGTTGGACCAAGTTCATGACCTATTCCATGGGATTCCATCAAAGAGATACATGAACAACCCATCACACATTAGTGACTTTGATTCACTATAAATCAAGGTATGATCCACGTTCTCATTGTTCCCATTGAAAATTATGGATGGAAAAAAGACATGGTCTATCATGGAAGGAATATTCTGTTGGATTGAGTGACTATGAATCATGGTAATATTCTAGGGTTATCCTAATAGAATTAAATCTATATTAGGGCTGAGTAACCTTGACTATTTCTTTAGAATGCAATTTTCTATGTGAAAATCCCTCAAATATGGTAGAATGTAACAAATTTTATCTCTATAGGATAATCCTTTCAAAATATATATAATAATATATCTAGATTTTAAATATATTTTCTTTCATGGTGTGTTCATTTATTTATTGTTACCTTGATTGTTTTTCATGTTTGAGGTGATACTAAGTATTATTGATGAGGTTCCATGTTGTTTGTAGGTACAACACCGTTACTGTGGGATATTCACATATTAATGGGGTTACATGATGTGAAATAGTTTTTCATGGATTGTGTAGCTAGTTAAATATTTGACCAATATGTGTAGATTGAATAATCTTGGAAATAGACTCACATTTTGACTGTTATTCATGACATCTAATTAAATTCATCTATGGTGAGTAAATTTCCATATAAGTCAGTTCTTTAAAAAAACCAACAAATTCACTCTATGAATGGTTTACATGAAAAAAAAAGTTAGTTCAATGTTTTATCTGGATATTTCAGCAAAACTTACCCACATTTTTTCATAAATGTTCCCTCTCCCATTATAGGAAAACCTAATGTAGCTATTGGATGATCTTCGTCCCCAACCTCCTACATTGATTTGTTGGTTCTATGGGAGTCTCAATTGTTTTTTCTCATGAGTTACTCTCAATTTCCAATGGGGTTCCTTCCATTATTCTTCAAAGTTCCAAATTCTTGGTTTGGTTTTGTTTTGGATTGTGATTTGGGATGCACATTTGATAAACCTTCATGCAGTGTAGTTTGTTATGTGGGGTTTTAATAAAATTTGGGTTTATAGGACTTTCATTATCTCCATACTTCATGCAGCGAGATGGAAAAGATTCCTTGAGGTAGTTAATTCTGTCATTTGGAATTTTGGTTATCATGTGGGTGGGGTTTTCACTTATTTATATTAGGGAGGGTGGTTGTGTTGGCTTAATGAAATATCAAAAATTTGAATAATTGAAATAGATACAAAAAATGGGAATGATTATATGATTTTATAGATTTAAAATTATTATGATATTTTTACTGTATTGGATAAATTCCTTTCTAATACTTGTTGTCATTGGGGAATTTTTTTCAATTGTTTTGATAAGTTTTGAGGATCTCTTTTCATGTGATTTTTTTAATGTCACCCAGAAAATTAAAATTGGTTATTCACTTATATTTGGATACTGACATAGTTTCTCCCAGATATTGGATTTTAGGATAATTAACCTAATATATAGTTGTGGAATGTGATAAAATTCCCTTTTTATATCTGTAAACATATTTTTTAAGTGTTTCAATGTATGGATACAATGAAATTTTATGTGATGTTTGGTTTTCTTGGAAACGATTATGGGGAGGTGAGTGATGGGTTTTTTCTTGTTGTTCTCTTGTTTTAGTGAGGTAATAGTTGTTTGGACATACTTTTGGGTGGTGATTTGATGGTTTTTTAACCCCGATTTTTTGGTGGTTAGGAGATGGTTTTTTTGTTTATGCTTTTGGGGTTGCGAGGTGATGGTTTATGTTCCCATTCTTTTTTTTTCAGTGAGGTCATGGTTTCATTTTCCATTATTGTTAGATGATTATGTGAGGGTTCAATTAGAATGTTAATATACTCATGATGAATGTTTTAATTTTCCTTAAAGACCATGTATTGATGGAATAATTGTTTAGTAGTGGTTGAAATGGTTGGGTTTTGGTTTGTCTAATCAGAATGAAATGATTAATGAAAAAATAAATTAATTTTTATTTGGTTAAATGTAGATGTTGTTAAATAATTAAAATAATATTGTGGATAATGGAATTGGTTAGTACTGTGAGGTGTCTCTTTTGGTCAGTGTGGTGTTAGAAATTTATAGGTGGAAGTGGATGTTGATAATTTGGGAGTTGGATATTTTTTTTCAACCCATAGGTTGGGCTTATGTGTTTAAATATGTATATATTTTTATATTCTTTGTGATTTCTATACATACCCAACCCACATAGAGCATTATGTTCTAAGACACATATTTTCACACGGGTTTTGTTTGTCTTCAAACATCCTGGGGATGACGGTAGATGGATTTCTATCCTCTTTCTCTCTATATATATTCATCTCTATCTCTCTTCCATGCTCATAGATATTCATAATATTTTATGGTCATAGTTATGTTAGTGAACTTGATGATGGACCATATGTATTTGGGTGATATGTGATATGATCGTATAATGGAGAATCTTATAGAGGGGGTAGTTCATAGTAGTAGGAGGAAACAATATTTACTTACATAATTTCCATGATACTATACTACTATGGTTGTTGAAGTGGTAGTGATTTCAAAGCATAAGTGTATTTACATGAGTTTTAGGTGACCAAGCAGTATGGAGGTGGACTAGGTATCTGTGGGCATGATGTCATGTGACTTGGTTATGGGGTGAGAGTAAATGTTATTGAGAAGAGATAGGATAACTAGGACATTAATTTTTTTTTGAGAGGTGAGAATCATAGTTATAGTGGTGAAGGGTAATAATTAATGATATTCTCTTTGTTATGTTATTATACATGGTTTGGATTATTTGGTGAGAATTCTATTTTGAGGTTGGCATGGATAGTTGACAAGTTTTATTGTTGTTAGTTCTATTGTTTTCTCACATGTGCATTAGTTGGAATCATTGACATGTGAATGACATATTTTTTTCCTATTTTGAATAATTATATTCTAACCATACATATATAAATTGATTTTTAAAGTCTATGGGAGGATTATGTTGATCATGTTGGATAATAGTCACTCAGAGCATTTATTAAAATCGACATGTCAATGTTTTTTCATTCCTTTTGGGAATTTAATATTGGATAATTTTATTTGTATTATTTTTAATTTTTTAGGAATTATTTAAAATATTTTTTCCTTCTTATGTTATGTATTTATGTTTCTTATTGATGATTCTTCTTATATCTCTATCCTATATTATTACCGAATATAATGCCTAGAATTTAGTGTTATTTTTGTACCCTCCATACTAGTCACCAAACTGGGGCCTACTATAGGTGTGAATCAAGGGTCATTATCTCTCTCCTATCATTACATCATATTTGATGGTAGGGGGTCCTAAAATAATGGTTATATTGAGATGATGAATGATAGGATGTAGTTTGGTGTTAGGCATACTAAGAATTTCTGGGGTTTGTATGAAAATTGTTCTAGTTGAACATTGTTTAGGAAAAAGTCTATGGATACTTTCTAGGACACAATATTGTTAGGCCCCAATAATCCAGTGCATAGACTCTAAGCTTATTGAATGATCAAGTTATGTGAACATATTTTAAGTGTAGAGACCTATAATAAGTATATATATCATGATTAAATGCATTCTTATTTGAGTTGCGTTTTTTGGGAATGATATAAATAATAATGTACAATAATATGAATCTAAATAAACGACCATATTATAGAGAATAGGATTTTTTTTCTAATTTGTATATATGGATCCTTAGAATTTTCTGAATGAGCCTCATGAATTTTTGTTTTAGTTTGATAATCTGGTTGGAAATCATAGTGTAGATTTGTAAAAGGGGGATGAAGATTTTTAGAGGATCTTTCACACTTTTCAGAGGATGGAATTGGAGAAATTATGAGGCTAGTGTTTCAGATGTGGAGATAAGCAACTGGTTATAATAGATATAGATCACTATTAGGTTGGTGTAGTTCTTAGTGGACAACTGGGTCCCTTGAGAGGTAAGTCTAATGTGGGAATTATCACATCAATGGTGGATGATATATTTTATTGATGCTATGGAAGAAGATGTTTTGTGGAAGGAAATTCAGAATGCGTTCCAATAATAGTTACTTTTACCAACCATGAATAAAGTTAATATGCAAGAGATTATTACTCTTCATTAGGGGGTATTTCTGTGTGGCTGTTGGGAATCAATTTCAGGGAACTTCTATTTTTTACATATATTTATCCATATGAGGTGTATCATATGAGACATCATGAAGCGCCACTCCATCCACTTATCTATTATGAAGTTACTCTTTCTATGTTGCCTATGTATCTATAGGTTTAGAAGAATGTAGTGGTTATTTGGAGAATTATCTATTGAGTAGATTTATCATAATGATGGAATCATCATGGTTTCTCAAGGATCACGGTTATAACTGGATGGTCTCACTAAACTAGGAACATTGATTTTTCTACCAATGGGGAGTCGACCTCACAAGTTCCTCTTGTAGCCTTCTTGTGCTATTAGTTTTTGTTGTTTTCCTAGAGATATCAGGAAAATTTATTTTTTCTATAGGTTTCATAGAGATAACTATAATTAGTTCATATTGGTTCTAGGGACTCAGTTTGGTTGAGTTTTAAAGGTTTAATGCTATCCTTAGAATTAGTTCCCACAGAGATCATTTCAACAACATGAGCAGCAGGGATACACTCTGCCCACATGATATATAGTGGATAAAGGTTAAACACATGAGGTTACACATGTTAATGGAGAATTACCTAATAATGGTTGTGGAGGTGAAAATATTTCGAGAGGAAGTGGAGAAGGGAATGGTCTGTTGCACGTAGAGGAAGAAACAATGATTGAGGGGCCAGTTACATTCAAGGTATGTGTAGTTTGTTGTTTAAAATTATTTGTACATAGACTGAATTAGGATATTCATACTCCTTTGTTCCATAGAATCTAGTTCATTCTATGAGACTAGACAGAGTGAATCATATTGTTCCCCTATGGTTGACTAAACCAATCAAATTCCAGACTATCTTGTTTGATGTTTTTTGTGGGTGGAGGCTGATCATGTGGCCACATCAGTCATGTGGGGATTTTTTAACTCTACAAATGAATCCCTGTGATTTCATCCTCAAAATGTATAGGTATAACTCCTTATTTTTTTTATCAATTTCTTCTATAGGATATTAGTGTTCTATGTTGTGGATAAATAGTATGTTGTTTTCATTAGTGATCAGGGTTATCTGGTGGGGATGTCGATGTTTGGATCCCATTACTTCTTTTGATGGTTGAGTACTATATCGAATCAAACTAGTATTATATTTTGGAGGTACATAGGTTTACAAATTTTTTGATTTTATTTGGAGAAGGTTTTGATTATTACCTCCTTGATGTCATGTAGATTTTGGGATATAATTATATTATTCTTCTTCACCAATTTTGATGGCTATTTACCGAATGAAACATTAAGAGTAGTAAAATTTTATAATTCATATAGATTATATGATGAATAAATGTTTCATCCAGCCATGTGTGTGTTAATAGGGAGATCTAATGCAATTTAAAAAAAATGGAATATGGTATTTTGAGGTTTTTTATAAACTACCGAATGTTGAATTGGGTGAGATTCAAGAATGTCTATGCTAATATAGTGATAAATGATTTTTCCAACTTTTTTAGAAGGGTGTATAGTTTCCAATGATCGATATGTTTAGTATACATCACTAATTGAGGGTGATATAGGGATATATCCCAATTAATTCCATTATATGCAGGTATGGGAACTTAATGTTTCTAGTCAAGGAATTTTTTTCAAAAAACACTAGTTGTGTTAATGGAAGTCATGACCATAATATTCTGTGAATTCCTAGACTATTTCATCTTCATTTTCATCAACAACATATTGATGTAATTGAATTCATTGGTGGATCATGTCAATCATCTATTATCTATCTTTAAAGTCCTTTAATTCCACTATCTCTATGGAATTTTTTCCAAGTGTATGTTTTGGAAATGAGCGGTTCATTTCTCCAGGAATGTTGTGTCTCAAATATATATCGATGTAAACCCATCTAAAGTCATTGAATTTTTTTCTTTGGAAGTACCAAAATTTTTGGAAGAGGTTCAAAACAACCTTGGTATTTCAACCCTATTATCAAAGGCTTATACCTCATTTTTATTAAGTTATATCACCACTAATAGTGTCTAATAAGAAGACCATGTTTTTTATGGAATGATTTGTCTCAGATTGAACAAAGTTACCTGCATCATAATTTCATCAATCCTCTTTGTAACACCCGAGACTTTTATGAGAAATATTTTGTTTTTATGATATATAAATCATCAAATGAATCTTTCACTACACACTACACTAGCTTGGCTTGCTTTTGACGCAACTGTGGCCTTCCTCAATAGCTTGCGTCGTATGCAATACCGAGTTTCACTAAACAACGATATATTATAATTTTAGCCGTTATGAATAGTATTAACTGAATTTTTAATTTTATAACATTTTAATTCATCTTATACATTTTCTAGAATGAGGTATGAAAACAAAATCAGTTTTTTGGATAAAAGATGTATTTTTCAAAAAATGCAGTTTTACCGCCTTTTGATGGCACACCCACATTAAATCTAGTTTTTGACAAGTTTATAAGTTCAATTTGACAAAATAAATTTATTATTTATAATCAGGATATAAAAATTTTATTTGGATAAATTTTTCATATTATTCTGATAACTTTCATATTTTAATGAATAGTAAAAACACGCTATATTTTAATTATTTTTTTTTTCATCGCAATAATTTATATGGTTAAATTATAATATTGAATGTTTTGAAAGTATAAACAGAATATATTTTTAATATTTAATATAATGTACGTCATTATCATTAATTTTATATTGAATTCATAGGTAAAAACATTTCAATCTTTGGAAATGTTTTAACTTTTAAAACCCGTTTCCTTAACAACGAGATTAATTTTAAATTAATTACTGAAACTTCTGTGTTTTGAATTTTAAAAAATGGATTCCATATTTGGAATCAGTGGGTCCAAATTATGTTAATAGGTTACTTTTATTTTTTTGATATTATGAATAGTAACGACCATAATTTTTTTTATTTACTACAGTTAAAGGTAAATAGGGTAATTCAAGGTTAAAAGAATATGATAATAATTCAAAATTACCTTGAAACTTGTCCTAACCTTATTTTATGAGTATGGGCCGACCATGGGCATCCTTGGGTCGATTTTGGGACCCCATTGAGACACTTGGTAGTGACAATGACAATTTGGATTAATTAATTTAATGTAAAGACAAAATTGACATTAACAAAAATCTTTTAGTAATTAATTTTTATAACGGGTTATATAAATTATATTTTGGACTATAAATATTCATTAGAAAGATAAAAAGATTTCATACATAATGATATTTTTTTATAATTTTTAGACACCAAATAAATTAAATTATTTATGAAACAATAATGATGAAGTATTTACCTCATTAATAAATGATTTAAATAAATAAGATTATAATGATTAAAATATTTTACAAAACATGTCCAATTATGAATGGATGATTTTAATTCGACCATGAGTCATCGTATCTTCATCTTTGATGATTTTTGGACCTTTTGAAACTGAAGATATGTTTATAATAAAATAATATTTCCACACTTTTCAAAGGTGCCCCTCTCCTCCCTTATAAAAGGGCACCTCCTCCCTCTCTTCCTCACACCAATTTGAGACTTCCAAATCGGCCAACCCCTGACAATTTCACTTCCCCACTTCCTTAGAAACCTGATAGATGTACTGGTCTTCTCAAAAGACAAACTCTAGTGCCTTAAGAGAAAGTTTAATGGAGGCACTTCGAGAAAGAGGTAATACCTTCTACCATTTTCTTCAAGTTGCATTCTTCTTCTACTCCCTCTTCTTTAGTTGTTTCATTATGAGGTAATAACATCAGTATCCCTCATATAATGATATGTTATTATAAATATTAAACAACCCTATTTCACCTCTTATCCATCCTACATAAAACGAAATCATCGCGCATGCGTACGTACGAAATACCGTCTCCATGCCGTGGTGTAATCTGTTTTCCACCACCACCGTACTTCGATGGTTATAATGGTGCAAATAAATAACTATATATGATTATTGTAAAGTGATATTGATTCTAAAATAGTATACATACACTTGAATACAATTCCATGATCATGGGAACGATATCATCGCTTTTGCGTACGTACGGCCTACCGTCTCCACGATGTGATGCGACTCGTTCTATATGATATTCATTGAATAATGATTATATAAATGAATTGAATGATTTAATATGATATATATTACACTAATACCATTATTTAAATGATGTATAAATATCCTATAAAGAGTAATAAGATTTTATTCGACAAAATACGCATAAGAACAAAAAAGTAATAAACACCCGAATAACAAGTAGTAATGAAATATTACAAATAAGAAGCTAAGAATATGACCATATATAATATCATATCAATAATTATGATTCTAGAATAAGTGAATAACATTATTTAAATCATTATACAGTCGGTTCGGACATGTACAAATCATATCGGACCTAAGGTAAGGGAAAATATCACAATCTCATTTTTATCCGAGATTGTTTATACTTTGGTATTTACTGGGGTGTATTTTATCATCCACATCCATGTTTCCTCAATATGTAATATTATTTCCATACACCTACAATTTTTTAAATCCAATTTTACCCTCAGGTGAGTTTTTAGTAAAAGATATGAAAGGAATGTTTTGTCGTTTTTCGTACGAGGTACTTTTTGACTTTTCTGAAAAAAGTACGAGAAAAATGTTTTTTTAACTTATACGGCATGAATGGATTTTTAAAACATTATTTCCAAGAATATTACTTTACAAGTTATCAAGTTTAGTTTTAATCAACTTATTTTAGTTTAAAATTGTATGACATGTTAAGAAAGGAAAAATGTTTTTGAAGTAGAAAGGATATTTTCCTCAAGAATGGAGTTCAAGTGTTTTATCAAAATTATTTTCCATCTAAGATAATATAGGGTTCTGTTTCTATCCCAATTATTACATTGATTTGATTATGTTGTGATGGAAATATTTTAATGAATTCATTTATCTTATATGAATTGTTTTATGATGTCATGATGTTTAAGATTCCCATTTTTATTACATGGTTTATGCTATGATGTATGGTTTATGATTTTTTGGCACACATAAGAATGGTATCATTATAAGATGGGTGGGACCTATATCTCCCTCCAATGCATTGGGTAAAGATTTTATATCTCATGAGATAGACATGGCTGGAACGGCAGGTTAAACCGGTTCAGTGAAACAGGACTGAAACGAGGAGTGAACTCGGTTCAGAAATGGACTTTGTCCACTAATATAGTCTTGGCTATGAGTCTTGACTAATAAGAAATGATTCTCTATGATTATGTGTGTATAACACAAAGTTTCATGTTGTATGTTATGATTATTGGGATTACATTTCACTGCCATGATTTATCCCATGTTATGAAATTATGATCTCTTTTGCAGGGTAAGATTTCCAAAATGTTATGTTCTTATAAATTTGATGTGATTGATATTTATTTTGTTTACCCTTACTGAGAATTTGATCTCACCCTTTTGTATGTTTTCTTTCCCCAGGTCAGGAAGAAGGTTATTAAGTAAGATATGCCAAAAAGGGACTATAGATATGATGAAATAAATGGGAGATAGTGTAGATGCTTTATGAACCAGTTGTTTAGGTTTCCCAGTTTATAAAGACACTATACCTATACGGTCCTTTCATGGTTTTGTTATATGTTTTAATAAGTATGATTCAATTTTGAAGTATTAACCATGTATGTAAATTATGGGTCTCTATAGTTGGTATCAGAGGCAAAGGAGGTAGGAATGTATCTAATCCTTGGGAACTCTCACATGTGAGCATTGGACGATGCATGGCTCTCCACCCAAGGGCTTCATGAAGAAATGGCTGCCACTAGGGATGGTGGTGTGTCCTGCTCAGGGGGTGTAGCCACCCCTAGAGTTCCCTGATAGGTATCAATTATAGTCTACTGGAAGTAATTCCAGACCGCTATAGTTGGTATCAAATGAAAGGTATAGTCAACCTTTGGAAACTAGGATGTGAAAGCCTTAGTAAGAAACCTATGGATATGTCTAAGCATAGAACACAATCTTAGTGTTTTAGAAATTGACATGAACAACCTATGATAAGACCTTAAGTGTAAAATTTTGTTCTTGATTATGTGGGTTTCCTATTATAATTAGTGTTTCTCACACTATTATTCTTTGTTTTAGTCAATGGGTGGAACCCGAAGAAACCGTGTTAATGCGGAATGCGATGGGAAATGCAATGATTGTCCCCCTGAGCAACCAAACGATATGGGAGATGGAATGAAAAATCATGTAGCCATTCTCACACAACTTTCTCAAGCTATGAACCATGAAGGTCTTCCAAATGAGCGAAGGAAGGAGCAACATTCTGTTGAATCCTTCATGAGGCAGCATCCACCTTCATTCAGCGTGTCTTCTGATCCATTAGTGGCTGAACAATGGATCAGTATCACTGAAAAGATATTTTCAGTTCTTCAATGTTCTGAACATGATAAATCCATCATAGCATTGTATCATTTGGAAGGTGATACTGATCAATGGTGGAATCTTATTAAGAATATTATGCAAAGGGATGAAATTGAGTCCATGGAATGGGGCGAGTTCAAGAACTTATTTTTCAATAAGTATTTCCCTCATATTCTTCGAACAAAGATGGAGAAGGAGTTTCCTGAACTGAAGAAAAAGGATGATGAATCTGTTGGCACCTATGAAGAAAATTTTACAAGACTTGCAGGGTACACTTATGAAATTATTATCCAACCTGAGAGTAAGATTGATCGATTCTTTAGTGGCTTAAAACCAAGTGTTCGAAGGGAGTTATCCATAAGGGACTTCCATAGCTACGAGGAAATTATTCGATGTTCTCTCAAGGTTGAGATGAAGATTGGTGTAACCCATCAGTCACATGGGTTTGATAAGAAGAGGAAAATGGAATTCAAAGGAAAATCAAAAGACCACACTGAAAAGAAGATGAGTTTTCCCTTATGCTCAAAGTGTGGAAAGAAACATTGAGTAAATTGTCTTAAGGGGACAAGAAAATGTTATAAGTGTGGAAAAGATGGTCATCGGGCAATTTAATGTCGAAATAATGGGAAGAAGATGTCTAATTATGCAAACAATGGAAGGGATACACATAATGAACCAACTACACTTCAATGTTTCAAGTGCATGGAGATGGGGCATTATGAAAATCAATGGCCAAATCCAAGGGTTGATGATGATGATCGACGTCAACAAACTCTTAAGGCCAAATACAAAGGAAAGTCACATGCAATTACTATCGGCGATGTGGAGTACGACAGCGAAGTGGTGAGAGGTACACTTACCATCCACTCTAAAGTAGAAAATGTTTTATTTGATTCTGGATCCACCCACTCTTTTATTTCTGAAGAATTTTCTAAGGGTATTGCCATATTACCTCAACAATTAGATGTTGAGTAGGCTGTGACAACTCCTAATGGCACAACAGTTGCATCAAAAGATTACAATTCTTCTCCGATTGAAGTTTGTGGGAATGTGCTTCCTGCAAATCTTGTGATCCTTCCTATAGTGGAATTTGATGTGATTCTTATCATGGATTGGCTTTCTTTTTATGGAGATCATATCAATTTCCAAATAAGGGAAGTCACATTTCATATTCCAGATCAATCTATGATCGTCTATCGATTCAAGGATGAACATAACCATCCAGTGGAAATTTATTCTATCTTATGGGTCTTGATTCCACTAAATGAAGGTTATTTATCTCAAATGGTTGGAGAGAAACTCACGATTAATAATATTCCCATTGTATGGGAATTTGATGATGTCTTTCCAGAGGAATTTCCAAGTCTTCCACCAAATCGTGAAGTTGAGTTTTCAATAGAACTCGTACTGGGTGCATTTCCTATTTCAAAGACTCCTTATAGAATGGCCCCAATTGAGTTGTAGGAATTGAAGAAGCAACTCCAAGAGAAACTTGATAAAGAATTCATACACCCTAGTGCGTCACCTTGGGGAGCACCTGTTCTGTTTGTTAAGAAGAAAGATGGATCAATGAGACTCTGCCTTGATTATCGAGAACTTAATAAGATCACAGTCAAGAACAAATATACTCTCCCACGCATTGATGACCTATTTGACCAACTACACGGAGCTCAATACTTTTCCAAGATTGATCTTCGTTCTGGGTATCATCAATTAAGGGTCAAAATGGAGGATATACCAAAGACGACTTTCCGTACACGGAATGGACACTATGAATTTATAGTGATGCCATTTGGTCTTACTAATGTCCCTGCTATCTTCATGGATCTGATGAATAGAGTCTTTAGAGACTATCATGATCAGTTTGTGGTAGTCTTTATAGATGATATTCTTGCCAATTCAAAGATCAAGGAAGAACATGAAGATCACTTGAGAATTGTATTAAAGACCCTAAGAAAGGATAATCTTTATGCCAAATTCACCCAGTGTTTGGGTCACATAATCTCAAAAGAGGGGATATCTGTGGATCCAGTAAAAACAGAGGTTATCGAAAGTTGGTCGAGACAAACAACAGTAACCGAGATCCAAAGTTTTCTTGGTTTGGCTGGATATTATCGACGTTTTCTAATTTTTTTTTTCACGATTATCTAATCCACTCACCAAGTTGACTCAGAAAGGAGTTATGTTTGTTTGGATAGAGGAATGTGAAGAGAATTTCAAGGAGTTGAAAAGAAGGTTATCTAGTGAACCTGTGCTCACACTGCCTTGTAGTGGAGAAAGGTTTGTGATCTACAGTGATGTATCCAAGAAGGGATTGGGGTGTGTTCTTATGAAAAACGATATGGTGATAGCTTATGCCTCATGAAAGTTGAAAATCCATGAGCAAAATTACCCAACTCAGGATTTGGAGTTAGCTACGGTAATCTTTGCATTAAAGATTTGGAGGCATTATATTTATGGAGAAAGGTGTGACATTTATACTGATCATAAAAGTTTAAAGTATATTTTCACACAAAAGGAGCTGAATATGCACCAAAGAACATGGTTGGAGATGATAAAGGATTACAATTGCTAAATTCATTACCACCCTAGGAAAGAAAACAAGGTGGAAAATGCATTAAGTCGACAAGACCATGCTAGCATATCCATGATGAGGATCACAAAAGATCCAATATTTATGGATTTAAAAAAGATGGATCTTGGAATTATAATGGAAGGTAAAAAATCGTATCTTTCTCAAATGAATGTTCAACCATATATACATGTAAAGATTAAAGAGGCACATAAAGAAGATGTCGAGTTACAAAATAAGGTGATAAATGATCCTGAATTCAACCTTGATTGTGATGGGATAATTAAGTTCAGGAATCGGGTTTGTGTTCCTCCCATATGAGAATTAAAGAAGGAGCTGCTGGATGAGGCTCATAGTTCTTCATTCTCTATTCATTCTGGAAGCACGAAGATGTATAGAGACCTGAAAGATTATTTCTGGTGGGATGGCATGAAAAGAGATGTTGCTGAATATGTCTCTCGATGCTTTGTTTCTCAGCAAGTTAAAGCTTATATACATAAGTCTAAGGGGATGTTACAACCATTACCCATACCTGAATGGAAATGGGAAAAAATCACTATGGACTTTGTCATTGGACTTCCTAAAACATCCAAAGGAAATAATGCTATCTGGTTTATAGTTGATCGTCTTACGAAGTCGGCACACTTCATTGCTATTAGAGAAGATTTTTCTCTTGATCACCTTTCTAGGATATATGTAAAGGAAGTGGTAAGATTTAATGGAGTACCACTTTCCATTATATCTGATCGAGATCTGAGGCTTACCTCAAAGTTCTGGCTAAGTCTTCAGCATACTCTGGATACACAGTTGAGTTTCGGCACTCCTTATCATCCTCAGACAGATGGTCAGTCTGAGAGGAAAATTCAAACTCTAGAAGATATGTTGAGATCTTTCTCTATGTATTTAAAAGGTGGTTGGGATCAACACCTACCTTTGGTGGAATTTTCTTATAATAATAGCTTTCACTCATGTATTCAGATGGCTCCTTATGAAGTTCTCTATGGAATGAAATGCAGGACTCCAACTTCCTGGGATGATATTGGGGAAAGAAAGCTATTAGGACCTGGTCTTTTTGATGAGATGGCAGAAAAGGTTAGATCTATTCAACAACACATAAGAGTAGCTCAGAGTCGAAAAAAAAGTTATGCTGACAACCGAAGAAAATTCATAGAGTTTTAAGTGGTTGATAAAGTGTTCTTACGAATATCTCCTTTGAAAAGAGTAATGAGATTTGGAAAGAAGGGAAAGTTGAGCCCTAGATATATCGGTCCTTTTGAAATTCTGGATCGTGTTGGGAAGGTAGCTTACCGATTGGGGCTTCCACCAAATCTCTCTCAAGTTCACAATGTGTTCCATGTATCTCTCCTGAGAAAATACATACCTGATCCTTCACATGTACTCAGCTCAGAAGTTGTACCATTAGAACAAGATCTTTCTTATGAAGAACAGCCGATAGAGATTCTGGATCATAGTGAAAAAGTCCTACGGAACAAGACCACTTGCTTGGTGAATGTTTTATGGAGGAACCACCAATTAGAAGAAGCTACATGGGAACTTAAGGATACGATGAGGGAGAGGTATCCTCATCTGTTTGTTACGAGCTGATGAATTTCGAGGGCGAAATTCATTTTAAGGGGGGTAGAATGTAACACCCGAGACTTTTATGAGAAATATTTTGTTTTTATGTTATATAAATCATCAAAGGAATCTTTCACTACACACAACACTAGCTTGGCTTTCTTTACACGCAACTGCGGCCTTCCTCGATAGCTTGCGTTGTACGCAATACCGAGTTTCACTAAACAACGATATATTATAATATTAGCCTTTATGAATAGTATTAACTGGATTTTGAATTTGATAACATTTTAATTCATCTTATACATTTTCTAGAATGAGGTATGAAAACAAAATCGGTTTTTTGGATAAAAGAAATATTATTCAAAAAATGCAGTTTTACGCCTTTTGATGGTGCACCCACATTTAATCTAGTTTTTGACAAGTTTATAAGTTCAATTTGAAAAAAATAAAATTCTTCTTTAAAATCAGGATATAAAAATTTACTTTGGATAAATTTTTCATATTATTCTGATAACTTTCATATTTTAATGAATAGTAAAAACACGCTATATTTTAATTAAAAACAACTTTTTTCATCGCAATACTTTATATGGTTAAATTATAATATTGAATGTTTTTAAAGTATAAATAGAATATATTTTCACCATTTAATATAATGTATGTCATTATCATTAATTTTACATTGAATTCATAGGTAAAAACATTTCAATCTTTGGCAATGTTTTAACTTTTAAAACCTGTTTTCTTAACAACGACATTAATTTTAAATTAATTACTGCAACTTCTGTGTTTTTAATTTTGAAAAATGGATTCCATATTTGGAATTAGTGGGTCAAAATTATGTTAATAGGTTACTTCTATTTTTTTGATATTATGAATAGTACCTATGGTAATTTTTTTATTTACTACAGTTAAAGGTAAATAGGGTAATTCGAGGTTAAAAGAATATTATAATAATTCAAAATTACCTTTAAACTTGTCCTAACCTTATTGGATGAGTATTGTCCGACCATGTCCATCCTTGGGTCGATTTTGGGACCCCATTGAGCCACTTGGTAGTTACAATGACAATTTGGATTAATTAATTTAATGTAAAGACAAAATTGACATTAACAAAAATCTTTTAGTAATTAATTTTTATAAGGGGTTATATAAATTATATTTTCGACTATAAATATTAATTATAAAGCTAAAAATATTTCCTAGATAATGATATTTTTTTATAATTTGTAGACACCAAATAAATTAAATTATTTATGATATAATAATGATGAAGTATTTACCTCATTAATAAATGATTTAAATAAATAAGATTATAATGATTAAAATATTTTCCAAAACATGTACAATTATGATTGGATGATTTTATCTCGAAAATGAGTCATCTTATCTTCATCTTTAATTATTTTTGGACCTTTTGAAACCGAAGATAATTTTATAATAAAATAATTTTTCCACACTTTCCAAAGGTGCACCTCTCCCCCCTTATAAAAGGGAACCTCCTCCCTCTCTTCCTCACACCAATTTGAGCCTTCTTGCTCAGCCAAACCCTTCCCATTTCACTTCCCAACTTCCTTATAAACCTACTAGAGGTACTGGTCTTCTCAAAAGACCAACTCCAGTGCCATAAGAGAAAGTTTAAAGGAGGCACTTCGAGAAAGAGGTAATACCTTCTACCGTTTTCTTCATGTTCCATTATTATTCTACTCCATATTCTTTAGTTTTTTCATTATGAGGTAATAAAATCAGTATCCCTCATATACTGATATGTTATTATAAATATGAAACAACTATATTTCACCTCTTATCCATCCTACGGAAAACGAAATCACCGCGCGTGCGTACGTACGGAATACCGTCTCCACGCCTTGGTGTAATATGTTTTCCACCACCACATTACATGGATGGGTATAATGGTGAAAATAAATAACTATATATGATTATTTTAAAGTGATATTGATTCTGAAATAGTATACATACACTTCAATACAATTCCATGATCATGGGAATGATATCATTTCTTGTGCGTACGTACGGCCTACCCTCTCCACGATGTCATGCGACTCGTTCTATATGATCTTCATTGAATAATGATTATATAAATGAATTGAATGAATTAATATGATATATATTAAACTAATACCATTATTTAAATGATGTATCTATATCCTATAAAGAGGAATAAGAATTTATTTGACAAAACACGCAATAGAAAAACAAAGTAATAAACACCCGAATAACAAGTAGTAATGAAATATTACTAATAAGAAGCTAAGAATATGACCATATATGATATCATAACAATAAGTATGATTCTATAATAAGTCAATAACATTATTTAAATCATTATACAAGAGGTTTGGACACGTACAAAGCATATCGGACCTAAGGTAAGGAAAATATCACAATCTCATTTTTATCTGAGATTGTTTATACTTTGGTATTTACTGGGTTGTATTTTATCATCCACATCCATGTTTCCTCAATATGTAATATTCTTTCCATCCACCTACAATTTTTTAAATCCAATTTTACCCTTCAGTGAGTTTTTAGTAAAATATATGAAAGGAACCATTTGTCATTTTTCATACGAGGTACTTTTTGACTTTTCCAACAAAAGTACGAGAAGAATGTTTTTTAACTTATACGACATAAATGGATTTTTAAAACATTATTTCCAAGAATTGTCCTTTACAAGTTTTCAAGTTTATTTTTAATCAAAATAATTTAATTTAAAATTGTATGACATGTTAAGAAATGAAAAATGTTTTTGAAGTAGAAAGTATATTTTCCTCAAGAATGGAGTTCAAGTGTTTTATCAAAATTATTTTCCATCTAAGATAATATAGGGTTCTGTTTCTATCCCTATTATTAAATTGATTTTATCATGTTTTGATGAAAATATTTTTATGAATTATTTTATCTTATATGAATTGTTTTATGATGTCATGATGTTTAAGATTCCCATTTTTATTACATGGGTTATGCTATGATGTATGGTTTATGATTTTGTAGAACATATAAGAATGGTAACATTATAATATGGGTGGGACCTATATCTACCTCAAAATAATTGGGTAAATATTTTATATATCATGAGACAAACATAGTTGGAACGACAGGTTAAACCGGTTTAGTAAAACAGGACTGAAACGAGGAGTGGACTCGGTTTAGAAATGGACTTTGTCCACTAAGATAGTTTTGGCTATGAGTCTTGATTAATAAGAAATGATTCTCTATGATTATGTGTGTATGCCACAAATATTCATGTTTTATGTTATTATTATTGGGATTACATTTCACTGCCATGATTTATCCCATGTTATGAAATTATGATCTCTTTTGCAGGGTAAGATTTCCAAAATGTTATGTTCTTATAAATTTGATGTGATTGATATTTCTTTTGTTTACCCTTACTGAGCATTTGAGCTCACCCTTTTGTATGTTTTCTTTCCCCAGGTCAGGAGGACGATTATTACGTAAGATATGCCAAAAAGAGACTATAGATATGATGAAATAAATGGGAGACAGTGTAGATTCTTTATGAACCAGTTGTTTATGTTTCCCGGTTTCTAAAGACACTATACCTAAATGGTCCTTTCATGGTTTTGTTATATGTTGTAATAATTATGCTTCAATTTTGAAGTATTAACCATGTATATAAAGTATGGGTCTCTATACTCTTATAATTCAATTTCCACAGGGGGGTTATTTTTTAGGTATTTTTTTATTCTTCCATTATTTTATTTGGATTCTTATTGTTATAGTATAGGTAAGTGATCTCTTATGTCTTTTCCATGATATTAACTAGTTTTTTCCATGATCTGAGTTGTCAGTGGTTGTGTCTTCACTGATTTTGAGGTGTAATTAACTCACTGGGGAGAACATTGTGGTCATCATGTATAAAAAATGATTTATGTATATCATATATCATTATGATATGAATTTTTTGTGGAGATTTTGGATGAAGTTTCATAAATATTATGTTTTTTAGTTCTCATACACCTCCTAAATGAAAAATTTTGTAGATGATGTTTTGGGTACAAATTCATGGAAGAATGTTTTTTTGGAGTTCAGGGATTATTTGAGAGCTATGGGGGAGTTTTTTTTCTATGAAAAAAATGTATGGGTTGTTAATGATATATGTTGTTTTTTTAGATTATAGTAAACTATTATCTGATACGGTGAGTGTAGGAGCCTTTGTGGGGAGGCTCAGAGGAAGAGAATATGCACGATAATCTTGGACGTGGTGATACTGAAGAGGAATGGTTGTATAATAGTTAGATCCAAATGTTTTTTTGATGTAGGTTATTTATTCTAATAGTTATACCTAAGGAATTCCTATGTTATTTTCATATCTCACTTTGGTGGTACACCCAGGAGTATCCAAGATGTATTATGGTATGAGAGTAAAATTTTAGTGTCCCTAAATGAAATGGGTGGTAGCAGAGTTCATGGAGAGGTTTTTTGTTTGAAAGGACTTGAAGGATTAGAATCTTGTTCCTGATGGTTTTTAGAATCCTATGGATGTTCATGAGTTGAAATAGTTATACATATTGATAGATTTTGTAATCTGGTCACCCAAACAATAGAGTGGTTGTGATATTATTCAGGTGATCGTGGACCAGTTGATGAATTCATCCCACTTATTAGAAATTATGGAGTCACACAAAGTGGATTATTTGGATATGATGTATGAATATGAGTTGTTGGGGTATTATAGTGTTTTGAGCTTTAATTTCTCATATAAAAACACATTTCTCTACCTCATTACCATATATAAGATTATAACATTTTCTCTTAGTTATGTGTCAAAAATTCTTTCCACCATTTAGTGCATATGTTGAAGGAGGAGACCATCTAGAAGGTGGAGAAAATGTTTTTTCTGTACACCTTTTATTTAGGAAGATAATGGTAATAACAATGTCACTTGATTAATTTTTTTTATAATAAAAAATATCACTCATCCATAACTATGGATCCCTTTTTGTAATTGTATGGGAGGTCATTTTGTTCTATGTTTTATTGGATGGAGGTTGGGGATTCAATAGTTCATAGTCTCGATGTAATGCAGAGTATATCAAAAAAAATTAGTACAAGGGAAAATGAAATCAATGAAAGACCGGTGGAATTATTTTTCAAATCATAGTAAGAGGACCATGGAATTCTTGGATGGGGAACATTTTTTCTTAAATGTATCCCCTCGATATGGGAAGTGGAGGTTTGTATGGGGTTATAAGATTTCTCTGATGATTGTTTGGTTGTTTGCGGTGTTGGGTGAGTTGGAGAGGTTGAATATTGGTTGTTGTCTCCACGAACTCTAGAGAGGATCAATGATATATTCCACCATTCTCATCTTCACTAGTATCTTCATTATGAATACCATGTCCTTTAATGGGGATAGTTGGATATAGAGGATGATAGAATGTTTATGGAGTGTCCATTAATGATCCACGATCTCCAAGAGAAGGAGAAGTGTGGATGGATCATTCCCTAGGTTTTCATTTTGTGGGGTCATAATGGAATGTGGGATAGTACATGGGAGTGAGATACTGATATGTGTTCCAAGAACCCATTGATATTTTGATTTAGTCCTTACACTATTTCTCTTGTTATATTATGTTCAGATCTTGTTTTGTTATGTTATTGGCAATTTTATTTTTGTATGATGTGTGATAATGATCCAGCATATGAGAATGTATGACCTGATTACCAACTGTGACATATAGAACATTGTTATGATTAAACCCATGTTGGGGATTTAGTGTTTTCTAGAGTAGATAATATATTTACATGGAGGATGTAATTCCTAGATTTGGGTGTTCATGGATGTGTGGTTCGTTTGTTGTTGTAGTTGTTAGTTTGGGATACATGGAGTGTGAGATGGCTGTTCTTGATGAGAGGTGGTGATGTGGTTGTGGGTGGTGATGTGGTTTATGTGGGATATTTATGGGAATCATTTTTGGAGGGTTTTTCTATTATTATTGTTGATAATTAAGGATATCCTTGAGAGGTATCACGTTCAGTGGTTATTCATGCCCCTTTTCTTGTGGTCATGGATTTTGATTCTATAGGTAGATAATTTTTTAATAGGTATTTAGTTTATCTATCCAAGCAATCATGTCCTAGTAATCTGATTGTTTTGGTTGTTTGAGGTGTATCCAAGGAGGTTTGATGAGGTTCCATGGTGGTAGGAGATGTAGTGGGGTGTTTTTTTTAATATTTTTATCATGAATAGTTTACCCAATATAAACTAGTGTTTTATAGTTTGTGTAAGCTGCTATTTTCACGGTCTATGTGTGGAAATGTATGAATTAGTTAAACATATTCACATTGTGAAAGTAATCCATGAAGTGTAGTTAAATCTAGATGAGTCGACGTGAATTTTAGTAGATTTGGTTTTTGGTGAAAACTTCATGAAATTATCCTTTGAATGGGTTACATGACATGAACATATTGAGTTCTAGGTTTTAAATTGGTCTTTTATCCTAACCCCTACTCACACAGTCGTACCTCATTCCTCCCACATTTTGGTTTAACTATTAGAAAAACTTAGACGATATTGATCCCCTTCCTGCCTATAGGATCCAATATTTTTGATGGAGTACCATTAGTGATCAATGGTGAGTTATACTATCTTCCCTATGGTATTCCTTTTATCCTTCTTCTATGACCCACAATGGTGGTGTGGTTTTAGGTTTGGGTTGTGTTTTTTATAACCCATGATGCAGTATCGGTTGATTGTTGGGATTTTCATATCGTGTTGGTTTTTTTGGAATTTATTATTCTCCATCCATTATAATGTGAGTTAGAATATTTTCATTAAGGTTTGTAATTACTTCAATTCTCATTTTGAGTGTCATGTGGGAGGGGTTTTCTCTTTTTTATCTATGTGTGATGGCAATGCTTGTATATTTAAATATAAAATAATTAACTAATTATATTGTTATAGTAAAAGGGGAATGATTCACATTCTTTTATAGAATTGACAATAATATGATAATGTTATTGTATGTTATGATTGTCTTTCTAAAAAATATGGTGGTTGGGGACTATGACTACACTGGTTTTATATGTATGTTAGATCCCTTATTGTGGTATTTTTGTGATATCACCATAAAAATGGAAATTGGTTTACCACATAAATTTGGATTAATAAATAGTTTCCCAAAGATTATGGTTTATGTGATAATTCCCCTAAAATAAATAAGTGGAATTTTATATAATCCTCTATATAAATCATTAATATTATCATTGATGTGTTTTTATGTGTGACAATAATGTTGTTTGGTTGATGTGTGGTTATATTTTTCATGATTTTTGGTAGGATAGGTGATAGTTTGTTTGGCCATGCCTTTGGGATAGTTAGGTGATAGTTTTTTTGTTGTGGTTTTGGGGCCATAAGGTGATTCTTTTTTGAAATCATTTTTTTGGTTACAAGGTGTTTATTTTTTTGGATTTTCATATGGTGTGGAGAGATAATGGTTGGTTTGACCATGAATTTTTAGCGGAGAGGTTATGGATTTTTTGTTCTTGTTTGTGGTGTGGCGAGGTGATGGTTAACTGGGAATGGTGAGTGGTTTTTCATGTCTAGTTTCATTATGTTAGAATCCCAGGCTTGAGTGAATAATTATTTAATAATCATTTAAATGGATTGGGTTTCTTTTGGTAAATGGAATGGAAATGACTAATGAAAATATTAAGGATGGGTTGTGTGGTTAAATTCGGTTGTTGTTAAATAATGAAATAAATTTAATGGATAATAAAAATGGGTTTTGGAGTGATATGAGGCTTATGTTTTGTGTACTGTTATGTATTTTGAGTTTTTAATGAATGTGAGACATTTTTGTGTTTGTTAGCATTTCTTAACAAATAGGATGTGGTTTTGTGTGTCTATATTTATATATATTTACATTTAATCAAATTTATGAATGAACCACAGCCATGTGGAGCACTAATTATCAACACCCATATTTTCACATGGGGATATTTTCCAACATACCGAAAATGATGATGGATGGATGGCTGCACAATTTTTTCCACTCTCTCTTCTAGGTTAGTATATATGCACAAGTGGTGGTGGATGGATGACTGTTAGAGTGTTAGGTGATATCCCATGTGAATTTGGGATAGAAGGTATTTGACTGTGTTGTGGGGAAGCTTATGGTGTGGGTCGTTCATTGTAGGATTAGGGCATGAGGTTGATTTACTACAAGTTCATCATTTCCTATTACTCTGGTTATGGATTTAGATGTGATTTAGTGGTCTAGGTTTCTTTGTGCGAGATGATATGTGACCATGTTTTGGGGTAGTGGCCTATGTCTCACAGGGTGTGATGTGATGTGACCATGATGTGGGGAGGTGGTATATGTTATTTGGATGATATGGGAGATATTATAAATTAAAAATTTGGACATGAGAGTGTACAATCAATGGGAAAGCAGTACAAGGTACCCTTTATCGATATGCATCTTACTATGTTATTTATACTTTGGGAATGTAGTACAAGATAATACTAGCTTAATCCACTTTGAATAGTTATTATGTCAATTTTTTTTATATTTTATTTTGGAGACATTTATCTATATCAATTTTATTTATGCATGTAGTACAGAATGATTTTGGTTTATTTTTATATTATTTCATTGAGTTACTTATGGTTTATTTACCTTATCTATATATAATATATTATTAAAGAGGTTAATGCATCCCACTTTATGAGGTTTTAATACCCACAGTGATACTCTCCAGCTTAGGGCCTATTTTTGGGAAGACATGGGGTCATTATGTATCAATCCTCATTATTATATCTTCAGCAGGAGGGGTAGGTGATTATTGGTGTTGTGAATGAAGTGTCTTAGGAACCCAAAATTAATTTATTAATGAAAATTAAAATATATTGAAAAATAGAAAGACATTGATTTTGAAAAAATTATTTTACAATTGATTGAGATCTTAGATTTAATATATGAGACTATGGTTGTTTATAGAAAAATGGTTTTATAATAAGTGAAATTTAAGATTGAACAGTGTCAGATGTTTTATTGAAGGTATCCATTGAAGGATAAATTTAATAAATTATTTGAATAATTTATTTCATGTATTAAATGTGTAATATTAACACCCCTTCTCTTTATACATCATTTTTTTGAATTCAAAAGGTTACTCACAAATCACTGAGTGATTGGAGAAGTGTATGGGAGAGATCTGTTGACATTGGAAACATGGGAATATGGACTGATAGTGATTGATCCTCAAATTTATGAGACAAATTATGAATACTATAGGATCATTAACTATAGCTCTAGAAAACGTGTTCTTCACCAAGGATCAATCAATTCTATTGGTTGCACTCATAATTTTATTGAATCTTGTACAGTTTTAATTCGATTATTGATAATAGACTAGTGATATTATTTTTTCCTTTAATATTTTTCTCCACATGACCCTATAAATTTATTAGGGATCTTGAATGTTATTTTCCATATTTTAAACAAACATATTTTAACATTTTTCCATCCAAAAATAGTTTTCTTCTTTCAAGATTTCATCATCCAATTATGATCATAAATTCTTTTGTACCTTTTTCCCATAACTTTTCATCTTTTTGATCATTATCGGCTGATGGTGATAGTTATTTGTATTTTTAGAGTTAGTTAAGGTGGTATTAAACCCTTAAATGAATGTATGATTCATGAATAACATATGAATGGATTGTTTTTCCCACATATCGATCCATATTTGTGGAATGAATGTGACATATTTTTGGATCAAGACAAAAAAATACAAGTGGAAGAACAATGACTACAGTTCATGCGATCGAAGGTTTTTTTCCATCCAAAAGTGTCCATGAATTGATAGTCAAATAATTTGAAGAAATTTTATATGGATTCGGGTGATTAACAGATAATAATTTCCAAGGAAATAATTTATTTGGTAGATGTTTGAAATCCATACCTTTTAGATGTAAAAAATGCGCATACACTCTATGTTATATAGAGGAAAAATGTTGTGTTCCTCAAAATCATATAGTGGATGGTGTTTAATCATGAGTCATGTATCACACATCTAGTTGTTGGAACCACATGTCATGTGACAATACCTAGTTATCCAGGTCCTGTGTCGAGTGATCATGCCCAAGATACTAGAGGGTAGCCACACTATGTTCCTATATAGTCCTTCTGTGTAGAGTCACAAGGTTCATTATTCCATGTCTAAAAGAGAACACGCCAAGAAATTCATGGAGTTTCAGATTTCATGTTCTCAAATGTACTTTCCTTATAATTTTACAATAAAAAATACCATATTTATGTCTTTATTTATGACCCATATTTGGTCCCATGAGTATCCTATTTTTTTTAAGGTTGGGGCCGAAGCCTCATTTTATTATTCATGAAAATCAAAGACCCATTTTAATTGGGTAGAGGGAGACCCATAACATATCCCGAAATCCCAGTGGGCTTGTAGACCATTACATAGCCCATAGGCCTAATTTTTTGGCCCAATTGTCATTCTATGAATAGTATCCCGGCTGCTACAGTACCCGCACAGTACCACCACTGTTATAGTGCCCTGCCTCCGCTACAGTACCCACCGATCAATAGTATCACCACTGCTACAGTACCGCTACAGTACTACTACAGTGACCTGCGCCCAATGGGTTTTGAACCCCCATTTTTCATGTAGGATTACAGGGTGCTTACCACTAATCCAAACCCCAACTACACTAGTTTTTATGAGAAAGACTCTTTTTCCAAGGGTACTTGGCCAATGGAAGTGATAATGATTGATCTCGTAGATATGTTAGGGTTGGTGCCCCCATATTTCGCTAGTGCATGGGTCTTCTATAATCCTTATATAGATATATATGGTACTCCACCACACTATATAATGTACAATTCTCCTATATACAGTGAGGTATTAACATGCCTCCAAACCCTGATAAGGAGATTATCTGCCATAATATATAGTTCTACCTTGATTATGTTGTTAAATATGAAGGATGGGTCCCTCCACTATGACTCAAGTTAGGTAATAGATGGATCTTAGACTTGGTGATGCGTCCTTTAGAGTTTTAAATAAACTCATCATCGTCATTAGATGGCTATGGGGATTGATATTTCTCTCCTATTATGACTGGGTTTTCAGTATGCACATATATGATATTTTGTATTATTTTCCATCTTTTTGTTGGGTTTAAGAAAACACTATTTCTATATTTATTACCTATTGGATTTTGTTTCATATTACTATGTATATTTATACTCATCCATGCATAGGGTATGACCTCACATGTCATGTATTATGAAGAAGAAATATTGATCAACGGTGACTTTGGGGGACCTATTTTCGGTGAAGCGCAATTGTACATGGAGGAGATGGCAATGTTCTATGTTCAATATTAGATATTTTCAATCAAGATCACTTTATTTTCCCTTTTTTTAGTTCTCACGTTGGGAACCCCATTCTAATTGGGTGTGTATTTTTACAATTTTAATCATTTATGTTACCTTACTACATAGTGATTTAATTTGTAGAGGTTATGGATTTAAATTTTAACTCCTTAGATATTCTTGTTATATTCTAATACAATTTAATTATTTTAAGAATGTACCTATTTTTCTGTGTGTGTGTGTGTTTGTGTGGGTGAATTAACCTTATGTTGTAGCCTCCCTTTTCATTGATACACCTACTTGGTGCTAGATGCTTGCCCACAACATATTAATGGTAGAATAACGGTGTAACTCTCATATTAAGGCTGACATGGGTGGGACCTTAATGGGTTGGGTCCTGAAACATCTGATATCAATGTAATTTTTAATTAACAATATATAATAGGATGTTTGGTGGGTACATTTTAAGGGATTATAAGTTAAAGTTGATCCTAATTTCAAAGACACAAGTAACCTCTTAGGTTAGTTCCACTAATATTGAATATTTTAGTGTATTGTATTACAATAAATTAATAAAAAACCCTTTGATATATTTAATGGATAACCCTTTCTATAGGATAAAGTCATGATGCATTGATCATTTATAGATTGACTTTTTCTTCAAAAATCTAATTTCTCTCGATAATGGACAGTCGATGAAACAATGAATTGGATTCAACTATGGGTAATCAAACTAAAAAAGGATGACTAAGTGACAACTCAATCATCACTCTCGTGTATGATGATTTGTACTAATATGACACCCATCGCAAGATCCACCTTGAATAAATGATCTAATTATTCAAATTATGCATATAATTCATTATGAAGGATTTATTATTTAATGGATTTAAGTTATGGAATATGATATAACAGAATCTAAAAAACCTAGAATGTTGTAAGAGTAAAATTGGATGATCTAAAAATATCATAATTTAAATTTTAGGAACCATAGAAATTCATTAGATTTATTATTACAAATTTATATATTTTACTATTATTATATTATATAGATATTATTATTGATTCATGATTAAATATTTTGGTTTTATTTGATGACTGGAAATAATCGGTACTTAATTACAATTTATTCTAAAGGTAAGTAGTCTATTTCATATATTAATTATTCTTTTCATAGATATTAATGATGTATAACCAATATTGAAGAGAGGACATATCATATGACTCTATTATCCCTGTCATATGATTTTATTTAAATCATTGTTATAAATTCATGTATGTGTGATCCTTACACATTATATAGAATCCACATCACATGTATGTTATATTACATCATATCTGACTTGTATTTCATGCCCTAGTATTATGATGGTACATTCAATGATTTTAACCATATTTTATGGACAACACGTTCTCGTATTACCTAATTTTGGGAATTAAAAAATGAACATTTTTTGATATTGTAGACTATCTCCTACCAAAATAGGTGTTAACATCATTATATAGTTGTAGGGGGGAGATCACTGTGAATCATATATTTAAATAATTGTAAAAATATGAGGATGTAAAAATGTTTATAAATCAGACCATGTTTTAAACCATCCCACTAAGATCATTTGTAAAAGTTTTATAGGGTAAAATTCTCTTTTTATTAATAGTGAATAAAATAAAACACAACTTAACGAGGCAGAAATGGTGAAGTCCAAGGAAATCCCCCTAGAAAATTAGATTATAGTCTTAATTAAGTAACAGGTACAATAATATATAATGGTGGGTTATTCAGGATACCCCTTTCTAGCTAGAGAGTCATAATCAAAGTTATCTTCCCTCAAATTGTGATATACCATAATATTCTAACGATAGAACATTCTACATTTCCTGATATGATGCATTTGGTCCAATAGTGGACCCATTTTTCCTTGAATGATCTCAACAATAACGTTGTAGCCAGATTCAACCACCATAATGTTGATATTAAGATGACGACACAGGAGTATAACATTATCCATTACCCTTAATTTATCCCCAAGTGAATTTACTATCACATAAAACTAGCTAAATACCAATATAACTGATCCTCTTACATCCCATCGTATGATGCCTCATTTCATATTATATTCCAATCATGAACCTTCAACATTTAGTTTTAAACTATATATAACATCCCAGGTAAATAAAGAACCTGACATTTTCATATTTACTTATATTTTTTGGATTAAATATTAATTTTACTTTATAGTGGATGTTATGTTTGATGGCGCACACAATACGCAACAATGGGTTTCTTTGAAATCTTACATTACACAATAATAACATAATATTATTATTTTAAATGGTAGTTAACGTATAGACATTGTATTGGTGATAATGGATAGAACTGACTAAAATATGATTATATATGTTTGTTAAATGTTTTTACATTTATTGAATAAATGATAGTGTCTTAAAATTTGAATGAATCAAATTTTAAGTACAAATAATCTAATATTCTTTAAAAGGATGATTTATTGCCTTTTAATGGAAAACCTTATTTAAATCATGTTGTGGACACTTTTATATGATCATTTTGACAAAATAAAATTCTATTTTAGAATTGGTATATAAAAATTTACTTTGGGTAAATTTTTGTTATTTTCTTGAGAAAGTTCATTTTTTATGAATAGTGAAAATACTGTATTTTAATTCAAAAATGCCTTTTAATAAAATTTCATTATATGGGTTGATTATAGTTTTATTTGGTTTTAAAGAGTAATTAATTTATATTTTTACCATTTAATCCAATTATGTTCATTTTAATTAAATTAACTTTTAAATTGGACTTAAACAAGTGTCAATCTTTTGATAGTTAATTTTTCTTAAAAACACGCTATTGGTTTTAACAACGGGAATTAATTAAAAAATAATTAATGAAAATTTTATGTTTTGAATTTGGTAAAATAGACATCATTTTTGAATTCAGAGTATGAAATATAGATTAGGCTGATTTTTTGGTATTTTTCTAAAAATCATCAATTTTTGATGAATAGTGAAACCACTTAGTAGTTGTTCAAAAACTGACTTTTTCTTTTAAATGAAATTTTACTGCTTCTATGAATTTAATTTAAAAAATCTGATATACATGGTTGTTATTAGTATGTTAAATTTGGTTCAATAATATGAAATTATGTTTTGGTGAATAGTAACTTTTGACTTTTATTTACTGTGGTTAAGGGTAAATCGTGCAATTCAAGCAAAAAACGATTATCATAATAATACCAAATTACCTTAACAGTTGTCCTAACCTTATTGGATGACTAATGTCAGACCATTGGCATCCTTGGGTCGATTTTGGGACCCCATGGAGCCACTTATGAATGATAATGAAACTTTATTTTAATTAACATAATGTAAAGGAAAAAATGACATAAACAATTATCTTTTTGTAAATATATTTTTACATGGGGATATCTATGACATATTTTTGACTATAAATATTCATTGGAAATATAAAATTATTTACTAAATCATGGTATTTTTATTATAATTTTTAGACATCATATAAATTAAATTATATATAACACAATATTGATGCAGTATTTACCTCATTAATAATTGATTTAAATAAATATGAATATAAATATTAAAATAATATCCAAAACCTATCCAATTTTTTTGGATGAATTTATTTCTACCATGAGTCATATTATCTTTGGATATAATTTTTGTTTGGACCTTTAGAAACCGAATATAAGTTTACCATAAGATAACTATTTCAAACATTCCAAAAGATCCCCTCCTCCCCCTTATAAAAGGACACCACTTCTAACCATTTAATCACACATATCAAGCCTTTTAGCTCGTCCATACTCTGACCAATTAAGCTCCCTACATCCCTGTACTCTTCCTAGATGCATTACTCTAGGAAGAAGTCACTTCAAGAAGTCCTTTTCATTCAAACCAAAGGAAGTTACCCAAATTCAAGGTAACATTTTCTCTTAAACTCTTTTGTTTTATTTTGTTTTATTTTATTTTTAAAACCCCCTAAACTATTCTTATTCCATTATATTAAAAAAAAACCAGTATCCTCAATATACTAGGATGTTTTTATGAGAATAAGTATAACTACACTTACAGACACCTCATTCTAATGGGTGAAGAACATACTGTTTCTGTGGATGGAAAACTAATGTCTCACGAAACGATGATTATCCGATTATGTCATACCACCTATCATTGTGGCCATAAATATGGAACTGAATCTACATATGATATATATAATGTTTATTTTTTCTTTATTCTTCTGTATTTTTCATTTATATCATACCTTTATTGTTTCCATTATGTGTAAATGCGATAATTTTATTTGAGGAAGTACGGACTACCACCCCCTCAAATTGATATAAATCGTTCATGACATACGTGGGAAATATAAAGGATAGAGTTAATGATATTATATATGATATTATAATGTAATTATAATATACCAATATATCATTATGTTTTAATTTCATTAAACTAAGAAATGGAAATGAAAGTAGCGTTCATGCGTATGTAAGGTTTACCATCCCCAAGAACGGTGTATTTCGTTTTTTATCTCCAAATGTTATGTAATATTATAATTAAATATATATAATGGATATAATGGATATATATCATATCTAAATCATTAATATAATTCTTTAGATAATGGATGTTTGACAACATGAACAATTTGTAATTATAAGAAGTTCATTTTTTACTCAAGTGCCAAATATCGACAAAATGGAAATTATTAACTTAAATGATTACATAATTATTATAACAAGGTAATAATTGATATAATAATAATAATAAACTTATAAAAGGTTCTTAATAAAGTATAAATTATCTTTATTTTATTATTCAATAGATTAAAGAACGAATGTGTCATGTCAGAAAATGAGGTATGTATATTTCTTATCTTACTTTTAATTCCATGAGATTTCCATTGTTCGCCAATTATTCATTGAATTTTGTGTATTTTGTACAGACATATGATATATATTATCATTATTCTCAATATATTCATATAATTTCGTGATTCATTTGGTGGTTATTAACTTTTGGTCATACGACTCAGTTGATTACAACGCGGTAAAGGGTTTCATCTCAATTTTTATTCCTATGAGATTCATGTTATATTTGCCACTATTTCCTTTTGTGTGGTGTATGTAATCACAAAGATTGTACTCATTGTGTAATATAAATTCATTTATTAGTATTTATATCTTCATTATGTGATACTTATTTCATGTGTCCTATGTTTTGAAAGTTACCAAATCGGTAATGGAACCTTTCACCCTCCTCTTTTTAAAAGACTTTTTTTGTTATGACTTTTAATTTACATATTATTATGTTGGGATATGTTCCTATATTTCTTAATTGATGTAAATTTTATGTCCAAGTGATGATAAAATTCTTTATCTCATAAAATCATTTTCTGAATTATTATATGACGCCGTTAGGCTGTGAAATTTTTTCATGGGAACTTCTTATCCCAATTTTAATTCTTTGGGTTAAACTTGTACTTCTTGAATATGTCGTCCTATGAATATGTTTGAATGACCTCTAATTTTTTTATACTTAATATCCACTTATATTGGGTGTATTTATATTTGTACCACATAATTACATAATTGATTTATCCTTAATAAATGGATACCCTCTTTATAAGGGATTTCGTCTCAATTTACTTTCAATTAAGACTTCATTATTATTATGAACCAATTCACATTTATATGGTGTATATACTGACCTTTGGAATATTATATCATGAATACCCTTATTCTCATGATATTATATGTTTTGTTTTATTCTATTCTTAAATTATGTTCAGCCGTGTGTTTCTCAAGTGTTACGAGACTCTTTAACTAAAACATCATTTTAAATGAATTAAAGAACTATTCTTCTAAATATTTCTCATTAATGTACATGTTTTCAAAGTGGTTATTTTATTTTTTATTTATATGGAAATTAATGTTTTAAAACTATAATTCCTTTAAAATCTTCAAAGTGGTATGAGACACTTTGATTCAAAATCTCTTTATTACATATTTTTAATTTTTTTCAAAAAATGGTTTGAATAAGCATTGATTATGTCAATATCTTGAAATGATATATTTTTATTTAAATGGGGAAATATTATTAGTTAAATGTTTATATTTACAATATTTTATGTGTTATGATTTTATAATGGTACTTGAACATTTGACGGGTGGTTACATGATAAACCAAATGACGGGTGGTGTCGAGATAAAATAGAATAGGTGGTTACGCTATAACCTCCAATGCATTAGGTATGGAATTCATCCGTACAGATATTCCATTTAGTTATTTGATGGAAGAATGCCGTATGGATATTTGATTTAGTGATATGTGTGGAACTCGACCGTATGTTTATTCCATTTATTTATTTTTATGTCCCAAGTTACCTTTATATGTTATGTGTTATTTATATGGGTTTTATAGTGATGTTTTGGTTACAAAATGGTAAGTATTGATCTTTTATTCAATTAAGATAATTTACTACTTTGTGAAGGTGAAAAGTATTACTTATGATAAATTATTCATGGTTTACATGTTGTTTTGAAAAAAAAACTAATAGTTTTCCTTCTTTCTCTATCCCTTACATGGCTTTTAATACACATCCCATGTTTTTGAAATGTTTTTCACAATGCATAAAGTGGAATTGGGTCAAGCATGGGATCAATGAAAATTCATTCTATCTAAAACATGGAACTAGACTAGTCTAATTTTCTTCAAGAGTTTTTATTTTACGAAAAAATGGAAACTAAGTAGAAGTGTCTACATTGTAATTTTTGATATGTAATGTAATAGAAATGACCTATGTATCTAAAAATCTAAACCTGAAAAGATCATCAATGTTAATTATTAATTTAATTAAATATTATGCAATGTTTAAGGTTGGGTCATTATAGTAGGTATTAGAGGTCGGTTTAGATAACTTTTGAAGTTAGAGTGTTATCTAAGAATAAGTGACATAACCATAATGGTTAACATACTATAAAGAGTTGTAGTTATTTTTAATGAGTTTAAGATAACATGAATAAGTATATATTAGTATTTACCCTCATCATAAGATATTATATGATGACATACTTCCAATGACCTCTTGGTTCATCTCAACCAACTATTTGGAGTCATGATTGACAACCTGAACCTTGGTGATTTTTATAAGGCATTATATACGTGAGAAACAAATCTCTATGGATGTTAAGGTAATAATCATAATGGTAAGTATGTTAAAAAACCTATGTGTCAAGGATGTGGAAATAAAAACTTACAAAAATGCTTCAAATGGACAAGAAGATGTTATAGATATTGGAATGAAGGTCATAATGCAAGAAGCTTCCATGGAAAAAGGAAGCATTCAGTTGACACTAGGAAAGGGAAATAAGTTTTTTTGAGGGATCAATTGAATGTTTTAAATGTGGTGTGTGTTGTCATTATACAAACACATGTCCTATGAAGCTTTTTCGAGAATGGGATCACCAAGATCGTACAAATATATGTTTACCAATACCAAATGTCATTCCAATTGAGGATGGAGAAACTGACAATGACCAATGAAAGGTATGGATTATTTCGTAACATATATTTTTACATTATTGAATCTTAGGATTTGATTCATGATTTTGTTTGTAGGAAAGAAGTATTTCAGAATAAGTTGGTAAATAATAGTTAATGGATCATCAAGAATGTTTAAAGAGTAACAATTCAACATATAAGGGATTCAAGAGTTATGGTAGATTTTTAGATTATGAAATACATAAAATTATTAAGGCTCTTTTGATGATGGGATTATATTGGAAGACTTTTTATAGTATGCATAACCATAGAGTTTGATATATGAAAATGTTATTCAAGGTATAATTATATTTTCTTTTCATGAGTAATGGTGGAATTTTATTTTGGGAGAATCTATGTTTTTATTGTGGACATATGGTGATTTGGGTTTTTTGTGGAAATTATTGACCTATCATAGAAAATACGTGATTGGTTAATTAAACTTCATTATGAGACTTTAAGAATAGTTTATTTTTATTTGGAGATAAATGTTAAGATTTATAGGGGAATACAATGTGAATAAATCCATCTATGTTTTGGTTTACAATCTTATTTTGGGTTATTTTGAAGAATTAAAAGGACAACAGTATATTGAATGGTCTTTGTTAAACTTTTGGTACTTTGGTTGAATTTTTGAGATTAAGAGTTGCATTTTTTTATAAAGGATTATTATTTTTGGGGATTATATGATCTCGTAGTATTCATTTTGGTTTTATTTGATGTCTTAATACATTGGAAAATATATAAATTTTTTCTGGATTATGTGATTCTCTAAAAGTTGATTCTTTCGCTTTTGATGTGATGAAGTCTTTTTGAATGCTCTTTTTTTGGAGAAAAGATTAGTTTTTTTAAAAAAATATTAAAGGATGAAACTCTACTTGAAGCTAAGTATATTTTCTTATGTTCTTATTCTATGTAGTAAATGAATTCCACAAATTATGAAAAGTATCTTAAAATAAAAAAACGTTCTCAGTTTACATTTCCTACTATGTAATCAAAGACCGCTAAACACATCACCTGTTTATGATTTTCTGTTAGTTAACTTTCTCTTAATCATTATTTCTATCACACTCTATCCGAATGTGATGGTTTTTTCTCTTCCATATACAAGTTTTCCTACATGGAATCATATTATATGTTATCTCAGGTAGACTTTGTGTTTCTTTTTTTCTTTTAAAGTGATATTCTTATTTACACTTTTTCCAAGTTGAGACATTAAATGATGTTTCTAAGCAAAATTTTAAAATTGAGAGGATGCAATTTCCCTAAGGTGGGAAGGATATAACATCCCAGGAAAATAATGAACATGAAATTTTCATATTTACTGATATTTTGTGGATAAAATATTAATTTTACTTTAATGTTGATTTTATGTTTGATGGCATACCAGATACACAACAATGGGTTTCATTGAAATCTTACATTGCACAATAATAATATAATATTATTATTTTAAGTGGTAGTTAATGCATATCCATTTTATTGTTTGGAATGGATATAACTAACTAAAAGTTTATTATATATGTTTGTTAAATTTTTTTACATTTATCCAATAAAGTTTGTGGCTTAAAATGAGAATGAATCAAATTTTAAGCACAAATAATCTAATATTCTTTAAAATGTTGATTTATTTCCTATTAATGGTGAAACCTCTTTAAAAATAGTTTTGGTATTTATATAATCTTTTTGAAAAAATAAAATCCTTTTTTTAGAATCATGATATCAAAATTTACTTTGCGTAAATGTTTTGTATTTTTCCAATAAAGATTATTTTTTTATGAATTGTGGAAAATACTGTATTTTAATTCGAAACTAACTTTTAATATAATTTGTTTATATGGTTAGATTATATTTTTAATTGGTTTTAAAATGAAATTAAATTATATTTTTACCATTTAATCCAATTTTGGGCATTGGAATTAATTTCACATTGAAATTGGACATAAACAAGTGTCAATCTTTTTATAGTTATAGTTTCTTAAAAACACGCTATTTGTTCTGCCAATGGAAATTAATTTTAAATTTATTAAAGAAATTTCTATGTTTATAATTTGGTAATATAGACATAATTTTGGAATTCACAACATCAAATATAGCTTAGGCTGAATTTTTTTATTTTTCTAAAAAACTTCAAATTTTTATGAATAGTGAAACCACATAGTTGTTGTTCAAAAACTGACTTTTTCATTTTAATGAAATTTTAATGGTTCTCGGAATTGAATTTCGAAAATCATAAATACTTTCTTGTTATTAGTATTTAAAATTTGGTTTAATAAGATGAAAATAATGTCGCTGAATTGTATCTTTTGACTTTTAATTACCGTAGTTAAAGATAAATAGGGTAATTCAAGTTAAAAAAATATAATAATAACACCAAATTACTTTCACACTTGTCCTAACCTTATTTGATGAGTAATGAGCGACCATTGTCATCCTTGTACCGATTTTGGGACCCCATAAATCCACTTATGAATGACAATGACACTTTATTTTAATTAACATAAAATAAAGGCAAAAATGACATAAAAATTATCTTTTTGTAAATCAATTTTTACATGTGGTTATATAATTAATATTTTTTACTATAAATATTAATTGGAAAGATAAAAATATTTAATAAATCATGGTTTTGTTATTATAATTTTTAGACATCAAAAAAATTAAATTATATATGACACAATAATGATGCCGTATTTACCTCATAATTAAAAGATTTAAATAAATAAGATTATAAATATTAAAATAATTTACAAAACCTGTCCAATTATTATTGGATGATTTTATTTAAAACATGAGTAATATTATCATTAAATTTCATTATTTTGGACCTTTTGAAACAGAAGATAAGTTTATATTAAAATAATTTTTTCAAACTTTCCTAAAGATCCCCTCCTCCCCCTTATAAAAGGACACCACAACAATCCAATTCATACACACCTCTTTATACTTATTACTCATCCAAAATATGCAAAATTATGCTACCTACATCCCTATATGCTTCCTAGAATTCTTACCTTAGGCTGAATGAACTTTAAGAAGTCCTTTTGCTTCAAAGCAAAGGAAGTTACCCAAATTAAAGGTAACAGTTTCTTTTAAATTCTTTTGTATTATTTTGTTTTATTTTACTTCTCCAACCCCCTAAACTCTTTTAAAATTGTATTTTATTACAAAACTATTATAATTAATATACTAGTATGTTGTTATTATATGTATTCAAACTAAACATACACACACCTCCATCTAATTGGTGAAGAACAAACTGTTTCTGTGGATGGAAAACAAACAACTCACGAAACGATAATTGTTTGATTATATCCTACCGCCTATCATGGTGGCCATTAAGATGGAACTGAATTTATATATGATATATATTATGGTTATTGTTTCTTTACGGTTATGTATTTTGCATTTATATAATACCTTTATGGTTCCATTAGCGTTAAACGTGGTAATTTCATTTGAGAGAGTGCGGACTACAGCCCCCTCAAAGTGATATAACTCATTTATGACATATTTGTGACTTATAAAGGATAGAGTTAATGATATTATATATTATATTATACTGAAATTATAATATACCTATGTATAATTATGTTTTAATTCCATTAAAATAAGAAATATAAATGAAAGTAGCGTTCATACGTACGTACGACTTACCGTCTCCACGAACATTGAATTTCATTTCTTATCTCCAAATTTTATATACTATTATAAATACATAAATATACTAGATATATATGATATATATATGATATCTACATCATGAATATCATTCTGGAGATAATGGATGTTTGACCTCATGAAAAATTTGTAATTACAAGAAGTTCATTTTTGACTCAAGTACCAAAAATCGACAAAACGACCATTAATAACTTAAATAATTTAATAATTTTTATAAAATTGTAATAATTGATATAAAAAATAATAATAAAATATAAAAGGTTCTTAATCTTTTAGAAATTAACTTTATTTAATATACAATAGATTAAAGAATGAATGGGTCAAGTCGTACAACAAGGTAAAGAGATTTCTTATCTCCCTTTTAATCTTGTGAGATTTTCATTGTTCGCAACTTATTCATTGCATGTGGTGTATTTTGTACTACCATTAGATATATATTATCATGATTCTAATTATATTCATGGTTTTATTTAATTAAATTGGTGGTTATTAACTTTTGTTCATATGACTCTGTTTATTACAACCTGGTAAAGGGTTTCATCTCACATTTTATTCCAATGAGATTAATGATATATTTTCCACTATTTCCTTTTGTATGGTGTATGAACTATCCATGATTGTTCTCTTATTTTAATATACTTTAATTTATGATTATTTTTATATTCATTGTATGATCCTTCCTTTATGTGGCGTATGTTTTGTAAGTTACAAAATCGGAAAGGGAGCCTTTCACACTCATCTTTTTAAAAGACTTATTTTTGTTATGTCTTTTAATTTAAATCTTATTATGTGGGTATATGTCATTATTTATCCTTATTAATGTAATTTTTTTTGTGAAAGTGATGAGATAATTTTTTCTATCTCATAAACATATTTTATGAATTTTAACGTGACGCCGTTAGGCTGTCAAATTTTTGCAAGGAAACTTCTTAACCCAATTTCAATTCTTTGGGTTAAACTTGTGCTTCTTGAATATATCATCCTATGAATATTTGTGAATGAAATATGATTTCATTACACTTAATATCCTCTTAAATTGGGTGTATTTATATTTTCCACACATAATTATGTTTTTTATTTATCATTAATCAAAGGATACCCTCTTTATAAGGGATTTCATATCAATATACATTCCATTGAGACATCATTATTATTATGCACCAATTCACTTTTATATGATGTATATACTGCACTTTATAATATTATATCATTAATACGTGTATTCTTGTGATATTATATGAATTTTAATTCAATTTTTCAATTATGTTTAGTCAAGTGTTTCTCATGTGTTACGAGACTCTTTAACTAAAACATCATTTTAAAAGCTTTAAAAAATTATTATTCTAAATATTTCTATTTAATGTCCATGTTTTCAAAATGTTTTGTAGTATTTATTTATATGTAAATTAATGTTTTAAAACTTTAATTACTTTAAATACATAAAAGTGTTATGGGACTCTTTTACTGAAAAATATCTTCATTTTATATTTTAAATGGTTTTGAAAATAGTTTGATTAATCTTTGATTATGTCAATATCTTGAAATGATATATTGTAATTTCAATGTGTAAATATTATTAATTAAATGTTTATATTTACAATATTATATGTGTTATGATTTTATAATGGTACTTGGACATTTGATGGGTGGTTATGTGATAAACTAAATGACAGATGATGTCGTGATAAAACCGGATGGGTGGTTATGTTATAACCTCCAATGCATTGGGTATAGAAGTTGGTCGTATGGCTATTCCATTTAGTGATATGTATGGAAGTCGGTTGTATGGATATTCAATTTAGTGATATGTGTGGAAGTATACCGTATGGTTAGTCCATTTAAGTATGTCTATGTCCCATATTACCTTTATATGTTATGTGTTCTTTATATGGGTTTTATTGTAATATTTTGGTTACAAAATGATATGTATTGATATTTTATTAAATGAATAGTATTTACTACTTCATAAAGGTGAATAAAATTACTTAAGATAATGTATTAATGGTTTACTTGTTTTTTTAAAAAACTAACAGTTTTTCTTCTTTGTGTATCTCTTAATGAGATTTTTAGGCTCATCACATGTTTTTGAAATGTTTTTTCACAGCACATATGGTGGACTAGGGTCAATGATGGGATAAAGAAAAATTCATTTTATCTGAAACATGGAACTAGTCATGTCTCATTTTCATCTAGAGTTTTTATTTTATGAAAAAAATGGAAACTGAGTAGAAGTGTCTACTTTGTAATTTTTGAGATGTAATGTAATAGTAATGACCTAACTCTCTAAAATTATAATCCTAAAAATATCCTCAATGTGAATTATTCATTTAATTCAAGCATATTCAATGTTTAAGTATGGGTCCTTATACCATATGAGAGAGGATGCACCATAACCGACATACCTATTTTTTATCTTTCACCCGCATATGCTCGTGTACCCACATTAGTAATTATCACCCATTTGGTGGATGATTTACTCCAATGAGGTATATAATCTCGAAGCTCCACCACAATGATATGATATTCACCTGTCTGAAATGAAAATATATTGGGTTACATTCAATTTCTCTATTTCACACCTCCCAAATGATCTAATATACTCACGTGAACATCATACTACATGCTTGATTCTCTGGTGTACTATCATACAAATTACAAAACCAAGGGCATACAAACACATCAATGACTTCATCGGTCTCAGAGGTTCCCAAAATATGGCTCAGGGTAATCTTGAGAAATTGTGCCTAGTAACATTTATGGAAAAGTTTCATAGTGGTTTCATAAGTTGGCTATAAACATCACGAGTAGTGTGACGCAATATAAATCCACTTATTATGAATATTAACATCAGTAGGTATAGAATGATTCATCAGATTCCAATCCCAAAAATTCATTTTTGATGGAATTTACTTTCTCCATAGAGTATATTCCCTCCAGTCATTTTATCTTCCCACAAGCATGATTATATAGTAATCCCTAATGGAATCATACCCCATACAAAAACCCATGAAGGCATAGTGTTCTAGTTGATCATCCATAATAATATCATGGAAAATATATATCTGTTGAGAGTTTAGTCTGGATTAAATGAAGTATGGAAAGGAGATAGCCTCATTGAAGGAGGTGTCCATAGTAGGGCATCCTAGACAAGATATGAGGACGCCATCATAATTATTTTGGAAAAATCTAATCTCACAATTAGAAAATATCATCAAGACATTGTATATAGGACCTACTGGTGCATAGTAATATCTATATGTGTGAAAAAATATTTAACATCCCTACCTACCCACATTCTCAAAATTTCCAAATTCCTATTCGTTGTAAACTTTTCCCATAAGGAATTACCTTCTATAATCTCACAATATAGTTTGGATTGCATGGATTGTAGGATGTCTGAGATATTGGGAGGATCATTACATTTCAAAAATACATGTTACAAATTCATATATATTTTTTATCTCACACAGTCATTACAAAATGTATTTCCCCTGTTTTCTTGGCCACAATAATTCAGCTAATTTAATACCATCTGATGCACTGTGTCAACACATTAATGGGACCTAATGGAATTTTGATCCTACAAATGAAATTATTGAATTAGAGTGCATATTGATCTCTATTTTAAAAATATTTTACCCTATAAAAACTAATGACTCATAACTATATAAGGATTATTATTTGGAATGGCTAGTTTTCAGTAATAATAAATTCAAAAAATGAGCTCAATGATGTGTTTCCTATTTTTACATTAAATTTTATAGTAGAAACCTCATTTGAAATTAAATATTGATTGGTTATTATATTTTACAACCGACATTGAATATAATAAATTAATGGATCAAACTTATTTAAGTGGTGGAGAGAATGTAACACACCATGATTTTTAATTTTATGTTTTCAAATGAATCCAAATGCGTTTTATATCATTCCTAATACTTAACCCCGAACCAAAACCAATAGAGAACATTATACAACCATTAATATTTTGATATAGAATTGTATAGTAAAAATAGAAACAACTAAATTCAGAAATAAATAAAAATATAAATAAAAGAATTTATTAATACTAATTCTATATTGAATATTTATTTTGTTATAGTTAAACAACTATCAATATTAATTTATTATTTAAAATGTTTACATTATAATTTTTTTATTTTATAAAATTTAAAAATATATATTACAGATAAATTATTATTTTATAGGAAAAACCTATTTTCAAAAAATAAATCTATAATTGATATGAAAAATTAATAAGAATAGCTAATATTTTGTTGAAAAAACATATTTTTACCTATGATTTTTTTTTTCATAATTTGTTATGTTGAATTTTTTAATTCATTAATTTTTTTAATTTAATTTTACCCATTAATAATAATTTTTAGAATTTTAATATAAATATTATATTAATATGGGTATTTTTTATTTTTCTAAAACAAATGATTTCTCAGTAAATAGGAAAAATATACATTTAAAAAACCGTAAATTTCCTGACCATATTAGTATATATAAAATGTAAAAAGTATATGAAACATTATATTCTGTGAATATATTATTAATAACTATGAATATAAATTTTATAAATAATATTTTAAATTTAAAAATACTATGATTTACATTATATGAACATAAGGAATAATTTCCAATAAAATCCACAGTATTTGATCTTCCAATTAAATAAAAAATTATTTTAATTAAAATTTATGTCGGATATCATTTTAATGACACATAACATATAATTTTTAATTATTCAAATTTATTTCCTTAAAATAGAAAAAATGAAAAAAAATTCCCATATACATATAAAGTTAAAAAATATAATTATTTAGAAATTTTGTTTTTACTCTTTATAAGTATTAATATTAAAAATGAGTTATCTTAATCATATAAATTTTATCTTATAAAATGGATTTCATATTTTGAATAATTATTTTAAAATTATTTAATAAAGTCCATTTTAGTGTTAGTTATTAAAATTAAATTATGTAGTGAAAATTACATAGCAGTTTAAAACCAAAATGGGTAAAATTCAATATTCAAAGAATTAAAGACATAAAAAATAATTCATTACATGATTTAAAATGAGTTTATGAGTTATTAGTAACATTATATCATCCCCTAATCCATTATTTTCTATTTTATTGTTGTATTTACATGTGATACATGTTCTCTAATTATATTAATTTGAAATATACAAAAATAATTCTATTCTAAAAAATTCTAAAAATGTGCCACCCAAAACAACCTCTTGTATAACATTAAAGTATGTTTCCACATGAACATAAACCATTTAACATATTTTATAATCATATTTTACCATCTAAGCCTTTTTCTCAAAAAATAATATCCTATATCTACTATCCCTAATGAGTCTACCCAAAGAAATTCTTATTCCTCAACATGGGTTCAAATTTTCCTTATTTTCTATTATTTAATTTATCATTTTTTGAAATATATATTTCTCATTACTAAGTAATAGAAATAGTATTTTATGTATTATAAATTTATATAGTTCTCAGTTAATAAAAATTATCCACCAATACCATTTTCAATTAAGGAATAAAATGAAATTCATGTATGTGTGTGTGAACACTACTGACTACACAAAGCGTCATGTTTCATATTCAATGACAACCATTTATAAAATTTACTAATATATAATTTAATAAATAATTTGAGTATTTATGAATTTTTTATTCTAGTATTATAAAACATATTATAAATTTTTTTGGTTATTAGGTATTTAAAATCTACCACACTCCTTAGTGTGAACTACCTCCTACGTGGAATAGTTGAATTCCATTTTTTTGTTTTCATTAATCCCTTTAATTTCTATTCATGAAAAAGGGTTTCATGATCAAATATTATTTTATAGAAATTATGAGGGTTATAGAAATATAAATAGGGCAGCCTATTGACAATATGATCAATAAACAACATTTAAAAATTGTATAATCCAAAAGAGAGTTCTAAGGTGACAGAGGTTAATTTTTATTTCCAATAATAATATAATATGGTTATATTATTTTTATATTTCTTCCAATTCAATTATATCACACTATTTATAAATATATAAGGTAACAATTCTTCTTTTATAATGATATTATAGCTAATTTTTTTTATTGTCATCCAACATTTATGCTATATTATTTTTTATCTCAGTCTAACTATCTACATGAGTAATTATATAAAATATCATAATTGATGAATATAACAACAAAATTAATATTAAAATGATATGTAAATAATAAAATATTTATTTTTTTGGTTTTTTGGATTTTTAAAATTATGATTAAACTCGCTAAGATATCATGACTCATTTGTTTAAAATCAAAAAAACATGTTTGTATCCCATTTAATATAAATGAATTTTAACGAAAACATCCATATAATGAAATTAATAAATTATAAATAATTTTTAAAGTACATTATATAATCTATTAATGATGAAACTTTTTATTATAAGGAACTAAAATACCGTTATTATGAAACATGATTAAAACAATTAATATTACCCACACCCCTTATTAAAGATAGATAATAAAAAACTATTAAAATTAGAGAAAATAATTATAAATGAAGTTAAAAAAATATTTATATTTGAAAAAGGATATGAAATATGGGAATAATATATTTTTACTCTAGATTCATGTACATTACTTGACGTAAAGAATTAAGGTAATTGTTTGAGGTAACATAATTTTCTTCCAATGAGTTATAAACATTGTTATGAAACTATATTTTTACTAGTTTTATTAATTTTAACCAAATTTACTACTATTAGAGTAATTCATTTTCCTTTTTCATATTCAATAGTTCTTCCTCATGACATCATTTTCAAATATTTCATACCTCAATGATTGTGTTACTTTAAGTGGTATTATTATCTCAATTTTCATTCCATTGAGAAATATTTCTTATAATACATAATGTACCCACTTTTATGGTGTATCTATTTATCCTTTTATATTTTTCATCATGATCCATTCGTTATTCATGGTATTTAATGATTTATTTTATATTATATCCTTCATGGGGTTTCGATTCAATTAATTATAAATAAGAATGGGTTATTTGTCCCTATTTTCAATTGGTTCAATAATATTTCGTATGGTAAATGATACTATAGTTTATAGGGTGTAGTCACTACCCTAAATCCTTCCATTAAAATGAATATCATTCATTACATTATGTTTAAATTCCATGATTTCCTGCAAATTTTCTTTTGATTCTTACATTATAATTACAGTGAGAGTCTTTGTATCTCCTTTTTAAAAGTTTTTGTAACAATTCATAATCTCTATATGATTACATTTGGTGGTGAATTTATTGGAAAAATATTATCTTCTAAATCCTCACAAAATATTTTATTTTGGTGGATTGAACTTTTGGAAATCTATCAATATCATTATCTTGAAAATTCATCCAATCTCAAAGGCATGTTTTTTCCATTACATTTACTTTGCGAACAATAAATATTTTATTTTTTATAGTGTATGTAGTTCACATAGATGTGAAATGTTGATTTGTTAGTGAAATCATTGAATTTTCTATATTCCCCATACACTATATGGTTTTAGTTTCAACAATGCATGCATAAAAAATGGTTTATATATGTAATATGGGAATGTTAAAAATGTATATACTTTTTATTTTAATATATATGTGTATTTATTATTAAATAATTGTTATTTTATGTTGTATTATATATTTATACCATTATATAATCAATGAATTGGAATAATTTTACATAGATTATGGCCTGGTATAAATAGCTCTGTGATGCATCGATAAGTCTCATGAGATAAAATAGATAAGGTATTTATCTGTATTCTTATTCAAAACAATATATTTATTTGGAATAATGTCTCAAGTTTTAGATTTAAATATCTAATATCAGGATTTCCCAACTTAGGGAATGTACTTATTTCTTCAAAATAGTGAATTTCATCATTAAGAAACTAATTATTCTTACTAATTCATTATTTGTATTTCAAATATTGTCCAAGGATATATTATGATTTCAGTTTCATTTTACCATGGAATTATTTTTGGTTATCTATTCCATATATGTTATTTATACTCATCTTATTGATACTTATGATCATTTATTATCCCCACATATGTTTTCCCTTGTAATATACTTGATCTCATCCCTTCTTATGATTCAATTTCCCTAGGTCATGAGGAATTGAATGAAACATGATATTTCTAGAAGAATAGTATTTAAAGAGAATTTGTGGGAGATACTTAATAATTATTATAAATGAGGAATTTTATTATATAGTTTTAGAAATTTAAATTTGATGATACATAAATGGGATTTTTTGTTATTTTTTTCATAACATTATTGAACTATAAACCTAGATGTCCCATTTAATTAATTTGAAATATTATTTCTTTAGTGATATTTAAAATATTTATCAGATAATAATTTCTTTATTTTAGTCCATTTCTAATATAGTATGCAATGAATTTTTTTTGGAATGATATCAAGGAGTACATGTATGTTGTGTCAGAAACAACAAGACAATTACTATGTCAAAATGGATAAAAACCTCAATGTTATAAGAAATATTATTTATTTATTTAAAAAATAATAATTTATATCTTAATTTCAACTATGTTACAAAACTAAAAACGTGAAATATTCATAAACAAGATAAAAACATTTATATCCATGATTTCAATTTCATAATGACATATTAAACTCCGCAATAAAGGATAGATCAAGACTCCACTATCCTCTTCCATAAAAAATGTGTTTAAAGGATTATAGAAAACACTATATAATTTATATCATCTAGGTTGTGGAATAACTAATTTAAATCCAAGATGAATTAAATGAATTTTCAATGTAGGTTAGATGAATTATGTTCTAGTATTCATCAATTATTTCAAAATGTATGTTTGTTAAATTGTGTAACTAATTATTAGACATATTTTGGTGAACAAAAACAGATGTACCGGAAGTCATTTTAATTATATACAATCACATTTTATTTCACAAATAACCAATATTTTTTTTTCATATTTTGGTTCTAGATAATCAACCAAATAGACTTAGTAATTTTCCTATAAAACATTACATAAGAACATATCTCCTAAAGAAAATTGCAACCCATAATGTGATTTATCTAAAATTAATTGGGCAACATATATGTAGTTGGTGGAAGTCTATAATTTACTAATAATTGTTTCTATATTTTTTATTAGAACAAACAGAATATATATGAATCCATAGTTGACAAGTAGGGTTAAAAATATGAATTTTTTAATATTAAATTTATTCTCACTATAAAATTTGTATACTAATACATTAGATGAATAAATCACTATCATAATAAGTTAGATATCATACTAATTTTTGGGTTTAAGGAAGGATTAAATGATTATATTCCCACCCAATAGAAATGAATAAATGATTCATATGAGGATATTATTTATGAAAAATGAAAAAAATTATTTTTGTTCATAGAATAAAAAATAATGATTGAAAATAAATGAAAGTTAAATAAATCAATATACATAAGTTCTTCAGACTATGTTTGACCAACATTCACAATAAAAACACTACTAGAATCATTTATTATAAATAAAAAATATAGTATGATTATAATTATAGGAAAATAAGAATTAAATTATAAAAAAACAATACCATGAATGGTATTTTATTTCTAGGTCATTGTTAATAAAAAAATTAATGGTCACGCAAATCCCTAGGATGGTAATAAACACATGAAAACTAGATTCGCTCACTATATCAACCACTTATTTACTAACTAAAAATAAATGATGTAAAATATGATAGAAGAATATAATCAAAATGAATACATAAATGGGCCAAAAAGAACCTTGGATAAGGATTTTGTAAGGGATGACTATATATGTAAGGGTTAGAATTTCTTCTGGTCCGCATCAAATGTCACCTCTAATATAATAAAAACCAAAATCACCTCCAAAAAAAGAGGAGATAATTGATCAATTGAAAGAGAATTCATTGAATCAATCTACATAATCATATTCCATCTCAGACACTCTTTGTTATAGTGGAGTGAGAATCTCAAAAATGTGTTATTGAACAAGTGGGGAACCATAGTGAACACAGTTTGAGGTATTCAACATTCATCATATTAATAGACATAGAAATGTGGTTAGTAGATTAGGAGGGACATGTGTATAATGGAGTTACCATATATGAATTGAGAAATCCTATAGAGTTAAAAAATCTCTCAATAATCATCCAACATGAATGAATGGAAATAGAGAAAAATTATGGCTAAAAATCACTATAATTATTGGGAAACAATATACAATGATAAACCCAATACCATTCCCCCAAACCCTTAATATTGGCCACAAAAAAGGATTCTGGAACACACTATCAAGTTAATACTAGATCATTCTAAGAGAAGTAGTGAGAATAAAAAATGCAGATGATATAGATCTAGAAAGTAGGAGTTGGATATAAAATGATTGTATATTAACTAATGCCATTCAAAAAATAGAAAATCCAGAGAAATTAAGAAAATATTAATGATGAATCATGGAAAACAAAAAAGAAAAATGTAATCACTAAAAAAATATTAAATTTTACTCACATATAAAAAATTGAAAATATTAACATTATTGTTATGTGATCCATAATTTCCCTAACTAGGGTCTACTAAATTGTTCCCTAAGCTGGAGCGACACATGGACTTAGGCATGCCTCTTCATACATCAAATGCTACTCACAAGCGTCAAGGTTTTAAGGTGGTAAAGTGGGGAGACTGTACCATTATAATAATATTGTATCACAATGGTATAATATTATGAACAAATAGTTGAAGCATAATCCTGACTAAGAAGTTGAAGAATAAAATTTATAATAATAAAATAAATATCAATGTCTGATGTAGTTTCATATACAATATTATGATCATGTTATGTATATATACCAAAATGGAATTCAATACCTTGAAATATGAATCTTACTTAGTAGATGTATCAAAAAAATAATAATACCCAAAACAAATGAACTCAACCTTTCATCATGAGGATAGCTCGGTCCTTTTCTCCACTTCGTAGAAGAAATGATCAAATACTGCATTAAAATATGGGTGATTTCCCACGTCCCTACTTGAATCTGTGAAGTCTGTCTGGGTGCCCAATGGTGTCTTGAAGTGGTTGTTAGATAGATATCAATTTCCCACTATTAAAGGTGGATATAAAATGTCCAGTTTGTGTTTACTCTATAGAGTAGTGTGAAATAAATAATAGCTATAATAGTAATTAAAGTAATGTTCCCTAGGAAAAAGTGATAATTTATAGTCCAACAAATGATATCAGACACCCGTAAAAGGTTTCAACTATAATAAATACACTATAATCCTGGGATATCTATAAATCATGATATAATATCCACATCAGACTGTTCCATGTAATCTCATTTCAGAAATGAAAGGCCATATCCAATGTGTAATATGACCAAGGCATCCTTATCATGCATATGAAGCACCTCTATAGAAAACATGATATATACTTTAGTGAAATCCAATGATCAAATCCAAGGAGTTCCATGACTTCTAGATACATGGAGTAGAAATGATCTTATAATCTAATGTATTATAGTTAATAGCATAGAAATGTATATGGAATTATATTTATATATATCTAGGGAGTATAGATTTATATGGAATCCAACTGAACCATGATCCAAGGTGTTGAAATGTCCATGACATCCACAACCATTTATCAAATCATTAATCATTTCAAAACATAGTTTGTAATTATAATCAATCCTAGAGTTCTCACAACTCATTCCACATTTCCCATATAATATAATTTAACCAATTCATTCATCATTTCACCATTTAACAACACGTAATCACTAGGAAAGGGAGAAATAAACATTATCAGATTCCATCATTTAATTATAACTTAATTCAATAAGGATCCCACTAAAATGGAGAGCTCACAAACGCACCAAGAGGTGGTATAAAAATGGGTATATATATAATAAAACACCTCACAGGTGGTATGTGTTGGGGATAACAACCTCTAACCATAGAATTGATGTTTTTTGTAAACCAAAAATATGTTCAACAATTTAACAAAGTCATTCAATTAATTTTTTGGATAAATTCAACATTGCCTGACATCGTGCATGATGAAAATAAGGTATATAAAACATAAAATAGTAAGGGAAAGGTATATAACACCTACCATAAACCCTTGTTATAACACTCATCTAGTATTAACCACAAAGTCATTTTGGATCAGGATAAAAGGGATGAAAAAACAAAAAATGGGGAAATATGGCTTATTAGCTAGAACCGAAATAAATATTTCGAAACAAAGACAAATTATGAATGATGAAAGATGAGAAAAGAACTATCCAACATTGATCCACTGATATTAATGATAAATCAATTGGAAACTAGATCATCAAATAGAATTAAATCCTATATTGAAGGCTCAATGAACATATCATGTGAGGGTCATGTACGCTAGGAAGAAGAATGAACAGAAGAAAAATTATACATGTATTTTTAATAAAAAATTGTAAATTTCACTATAATGACCAGTTATTAGGGTTTGGACACATGGTTATCCAAAACTCACACCAATTATGTTCCCTTCACTAACCAAATGAGGACCCCAAACAGTTCATGATAAAGGTTTGGGAAATCATGTGAAAAGCATGATTTTATCCTCTATAATTAATTATAGAGACACCGCACAGACATTCCACCAATTTTCCATGGAATACACAAACCATGCGGCCCTGCTTTATCCTCTGAAACTACCTATATGGTTCAATTTTGGGAATAAATTCCTCCAGGCATCATTGAATAATTTTTTATGTGATTGTGTTTGTTGAAAAAGTGGACATTTGTGTTGTGATTGTTGAAAAAGAAAACCATGATGTACAAATTTGATAAAAAATGGGATTTGATGGTGGCATGTCGAGTTCAAGGGCTGTGGTTAATGATCCATGTTTGATTTAGGAATATTGATAAAGTAATGGATCATCTAGATGCGGTACAAAAAGAGTAGATACAACGTGGAATCATTTTCCAGTGTTTTCCAAATTATTGTGCCTGAAAATCAACAAATGGAGAAAAGTGGTTTCGGTAAAGGGACTTGCGCGCTGTGGTCTTGAAGGATAGGAAACTTGTGCGCCATTTTCTTTTCAGGATCAGAACATCAAAATATGTCAAAGTGATAAGTGGCGCCCAAGTTTTAGATTTGGTCGTGCAAGTGACTTGCACGGGAGAGACATGGACGCCAAAACTTGCGTGCTGAGGGGAGACTTGTGCGCCATTGCATAGGGTGTCAAAATGCCTATAAATATAGGTCTACCCATCTTCATTCTATACAAGTTCAACACTTAGAGAAAATTAGATCTCCCATCATGCAGGTGTGGTGGTCGCGCAAGTGGTGTGTGGTCGCGCAAGTAGAATTTGCGCGTCAGTGATAGTTGTGCGCCCAAGATGGTTTGGGCGAGAAAGGAAGTGAGTCGCCCAAGTTTTGAGTTGAGGAAGGAGGTGTTTTGAAAGTGGTTGAGGTGGACTTGCATGCCAGATTTTGAAGAAGTGCGGTAGTTGATGTTTGCACACCAATATTGGTTTAGGCGTAAAAGGGTGTGAGTCGCGCAAGTTTGGAGTTGCAGAAGCTTGTTCCACACAAGTGGTTGTGGTGGACTTGTGAAACAGTTATAACATGTGCGTCGATACTTGCACGCTGACTTAGAGAAGGTTTCTAGGTATGACTGATGCACGAAAGTGATTCAGGGATGCGTGGAAGCTGGAAGATTGCCCGATACCTTCGGTGCAAAGTGAGATTCATCTATGGGTGAAAGTTGGACATCAATAGAGCATCCCCAGACAACATAGGATGAATTTATTATTGATAATGAAGAGACCTACAGTTCTATAAACTGTGAGTGGATCCTTTCCGGAGCAGTAAAAAATGGAAGAGGAAGAAGGTGATCCTCTCCACCGATAGCGAGCCAAAGAGAGAGAAACAGGGAGTGACCCTTGGGAAAGTAGTGAGCTGACCCTAAGCATTGTAAAGGCAGTGAGCCTGGGAATAGAAGTGATCTATCTCGAACCTTGTGAACAGTAGTGTGCTTATAGTAAATTTGGTACATCGGCACATTGCTGTTGTTTGCTCCTTGGACGTAGCCCAATGAGGGTGAACCAAGTAAAAATCTCTGTGTCTGCCCGCTTACTTCCCTGCATTGCATTTAAATCATCATCATAAGATAAAGAAGAAAAGAAGTGGTCATAATAAACACACAAGTTCAAACAATGTGACCCTTATAATAAAGAGGTCAAGATCTAGTGGGGCAGGAAGAATTCTGAAAATAAATATCCATACCAGGATTCTCCCCCCCCCCCCGCTCTCAGGGTATATAGGCCCCTATTGGTCCTAACATTTAATAATACCGTATGTCCTGGGTCGCAGAATTTCTTCTTACTATATGGCCTAGAATTATTTCCCAAATGCCTGAGATCCAGGATTTGAACAAGCCACAAACACCACTGAAACACCCAGGACATCTTTATACATTAAAATTAGGTCAAACCCAAGATATTAATCTAAAATTAAAAATATATATTCCTCAAAAGGGAAAATAAGATATTACAACTTTTCCCTCTTAACAAAACTTCTCCCTGAGTTTCTATCCAATTTTTCATGAAGCATCTAAAAAGAGATATATCCACTAAACAAATAAATCACCCTCGATCTCCCATGTATCATCATATATATGGTTTCCCTTCTATAAAAACATTTATATTGAAAAATTCCATACTCAGACACCCTTTATGCTCTGATCAACAATATTAATAGTATTCTCCTTGAAGGATACCTCTACATACAAATATACCTATTCTGGATAAATATTATAAGATAGGTAAGTGTGATAATGACATAGTTGGGATACATAGAAGACATCGTTCATGGTTTAGTACCTCAGAGGTTACTAAATCTAATAGGTGATCGGCCCAAAAATCTCTAGAATCTAAAATGACCCAACATATATTGGTGAATGTTTACACAGTAATCCAAATTAATCTATACACACGCCTCTATGAGACATGTAAAAAGACCCAAAACCCAAACTAAAAGTCTATAATCAATGACAGAGATTGGTGTAGGATATAGATCTATGTTTTTTTTGTCTCCACCCTCTTTTAGATATACTAGACCATCTCCAATGCCTCCTAGATGAGATATAGTCCGAGAAGAACTTTTTCTCTCCTACCACTAACTAGAATAGTGGTGATCATCATGTCCATCCATAAAAAGCCTCATAATGTTCTATGTGTATGGTATCCTGATTGAAATTTTGTAGGTGAACTTTACATGGGATATATTACACTCCCTTAAACCCCCAAAATTGAATATTTATGACATAATAATGTCCTCTAGAACCTGCATAGTGTTCTCTAACTAACCATCATTCTGAGGGTGGTGTGTTTTACAAAAAATCAGTTATCTATCCAATTCCCAACGTAAGATTATATGGATCAGATATGTAAACTGGTTGTACCAATCTGATAAACTGGTATGAAGAACCCCATGAATTCACACTATCACTTGGATATAATTTCTCATAATATTATTCCCATAAAATTTCTCCCTATTCAATTGGAAATGGGAGACCTTCATGATCCTATCTATAAAAACCAATACTACATCACTACCTTGAGTGTACTATAGTAACTAAGTCATTAAGTACATCAAAAAAGAATCCTTTTTTAAATTATTTATGGGTAACTATTGTAAATTCTTAATAGGATGCTAATGTTCCACCTTCACATACTATCAATAGTGGATCCAATTGAAAAAACTAACTACCTCTTATTTCATCCCTAACCACTTTTATTGATATACCAAGTCATGATTTGTTTTGGAAATGTGGGTTTTAATTTCAATGATAAGGATGAAATTACTTCATCATATCCTCACATATGTCTATTAGAACCCCAAATAATTGATCTATACAAATAATTTTATCTTCACCAACAGTATAACTAGGAAGGGTCCTCAATTTCCACGGCCCCCCGTATGACTAAAACCTCATAGTCTAAAAGATGTATTATTATAAATAAATAAATAAATAAATAAAATTTCATTTCCATGTATCAGGGAAATGTATTCCCAAGGATATATTAAAACTCCATGTCCTTCAATGAAAACAAGGATATTTATTTCCACTCTCTATTATCATCCTAAACTTTTTGTATTTGTGTCCTTTTACTCAATAAACCAGTAACAACAATTCCAATTTTGTTCATGTAGGAAAGATCGATGTTGAAGAAATAAAGGTATTCAAAACACCATTGTTTCCATGTATTGATATCACTAAATATAGATTTGTACTATTGTATTTTGTGTTCTGTGTCCACTAAAAAAAGGCTCTCTGTGTAAATAATTCCTACAAAAGTGGAAATAAAAAACGATGGATAGATTCGTATCATCTTCTAGTAAGTTCCATTCTTGTGGACTCATCTAAAGCGAGTCATGAATCATTAATCAATCCTACTACATCAATACATCACCCATCATGATACATGATTCCTCACAATACACTACGTATCCTCTTCCAAAGTCTAGGGACTAGTACTGATGTCAGCCTCCCTTACAGCTCCTAAAGGCAGTCACATTAGTATATAACCATAAAATATTCCCTCCATTATTATTAAATTATGTTATAGTTGATTATAAGTGCTGAAATTAATTGATAATATTCCTTTTTTGACTGGATTTCCAAAATAAACATTGAATATCAAGGACATTTTTGGGCTGCCCCTAGTAAACTATAGTGCTCACCTTCTCTGGGTCAACTGACACCCTAATACAAGATAATATGACATACGAAGAAACTGTTTTCCATAAAGAAGTTTCACTTTTTGAGATTATCTTATGACTGATGATATCTCAGTGTATCCAATATAATCTCCAGAGGTTTGGCATGGTCATGTTGATTATGAGAATACACTAGGATATCATCAAATAATACTACCAAAAATTAATTTAGATATATATGGATACACCATTTATCAGTTTATTGAAAAAAAATCACATTCAGGAGACTAAATGGCATAACCAGATAGTCATATAGATCATAACTACAACAAAATTCTATATGATGTATATCTGCTGGTCGAACACATACCCAGTGAAAACTTTAACACAAGTGAATCATTGATAAATCGTGATTCCTTACATATGGGGGATGAGTTAAACTATCTTATGAAAAGGATACAAATTCTTAACCATCAACTGGTTTAATTTTCATTATTCTACACATAACTTGAGTTTTACATCCATTTTTTTGGCAAAAATGATCAGCAGACCCCATAAGGAGGTACTAGGTCATATAAACCCATTTTCCTATAGTCCTCTATATTTACTTTAAGATCCTACAAATCAATATTAACCATCATATTATGAGTAATCGATATCAGTGAATTTTCCATAAGTATCTCTATAAGGAAATCCACATCTATCTCATGAGGTAAAACAGAATCACCCTCCTATAATTTGTCCCAAACATGATCTATCATTATAAAGAATTTAGTTTTTCCTACTCTCTTATCATCTAGATATAAAATAGTAGCCTTAATGGTCATCTTGAATATCCTAATATGAATTATTCTATCTCTAACTTCCTACACATTCCATTCACCCCTGTGAATAAAAATCCCTCCTAATGGTAATGTGAATATCATCTTCAACGATAGAAGTTGATATAATAATGACAACAAAAAAGAAAATCTATAACATTTAAGATGTCAAACCCTATCATCACAATGAAAATAAATCCATATTATGTGACACCAACCTACATCATGGGGAATTCTCTAAATTGTCATATATCCGCTGATATGATTCCCAATAGCGTATTAAGCATCATAATGTTATCAGAAAAATTAAATTTCCATCCACGAATCTCCTCAATAAGAATATATATGAAAGTATGATAAGGACATGTATCTAATGGAGAACTTATTTGAGTAGATTATACTATGATCATATATCTCACTATAGATGTATCAATAGTCTTCTCCTCAAGTGTTATATTTATATAATATATCTAGCCTAAACCACAACCCTAGGAAACAACCACACTACCAAAAGTAAGACCACTCTATTGTCATTGTAAAAATTGGTCATGCCAACCAAGACCATGACCACCACCACAGCTGGAATGACCACCACTAATACCACTCCCATTATAACATGGAGCTATAAACCCAACTACTAATCCTAGTTCCATAGTTGACACCCTTCCACTGACTAATGGAGGGATGGTCCTACAGAATCACTATGTGTGTCCTATCTTGTTGCAAGATCAGCCTTTGACTGAGCCTCTATTATACATTCTTCACATATATCCTCATATATAATATTTATTACAGAATACCAAAATAGTATCACTCACAATAGGGATAGTAAGAGCCTTAAAATAAGGCTTAAAACATCATTTTTTCCACTATACATAATGATACAAAGTTAAGAGCTAGAAAATACCTTATCATTTCCCCCCAGATATACATAGGTTCTGCTTAGTAATCTGCGACTGATTCATGAACTCTATTATAGTAGTCACCTGAAACATTTTTACCATCAATAAAATGGAATTCCTATGACCCTTCTTGAAGTTACTCTCCCTGGATAGATCATCATAAATATAAATAAGTATAAAGAACTGAATGTTTGTAAAGCATGTTGAATACTCCATAATGGTAATTACTCCCTACTCTAGATACTAAATCTTGCTGGCCTACTCACCTCTCAGAGTCTCAAAAATTAAGTAGTCATAAAACATGGATTACAAATCCTTCCAAACCATATCTAGAATCCCATCATCCATGTTCAAAACAACCCACCAGAGATTAGATGATTCTCAAAGAATATATGTCATTAAATTTACTATCTACTTGGATGTGACTATAGATTATAATAAATAGATAATGTATTATTAAGCCACAAATCAACAGCCTATAGACCACCATCCCCAAAAAGCGTATATGGATGCTGCTGCAAGAATACACACATCAACTCTTCTGTGGATGAGGAAGGTTGTGGGTCTCCCTAGATAGTATGTGTATGATTTACGAAAAACATGTATAAATGGTAACAATAACCCATATTTTGAATTATTATACATGTTTAAGATTACAATACTATATATTTTACTAGAGACTCAGGATGCACCACCTTTGGATCATGGTCATCGACACCCTTCTATCATATGACTCACTACTTTTATGGTGTAATATCTCTAAAAATTATATGAACATAGCCCAAAAGTTATTTTTTTACAACAATATCATATATATAAATGCATAATGATTGTTTAAGCCTTCTTATAAACAAGCTACAACCATTCACCTAGTCCAAAATCATGGAATTGGTGATATGAACTACCATAAAAATCACCAGAGACAATTCCTACATCCCAATATAAATATGGGTATGGTACATGTTCCCTGTTTCATATAATGGGTCTTAATATAATAACTCTCAATTGAAATTGAGAATACACTTACACAGTCCATTCCATTCAATAATTTCTATTCAATTTAAATTTTTATTTATATTAAAAATCTATTCAAATGGTTAAAACAACTAGGTCACCACATCCAACCTATATGGTCCCACAAACCATATAAATTGAAATATGTAATACATCTATTCTTGAAAATAACATGTTCGAGTCCATCAGAAAAATGGCCCGTGACTCAACATTCTATAATTGACTACCTAGGGTATCTATTATGTCATATTCTGGAAAACACATTTTATTTTATGGAAGGTACTCTAAAAACCAATTATGGTTCTCAATCCATTCACAAAATATTAATGGAATATCAATTATATCAGTAAAAGAACACATAGTAAATGTCATGAAATCAGGCATCGAATAATGCATGGAATATTAGTCCTATTGGGTTCCTAAAATAATTCATGATATGTAATTCCCTCATCTCATTAGTCCAGGGTAAAATCCATACACCTATGGAACACCCATCATCAAGGGTTTCACCCAATAGTGAAGTTAAATCAACTATAACATGTGAAATATAAAACATAAATTTTCCATTCTAGGAAATTTGTCTTTCTCAGGTATGTGGGTTCGCTACTCCAAGTAATATATTAGTATCAAAGTCCAATCCTTTTATAATGACACGTCTACTATCTAAAATTTCTAATTAAATGAAAAAACCAAATTTATGAGATACACATTATATCATCCTATCCATGGATCCACTATACAATTCCCCTCATTGGCACGAGCGCACGTCCATTAATAATAGAGGTTGCCAATAATAAATGAGGGTATAAGGTGGTACAATGGGGAGACATTATCCTCATGATTCATGTGTATTACATTGGTACTATAATATCAACCAATAGAAGAAGAATAAAAATAACTAATCAAGGAAATAATAACATTGAGAAGATTTAAATAATATCCAAAATAGAATCAACATCATTTAATATATGTTATCATTTTATTTATTTATACAAATTGGAATGAAATACATGGAAACAAGAATCTTATATAGTACATGTATCAAAAAAATAAAGAAAATTAAAATTAACTAACTCCATCTAGTATCATGAGTATTGACCGGTCATGTGATCCACTTGTCCTATTTGATGATCAAATCAAGCTTCATAAAGCAGTGTTTTTCCCTATTACCTAACTATAGCCAAGAAGTCTATCTAGGTACCCAATGGTGGCCCAACATGGTGTGTTATAATACTCAGTATGCCTGAACCAAAACGGTCAATACCATATTAATTTGTGTATGTATAATGAATTATTCTGCAATATATGACATGTATAGCAATAATGGAAGAAAATACCCCAAGGAAGAAGTGATATTTTCAGGTTTATCTTGTGGAATAAAAAACCCCATAATTTGTATCAATTGTAATAAATCCACTATAATCATTGGATAACTATAAACCATGATAGAACATCAACATCATCCTATGATGTGTAATATTGTGTTAGGACTGAAAGGATAAATCCAATGTATAAAATGACCTATCCATCATCATCTATCCCAGGAAGAATCTTTATAGAAATCATTGTAAATAAATTATCGGAACCCAAGGAGAACATCCAATGCATTCCAAGAATGAAAGATCCATGGGGTAGTAATTTCCTTTAATTCCAAAGTATTCTAGACCGTGGAGTAGAAATTTATATGTAATCCAAGGAATATAGATCCATTGAGTAAATATTACCATGTAATCCAATGGAATAAGAATCCATGGAGTTCAAATTTTCAAGGCATCCACTACCATTAATTGAATCATTAATCACTACAAAACCCATTTTATAATCACCATTAAGCCTTGAGTTCAACCAACTAATTCAATGTTTTCTATATAAAACCATTTAATAATTATTTATATATTTTACCATTTTACATCATGTATTTGCATGGAATGGGAGGGATAAACTTTTTTCTGTTCCATAATTTAATTATTACGTAATTAAGTAAGGATCCCACTAAAATTGTGAGCTCACGCAAAACCAAAAGGGTGGTATAAAGAGATGAAGATACATTAAGATACCTCATGGGTGGTCCAATTTGGGCCTTATAACCTATAACCATAAAATGGAAATAATTGAAAATCCTAGTTGGTTCCCAAAATTTATTAAAGAAATTCAATTAATTTTAGGAGGAGTTATCGATGGTCTACTATGTAGCATGATAGAAAAAAGGAATATAAAACTCCATGTTTTAAGGGAGATGTATAGAACACAAACCGTATACCCATTGTAGAAAAAATATCCATTATTGAAGTATGATTTGGTTTATATGGAGAAAAAATGGAATAAAAAATGATTACCCTAGAAATATAAAATATTACCTTGCACCCACATAAATCTTTTCATATTCATAGAAATGAAAATCAATTATAGATGGAGGAATAACTCACTGACAAAGATCCATCAAGGGAAATTGTGTTACAATCATAGTCCAGATTGTGAAATGAATTCAAAGACTACCATGAAGGATAAAGGAATGAAATTTGATTTGGTGATATATATTTGTAATTATAATAACAAAATGAATATTTTTTAAAGTATTTTAAATATAAAAAAGATAAATTATCCTTTAATTATTGGGTTTCATGGTATGGATGCATGGTTGGTCAAGTGGTGCATAATCATTTCTCCCTTCAATATCCCGAGGAGGACCGTACTTGGTTTATGAGTATAGTTTTGGAAATCGTGTTTAAATCATGATTTTTTCTCCATTAAAAACTATAAATCCCTTAAATGGTCATGTGGCACTGGTTTCATAGCTTTTTCAAACTATGTGGCCCTACACTGGCATCAGAAATACACCACATGGTTTACTTAAAATGCATGGCATGTGACACAAGGTTAATACTAACCATTTAACTTAGGTTCCTTTTCTAAATTAATAGACTCTATGATTAAAACAATCCATTGACACTAACAAAAAAGCTTGTCACCTCATTAGACATTCACATTTGGGTATAAACATGAAATTAAACATAAATTCAAAAGATTTGTACCTGATAGGAAAATCCATGATCTTATATGATCTCCCTAAGAATTCCTCCATTAGACATTTGAAATATCCCATAACTGAGGAATAACCACACTAATTGGAGTGTGTATGACTAAATCAACAACTAACTAATACCATACATAAAAATCCTCAATAGAAAGAGTGAAATAGAAATTGAGCAATCTAATGGAATCTGTTATAAAATAATCACAAGAATACAATATAAAACAATTTCTAGGTAATCATAAGTTAAAACACTTAAATTCTAAATAGACCCCATCCTAAAACTGAAGACAAAAAATTGGCCACTAGCATGATATCCCAACACCACCTGTTATCCACATCCATTTTCATGCTCCATGTTCTATGATTACCACTCATTAACATTAACTAATCTATATATTATTTTTATCCTTTATTTTTAGCCATCCCAATAAAAATATTGTTTCTACACTCATTAATATAAGGTAAAAGGTATATAATATAATACAAATATCCATTATTACCATAAAAATGGTCACTCTAGATCAATCTATACATGAAATACATTTATAAATCTAACAAAAAAAATATTTATTTACAAGTCTCGATTTATGATTTTATAATCTCACAAAGATTTCCTAATATGTAATTTACATTGGACCCAATTATAATCATTTGGGGAAGGGAATACATCTATTTTAATACCTTATAAGTGATTAAGAAATTGAGAATCTCCATATTGAGGAAATAACTGTAATGAATTATATCAATATAAAAATTTCCATTTGACATATGAAATACACATGAATAGTGTTAAATCCATATACATTATTAATAGTGGAAGTACACATATCTATTATTTTTTTATATTTATACTCCCAGTCCTAGAGTAGTGGGTATGCTGTATATATAATACCTTGTGCATAATTGTCTCCTTTGACCCTAGAAGTGTAGGTGATAAAGAACATCACCACGTAGATTAACTACCATCATATTCATTTTATTATGTAGAATTTTAGAGTAATTACACATATTTATCAATCCCATATATTGTTTTCCACCATTTAGTATAAAAATGGAATTACTCATCTCAATCTATTTTTCACTAGAGATATTGGTGGAATTATCCATCACCATCAATACTATAGAAATATTTAGTCCATACCATCACATAGTAATGGTTGGAATGATGTATATGAATGTATGATTCATCATTATTCTCAATGAAGATTAGTGGGTGTTAAAGGTTATGGTCACAATTTTAAAATCCCAAAATTTGATAGATGGTGAATATAAAACGGAACCACTAGTATATCATATAACCAATAGTAATCATACATTATATACACCACCAAATATAATATTATTTATTCATATTAAATCAATAATAAATAGGATCCTTTGGTTATTCTTGTAATCCAGGTACAAATAAATCTCCAACATTAGGTTTAATGGATTTACACTTCCGAGACTCATAGGGAGTGAATAATTATTCGATTATAAATTTTTGTTACTTATTTAATTATCCTTTATTAAAATACTAGCACAGTCAATAATACATTCAATGTCTTCAATACTAAATACTAAAATAATCCTTAAGGGTTTAAAATTCAAAAATCGTCATATTACAGTGATGATAATTGAATAATGAAAAATTTTATAGTAAATTAATTATTCAACTAGTCACATAAGAAATATGTATTTTCCCATTTATTAACATTGATATTTTTCAGTTCCCTATCCAGTGTCAAAAAATACTCCACCACATTATCCATCTATCATCAATGGTTACAAAAGTATTTATCAGAATAATTCATCTACCTTAGCCATTTTGGTTCAAGTTACCATTCAATGTCATCATTAAATAAATTACATGGTATTTAAAAATCATTTCTTATTTTTTAGTAATTCTAATAAATCATTTTGTGGAATACTCACACATTTTGTTATATCTGCTTTTCATTTTTTATTATTAAATAACAACAATAGTTATCATTCTCACTCCTTTTAGATTAATCACATTATCAACATTTATTATTATTATAAATTTTATTTTTTCACTATTTAAATGAATTCATTAATACCATCAATCTAGTTGTACTTACTTTTATTCTCAATATCACACATAAACTATCAACCACGTCTTATTAAAATTTCTTCATTCATTTCAGTGGATATTTCATGTCATACAATATTTATTTTTAAATCAAAATTAATTGATAGAACAAATAATTTATATTTGTTAATTTATTTAACCAAATAAATTTCATTCACATATGATCATAAATGAATATTCATTAAATTAGAATTAATATTACAGTGTTATATATTTTTTTAATGATATTTTTATGGAAGTCATTACTATGAAAATTTATTCTCACCCTTATACCATTGGATCTTATCCCATCCACTGAAAATCTAACTCATACCATTTTTAACCCTTCACAATTATGTTTCATTTATAATAGATTCAATTATGATACTATATATTATCCTCAATAATTATTTCTATAAATAATATTATTATTTACTAATAATACTATTTTCATGATCATCTAGGATATTCAAAATTCATTTTCATTGAATTCTAATTCCAATGTGTCTATATTTCTTTTTAAAATATAACCAAATGTTATTTAATAATGATTCTGTCAAAAAAATTCTTCCATGAAAGAAAATATTTTATTATATTATTTATTATATTTTTTCACAATAATTTAATCATAGTGAATTTAAATTAACCAAATAAATAACAAAAAATTTTATATATCTTGTCTCGTTGGTTCTAGGATTTCAATAGCCATCCAATGGAATTATTGGTGTCATTAATGAACCAAAATTGGCACTCATGCACAAATTGGGAATCCATACGATCGAGGGATTACACATAAAACCTCCACACACCATATATGTGAACTATTTCATAACTCATATGTCAATTTTAACTCAACCATCTAATCATAATATCCCAACTAATTCTATAGTTTTTTCTCATCATGAAACCACAATTTCACAATTAATCAATAATTTTTTGTCCTAATCAGTCGAATATGAGACATTATGCGATGTCATTATCCATAAAAAAGTTAACATCCCATAACCACATCTATCTGATTAAATAATTTAAAACAAAAAAATCTTAAAAAAGAAACTCTTTCTAGCTCAAATGAGGGTTACCTAAAATGATTTTCAAAGTTTGATCACATTATGAAGTTGTGGATTGAGATATATCCATCATATTCTGTTAAAATTATTTTGATCCACTCCTATAATTAACATGTTAAATCACAGATAGTTGTTTAAAAATATTAATGGTGAAATATCCCTGATTGACATTTTTATAACTACCCCATTGAGAATCTTTTATTCCACTACCCACCTTAGTGGATTAAGTTAATCATCCTAATACCTAACTAGTATTATTATTTTGGTATAATTATACCATTTGATTATATATCTAGGATTATATTTATTGAATTCATTCCCTGAGAACCTCAAATCATTAAGATATTTCAATGAAGAAAAAACTTATTCCTTGCATATTTTATTATATAATTGATTTTTTGATGTGGTTCCAAAGTATGTAGATATTTATCACTTACAAAATTCTCAAACTATATGGTTGTGTTCATCAATAAATTAAATTTTGATGTTGTAATGATATATAGGAAAATTACCTTGAAATTCAATTTGGATTTCGGAAAAAAAAATCCTTGGAATTCAACATATCCAAAGGTAGAAAAATTATTATGAAACAATGATTAATTTTATCAAATGATAATGGTATAATTCCATCATCAAAATATAATTTCATATATATTTTTTATAAAAATTATTCTCTCAAATGAATGAAGCATTCCCAATTCCACACTTCAGTAATACTATAGCAACGAATCTCTAATCCTAGGTGGTTCCTCCCTCCAAAGAAGCTACCTCATATATCATCTAAAGTTATCCCCTATAGTTTTGGAAAAAAAATTATATTGGTGTATCATAGGATGAGAAAATAAAAAATTTATTTTTATTCATTTTATAGATACTAATAATGATTCTTTACCTATTCAAAAATATTGTCCTTAATTGAAAAATTATTCAAAACCCTTACAGAGATAAATTATTTATTTTAGTCACACTGATGTTATCAATTTTTAAATATGACATGTTGAGAAAGTAAATTTTACATTAAAACTATTTATATATATATATTATTTTTTCCTATGAAATTAATTCATGGACATAAGGTAAAAAATACACCACATAAATTAAATTTAAATGATTATTATTAAATTTTTCAATATTATACGAGGTGTTGGATTCTAATCACTTGTATATGAAATCTTTATCAAAATACTATAATGTTATATAATCCATATCATAAAATATTTTGTCATTGAAATGAAAACCATCATGGAATTTCACTATCCTAAATTACAACATAGTAAAAGAAAAACCAAAAACAATTAGAAACAAATATTAGATAAAAATTAAAATGAAAGGTAGTAAAGTAGTTCCACATCATAGGATTATTCAATCTCCAATGAATATTACAATTCATATCCTCACACATATATTTTCATTTAAAAACATATTATTCATTAAAAAATTTCATGTGTGATTTTTAATGAATTGAGGGTCACATTGTGGGAAAGCATGCATGTAATTGATTATATCCAAAATACAAATCAAACACACCAATACTATATGAAAAATAATAACAAGATGACAATATAAAGCATCAAATTAATTATAATCCATGTCATATAAGTCCTTTGTGGAAACACATACATTTCATACATAAATAATAAATATTATCTGATTAATATTCATTACATAACAATATTATCCACAATAAAACCACAATGGTTTAGTGCCTTTAGAAATATGGATTCATAATGTAATGTTTCATAAAATATATTCATCATATCATACTTAGTTCATCAGAACTGTCACCCATTATAGACATATCATAATTAATAATATTCTTCATATCCTTGGTTAAATAAAAGACAATAAATACGGAGATAAAACTCTTCATAATGGTAAAGAAAAGATATATCAATGACTATTTATATATAACATGAATATAAAGGGAATTAGAATATAATCCAATTAATTGGAAATCATTCCCAAAAAATTAATAGATCATAAACATGGTTTATGGGTTAATTATTGGAATATAATAAGATGTTAATTATTGAGGTATCAATTAACAAGAACCATGATAAATTAATATTTTCATGAGATTATGTAATAAAATAGTGTCATAAATTAAAAAATAATAATAATCCAAATAAACACATATCAAGGCTACCCACCTATACATTCATAAAATGTTTGGATCGGGCTATCCAGTCATGTAACTACATTGGGCTTGGGATGACCTCTTATGTTCATTCTTTCCTGCTTTCAATAACCACTAGTTCACCCTGTGAGATCATATAAAATTAATCAATACCCATTACATTGTAAGGGTGTATAATTTTAGTCCCAAATATCACGTAATAAAAAAAACATATTCATATATATGCCACAATATCATATAAACATTCATCATAACATAACCAATGAAATATAAAATTGGTTTCATCTATATTTTATCATTATAATTATAAAACATATAGATAAAGACTAAATATGGTATCATTGGATCATATGACTAGTAAATCATTTTTGACAACAAATAATGTGGTCATAGATGAAAAAATTCCTTTAGTAATTCAATGGAATGTTTTTTTAATGAAAATACCCTTTTCATTTCTCAATCACAATTTGAAGTATGAAAATTTCAAAAATATTATGAAAAATTTACATTTGAAAAAATACATATAAATTTTTAATGGAATAATAAAAGAATTTAGTATTTATTTTTTTGGTAAATTATATTCATATCATGTATGTTAAACTGGAGTTTCCCTTCACATTTTTGATAAAAATAAAAAATACCTCCTTCAGAAAATGTAAAAAAAGATTCCACATAAACAATTTTTTAAATCAAATAATGTTTACAATTTTCATTAACCAACAATATAGTAATATAAAATCAATTTTGAAAACATTTATACAATATAAGGATATGGGGGGAAAATTATTTTTTACCAAAGAGAGAAATAGAGACATTGTTCCATAAAAACATATTTTGATCAATTGAGTAATTAAGGTATGGAAGATTAAAGGAAGAAATATTTTCCTAAGAATAAAAATGGATAAGAAAATTAATATTATTTATCAAGAAATGATCATATAATATCCATCAATTTGAATCTTATCACAAACAATACAATTAAAAATAGATAAAAACATAAATCTATTAACTTTAGATTAACAAACATCTAAGGTGTTGTATACTATAATATAATAAATTTACATTTATTATTATTCTCTAAAAGATTAATTTACATTATTATAATATTATATATGATCAATTTATATCATTGTAAGAAACATTTAATAATAACTCCTTATTAATATTTTCATTATTTCATATGAACAATTTCATTTTACCAGAATATTCTTATTCTGTTTTTCATGTTCATGTAAATTGATTATGGTTCCATCTTCTCAAAACTGATATTTATTAAATAAATATAATATATAATAAATATATATGTTTTTATATTAATCCATTAAATTAAGAGATATAAAATTGATATAAAACATATCTTGAGATGGTAGGTCGTACGTTCAAATCAATGCTTTTTCACTTTTAAACATATGGAAAGAATGAATGGAAAATAATAATTTACCTTTAAATAATGATTTATATATCTTATAATATATATATATATATATATATATATATATGAAATTAATATTTATATCCATCCATGTAAACTGGAAATGAAAAATGAACCACATCACATCACGGAGGTTGTAGTCCATACATACACACAAGAAACATTATCACTTTAAAACTAATGAAAATGTAAGAAGGTAGATATGGAATTATAGTTAGAGAAAGATAATAATATTATAAATATAATATATTAAAATTAAAATAATATTAATAACCATCCATGAATGATGGTAATGGAAAATTAATTTTATATCTACGTGGAGGTGGTAGTCCACATATACCCAGGAATGATACTTTCACATACCATTTAATGTAAAGTAGATAGATAATGGTGGTTTTATCATCAAAAAAATAATTCAATATATTTTGAAAAATTAAATTATTCATTCATTATAAATTTGATAGATTTATATGAGGTATAATATGTAATAAATTGAATGAGAATGGGTAATATGATTACCTAATCTTCATTAGGCCTATTTAATTTCCCTACTTATTGATGCGTGGAATGGTATTTTAAGAATTCCAAGAATTATAAATTTTAGATATAAAGGAGTATATGAAAATTATCCAGGGATTGTTAGATGTTGATGGAGAAATGTGGTGTATATAATAAGGAGAAGAGGTGTCCTATAAAAGAGGGAAATTAGACACATGAAGTTACAACAATTATGTAAATATAATTAATTTATTTCCAAAGTATAATTATCTCAAATATTAATTAAATATAAAAAATGTAATACATATATGATATATCATTATCCAATAAAAACATTATAGGTCTCAATTTCATTTTAAATAGTATCATATTTCATAATCCATTCACTATAAATCATAAGGGGTCATAATTTTAATTAAAATGTTTTTTATTAGATTTAAGCATGAGATAGAAACACATCCCAAACATATTAATTTTTTTTAAAACAATAAAGAAGTATAATGATTACATGTTGTGAAATGAGCTTCCACCAACATTAAATTACCTGAATGTGACCAAAAAATGAAAAGAACAAAAAATGATGCAATAAATTAACTTCTGAAAGACAAGAGATATCTTCAACTTTAGACACCTCGGAGAAGTGAAATCAATGTTTTCACTAGAAATTTTTTTTATTGGGGATGGTCAGCTTCCAACAAAATTGTTGGTTAAATCACTGATTTTTTTCAGAAGACTACAAATTAATCACTCCATGTCATGACATCAAACTCAATAAGTGTTATGTCACTCCCCCACATTTTAATTACTTGTATAAAACTCTATTATGATATAAATTTTAAATTTTAGCACAAAAAACATCCTTATAGGATTCCTTCAAATGCTGGTTTGGGTTCCACAAAACAATATCCAACTAATTGAAATCCCTGATAAAGATTGTTTCTCATAATCCATTGTTAAGATGTAGCTTCATAGGGGCTCTGAGGTAGACAAAATCAAACAGCATGATAGAAATCAGCCAATAAAAATAGAGATAGTAATTTATTAAGGTTGAATAACAAGTGTGCAATCTTCAAAAATAGAAAAATATAAGAACTCATATCCATTAAATTTCTAGAAAATTAAATTCATGATTTTTCTTACATTCTTCAACAAACAAGATGAACATGTGGATTCTAAATTGGAGGTAATAGTATGTTTCTATTTCACCTTTTTTGTATCAATGTAAATCAAAATCATCTTTCTCATCCATACATGATTACAATTCTTCTGACACCTCCTCTTTAAACTGATATGCATTCCTCATAGCTCGGTCAGAATCTTCACTAGATTCATTGTCACTCGAAATATTTTCATTAGATGATGTGGAAAGAATTTTAGCAACCTCAGGAAGAGGGATAATATTTGTGTTTTCCATCGTTGAGGTATAAAGAAATGTAGTAATGATTGTTCTTTAGATATTAGATTAATCTCTACATTTTCATGACTTCTTTGGGTTTGGAGTAATGATGCCTTCCATATCCATAAATTATTTTCTACCTTTAATAGTACTAGATTTCAAGTATACATCCTCAATATGACATGCATGATAATTGAAATCATGTGAGGATTCAGTAGAATCAGAATGTACAATTTTAATATCCTCTTTACAGTCGTCATGAGATTTATTGGGGTCATTCTAATCTCTCACATGCGTGAGGGAATTTGAAAATTCATCAAGTGATGTTTGAGAATACACAAATCTGAGTGGTTATCATTATCTAATGAATGGATCTCAGATTTCCCATTTTGACGATTATTGAAATATTGAGTTTTCTTATTAACTGATCTCTCATCATCATCCTTTTGTACTCTAAAATGATCCTATGTTGTTGAATGGACATCGATAACTATTTGACTTTTTTTCATTCTCCCTGGTCAATCCTTTATTTTAATTTTTCAACCCATGTCAATTTACCTGATGGATTATGTATTACCCAAATTCAACTATATTTCAATAAATAACCAAGATTATTCCATGAACTACAGTACATGGGTAGGTTCTCGTATGATATTTCTTGAAAAAATACAAATCAACCATTCTGAATACATATTTGTGATGCGAGGTCTGGGGAAAAGTTAATCTCAGTACAAACTCTAGCAATGGAGGGTCATGATAGAGTTTTCCTTGAAAAGTATAACTTTAAGGTATTGCTAATGAGACTAGAGATCAGAAACTGGGAAGCATGTTCAAACAAATAAAGCGGTAACCTTGGGAAACTAGACCAGATTATGAAAATAGGTGACTCTGTGAAAGGGTAAAAATATTCATTCCATTTTCTAACATTCATGGAATATCCCCAAAAAAACCCATTCCTATCTCGCCTAAAGTCTATAATACTCTTCCTTAGAATAAAAATGAAAAAAAGACATTGTAGGAACTAAGAAAGCTAGTATAGAACCTCATAAAACTAATTTCACTAAGAGATATCCTTAAAAAATATAAATATGACCAAAGAATATTGAATTACCCAACAAGCATGGACCATAAATCAAAAGAGAAAAGGTTTTCATCACTCAAAGAATAAGGAATCACCAAATATCCTCTATTATGAAAAATATTTGTCTCAACATAAGAATCAACATCAACAACATTATCTACTCCAAAAACAATCGCTCTTCTAGTAACCAAATCAGCGAATGGGTGTGGATTAGTATTAGGGTTTTCTCTTAGGTCACCTAGGGGCGTACTCTACGTCATCCATAAGAATTCCATCAATGTAATCACGATGATTCAATAATTTTAATTATAAGGTAACAATTTGATAATAAATGGATAAGGTATGACATTTTAGACCATATCATGTCATACATAACATCTTGAAATGTTTTAATGGTTTTAAAATAATCTAATAAAATATTATTTTTCATTAAATACAATTAATTTCATTTTCAACACTAGTCAAATAATTAGGCATTAAAAAAATCATGACAGTAATATAATTCAAATATAAAACTTTCACGCATCTCTAATAATTTATATTCAACTATAAAATTCTCGAGACACTATAAATAATTCGAAAAATATTACTCTTAGTGTTTTTAAATTAATTTACATTATTTTAAACTACTTTCACAAGAACTATATATATGTTATTTAAGAATATAATATAATTATTTTATAATTAGAAAAACACATGAATATATAAACTACATTAAAAATAATAATTTATAACTAAACATAACATCATTTTATCCTTATATAAATTTTTTTGTCTTAAAATTCAATAGGATGATATTTTTTAATTTTCAATATTGAAAATAATATATATTTAATTATCAAGAGAAAATAGAACCATAAATACATTTTTATATGTTAGATTCTTATGGTTCAATAAATTTCATCCAATGAAATAAATGTATGTTTGGGGTAGATTTTGAGACCTTATCTCATGGTTTTAACCATGTTTTACCCATTTTAACATCAATGAGGTGAAAAATATTTACCACGGTTACAATTCATAATGAAAAAAATAAAAGGAAACTATTTAAAAAATAATAACCACTTTATTAAAAATATTCAATCCATTTGTAAAATTTCAATATAGATTATTGGAATAAATCAATTTAAAAATGGCATAAAACAGAATGAAAATAAATTTTAAGGAAGTGTTTTTTTCTTACAAAAAACATCAACAAAAATAATGAATATTACTAATTAAAATGGAATTAAATAAATTATTCTTAATCATATGGATCATATATAAATGTTGTCAATGAAAACCTACCAAACAGCCCCAATGAATAGTTTTGGGGAACTTAATACGTGACCAAACTAGAAGAAACATTTTAGGGCCTTAGAGCACACTGCTTAAAGGTTCCAATAGTGGAAAAACGAATTATTCTGTATGTATACAACTTGGGTGAAAAAGAATAGGAGAAATTTTTTGAAGGACACAAATACAGTAAGAATTACCAAAGACTATGTGTTAAAGAAATAATTTTTGTGAGTAATAAATTAGTTTTGGTAAGAAACTCATCACACAACAATCCATTTTCACAACAAACACAACATCAATCCAAATATGTTGTGCGAGAATGCCCTACTGACATAATATGAAGTGCACAATGCAATTTTACAGATAATAAGTAGTTTGACCTAGGAAAATGAGTTCAATTGTAAATCCCCCCCCCCTCAAGAATTGGGGAGGCTCTCTAGAAGGAGAGATGCTACTGCACATGCACAACCCTCCCTCTTCCATGACAGTGCGTAATATTAATATCAATGAAAATTCCAAGGTATATCACCTACATTTCATAAATCATATTTTCCCAAACATGACTTTGATTTTGGTAGAGAGATCCTTATGCAACAACTTTTAAGGGTATTTGTTTTCTCATAATGTGAAGTTTCTTTGTCTCAACCCCGATCTTCATGAAACTCCAATTCATACACATAACTATGCCATCAAAATCCATGTATTTCCCTTTTTTAATATCCAATTTCTCATGAAACTCATTTTTCATTCATCCAAATAAATTTTTGTGCGATAAATTCTTTATCCCCGACATGAATTTTTCTATTCTTCTAGTGAAACCATTACCCTACCCGTTTCACCTTATAATATGTATTCTAATACCTTTTACTCCTTTTAATCGGAACCTTAATTTAGAGCCTCCTAGTTTACACTAATTCTAAAAATTTACAATTCCATATACTAATCCCTGGCGCAGAAGGGGTTGTCACGTAAACCATATAGCTGGAATATTCATGGGAGACTATGAACATGTCTTGGTGGCAGTTCCATATGATGAATTTCTTCCCACAATTACATAGTCCCCCTCAAGGCGAGATCCCTAACCACATCTGATATGGATGACGTAAAATTGTGTAGCTCTACATTCATGTTTTATAACATTAAATTCTTTGAAAAATCCACAAAACATTACTTAAAATTGTAGTCATCCCCTAGGCTATAAAAAATGATACACCATGTATGTCTCGCATGGTTTAATTCCACACCTCCTACCCTATTGGATAACACAAAGGATGCCACGTATAAGATCATTATGGGATGTCACCTCTCTCCCACATAGAATGGTCATCCACCCCTAGGAATCTACCATTAATAAGCCCCTTGTCATTCAAAAATGAGTGATCCTCTTGAAAATGGATGCGTCTATGCATAATCCCCACACCATCAATCATAGATGATAATTTCGTGACATGATAATTGATATTACATGATGTTAAAATTCATGGTCGGGTCTTGTCACATGATATTAAACCGTCGCATCAAACTTATTGGGTTTCAATCCCTATCTATTTAATATGGTATATAGAATGCTCCCATATTGTTAATTCCCGATATCCATTATACTAGTGTGAAATCTTCCTTGATAGGGACACACAACATTGATATGTCTCAATTGGATGTTTTGATATGTCCTAATAACCGATTAAACCTCAACCCATCATATCTCACAAGACATTAAACATCCCCCTAACCTATCCTCAAATTACATTAAGCCTACACATATTTGATACTCACTATATATTAATCCTATACAAATAATTGACCCTCAATGAATTAAAACTATTCCCATCATATCCCTATAAGAGTTTTCAAATGCTCATATCCTTTCCCAATGAAATATTGATCCTAAACCTGTCATATCCTCACATGATGTTAAACCTATTACTATCATGTACCCACAAGATGTTAACATACGTCTATACTATCCTTACATGACATTTAATATTCACCCATATTGTCCCATTAAGAAATAAATCATAAAAATATCCAATCCTTATAAAAAATTAATATGGTGCACATACTATACCCCCAAGAAAATTAAATTGGTTCATGTCCAATACATAGAAGATATTAACCGTATTCCCATATATCTAGACAATAAACATGTGGCTGACGAAGAATTTCTACCCTATTTAATAAAAATATGATTCCTTATTTAAAAAAGACATGTATATATCACGCACCTGACATAAATTACCTCATGATTGATACAAGATTCCTTAGGTTATGTTCCCATAATTCCACACATAATATTCCCTCTAAAGAGGAAGAATTTATAGGTTACAATTATTCCCAATGTCTAGACATTCCCAAATGTTTCCGATGTGAATACTCCCCCTGATCGACAAATACTGTATTTATATGATAGAAATCATGTAATTTACTAGAATATACCTCAAGATGGCACTAGGAACACATTCCATGAACATGAAATAATCTAGGAGGGATACCCAGACTAGAAATAAATTTGTAAAAGGGATTCCATGGAAGGAGTAACTAACATCCCATCAGTCAGTCTTGATCAAGTAATACACATCACCAATGAATGTTTCCTACCTATGAAAAGTGTGAATGTGAGTAAACAATAATGTCTCACGTCATCTTCTCGAAGGATGGGTGTCATTATGTCCCTACTGAAATTTTCATAAACTAAAATTATGACCCCAATTTGAAACCCATCCACTCAACCAAAGAGAATTGTAATGTTTTGGTCCTCCGTGGATTGCATTGATACCAGGTACCAATATTTTGGGTGAAGTCAAACTATAAAAATGGTGGTCCCATCAAGAATCTTAAATACGAATTGGGGAAGTTATTGATGCGAATCCTAGATCTGTGACATCATTAGCATGGATATATTTCTGGTTAATGAAATTTGGATGAAATTATAGAATTTTTCATCACTTTACTTATATGTGTACTCATGGTTGGATCCACAAGCCTCATTCGAATCAGCCTATAGGAATCCAACAACTTGATGCTCATAGGTGTTGAGGTAGAATAAACTTTAAATCAGTGATCCTGCACAACTATACATCATTCATAACTTCCATATCCTCTTTTTTCCATGAAACCATGCCCAGTATCAACATATGATATCATTTATTAGAGGGTGATAGACACCCTTTTGTGAAGGTATGAGAAGGTTGTGTTCATTCACAGTATGGATATGACTCACATAGACCTAAAAGTGTTGGATACTCATCGACACCACCACCCCTGAGGGACATGCAAGGGGAAACCATCCCTGTTTTTATGATGAACCACTTCGAGAACCTCTCCCTTGTGTTCTCTACTGCCTCACTCCCCTAATATAAAGAGTAATGAGATGTTTAGGCCACTCATATAGTGAGTACCACACAAGAGTCTCCTGTGAAGGTTCACACCATGCCTTATCAAAGATTTCACAAAAATTTCCCATTTTCTGAGGAGTCGGTTGACTTCATACACTCTCCAGCAAACTTGGTCCGAAAAACTCAATGCCAATTTTGATGTCATACTCAGGACAATACCCAAAAAGATATATCATCTGTAGGTCATGTGCACCCTACCACCACAATCGTATAACACCATATCCATGCCACTAATGAACAATTATTTTTCTTTTCATATAGCAGATCAAGGACATGTCGCCAGTTAAGAATTTAGAATTGACCATATAAATCTCCAGCACCTCCAACAATTGTTATGAGCTATCCCACGATTAAGAGAATTAGTGTGGAGGCCCACAACTCACTACAACCATCTTATATAGAGGTTCCCCATGCTATATCTAATCTAAATTGTTCCCCCCTTTATGTTCCCATGTGTGAACAAGGGGTCCTCCACATTCTTCTACCAACATGATAAAAAAACATCCTTGATTCATTTATAACCTATGCGGAGACCCTCCCCAAACAACCATCAACTTGAAAAAAATTACCCATATGATATCATGGATCAATGTAGAGACCCACCCTTACCTACCACCAGCCAACATGGAATTCCACCCTATTCCATTGACATACCTTTCCTAGAATAAATCTTAGTTATAAGGAGAGAGTACACCTTCCATTGGAGGCAGACTATTTGGAATAACCACATTATTATTGAAATCATAGATACTGAGCTGATGGATAAAACAAAAAATGGAACCCTCAACCCCTCTAAAATATAATGGGGAAGAATCCTGACAATTTATACCTACCATTCTAGAATTTTAGGTTCAATGTATACCCATATCCCTTTGTAATACCATCTTGTGGAGGGTGTTCTGGACCCCCTCAAGTGGGTCTTAGTTGCGACATCTTCATCACCACTATTTTTCATCCTCTCCACAAATACACAAATGGATTGATAAATATCAGGATCTTGGTTCATGCCATCAGATGTTGATAATTCATTGGATGCAATAATGGTTTTCACCACTCTCTCTCATGATGTAGTGGTGATCACAACATTCCATATGGACTTGGTCCTAAAGCAATCCCCTTCCCTAAGATACTTTTTGGCAGGATTAAACCATTTGAACCCATTAGAAATACATAATTATGTACAGTAGTTGTTTAGTTGGTCTAAATTTGTCTCACTATCAATATCTCATCATGTTACAATAAAAGATTGGGGATAACTAGAGATGGAGAATTCATCTAAGAAAGAGGTCATGTGGTAGGTTTTACCCACCAACCTGCTATCAATGGTTTATAGGACACATAAAGAACAAAAATTTGACATCTGGTTGTCCCTTATAATGGATTAGGTATTGTGTTTCTTGAAAATTAATTGGGTGACATTTCACCACCTATGTGGTCTCTAGTTGGTCTACCCAAGGAGCCAAAAGCACTTACATTTCATTTACTAGAACAACAGAAATTTTGATATTATAGATATCCGAAGAGATTAGAACCCTGATTCATATGGAAAACACCATAATCATTAAAACAAATTTGTTAAGTGCCTATATTTTCTCCACTATGTTATAGAAAAATCACATCCACAAATATATATCATAGGTTGGGGAAAAAAAATTTCTCTCTATCTCAGCACTATCATATGCCAACCCATCCTATCTACTGATAATGAAAGTTCCCCTAAAACAATTATCATGGATAATAATTTATTCAATTATCGTTTCATGGAACATAGGAATATGTCCAATTCAGTAGGGATTGATTGGTAATACAAACCTCATGCGGAGATGAAGTAATAAGAATACCCCCCCCCCAACATTTGTCCTCACTAAACAATAGAGGCAGGCACTAGGTGTCAAATATCCCACCAATGAGTTAATGAAACCTAAAAATTACTATATTGAATAGGTAAAGGGAAATTCTGAACCATCTAACTTGTTCGATTATTCATCAAAATAAGGGATGGAACCAAAAATAGTAATATTTCTCTAGTAGATTAAGGAATAAAAAAGGTTCATTATGATCCTCATTACTGAATGACACCTAGATTATGGGAAAGCATTATGGGACCTAAAATATCTTATAGTGGTGCATCCAGTACACATTGTATACATACACAAATTTGATCTCGGTATCCCCGCATATCTAGTTAGAGAATAATATTTGGAATATAAAAATAAAATTGGCAACAAATAGATGAATCCACCCAAGAAGAGCAATTACCAGCCTCAAAATCAAGGTTGTTCTTATCCCCAGGTTAATGAGAAATTCACAATTTTTTTGAAAAATATCCTCACCAAGGTTCCCTGATAACTAGCCTCACTACTCCCCTCGTATCCCTGTAAATATGGTAGGTGGAAATACCACTCGATAGAATGTTGTAGCTAGTATGGTTTGAAAATATCTAATCATCACTGATGTTTTGAGACCCTATTTTCTCCCTATTCAATGGTATATATGACTCAATATAGAACCTAATAAACTTTTATATAATGTTTTGAACCTATGTTGGTGGCCCAGGAAAGAATACTCTAATGCTTTCCTTAGATATTTGAAGAAAATGCATTTTTATACAACAACTAGCTGCCCACAGGTTCTATTTCTGCTTGAGAGGATCTTTGATAAATCTTCCACTACCAGTTCATCTCCACCATGTAAAATAAAAGTATCATCAACCTCATTTAGTGTAAAAAATATTCTTGATGATCATGTCACAAAAAATTTCTCTGAATTGAAGGGAATCATGTATTCGCTCTACCTGTCATTGTCTCAAGAGTAGTTACTTAAGATGTATGTGGGGAATGAAATATGTGACATGGTACCTAACCTCATCACCTTGAACTACCCTTTTGGATTTAATGAGTTCTCCAAAAGGGATCGGTGTATTGAGTAATTATTTTTTCTGACTGGACAATAGTCATCCATATTTCCCCTTATAAATCACATGAGTATACCTAAAAAATAATATAATTGATCAGCTATACAAGCAGTAGTTCCCAAGGTGGTACACATACTATAACCTTCTAAAAAATATCCTTTCCAAGTGTAACCATAATAAGCACAATGTTTCCTTGTACAGATCTTCTAGTCACCACCTCATAAAATACAGCAGCCTCGATGGGAGAATGTGACTCCATCCCTCATTAATGCCAGGCTCCCAGGGTAACAATCTCTAATAGAAGAAACAAGACCTATTCCTTTTGGGATTGAAAGGTCTCGGGGCACATTATCTATTCTATATAGAAGGGAATACATTTGTTTCTATTGTTTATGAGACACTATGTGGCTGGACTCACCAGCAATCATGACCATTTCTCATGCCACATGACGATCGTAAACACCATCAAAAAATGCTTCATGTTCTAATTTATGATCCTAGACCATGTAGATCATTTCATAGTAAATTTTGGTGATGTTATTGAATAGGTGAGACATTTATCCACTAATCCAGATAAAGATAGTTAATGTTTCAATGAGTTGAATCAGACCCCCATACACAATACCCATAATTATGATGAGTGGTTGTATCATAAGAAATTATATCATTTTCATGCCATTATTCATTCATGTTTGAGAATTACAAAACCTCATGTGGTTGTCACTCCTCCTTGATCCACTACTTCACATCAGTATCACATCCTCCCATGTCTCTAAAGAATAGGCACTGATGGCATAGTAGAATTTAGATTACCCAACTAGTTTTTAATCCATCTCAAACACTCAGCGATTTCAATCATCTTGTGTTAGGAAACAAGTCTATGGTCCAAAATATCTTGGACTATGCTGCTAGTGATGATAAGGGGTATTCCAATTTGAAAATCATCTATTTATAGTACCACTTCACAACACATGACAGTATGAAATACCATTATAACCTTGTGGGTTCCTTCAACCAATGTCCTTGACGATAAGGGCGAGGAATCATGTTACTAAATAATTCTTATGAAATTTCATCAAACTAAGATGTTCATGGTATTAAGACCAAGAAGAATGTTTTTTTTATGATCTCAACAAATAATTCCTTCTCAGTCATCTCCATCAGGTATGCCTTCACAATTGACCATGTATATTCTCCAACTATATCATCTATAATCTCACCATGATTATCCAAGTCTAGACATAACATGACCTCAGCCAAAATAAAATTAGTAAAAAAAATTATAGTAGGATAGCTAATCAGTAGAAGCATGTTTTTGGCACTATTCATACCTCATCAGTTGAGTAGGAAACATCAATTATAACCCCTTCAAAATTAGAGACCCTATTATTGAAAAATTATTCCCGTAGAATAGAAGCATGATTTATTGAAGAAATTCACCAGGATACCCCTAAAAATTTAATTCCTCAAAGAAATATTCTTATTAAATTAAATGTATATACCCTTGAAGATAATTTTAAAATATATCTATAGTTCGAAGATAAGGTATCTACTGCGGAGGCATACTATATAGAATTAGATGATCTAGATGAATATCAAACCATAAATGTAATTATATTGTGATAGAAATTCCATCATTATACATGATAAAATATGACTATTATCCATTACTAGTCAGTTTAAATGGATTATATATCCACCACTGCATGGTGGATATGACCACCATAATCAACCACGTCTTAACCCAGACACATAATATATCAGGACTGATAGAACATTTTCTTACTTCATCCAACATGATGATTCATTGTTATGATAAGAGTGAGCAGAAGGCATTATGAATGGTATTGATGAATAATAAATTTGGTGTCATGATATCAAGAACCTCATTTGTGGTAGTGTAACAGGATATCACATACACTGTAATTTTCGGTAGACCTTGGTTTAATTTTCTAGAAGTTTTCCCCTACTCATATCATTTGTGCCTCAAGTACTCCCTCAATGGTCGAATAGAGGCACTACATGGTTATAATTCAACTTTTTACTCTTGTGAATCCCTTTATCTATATTTTTATACTATAAGAGATAATTTAAAAAAGTTCAGATGGATAGGGATGACTGAATCGTTGATCCAAAGGATTTGATTACCACCATGGTAAATCATGGGTATACATTGATGATAATTTTTTGTCCCAACTCCTTTGTTAGAGTATTCAATGATGGACATGAGGTATTTTTTTCTATCTATAAGAAAAATGGATTCAACATCCCATGAAAAATGAGTGCCTAAAGATTACCTTGTAATCTAATACTGGATAGGTCTGGATAATACTAGAATCCCCTACACTTGTAATTTACAATGAAATTTTCACTTTTGGAGCCAACCCATGGAATTACCACATATTTTTTTGATTATGTCTGAATTAACTGATACTAACTCAAGACAATTTATTTGGAATCAATAATGGATTTTTATGGATGGAGGCCAAATTGAAATGGATTGGTAGCTTTTGGAACCACAATTTGAGCAGAGTAAGAACCCCTTGACAGTGATTCATTGTGTGACAAATAAAAAACCAGTGATTCTCCTCAGGCAATGATCACAAACGGTTTTACAACTCCGATAATTATCCTATCATAGAAAATGAAAACGTTTTGGAAGATTATCATCCTATGTTTGAAGAGGGTTTCATCACCACTCTTCGGACTTATCCTTGGCGAATCTTAGAATCTAGGAAGATTATAGGCAATTTTTAATCAGTGAAGTCATGTATCTGGAGAAGAAGTGGTAGTATGTGTCCTTTTAGAATCAAAAAATAAATTAAAATTATGGGAGAAATGATGGGATACTAGGAATAGATCCTAAGGTTATTTTCCACCATTTTATCCTCCAATGAGTCACCGAGGATTCCAAAATCCTCCCAGGAAAATTTTCCGCTTTTATGATGCTATGTTTAAGAAAAAATTTGACTAGTTTAGTAGAGAAAACATCATGATAGAAGTCTAGTACCCTATATAGAAAAAATATATATATTCCCAGATAGTAAGAATAACATAAAAAATAGAGTCTATATAAACTTTTGAGACCTCAATCGTCATTATCAGATGTAGGATTTTCCCCTTCTAGTGAAAAATTAGTTTATTGATTATATATTAAGGTAATAGTCATTCTTCTACATGGATAGATATTTTATTTAAAATAAAATATTTATGGCCCCATAGGAAGAGGTTTCCACCACTTTCAGGGAACTAAAAGAGACCATATGATATCATGTGATTCAATTCATCATTAAAATTTTATGGGATTCAAATTAGTGGTCCATTAACTATATATTTAAAAACATTCTTGAGACAGACGTGGAATTTAAAATTGATTACTTGAGGGTAAATTCCTACTAGTCTCAGGACTATCTAAAAGGCATTCATAAAGTGTTTTTCTTCCTCTACTCCCATCATTTGAAAAAGAACACCTTGAAGTGAAAATGTTCGGTGACCTCTAGGAGGTTTCTCAAATTTTGTGTTTGATATAGAGGAATTCATATTGAATTATATATGATCATGTCCATCTGCCAAATCAGCCACTGATCAATGTCGAAGTGTTTTGGGGACTCCAAGGTCACTTAGATTATATACACCAATTTATTGTCAAACTAGACATAATGTGTACACCCTTATCATAGATAATGAAGAAAAGAACAATTTACCAATGGTATGAGGAGTTCCAGACTAAATTTGAGGACATTAAAAAATACATGTTACATCTTATGGTTTTAATGACTCCTGAGTCAAGAAATAATTTTCCCTTCTTTCTTTCTTCCTTGGAGTAATCCCAGGGTACAGCTCTTACCAAGAAATTTTAGATTAGGTAGACCTAATGATCCATATTATTAATATACCTATATATAATATATGATAGGATCACTAGAAAGTGAACCTCTATAAATTATACATCATTTTTATCCTGTATAGGGACTTCAAAGGCCAGGGGTTATAAAATTTCAAGCCACCCATTCTTCCCCTGAATAACTACCCATGGATATTAATTTCCTAGATGAGGCTATCCTCCCAATAGATCAGGCTATGAAATGTTGTAAAATTAATTCGGATGGTGAATCCCAGATCCTATCAAGTATGAGGATCAATAATCCCATGCTCAATATGGGAGTCCTGAGAATCATCAACATCACTCTGGAATAAACCGTCCTTCCACACCCCTTACAGTTGTTAGAAAGATACCCTAATAATGAGTTATATTCCCTAGATATCATTACTGGCCTTGATTTGGACCCATATATTGATTTCATTCTCTATTATGTAAATTAGGACTTCTATTTAGTCATCAAATAGATCAATGTTGACTACATCATTAGAATTAAATAGATTATTCCCCTATTGAAGCATACATGTCATGTAATGACTCAGTTCCCTTTCATTGCTAGAGGTTAATTGTTTCCCCCATTTACATAATGGTAAATACAACACCTTATTATGTTTATACACATATCTTTTAATGTCTAGACAAAAAAATATTTTTATTCATGTGGAACATCTATACGTCATCACCTCTTCCACTTTTGATCATGATTGGAAAAAGGTAAACAACTGGCTATCAGTAATTCTAGTCCATGGACCCCAAGGCCCCCTTCGGTATAATGAAAACCAAATTTGACAAATCCCTACATCAATCATCATTGTCATGTTACTATCATGTCATCCCAAGATGAGAGTGGGAGAAGTTTCTAATGAGTAGCACAATTTACCCACAAGAGTGGGCATAACCTTGAGAAAACTCATTATAGAGATGGGTTTGGTGTTAGTATAAATTGTTCCAAACAAGGAAAAAACATCCCTTATGTTAGGAAAAAAATCAACTCCATGTTTTATAGTTTCCATCAGGTGGTATTGAAGATCTTCCTCCAGATTAAGAGGCTGGGATAATTATGGACCACCATGTTCTATGCCTAAATCTAGTTTCCCAAGAGTTTTCATATGTTCCAAAATGATTACAACATTGTGCATCAACCATGATAGCTTCTCCACACCATCATGTATTCATGTCTCTCTATAGTTTTGGGACTCAACATTTTGGGGCCATACCAACCAACGATATCTCACCAGTGTAGGTGCATCTTAACATCAAATAATTTTTTTTCTAAATTGGTATATTTGGTTCACCTTAGTGAATTAAAAACCCAGTCAGTGATTGAATTTGACTTCCACCATATAATCCATCGATTAAAAGTTCCTCATGATATTATCATAAATAACGCTACCAACTATCATGTTGTTTTCATAATGAAATTATATTCCAAGTAAAATATCTGATCCAAACATACATTTTACTACCATGCATAGGAAAATTGGAATATTGAGGCATTCAGAAAAATCCTCTCTAGAATCTTTCATAATAGGGTGTTCCAAAATGGAATAGTTGTTCAGAAAATCTCCACAACACCCTCTCATACTATCAGATGACAACTCAGAAATCCACCCAACTTACTCCATATTCTTCGTTGTATGGAAAAGAGGCACTCATTTTCTAAAATGTTCAGTTTTCATTACATTATATAGTATTATATTATCAGTAGATGATAAAAATAATGGAAGATTTTTTCCTGGTGTAATTGGATTCCATCATGGAAAAAATGATAAATGCCTTTCATAACCTACAGGGGAACTATAGTATGATTGATATATTATTAAAAATGATGTTTCCTCTATTAAACTTACACTACAAAAAAATCATTGTCTTGTGGTGATTTATTAGAAGCAGTTCTAGTAACCACTGAGAACTAAATTCATTTACAAAATATCATGATAGTTTAGTCAATCCACTGTTATTTTTTAATAACTAGTGGACGTTTCTATTAAACATCAGTTAAATGTTTTAAAAAAACCAAATTTACACCCCTCACATGCTCCCTTGGCAAGAGTCTAACCCCGATTCCAACTCTCCCCTGACCTCCTCCTCTTCGAACCCTTCTATGACCCTGACCCTACCACCTCACTGGTAACCCCCATGCCACCACTCCTCTATCCTACCTCCTCTATCCTCAGTGCTAACACCCAGGCCCCATGACCCGCCACCCTCAACCCCCTCTCCCTTCTAGTGACTTAGACCCCCTACAACCTCCCTCTCCTCAGTGGTTCCCCAACCTGATGGCGATAAAGACCCCCTCAATCGCTCTCCCATTCCCAATTACACTCATCGATGGAACAGATCAACTCCTCAATAGAATGGAAGACCCCCTAAAGGTATTATCATTTTTAATAATCCTAGATATATTATTAAGTAGAATTAGAAGGAAAATCATGGAAGATAAATGGAGTACACATTTTGTTTTAAATTTATTAAAAATTTACTTATATATTTAATTTTGATTTATATTTTGTTATTTTATTTTTTATTATTTGTTTGGAGTTATAATAATCATTAATTTTGGTTGTGTTGTGTTAAATTTAAAAAATAAATTAATTTTTGATATAATTTATTTATGGAATATATATCATTCATAATTTCTTGTTTTTTCGTTGATATTAATGAATTAAAAATTGTTCTATATATGTTAATCATTCCAATTATATATATATATATGAGGTTTTTTTCCTACTCATGACCAATTGGTGGAAGGTTTTGTGATCACATATGGTTTCACCACCAACCGTGGAATTTTCTCTAAGGATAAAGACCTTGAAAAAGAGAATGTAGATTTTTTTTAAATTTATTAGAATGATTCGCGTTTTATAAATATTTGAATAATAATTGAGTTTTATATGATCTATCTAAAATTGAAAGTGTAATTAGTGTGATATTATAATTTCAAGATAATCAATTATTGGTTATGGTAACTAGAACATCCAACATAGTTTCATTAATTTTATTTAGAAAAATTATTTTAAGAGAACTAATTATCAGATAACTAATTATCCTTCATAGTTATTTTTTTAAGTCAAATGGTTCATTTTATATCATTTAATATGAATCAGACTCTCCCAAATGTTTTTTCAAATATATAATAATGTTGAATCATATCATAAAATCTTGGATTTTTTGGATCCCCTAAAAGTAAAAAAAAATTGATTCAACATATTAAATGGTGGACCTTTAGACCATCTCAAACCAGTGTTAATTTAGCTTAAAAATACTAAAATAGAAAATATTTTCTTCTCCAGCCCAGCGCCATCTGATGTGTTATTTTCCAATGAGGCTACACTTTATCCTAAAATATTATTCTACATTGTAAATGCACCAAACAATTTTTTTTGGATTTAAAAACCTTTTTTATTAAATATATTGGATTTAAATGGAATTATTTGAAATAAATAATTATTTTTCAAATAAAATATATTGTTTTATGAAAAAATAGAGTATATTGGTTGGATATGAATTCACTATGGATACTTCATTTTGAAATAGACTTATAATAATTTGATGTGTTTTTTTGAAGATGGTCTAAATGGTTGTATGAAGTATAAGCACATATAACAACCTAAAACTTCTTTTTTATCTATTTTATCCATCTTATAGTTTTTGATATAAAAATAACATATTCATTGCATTAATATTATTAAATGGGTGCTCTGGATCTTTTTTGGACCTTGGTAAATGGTTAAGACATTGAATAGTGTGGAAAAAATTTCAAAGGATAGAACCATCCTTAGTTACAACATTATGGTAGAATACACCATTATCTTATTCTAAAATTAATATAATATCACCAAAATATAAAATATCAAAAAAATACACCTTTTAATATTAAATGTTGAGTTTGTTTTCCACACATAAATAATTAAATTTAAATTGTTTGAAGAATGTATATAACCTTAAATACCATGCTATCGAGGCTTATCCCAACCCATATAGATCCTTCATTAATTTTGATTGTAAATTCCTGATTCATTATAACCATTCATCACATCATGGTAAAAGGTGTTGGATTATAAAAATGTCTTGACATTTCATTGTCTTTTAGACAACCAACATTTTCATAATTATGGAATGAACATATGAAAGATCTATAAAAAAATTACAATAAATTATAACAATAATTTTAAGGAAAATGATTCATATATATTCAAAAAATAATTAGAGAATAATTAAATGAAGAATGAAAAACTATATCCTGATAATTGAAGACATTTTAACATTAAAGAAATATAGAAAACCTGGTTATAGATCATGTAAGAAAATAACTCAACATGTAAAATAGGTAAGCATGTTATCCAAAAAAACAATAAATTTTTAGTCACCTATATAAACAATAATGCATCCAATCATATTTAGAATAAATCAAAGAAGTAAAAATAAACTTATAACACAATGAATTTTTTAATAAAACACTTTAATAAAAAAAATATCTTATTTAATTCTATTTTAATTATAACCATGATCTTTCTTCCAAAAATCAACGATATTATCATAGGAATTAGGTTTTTAAATACAAAAAATAATTACCAAATATATATTTATTTCATAAGGAAGTATGATTCAATCCATTTGTACTATAATATGTAGTGTCCCATGTTGGATTCCACATCATGGTTCCTAGACATGGTGGCCAGAAGACCTCAAGTCCACCTACCTAAATACTATAGGGTGTCGACTAGCAATGAGGGACTATGGTGTGTCTATAGGGAGAATATGTTCTCATTTATAAGAGTGGAGTGTACAAATATATGAGTGATATTATAATATCGTAAAAAACAATATATAATCATACTAGTAACCCAATGTAGTGGAAATAGTATCAACAAATAGATGGAAGTTGAACAATAATAGTAAACAACAAGTCAATTAAATAATTAGTAGAAGCACAATAACAAAAAGATAAAATATGATGATCATTGAACTATAGTTATACAAAATTGAATATAGGAGAAGGAGATACAATCATATACCACATGATAACAAAATATAAGAAGATTATAGTAACTGTTATGACTATAATCTCAAGATTATTCATTGTCCTCACCTCCCACAAACCATTATAGGACCGAAAATCAAGAATTGGAATTCAGCTACATCTGTTTATCTATACCTATAATCTTATAGTTCTTTTTGGGTACCAAAGGTGGAACATGTGGGGTGTGGGGTTCAATCTCAGTCGGACACCTTCAAAGGTGTCAAGATCAATTCATTAAAGGTTATATAATGTGAATTTTGTGCCATAATAGTTAAAAGAAAAATAGAAATAAATAAATTATTACATTGGTAAAGGTTCCAATTTGACCACAATCAAATTTACCTACTTTGAGATAAGCGGGGGAGTATAAACCAAGAGATCCTACCAAGACAAAGTGACTGGGTTAAAGAGTTGGAAGGTGTACTATCCATAAACTTGTGATTGGTATTATATAACACATGCCTACATTTAAAGAAAAAATGAATAATTTTTCATTTGAAATCATTCATTTACTTTTTAATACATTTCAAACATTCTTATAAAAAAGAGATGAGACCATATAGATCATTCTTAGGGAAATTTATAAATTATCCCCAAGTATTGATTAAGGGGATTAGTATAGGTCCAATGCCTAATGAGTCCATCATAGTTTACCAATTAATTAAGTCCCAAGTGTCACTCAAGATAGGGTGTGATAATGTTAAGAACTAACCTCTGTGTCTACACCTTGTATTACATGTAGGGACCTCGGTCACTCTCATGGCACGGTACAATGAAAATGACAATGATCCCATCAAAAGGATCTCCCATAGGGAACTTTTTTTACATTTCGAGAGGTAAAAATAGATAACTCATGGCCACCTCTTCTCAATCGTTGCTAGTGTCACCCCCAAAATGTTACAAACCATTAACAAATTCTAACAATGGGTCATGATGAGTCCATACAAGGTTTTCTTAAGTTGAAACCCCATGTGTTACCCTTGGGACTAAGGAAATTACATTTAACCCTAGAAATAAATATATATACTTGGATAACAGAAGGGACATCTAACTAATTTAGGTACTTCACCCCGAATGATTGATGGTCAAGGAATTTATATCTGAAAATACATTTATGGAATAAATTTTAAGGCATTAAGAACCTGTAAAATAATTTAATTTAACTACATCATTTATATAATGGGTTATAATGGGCTAAAATAAGGATAATCAAAAAAATAAATTTAATTCATAAACATGTTATTCATTAAGGGGAAACACCACTGAAGGCATATTATGAAATGTAGAACAAATTGAAAACCATCCTCCAAGGCGATTCTCACCCATTAGAATGTCTTAAGTCGAAGAGATCAACCAAAGGGTTTGATTCAAAACAAGATTTGGTTGAAAATGGAAAGGTGATGCGTTCAATTTAATAATATAAAAAATTATTAGGTGACACTAGAAGGGTCTGACTTATGGCAGAATGATACATAATATAAAATAAAATGAAACGAAGGGAAAGAAACCAGACCACCAACTATAGCCTCGTAGAGACCCCCTCATCCATCTGTGGACACTTATTTGAGATAAGTTAGATTAAATAAAGAAACCATCAATTTTCTTAACAATTATTAAAATGAAATTTCATCGAGATAGAAGAACATATGGAATGGATATCTTGAAATAGAAGGGGGAGGATTTAAGAACACACATCTAGATTCCCTATTGATCTAATGATCAGAGATATATATAAAAGATGGATGAGTTAGCTTGAACCCCTAGAGTAATAGAGATGATGATTTATAATATACATGACATTAAACATTACATAATTTAGTGTTTTAGTCAATAATTTACTTTCTATTACATTGAGGAGTTTTTAAAGATTAAATTTTTTGATAATTAGGTCATAAATAATACATGAAAATAAAATAAAATACAAAGTAGACACTTCTTGTTAGTATACATTTTTTCAACCATACAAAACATTTAAAATAAATAATGAATTATTTTTATTATAAATCTCGTAGACATCCATGATGGATACTAAATTTACATTAACATTCCTTAAACCCTATAAAATCATTTTAGAGACATGGATGTGAACATCATCTCAGTAAGTGATATATAAAAAATGAAACTGTTAGTTTAGAAAAAACATGAAAACTCATATAATGTTTATTGTTATCATTAATGTTTTTTAGAAAAAGAAATTAAAAATTTTCACATCAATAAGAAAAAAAATTTTTTATCAAGGAAAATAATTAAACCTATATATGGAAATTAATCCTCTTTTGGTGACATAGAGCATAATATACACAAAACGTTTTTGAAAAACCATTCAATTGGAATAACCATAAGGAAAAAATTCTAAATTTATTATTACCCTATGTATTGGTCAACTATGATGATGATCACCATTCATATATGTTATATTAGGATCAACTATGAGATATAATGGGTTTCAACCATTCGTATAATTTATATCAAGATCAACCATTTTTCAAGAGATATAATGGGGATAACCCCTTCATATAAGCGATATCAGGCCCACCAATGAACTATAATAGGGCACAACCCTTTGTATAAAAAATATGGGGATCAACCACTTCATATAATTCTCATTTTCCATATCATTAGTACAACACTATCAACATAAAACCCTTTTGAAAACAATTTTTAAACCAATATGAAAAACACATTTTGGTAAAAATTCCTTTTTCCTTTATGAACCAATTTTACATAGAAGTCAACCCTTTTCGTTGAAAACAAATTTCAATACTAATATACCCAAATATGTAGATATGATTTTTCATTTAACTAATCTTTATATCTTTCAATTTAATCTAAAAAATGGCCATGATGGAAGAAAATTCATTTTTTCCATGTACATTTATAGTAGAACATTATTTTTTTGTTTGTCCAAAAGATCAATGTAAAACATGTAAAAATATTCATTTTTTGAAAACATTTGAATGAAATAAAACATAGAAATAAAATTTTCTTTATAATCACTTTATATAAATATAAATAAATATATACAACAATATCAAGAATATTTAAAGGAAATGATTAAATATTTAATCATTCAAAGCATCCCAAACCACTTTGAACAATAAAATCATAATCCCCTAGAAAGTATAAAATTTTAAAAGACATTAAAAAAAATTATAATAGATAAAATAAAGATATTTAATTTCAATATGGCTATATATAAACATTATAGAATAATAAAGTTTCATATCATCACGAAATTTCATACGGAAGAATATTGATAAAAAATATCTTACCTTGAGTTTTAATTTTTAATGTGTAAATTTATATTAAAAAATAATAAAAATGTTTTAATTATTTAATTTCTCCAAATATTTTATCATTATATTTATTTTATTTTTTATAATTTTTAAAAAACTACTTAAACAATTATGTCTTCATCGAGTGTTTTAACCATATTCAGTATACGTGTCAAAACAACTATTGTCGGTCAACTATAGTCAAATGAGTCATTATATAAACATATCTAGAGTAATAATCAAGAAATAATTAATATATATATATATATTAATCTTTTAAAATAAATCCTAAAATATTATTGTGAAAGAGGAACTAACTTTCTAATCATGAAGATAGTAGGTCATATGTACGCATGAGTAACAATCCTATTTTTCAATGATTGTTATGGAAATAATTTAAGTAGAATTTATCTTTAAATAATTACTATTATATCATAAATATAATTTTATTTAATAATATATTCAATTATATAGAATTATTGTGGTGTATAATGAATCACATCGCATTGAGGAGGTGGTAAAACACACGTCTATGAACGACATTATCTGTTTCTATATGTGGGAAAAGGTGATAAATAAATGATAAATTATATTTTTATAAAGTAAATTACGAAATTAATATCATATATTTTTCAGGTATGTCGCGTATTTTTAAATATACACATCCTTAATTCATTCAATGTAATGTGTGAATGTAGCACATCTCTTTGAGGAGGCATTAGTCAACACACCCACTAACGATGTGATCATATTTACACAAAAAAGAAATCATGAAGGTATGTGAATATAAAAATTAATTACTTTTTAATTAATAAAAAATATCATATATATATCATATAATTTTTTTATCAATATTAATTCTCATCCATGAGAGTTGTTAAAGGAAATATGAATGATATCGTTTCACGAAGTTGTAGTTTTCCTTACACGAATATTAATTTTGTTACCCATTTGATGGAAGAGTGAGTAAGTGTTGTTAAAAACCTCAAAACAAAAACATATTAGTATATTTAGGATACTGATTTTATTATATAATCATGTTATAAGAAAAATTTAGTCAGTGGAGAATAGAATAAAACATAAATGGATGTTAAAAAATGTTACCTCATTTTTAGGTAATTCCATTTGGTTTTCACTAAAGGGACTCCATAGTTGGACCTATGTCCAAAGTGTGGACTCTATGGTGAGTGCAGGGATGTTGGGAGCTAATTGTTTCCAGTTTTGGATTACCCAATGGGACTTTAGAGGTGTTATGAAATAGGGAGGATAGGAGGCCTTTTATAAGTGGGGAAAATGACACATTAGGTATTCTTGAAACGATTTGATTTATCCCCATGTTTTACAAGTCCCCCAATAGTTCAAAATATCACATTATAGATAATTAGAGGACTAATGGTTGAAATAATTCCATGGAATATTTTTTTATAATGTGTAGGGTCATTCAAACAAGTCATTTGACAAGTTTAGTCATCAATTAAGCTCATTTTTCCTTAATCACAATAATTAATTTTAATTACATTCACTAAAATTTTCTATCAGAATCTAAGTTTAAATTGATATAAATTATAAATTATGATGATTTAAAATATATAACCCATTTTACAAAACATAAATTATATAATTAGTAGTAATTAATTTAAAATTAGCAGTGTATATGGGATGACAAAGAGGGGTTTTAAAGAAAATAATGTTCAAAAGCATACACCATTTTTATATCTAGAATCATTGTGAAATTATTTTTAACAACATAAATATTTATATATAATATAAAATGGTTCTATATATACTTTAAAACCAAATAAATCCATAATTTAACAATATAAATAAAGTGGATGAAATTGTAGTTTTAATCTAATGTTCAGTATTATTCAATATTTATCAAAATATGAAAGTTCTTAGAAAAACACCATATATAAAACAAATGTAAATTTTTATATCCCAATATAAAAAATTAAATTTTTTTATTCATAAAAAAATTATATGTTCTTCAAAATTAATATATAAAATTGGAGTACCACTAAAAGGGTAAAATCAGCATTTTTAAAAAAAACACATCTTTGTGAGTAAAACTACATTTATTCAAATGTTTTTCCTATAAACATTAGTAGATTAAAGAAATAAAATTATAAAAAATTGTAAAAGCAATATATTTAGTCATATAAATTCTTATTGATACAATGTAAATGATTTAACTACCATATTTAATTATAATATTAATATTATTTTTGGTATAACACAGTATGGCAGGTAACAAAAGATTTTCAAGAAACTCATTTTTGTATGTTAGGTACACTGTTAAAAATAGCATCCATTTTATGGTAAAATTATTATCTTACTCATAAATATTAAGTAATATGAAATATAATTACTCTATTATTACCCAGGATGTTACATAAGTTATATTCAATTGTTCTTTATTTTCAATTATAAATAATTGGTAAGCAATGAATTTATCTTTTAGAAATGTGTAAACTATAATTTAATAATTTAGTTAATCTCTTTAATTCAATACATTCCAATGACTAGGTGATTTAAATTATAATAATAATAATATTATATATTTTTTTGGTAAGTCTTAGGCTGATGTGTATAATATGTCATCAATGGTATTTGATGTTGTCTGAAAGTAAAGATAAAAATGATATTTTCTATAATAGAAGATAAACTAAGCATAACTTGTAACATAAAAAATTAAATAATTTAATTTAAGTTGAATTAATATATTTCAAAACATTTTAATATTTTACATCCTACAACCCTGAAATAGATTTCTACCCTCGAAATTGATATTGGTTATCAAATGTTCCAGACATTAATGTTCCTTTATTAGATAGACTAAACATAAAAATGAATACTAAAAATTTTGTTCAATATGAGAAATGTTTGAAAGAAAATAGTTTTCCAAAAGTTGTTTATAATTAGGTTTATACATTCGATAACATAGTATGGTAGTTAAAATATTTTACTGTTGAAATGTGTAAATAATCATAGATAATGAAATTGATCATTGATCACCCCCAAGTGAATGATCAATGAAAATTTAAGGCCCTCAAAACAATAAATCTATTGTGACTTATAAGATCATAGATTCAATAAAAAAATAATTTATTAGGATAATTATATTTCAATATCCATTTCCTTGTTTTGATTAATTCTTTTACAATATGAGAATACAAGGAAATATAATTTTTTTATTAGTTGAGAATAATACTTTAATCATCTTTTACCACAAAGGAATTGATTTCTCCAAACAATTATTATCCAAGTTGAAGATTTTTTCCCAAATCAATCAAATAAACTTATAGTATATCACATTATACTCAACTAGATAACATGATATTCCTCTTAACAGGAGATATTATCCAAAACCAATATGGTTTACACATAGTAAGATAATTCAAACAATCATTTTATTTAATAATTAATTAATACCTATAGTTCAATAGTAAATCATGATATTAAAATTAACTAATTCATAGATATATAACTTTAATGTAGAACAATACCATTAAACCTATATCCACACAAATAGAGGTATTCTTTCTCAAAATACTTTTAAAATTATACCTCATACAACTATAAAAACTCAATAATCATCTCCTAATGTATTTTCATTTTTGAAAACATTAAATTATTTGTGCCTAATAAATTAGGTTTATGAGAAAATTTCAAGAAATATAGAACTCCTTTGTGCTTCTATTACTTCACTTGATAGCCTAAAACCAAATATAGAAGGTGAACATGATTTATGTGTCCCTTTATGCTTCTTATTAGGATTATTCCCCCCCCTGAGTAAGTTTATTCGGTCACATGTTAAAATAATGTCCCAACTCAATACAGCTAGAGCAAGATGTTGTTGACTGGATATCTGTAATCTCAAGGTTCGAATATCCTGGTCTCTTAACCTTACAATTGTGAACCTAGTTAACAACATAACCAAAATAGTAGCAATTTCCTGATCCTAACATACATTCCCCAAAATATTCATTACCATATATTTAACATGTTTTAGTATTAAATACTTTTTTCTTAGTTGGGATCATCTCTATTTCGATCCACCTTGATAGTTTAATACTCTTTTCATCTTATTTCATGCATGGGTTGAATATACTCCATTTAAAATTTCTCAACACAATGAACTACTTATTCATAAAATATATATTAATGAGAGTCCAAACATCTTCAAAGACATGGTATCAATCCTATATAAAATATATTAATTTTAATATCAATTTGTTAGATAAAATTTATAACATAACTAATAAATCATGTAAAGATTACTTCATATGTGGCATCATATTCATCATTCTTTTTCCTCAAATCTAATAATTGTTTCTCTATATTAATCCAAACAACATAAAGTGTATATTTTCAAGGAAAATATCATTGAATTTTGTGAATTACATTTAATCCATATCATCTTTCCATATAGTATTCATAACCAATGATTAGCATTGATCAGATTTACCTATAAACTGGAATATGGAAAGAGTAACATTTTGAGGTTTCAAACATTTGATGAATTAAAATATCTACTCCATGTCATTTTTGCATCCTTCAGCAATCACTGGGTAAGATGATCCATTGAATGATGGGGGTGTTGCTTTATGAGATTTTCCACTATCATTATTTTCCTTTTTGGTATGTTGGGTTACTCTTTATCATGGATACCACCAACATTTGTATCATGTGTCAACATATCAAAAAAATTCTATATTCCAATTCCAACCATTTCATGATGCTGAATTGGAAATATTTTTCCCTCAATTCCTTCCCTCTACATCCTTTTTGTTTCATCCATAGAAAACTATTCTGAACATACATACTTTAGATGAAGCAACACGGTAATAATAAATTTATGTAACATTTTGACTTAAATATAAAGTAAAAAAATTTTAGGGTGTGCTATTAACTCTATTCTATCATCTATGTTATCGAATCCATTCCTTTGATAACAAATATAATCAGTTGATCCTATACATTAAATAATATCGACTATTTGTTATGAATATAATTTCTTTTAAATTTAGGTTCTCGTAAATTTAGTAGTTTTAGAGAATTAGGCAATAAATCATACATAACAAAACCAAAAAATACAAAGAGGTGACATTCGAACAATATCCATATTTTCTACAATATAAAACATTTAAATTAAATCATGAATTATTTTCCTGGAATATATCCAAGACATCCAAATGGCCCTCTTCTATTCTCTAACACATCATTAAACAATATCAAAAAATATTAACAACATTTGATGACAAACAAGCTTCGAAAGTTATATAGTAAAAAATTAATGTAACACACCATGCTTCCATGTTATGCCTTACTTTTAAATAATTCAATATCATGTGATGTACACTACAACGAGTTCAAGAGCACCACGAACTATCAAACGAGATGTTTGAAAAGAATTTATTAATTTTATTAACCCAATATTTAATTTTTAATCCCGTGTACTTTTAATATTCATCTTTTGTTTTTATTCTATATAATATGAGGAAAAATTCAATTTTTTAGATAGACAATGATTTTTTTAAAAAATACATTTTCCCCATTTTTAATGGAAAATCCTTTTTAAAGAAAATATTTGAAACTTTTATATATTAAATTTGATGGAATTAAATTTTTATTTATAAGCGGGACACAAAATTTTGGTTGGATAAATTTTTGGTGCTTTTCGGCTAACTTTCATATTTTGATGAATATTGAAAAATACTAAATTTTAATTGATAAAAACTTTTTTAAAATAAATATTTTGTAGTGAAAAATTATATATTTTAGGTGTTTTAAAGTATAATTAGATTATATTTTTATTTTATGATATAATTTAGGTCATTGGATGTAATTTCACATTTATATTGAACATAAACACATGCCAATCTTTTGATAGTTTTTACTTCTTATAAACCCACCCATTGTTTTTCACAAATGGAATTAATTTTAAACTAATAAATACAAAACTATTGTTTTTAATTTCATAAAATTGATTCCATATTTGGAATCATAAGGTAAAAATTTTGTAAATAGGTACCTTTTATTTTTGGACATTATGAATAGTAACTTCTGTAATTATTTTTATTTACCATGGTTAAAAGGTAAATTAGGAAAATGAGAGTAAAAAATTATATTATAATAAAATATAACAACCCTAAGACATGTAATAATCCTATTTTATGTGATATTTTCTACCATGGGAATCCTTAAGAAGATTTTAGGTCCTCGTGGGACCACCAGGGTGTGATAATGACATGTTATAAGAATTACATTAAAGTAAAGATAAATATAACACAAACATGTTTCTTTTACTAAAACAATATTAATATAGGGTTATATAAATGATATCATTGAATATATATATTATTTTTAAATCTAAAAATATATCTTACATCATTTTATTTTATTTGTAATTTTTAGACATTAAATAATTAAATTTATTTACGACACAATAATGATATAGTGTCTTCTTTATTAATGAAAGAATAAAATAAATGATATTATAAATATTAAAATAAGTTGAGTATGATTGTTTTGATTCCATAAATGAATTTTATGGATTCCATTTAAATCTTATGTAGAATTTAATTTCTTTGGTTCGATGGAATCATGTTTTTATGACTTGAACAAAAATCAATTACTAAATAGTGTCAAAATTGACATAAATGAGTTTTTATAACAAAAACTATTTTATTAAATGATATAAAATCATAAAAATCAACTGTTAGGACAGATATATTTTATAGTGATATAAATTTCATTAATTTTCTACCTTAGGATCTCTTCACATTTTATAATAACAGCATTAACCAAGTAGTATAAAAATAAAAGAGGACATGTTAAGAGTTAACTTATTTTACCAGTGGACAAATCTAAATGATAACGATAATTATTTGTCCTAAACATTTCTAAAACTTATTTTTTCAGATTATTTAGACCCATTATCATCTTATACTCAAGATAAATAAATTTGGATCTATTTTAATTATAAAAATCATTTTATAATAAATTAATTTTTCAGGATTTTCTTAAAGTTCCCCACACCTCTATTATAAAAGGGCACCTCCATTGTTTATGAATTGACACCTCCAAATCTATTTGGATCATACAAACCCTACAAAAATCCCCTCTCAACTTCCCTAAATTCATCTTAGAGGATGAAATTTGGGAAGAAATCCATCTTAAGTAGTTCTTCTCAGCAAATCAAAAGTATACACCCAAAGAAGATGTAATTGTTTTATCCCTTCATTAAAAGTTAACTTCTTCTTCTACAATATATTACTATGTTGTTACCATTATAAAATAATAAATCCATAATATAATATATGAATATTTTTTTAATATTATGGGATAACCATATGCCTCTTTTTACCCATCCTTTGAAAAAAATACCACCATGCGTGTGTACGTACGACTTACCATCTCCACGTCGCGGTGTAAATTGTTTTTAATGCACACATTATTTATTCGCGTATAAATATTTATTTAATGAATTTAAAAAATAAATATAACATGATATTTTTTCATTAAAATTCATATTCCATTAAATTACACACCATTTAACCATTAAGTAAATGATATTTTCGCTCGGGCATATGTACAACTTACCGTATTCATGATGCGTTGAGACTCCTCTTCCATTTTTACCATCAAATAATTATTATATGAAAAAATATTATTAATAATTAAAAAATATATGAAATAATAATCCTAAAAGGATGATATATATACATATATTTTATTCAAATACTTTCATATGATATTGAAATTGAAACAATGTTAATGTGTTCGTACAACATACCATCTCCTTGAATGGTATATTCCATTTCATATTTGAATTTATTATTTATATTTATATTTATGATATATAAATCATATAATAAATTCTACAAGTAAATAAATCATTATTTATGTAATATGATCAAGAATATCTAGTCAAAATACATATGATAAACCAAGCGATTATTATACAAAATGATACATTTACATGGAATTTTTAATAAATGGTAAATATAAAATCATAAAATAATAATATATGTTGTCATAAATATTATTATTATTCTGATATAAACTAATAAAAATTTTAAACACATTATACAGGTGGTTCAGACCCAAACAGAGTGTACCTGGTGTAACGCCCTGACCCCAGTTACCCAGAGTCAGTGCATTATTACATAACATTGGCATGATCACAAAAGATCATGTCTTGAAAAACCGATTAGTTTAGTAGACTTTGAAACACTAGATACATTCAAAAGTCTTACATTACATGATAAAGTGAAAAAATACAACAACATAGTCTCCATATTCCACACTCATATCCCCTTATACTCTCTCTGCAGGCCAGTCATAAAATACTTCATCACATCCGGGAAAAAATAAAACATAGAAGGGGGTGAGCATAGATGCTTAGTAAGGATAACAATATAGTGGAAACTTTCATAAATAAGAATAAACATTAAAGGCAATGAATAACTAAAATAGAATCACTTCAAACATTAACTTCAACATAATATGGAAAAAGTAAAATTATATAACTCCATTTACTTATTCACATGGATATTCTACTAGTTGAATAATCACATGCAATATCAATGACCACTTTCATAATGATGTAATGCATAATTCTAGACTTTCATAACCACATATTCAAGGACTTGTGACAAGAATACAAATAATATTTTTTCAAGGTCTTGTTCCAAGACACTAGTTCGTCTCATGAGACCTACCGATGCATTGAGGATCTATATCGGGCTCCACCCGTCACTTACTAAGTCCAATGCATTCCTCATATGAATAGGTTTAAACATAATATAAACATTTGTATTAAAACTAGAATAAAAATGTCAATACATTCTCCATAAACCATGAATGGTATAAAAATAACACATCAACAGTCAAACATATCACCAAACCTTCAATACAATATAAAAGTTTAGTATCATAATAAATCAACTTCAAATAAGCTTAAAATCCATCAAAGGATGTTGACATAGATTAAATCAACACTATTTGAAAGAAACTTCTCTTTTTGGAAATCATTTAAAACTCAAGTAATTATAAAATAATACATTTACTTTGAAAATATTCTTGTAAGATTGTAAGGGAAGCTTCGACGATTTTATAGCGGCGGAAAATAGTCTCCCCCACCGTATAAGTTAAAAATAGACATTCTTACCTTAATTTCGTCGAAAAGGTTTAAAAGGAACTTGTTTGGAAAACCATGGAAATATTCCTTTATAATCATCTTATAAAAGCCATAAAAGGGTATAAATTAATTTAAACCATAGTCTAGTAAATTGTAAGAATGTTTTGAAATACATTTTTACGAAACATGGATGTGGATGATAAAGAGGCCTCCGTAGATAATTACATATAAAAAGACCTCGTATAATGAAGAGACTGTAGAATTAACCCTTACCTTGTACTTTTCCTTGGTAAAGGGTAGGTTAAACTCCTATATAATGGTGAAATAATTGTTATTAAATTATACAGTAATCATATACATTAATATGATATCATATATGATCTTTTAACATTACCTTGTTAATAATATCTTAGTATTATCGTTGTTTTAGGTGTTAACAGATTTGTTTTCCTTTATATTTTTTGTTATGTGAGTCATATTTGTTATGAATGGGATGTATATTATTCATATCCAGAATTTTATCAAGTATTTAATCATTATTTTTAATCATATAATGAAAATTAGTCTTAAATGTATACGATTGGGAGTGAATCTCATTGCGTTCGTGGAGACGGTAATCCGTACGTACGCATGAGCGACAATATCATTCTTTTGATTTTAAAATAATATATAATTGGAAATTATATCATATATAAAGAATCATTATCATGTTATATTTATTATTCACATCAATAAAATATCATTATTATACCCATTCAAATAATAATGTATTGAATAATAATTACACCATGACGTGGAGACGGTAAGCCGTACGTACGCACGTATGGTGACATGTCATTCAAAGGATGGATAGAATAATGAATTTTGTTGTAACATTTTTATAATAACATCAAATTATATAGAAGATACTTTAGTTATTATTTTATATTGGAAACAACAAGGAAAAGGGATGTGGAAGAAGAAAGGAAATTGAAAGCGGTGGTGAGATATTTTCCTCTTCTTCGGGTTCTTCCATTTTATTTGATCAAAAGGGATCCTTAGGATGGCTTTATAAATAAAGTAATTCCTATAGGATGATGGAATGAGAGTTGATAGGGTATTTGGGAAGAGTTTGGCCGATCCAAATGGCTTTGAATGTGTGAATTAGGGAGAAGGGGTGCCCTTTTATAAGAGGGGTGAGGGGCAACTTAGGAAAATCTAGAAATATTATTTTATAATAAAAAAAATTTCATTTTATAATGGCTCTGAAATAATTTATTTAAAGTATAAGGTCTGTATGTGTTGAAAACAAATCAACCAATAGGTTTTATACATGTTCCAGTTACTATATTAACTTTATCTTTTAGATTTAACTCTTAGTTAAATAGTTTGACATTTACCATGTCTCGTTGTATTGTTATATTATATGGTTAATAAACATACTATATACTTCCAAGAGAAGCCCAAATGGTTCATCAATGATACACCTATCATTATATAAGTCTTTTTCCCGAACCATATATTTATAGTAATGTAATATCAATTAATAATATAATACTTGTTTTAAAAAGTCTTTTATGACAATTTTGACACTATTTGGTATTTTGTTTTTGCTAAATTCATAACAACATTATTTCTTCAAAAAAAATCATCTAACCAACCCTAATATTTCATATTAACCTATAAAATTTTTTTAATTCATATAGCGTCTCAAATTACATTTATTTAAATATTAATAATATTGATTATTTTAATATTTCATTAATACAGAAATTACTGCATCATCATTGTATCATAAATAAATCAAATTATATAAGGTCTAAAAAATAAAAATAAAATATCATTATGTAGGAAATATTTTTAGATTTCTAATGAATATTTATAGTTGAATTTATCTCATGTGTAACCATATATTAATAATGTTTTATTTATTAAACATTGATTTTAACACTTTTAACTCTTCTTTGAATTAAAGAATAATAAATGTCCTAATCTAATCCAAGAGGACCAAAGAGATTCATATTTTATTCCTAAGATTGTTTTTGGTCGAAATATACTTATCAAATAGAATGAGGAAATGTGTTAGAGTAATAATAATATCATTTTTACCCTAAATTACCCTATTTACTTTTAACCATGGTAAATAAAATAAAAGCTACTATTCACCAAAAATTATTTTCATCTTATTGAATCACATTTTAATTACTGATATCAACCGTGTCTCTCAATTTTTTAAAATTATGCTCACAAAAGCGGTCAAATTATGTTTTATGTGAATTTGTAAATTCTCTTAGGAGGTGGGTAAAAGACGTTGAAAAGTTCAATAAAATTTTTATATATCTAAAATTATTATAAAATGCCACAAATGAATTACATTGAACTTATATAGGTATTATGTATCTATTTTTACCTAAAATCAATTTAAATAAAATAATTAATTAATTAAATAAAAATTCAGTTTTAAACTATAACTTAGTGTCTTTCACTATTCATCATAAATTCAATGTTTTCAGAAAAATACCAAAACATCACCCTAAGATAATTTTGATATTACAAATCCAAAAATGAAGTCCATTCTGAAAGATAAAATTTATAAAATTTCAAAAAGTGGGTATTACTATTCATAATAGATAGTTTGATTGGTTGTGGTGTGTTAGAACTCAATGTTGCGTACAACACATGATACTGCATTATTTAAAGAGAAGCGTATCGTGGAAGAATGGGGTGTTACATTCTACCCTGCTTCAAATAATTTCTTACTAGAAATTTCTAGAATATTACTGAATAAAAAGACTCGGGTGGTTCTTCATCATAAGTTCCTATGGTTCCCATGTTTCCTCTTCCATCTTATGGTTTCTCCATAGAACTTTTACCAGAAAAGTCATCCAGTTTCTCAACACTTGTTATCTAGTATCAAGAATCTTGATGGGCTCTGCGCAATAAGACAGATCAGGTTCCAGTTCTAATTTCTCATAGGTGAGTACATGAATTGGGGCAGGCATGTATTTTCACAATAGTGATATGTTGAACACATCGTGAACTTTTGGTAGACTTGGTGACATTTCCTACAGGTAACCTATAGCCCCAATTCGTTCTAGAATTTCGAAAGGTCCGATGTACTTTGGACACAATTTTTCCTTCTTACTGAAATGTATAACACCCTTCCATGGAAATACCTTCAAGAAAACCTGATCTCCTACCTGACATTCTAAATCCTTCCTTCGGTTACCAACACATCTCTTTTGCCTACATTGAGATGCCTTAATGAGGTTTTGGATTACCATCACCTTTTCCATCATTTCCTCCACATGTTCTGGGCCTACGAGTTTTCTTTCACCAACATCATCCCAACATTATAGTGTGCGACATATCTTTCCATATAACTCTTCATATGGGGCCATCTGAATACTTGAATAGAACCTATTGTTATAGGAAAATTCTTCCAGAGGTAAATATTGATCCCACATACCTTGAAAGTCAAGTGAGCATGATATCAACATGTCTTCTAAGGTTTGAATAGTCCGTTCTAATTGTCCCTCAGTTTGGAGGTGGTAGGCTGTGCTCAAACAGAGATCTATATCTAGGGCTTTTTGAAGGCTTTTCCAGAATCTTGATGTAAAACAGAGATCCCGGTCAGAAAAAATCAATAGTGCTACTCCATGATGTCTTATAACATCATTAATATATAGTTTTGCTAAACTTTCAAGTGGTAAATCTTATCTTATAGAAAAAAATGTGTTAACTTGGTAAGACGATCAACAATGACCCATATTGCATCGTATCTTATAGGAGTCATTGGTAGTCCCATGAAAAATTCCATCATAATATTATCCCATTTCCACTTAGGTAAGGGAAGAGGTTGCATGACTCCTCCGGGATGTTCCCTTCCATCTTTCACTGGTTGATAAACCATACATCTTCACAAAAAATCAGCAATCTTCCCGTTCATGTTGACCCACCAAAAATGTTTCTTCAAATATCTATACATTTTGGTGCTCCGAAGGTGTATAGATAAATTGTAACTATGAGAATTGTCCAACAATTCCCTTATTAGATCAGGTATATCATGAACACAGAGTCTTTTACCAAATTTTAAAATTCCATCTTCATACACAAAGTCACTCAATCTCCCATCATTCACAACATTAATATTCTTCTGAAACTCTTCATCACTGGTCTAAGAACTATTTATCCTTTCTAGTAAAGATGATTTGGCAACCATTTGAATAAGTATTGAGGTTTCACCTTCCATGGTTATTCCCATATCAATCATTTCTAGATCCATGTATATAGGATCCTTTTCATGTCTATTCTTGTTCAAAACTCCATGATCATTTCTACTCAAAGCATCTTTCACCTTATTTTCTTTCCTTGGGTGGTTGTTTATAGTGAAATCATAATAATTGAGTAGTTCAAGCCACATCCTTTGCCTCATGTTGAGTTCTTTTTGTGAGAAAATATACTTCAAACTCTTGTGATCGGTATATATCACACATTTTTCACCATATAGATAGTGTCTCCAAATCATCAAAGAAAAGATTACAGATGCTAACTCAAGATCATGAGTAGGATAGTTTTTCTCATGATTTTTTAGTTGTCGTGTTGCATAGGCAATAACCCTATCATTTTTCATAAGGACACAACCAATTGCTTTCTTTGATGAATCACTATAAATAACAAACCCATCATTCCCCGATAGTAGAGTCAATATAAGAGCATTGACTAATCTTATCATTAGTTCTTCAAAACATTATTCACACTCTTTTTTCCAAACAAATTTAACCCCTTTTCGTTTGAGCTTTGTTAATGGGTCAGCCAACCGGGAAAATTTTTGGACGAAATGTCGATAATAACCTGCTAAACCAATAAAACTGCATGCCTCAATTATACTCATTGGTGTTGGGCATTCTTGGATTTCCTTGGTCTTTGAAGGATCAATGAAGATTCTATCCTTATATACAATATAGCCATGAAAATAAATATACCAAAGCCAGAATTCACACTTGATAAACTTCCCGTACAATTCATGTGTTCTCAGAGTCTTCAAGATAATGCACAATTTATTTTTATGATCTTCGTAGCTTTTTGATTATTCCAAGATATCATCAATAAATACAACAAAAATGTCATAAAGATATTCCTTGAAAACTCTATTCATTAGATCCATGAAGAAAGATGGTGCATTAGTCTTTCCAAAAGGCATTAATGTAAACTCGTAATGCCCGTACCTAGTTCGAAATGTTGTATTCGGAATGTATATCTTCTTTACGCACAACTGATGGTAACCAGATCGAAGGTCAATTTTTGAAAATTATTGAGCTCCATGTAGTTGGTCAAATAAATAATCAATTCAAGGTCAGGGATACTTGTTCTTTATTGTTATAGCATCAATCTCTCTTTAGTCAATGCCCAACCTCATAGATCCATCTTTCTTCTTAACAAAAAAGATTGGGGCTCCCCATAGAGAAACATTAGGGAGAATAAATCCATTATTACTCAATACCTATAATTGTTTTTTAGTCCCACTAATTCCGGAATGTACATTCTATAAGGGGTCTTTGATATGGGCCTTGATCTAAGAATTAAATAAATGGAATACAAAATTTCTTATTCTGGAGGATGTCTAGGTAAATCTTCTGGAAACACATCAACATATTATTTCACAATAGATATATCCTCTATTTGAACATTCTTTTCCTCACACACAATTATTTCATTCTCTTCTTCCCAAATAATTGAATTTAGTTGAGCTACTGAGTGTGGATCTAAATAAGAATTAGGTGGTGACGATTCTTCTCTAAAGATAAGGTGTTCTTTATCATCATCATCAAAAATCATATCCTCTTTTTTCTTACAAAAAAATCTTTGCATCATGGTCTGAAATCCAATCCATACTGTGGATTATATCAAATTCAATCATAGGTATGATGATGAGATCAGTAGATAAAGAACATTTATATGTTGTAATGGGAACATATTCCCAAAACATTGTTGCGATGATACTTACCTTAAGAGTTTTAACTGAAAAATCCCTTGTTAAATCAAATTTTAAATATCTAATTCTCATAGAAAATTAGGAAGATATGAAACAATGCGATGATCCCGAATCAAATAAAACATTTTTTAAACTTGAGAAAACCATTAAATTACATTCCACCACATCTTTCAGAGATTCTACCTCGGAAGTAGTGATAACATAATCTTGGCCTTGATCCCTCAGCCTTTTCTGAGGTAAGTTCCCTTCACTCTAAGGACATTCATTCGCACAATTCCCCATCTCCCTGCAATTGTATCATTGAACAATAATAGATTCTTTATCCCCCTCACAATCACGATCTTGGCGTCCGTTTTCACCACACTTGTAACAGACTCCCATTCATTTCAAGAAAGTACCGGGGTGTTTCTTCTCGCATTTACTGTAGGATGGATATTCAACTTTTCCCTTCTTCCCCTTATATCCATTTCTAAAGTGTTCAGCAGATCTCTTCTTCTCTTTCTTTTCTTTAAAGTCGTATGACTTAGAGAATTATTTTTCCGTCTTGATGGAACATAAGAAAATGTCTTCGTATGACGGGAAGGATTGTGAGACTAATGCTTGACGAAGAAATGGTTTTAACCAATCAATGAAACGATCAATATTACTTCTTGGGTTACAGATATAATCTACAGCATGACTGTCTAGCCTTGTAAAGTTAGCCTCATACATTGCGACTTTCTCATCCTCCATTTCCCTCAGACTCAGAAATTGCATTTCCATATCTTCTCAATGGTCACAAGGAAATTATTTTTCTAAGAAAAGCTCTTTAAACTCCCTCCATTCCATATTTGATACTTAATCATCTTCCTTTGTGTTTCGAATCAATGACCACCATTGGTCATCATCTCTAGTGAGGCGGTAAACTGCCATAAAAACTTTTTCCCTTTCACTACATCCCAAGGCATGGAATATTTTCTTTAAGGAATTTATGCATTGCTCAGATACTAATGGATTTGTACCCCCATTGAATGTTTGTGTTTTTTCCTCATGAAGTGATCGAACATTGATCGTCCACACTGTGGGTTAGGGTGCTCCATACGGGTAAGGTTATTATTCATAACATGAGTGAGTTGTCCCAGTATAGTGATAAGCTGATTAGCACCAGTTGTATCATGAGCTCCACTATAATTATATTGAACGGGAGATAAATCCCTACATGGAGTGCATGCATTGATATAGTTTCCATTCCTTCCAATAGGCGCCATTTATAAACAATGGCATAAACTATATTAGTTTATGAATTAAAATACATAATTCAAAACATGTAAAACTCTTAACATAAATTGAACAGTTTATGGATATAATCCATAATCATAAAAAATGTTTTCTTTGAGGAGGTATATACTCATAAACCCTTGATAATGGTTTGTAAAGAAAATGAGAATTATCCTAAGCATATCCCTAGGGAGGTTCGTAACCAAGAGAACAACAAGGCCTATTGTCGTGCACCAGTTCCTATTCAAGTCTAGATCAAAGCGGGGTTTTCAGGTTTTACCCCCAGGTACATCTGTGCTAGAGCCGCCTCTACCTTCTCATTTCCAGACAGGGATGAATTGCTTGGAAAATCATAAAATATCTACAATATCAAATTTCTAGGATGTTCTTCTATACTAATCCTCAAATTCTATCTTAGGGCTATGCGCTCTAATCAATGTTTATCTAAATATAGCATCCAAGGTTTTTACTAAACTTTCTCTCATACCAACTGTAATGCCCCGATCCCAATTACCTAGAGACGGTGCATTTTTACATAACATTGGCCTGATCACAAATGATCAAGTCTCAAAAGACTGATTAGTTTAGTTTCCTTAGAAACACTAGATACATTCATAAGTCTTACATGACATGATAAAGTGAAAAACTACAAAAAATAGTCTCCATAGTCCATACTCATATCCCCTCAGACTATCCCTGCAGTTCAGTCATAAAATGCTTCTTCACATCCTGAGAAAAATAAAACATAGAAACGGGTAAGCTCAGATGCTCAGTAAGGATAAAAATATAGCGAAAAAAATCATAAATAAACACAACCATTTAAGTCAATGTATAACTAAAACAAAATCCTTTTAAACTTGAAATTGAGCATAATATGGAAAAAATAAATTGAAATAATTCCATTTACTTATTCACATGGATATTCTACTAGTCAAATAATCACATGCAATATCAATAACCGATTTCATAATGATGGAATGCATAATGCCAGACATTCAATACCGCCTAGCCAAGGCCTTGTGCCAAGACTAAAAATAATATTTTTTCAAGGCCTTGTCCCCAGACACTAGTTTTTCTCATGAGACCTACCAATGCATTGAGGAGCTATAGTGGGCTCCACCCGTCACTTACTAAATCTGATGCATTCCTCATATGAACATGTTTAAACATAACATAAACATTCATATTAAAACTAGCTTATGAAATGTCGATAAATTCTCCATAAAACATGAATTTTATATAAATAACACATCCATAATCAAACATATCACAAAACCTTCAATACAATATGGGAGTTTTGTATCATAATAAATCAACTTCAAATAAGCTTAAAATCCATCAAAGGATGTGGACATAGATGAAATAAAAACTATTTGAGAGAAAAGTTCAATCTTGTATCTCAGATTTTTGAAATTCCACTTACAGAAGCAGTACAATTATGTTGAATGTGAATTTGAAAATTCTCCTAGGAGGTGTGTAAAAGACGATGAAAATTTCAATAACATTTTTATATATCTAAAATTATTATAAACTAACTCCAATGAATTACATTGAACTTATATAGGTATTATGTATCTATTTTGACGTAAAAATTTTAAATAAAATAAATTTTTATTTAAATAAATATTCGGTTTTAAACTATAACTTAGTGTTTTTCACTATTCATCAAAAATTGATAGTTTTCAGAAAAATACCAAAAATCCACCCTAAGCTAATTTCGATATTCCAAATCCAAAAATGAAGTCCATTTTGAATGATAAAATTTATAAAATTTCAAAAACTGGGTATCACTATTCATTACAGCTAGTTTGAATGGATGTGGTGTGTTAGAACTCAAAGTTGCGTACAACACATGCTACTGCATTATTCAAAGAGAAGCGTACCATGGAAGATTGGGGTGTTCCACCTGGGCTAAGGTAAGGTTAAATCTAACAATATCATTAGTATTTGATTTTGTTGATGTGTAAGTATCTACTGGAACATCTCTATCATCTATTACTATGTTTATAAAATTGTTTTCATAAAAATGTTATTATAAACATATGTAGGTTTAATGTAATTTTTACCTATGTTTGGATTTTTGTAAAAAAATTTGATATGAATATATCAGTTGATTTCCAAATGAGAAACTTTATGACCTTTTCCACAGTTTAAGGAAAGAATTTTATTTACTTATATGGAGTGAGTATCTATTTTCTATCATTATATCACCTTACCATTTTTAAGCTTCCCTTACAATTTTACATGGTCTTTTACAAAAGAAATTTTTTATTATAAAATTTCACAGCTTTCAAATGTTTTAAAGTAAAAGGGATATTTTCCTCAATGAGTTTTAAAGAACTTATTAAATTATTTTCCTCTATGTCAACTTCCATTGTTGGATTTCATGATTGGTTGAATTACATTAATTATGGTAAAATCATCAATATTGTATTTATGTTTTTGTGATAAACATAAATGTATATGCGCTATTTTTATACCATTCATGGTTTCTAGTTAAATTATTAACATTTTTATGCTAATTTTAATACGAATTATTATGTTATGGTCCAACCATTTCATATGAGGAATTAATTAGACTTTGTAAGTGACGGTTGGGGCCAGCTAAAGCCCCAAAATGCAACGGTAGGTCTCATGAGACAAACTCGTTTCTTGGAACAAGGCCTCAACAGAAATGTATTGAATGGTGTTGGAACAAAGTCATGATGTAGTGGTTATTATTTCTGGAATTATGCATTCCCTCTTAATGAAATTAGTTATTACATGTGATTATTTGACTAGTAGAATAAATATGTTCATGTTTATATAGTAATTTTTTATTTATTTTCTCCATATTATGATCATGTTTTTGTTTTAAAACTATGATTTTTTATTACATATCATTCTGTAAATGTTTATAGCTTCCGTTGAATTATTTACCTTCACTATGAATCTGAGCTCACTCCATTATTAAGTTTAATTTTCCGTGGATTCCATGATGTGAATTATGATTGACATGAATGTTTAATCTAGGGGAATAATTGTATTATCATTGGATTTTATATGCTATATTTTATAATATAAATTTTAATGTGAATTTCATGTATGTGATCTATTTTCCATCACTGCTTAATTTATCAGTCCTTAAGGACTTGATACCATGTAATCAAGCCAATGTATTAAAATAATGCACCCGATCTAGGATTTATAGTGTTGGGTAATTATATTTTGTATCATAGGATGTTTAGAAATAAACTTGGAAATAGATTTATTCTAAATATATTGCAGATCAAAACCCTAAGATAGACTTTGAGGATATGTACATAAGAACACCCTAGAGTTTTGGTAAAGTGGGGAATACATGGATATTCCAAAAAAGTACATCCCTGACTAGATACTACATGTGGAATTGGTTTTATAATATATGTTCCAAGGGTTTAAACCCCCAAAAAGGTGTCACAAGCTTGACATGTGATTAACCTGGTATACGACAACAGGCCATACTACGCATCTGGTCTGACACTCCTAAGGGATATGCTTAGTATAATACATATTTTTCTTTACAAACCATTATGGAGGATTTTTGAGTAAATATGTCCCCAGAAGAACCATATTTATTCATATAGATTAGATATTCATAAATTGTTCAATTAATTTTAAGTATTTTACTAATTAGTAATTATTCATTATGATTCATAACCAAATCTAGTGTATGCCATTGTTTATAAATGGTTCCAAGCAGATGAAATGGATATTGTATCAACTCACCTAATATATATGAAGAATTACTTACTATGAATTATAATGATAGTGGATATGACAAAACTACTGGTACTAACCAGCTTATAACTATACTGGGAAAACTAGCTCAGTTTATGAATAAAAATAGTACCTGTACGAAGCATCCTGATCCAAAATGTGGAAGATTAATGTTAGAACGCTTCATTAGAAAACATCTTCCAAAATTCAATAGAACTAAAAATCATTTTGTAGTGGAGAAGTGGATATGTTCATTAGAGAAAATATTTCTTTCTTTGAGATGTAACAAAAGGGAAAAGGTTGTCATGGCAGTTTAGCATCTATTTGAAGATGTGGATCAATGGTGGAAATTAATTCAAAACAAAAAAAAAGATAATGAATTGAAAAATATTGAATAGAGGGTTTTTAATTAATTTTTCTTAGATAAAAACTTTCCTCATGAACATCAAGCTGATATCGAAATACAATTTCAGGGCATAAGGCAAAAAAAGATGAAAATCTTACAAAGTATGGTTCTAATGTCAAAAGGATAACAATGCATACTAAGGACTAAAAATTTATCCCAAGAAGTAAGATTGATCTATTATTTTATTGGTTAAAAACAATCCTCAAATGGGAATTGGTCTAACAATATTTCTCATCGTACGAAGATCTCGTCTTGTGTGCTACAAGACAAAAAAGTAATTCTCTAATACTTATGACATTAAAGTAAAATAAGATAATATGATAATGGGGTAGTAAGAGATAGATAAAGGGAAAAAGGGAAGGGAGGATTTTCCCTTAGGTGAAAATTGTGAGAAGAAACACCATGGTACTTTCCTAAAAGTAATGGGAGTTTATTAAAAATGTAGAGAAAAAGGTCACCAGACTCGTGATTGTAATTGAATAAATGAAGCTGTGAAATGTTATAATAGTTAATATATGGGACATTTTGTAAATTATTTTCCAAAGAGACAAGTAAATATAGCAAAAAAATTAAAAATGGGTCAAGGTCAATCTTAAGCTATTACTATATTTGAATTTGAATAATTAATGTATTTGGGTTTCAGATTCATGAATTATATTCTGGTTAAAAGATTAATGTGTTATATATAAGGATTTTACTACAATAGTTTTTGTTTTCATGATAGTTTTAATATGATTAAGGTAATAATATATTCATTATGTGACAATAAAAGAAACCTTACATTGTTGGGGGAATCTGATGTTATAATTGATTTTGAAAATTTAGAGACCTTTTAGACAGAGATTGGACTAAAGTAATTTGGATAACTCTAAAGGTTGGAACAGATTAAGTTGAAATTTGGATAGTATTGTTTTTTGTTAAAAGATTTATTAATATTATTTTTGGAATGTTATAATACTGTAGTTTTAAAAAAAGGACATCTTCCCAGTCAGGTGATAACTCATCGCGTCGGACAAAGCTACAAGAATCCCACCCACAACAGAAGTGTGACAAGGATTTATCTCCGACCACTAGCCTATTGTAAGTCTATGGTTATCATTAAATAGATTTCTTCATTTAAATGGTATATGTTTATAATTGGAACCTTATATGAATGAGAAAAAATATATATTTGAGGTTTATCTTTTGAAGAGAAAGATGAATTTGTGGTATGCTTCCTTGTGTTCTTAGTCTATGAATTAAATTAATTCTACAACACTAGAAAGAAGATCATAAAAACAAAAAAAATATCCTAGTACCTTATTTTGTGATGAATCAAATGGTCTCTTAGATCATAGTAGATTTATAGCTTTACGGTTGTTAACATTCTCCTAATAATATTCCATATCCATCAGAACATGAAGGTTTATTTTCTTTTCAATATCCATATTTCTTACATGGAACCCTAGATTGTGTTATTTTTTGTAATCTTCTTACTTTTCATTATTTATTTTAAAATAGAGGCCTCATTAATCCATTTTTTATTTGGGAAATCTACTAAGATATTTATATATTTCAAACCCCTAGTTTTTAGTGCAATGATTAAATTGCGAGGATGCAATTTATTGAAGGAGGGGATAACATAACACCCTAAGCTTGTATGGTATGCTACCTTTTTATATAATTTAATAGTGTTTTATATACACAACACTGATTTAAAGTTCACCACAACCTATCAACGAAGCCATTTAAAAAAGATTTTATGAATAGTTTAACCATATTTTGAATTTTATATCCCATAAAATTTTTATGTTAATCTTTTTTTAACATAGAAATTATAAGATGGCTAATTGAATTATCAATATAAAAGAAGCATTTTTTTAAAAAAATGTGGTTTTCTGTATTTTAATGGAGAACCCTTTTTAAATCCAATATTTGACACTTATATATATATATTTAATTTGAAAAAAATTAAATTCTTATTTAGAATCAAGACATAAAAATTTAGTTTGGATACATATTTTGTAATTTTCTGATAACTTTCATATTTTGATAAATAGTTAAAAATAAAAAAAATTAATTGAAATCCACTTTTATAATAGCAATGATATATAGTGTGAAATTAAATATTTGAGTTATTTAAAGTAAAATTATATTATATTTTTATCACTTAATTTAAATTATGTAATTAGATATAATTTCACATTTAAATTGTATATAAACACGTGTCAATATTTTGATAGTTTTTACTTCTTAAAAAAATGCCATTTTGTTTTGACAACAGGAATTAATTTTAAATAAATTACTGAAAAATTTGTTTACTAAATTTGGAAAAATAGATTACATATTTTTGAATAAAAAGGTACAAATCGTGAAAATACATACCTTTAATTTTTTTTACATTATGATAAGAGACTTCATTAATTATTTTTATTTACCATGTTTACAGGGTAAATCAGGTAAATAATGATAAAAATAAAAATATAATAATGTTAAACAAAACTAACACATGTACTAATCAAAATTAATGAGATATTAGTGACCATGTGATTATTTATGGTGAATTTATGACCCCATGGAACCACTTGGGTGTGATAATGACGTGTTATGAGAATTAATTTAAAGTGAATAAATATATAACATAAATATGAATATTTTACGAAAAAAATTATAATATAGGGTTATATGACTGATCTATTTGACTATAAATAATTAATAGAAATATAAAAATATTACCTACATCATGGTATTTTTTTAGTAATAATTATATATTAAAAAATTAAATTTATTGATGATGAAATAATCATGCAGTATTTTCTTTATTAATGAAGGAATCAAATAAATGATATTATAAATATTATAATAAAAACAATATGGATGTTTTGAAGCCATAAAAGAATTTTATGGATGACATATACATATTAGGTATTATTTAATACCTTTAGATCGAAATATTCAAGTCGTTATGACTTTAACAATAATCAATTACAAAATTGTGTCAAAATTGACATAAATGAGTTTTAAAAAATAAATTTTTATTAAATGATATAAAGATCTTAAAATATATAGTTAGTAAAAATATATTTTATAGTTATATAAATGTCATAAATGATCCACTTTCAGTTTTGTTGTCATTTTATAGTAATTACATTAACAATGTTGTTTAAAAATACAAGAGGACATGGTAAGAGGTAACTTATTTTACAATGTGTTAAATCTAAAAGATAAGGTTAATTTTCTAATATATACATGTATAAAACATATTTTTTTATGATATTTAGACCCATATTTATCTTATCATAGAAATAAATCAACTTGGTGCTATTATAATCCTAAAATAAGTTTATAAGAAATTAAAAATTCAAACATTTCTTAATGATACCCTCACCTATCTTATAAAAGGGAACCACCCTTTCTCTTGAATTCACACCTCCAAATCCTGTTGTCTTCACCAAAACCTGACCAAATATCCTCCAAAATTCCCACAATTAATCATAGAGGCCAAAATTTGAGCATAATTCCAATATAATTAGTCCTTTTGTGCAAATCAAAAGGTGACACCCGACGAAGAGGTAATCGTTTTTCCCCTTTTTTTCAAAATTCATTTCTTATTCCACTTGATCTTACTATGTTGTTAACATACGAAAATAATAACTTCATAATATAATATATTCAGATATTTGTTTACAATTATGGGACAACCATATTCCACTTTTTACTGATCCTATGAAAAAATACCACTTTGTGTGTGTACGTACAGCATACCGTCTCCACGCCAGGGTGAAAATTGTTTTTCATGTACACATTATTAAAAGGGATATAAAAATGAATATAATGTATTTTAATAATAAATATAACATGATAGTTTTTTCATTTATAAATCATATTCCATCCAATTCCGTACCATTTTACCATTAAGAAAATGATATTTTCACTTGTGTGTACGTAAGGCTTACCGTCTCCATGATGCGAGGAGACTCGTCTTCTATGTTCACCATCCAAGAATGACTAAAAGTATAAATATTATTAATAAAAATAATAATGATACTATGATGATATATAAATATACATATATTTCATTCACTTACTTTCATACGATATGAAAATGGAAACATCATTCATGCTTAAATATAGCCTACCGTCTCCATGAACGGTGTATTCCATTTCAAATATCTATTTATTATATATATATTTATATATAAGATATATAAATAATATTATATATTATTTAAGTATGTAAATCATGATCTATGTAATATGATCATGATTAACAAGTCAAAACATGTAGGATAAACAAATCGATTATTACCTGAAATGTTACATTAACATGGAGTTGTTAATAAATGGGTAATATAATGTCATAAAAGAATCATATATGATATCATAAATATTATTATTATTCTTATATAAGTTTATAATATGTTTAAACACAATACACAAAAGTTTAAGACATGTTTGATGAGTATCAGACCTAAGGTAAGTGTTAGTCTTGCAATCTCATTATTATTCGAGGTAGTTGATGTGTAAATATTTAAAGGGGTTTCTATATCATATATGTCCATGTTTCTAAAAATATTTTAATAACATGTATTTTATATAATCCTATGGATGTTTAATTTCATATTTACCCTTGTTTTACTTTTTATAATTTTTTTTAAAGGAATATTTAAATTGTTTTCTAGATGAGGTACTTTTTACTTTTTCAACAAATTACTGAAAGAATGATTTTTATCTTATATATAATGAGCATCTATTTTTTTCCGTCATATTTCCTTACCATTTTTAAGCATCCATTATAACATTACAAGGTTATTTTCAAAATATTTTGTTTTTTAAAATTTCATAACATTTAAATGTTTTAAAGTAAAAGGGTTATTTTCCTAAAAGAGTTTTAAAGAAATTATAAATTATTTTCATCTATTTTAACATTCTTTGTTGGATTTTATGCTTGTTTGAGGTTGGTTTATTATGATAAAATTTTTCATATTATATTTATGTTTTAGTGATAAGTTAACTGTGTGTGTGCTATTTTTATACCATTTATGGTTTATGGTTATTTTATTAACATTTCTTATTCTATTTTTAATACGAATGTTTATGTTATGTTTCATTATTTTTCATATGATAAATGAATTAGACTATGTAAGTGATGTGTGGGGTCCATTATAACCTCCCGATGCATCAGTAGGTCTCATAAGACAAACTAGTATTTTTGTACAAGGCCTCAACAAAATATTTGTGAATGGTATTGGCACAAGGCCTTGATGTAGTACTTATTATGTCCAGAATTATGCATTTCCTCATTATGAAATTAGTTATTACATGTTATTATTCAAAAAGTATAATATACATGTACATGTTCATATGGAAATGTTTGATTTATTTTAACCATATTATGTACATGTTATGTTTAAAAAGGTTTATTTTTTTATTATACATCATGACATAAAATTTTATAGCTTACACTGAATTATTTATCCTTACTAAGCATTTGAGCTCACCCTTTTCTTAGGATTTATATTCCAGGATTCCAAAAATTGTATTATGATTGATAGGAAGGGTTAATCTAGGGTAATAATGGTGTTATAAAAGGATTTTCTTTGCTATATTGAATGTATTAAAATGTAATGTGAATTTAATGCGTGTATTCTATTTTCCAGGACTAATAAAGTGATTAATCCTTCGGGACATTATTCCTTTTAATCATGAAAATATATTAAAATAATTCACCAGCTCTAGGATTATGGGGTTGGGGAATTATATTTGGTATTTGAGGATGTTTAGAAACATCCTTGGAAAAAGATTTAGAAAACATAGATTTGGGATCATAAACCTAAGATAGACATTAAGGATTAGTATAAAATAAACCCTTATAATATTGGTAAAGTATGGTTTAAATGTATATTCCAAGAAATAAATACTTACTTACGTACTAAATATGAACATGGTTTTATAACAGATGTACCATGGGGTGAAAACACTGAAATGGTGTTTCGGGCTTGACTCGGGGTTAACCATGTACACAAAAAATTCCTTATTGTGTACCTTGTTTAACAAAACTGAGGGATATGCTCAGTATAATTAATATTTTCTTTAAAAACCATTCTGAAACATTTATTAGTAAATATTTTCTTAAAGAATTAAATTTATGATTATGGATTAGATATGATTTTTTTTCAAATTTATGTTAATTATTTTACTAGTTTGTAATTATAAAGTATGACTCATAACCGAATCTAGTATATGGCATTGTTTAGATATGGTGTGTAGTGGGAGAAAGGAAAATTGTATCAAGGCATGTAATCCAGGTAGGGATTTCCCTCCAATGAAAGATAATAATAGTGGAGATGGTGACACAACTTGTAATGAACAACTTATAAATATAATAGGACAACTGACTTAGGTTATGAATAATAACCTTACCTGTATGGAGCATCCTGATCAACAACACATAAGATCAATGTTAGATCGTTTTGTGATACAAAACACTGCACCATTAAATAAAACAAAAAATAATTTTGTTGCTGAGCAGTGGATAAGTTCATTAGAGAAAATATTTCTTGCTTTGTGATGTAAAAAAAGGGAAATACTTTTCCTTGTATTTTATCATCTCTCATGAGATAAAGATCAATGGTGTTCATAAATTAAAAACAAAAATAAGTATACAGAAGTGGGAAATATGGAATAGGGGGAGTTTAAAGAACCTTTTCTATAGAAATATGTTCCTCGTGAACGATGAGCTAATATGGTAAGATAGTTTCTCAGCCTAATGCAAAAGGGGGATGAAAATGTTACAAAGTATGAGGCTGACATTCCAAGGTTATCATGGAATGATATAGAATGCATTCATAGACCAAGAACAAATATTGATCGACTTTATGGGGGGTTGAAACCTTTCCTTAAATGGGCATTGGTCTCACAATATTTCTTATCATCTGAAGATATAGTCTTTTGTGCTATCAAGTTATAATAGTAATTATACAAGTTTTATGACGGTAAATTAATGAAAAAGAAGAAGAGAACGGTTGAGCAAGAGAAATATAAAGTGAAAACGTGAAAGAATGGTTTTTCCCTAATGTTATTATTGTTGGTAGAAGCACTCTGGTACTTTCCTAAAAAGATTGGGAGTTTGTTACAAATGTGGAGAAAAAGGTCACCAGGCTCATCATTTTGAGGGAAAGAATGAAGATGTGCAATGTTATATGTCACAACTGGGTCCCGGTGACAGCACAACCACCCTGCCTTAACACAGCCGTCAGGTCCTAGCCCACCAGGTACAACATGTTTCCCCGCAGGCAAGTGGTCCCCAACCTGGGGCCCATCCATGTAACTGAAAGTGTCATCTGACTAATGATAGTCCACACAGGCCAAGATATGTAATTTATAGTGTGATTTATCCAGACTCCCACACTCCCTGAAAAAATTCCCAGAAGGTCACCCATCCTAATCACTACTCCAAGATAAGCATGCTTAACTGTGGATTTCTAATCAGACAAGCCAACACATGTCCTTTCTAGTATGCTTTGTCCTCACTCCCACACACCCTAAGAAACTTCCCATAAGGTCACCCATCCTAATCACTACTCCAATCCAAACACGCATAATTGTGGAGTTCTAATAAGACATTCTTCTGAAAATAATTTTTCACCTTGTTGACAGGAGTCATATCATTTTTTTAATTTTACCCTTTATCATTTGGGGGTGTTACAATCACCCCCCCTAGATCACAATTTCCTCATTGTGGGCCCTACATCTCATCCCAGGCAGTGCAACGTACTTATGGACGGGTACCACCTCTGATACCAAATGTGACAACTGGGTCTTGGTGACAACACAACCACCCTACCATAACAAGGTCATCGGGTCTTGGCCCGCCAGGTACCACCAGTTTCCCCACAGGCATGTGGTCCCCACCCTGGGTCCCACCCACGTGCTCTAACGGGTCATCGTTTTAATGAATGTCCCCACATGGAAATAGTCCTTTCTAGTGTGCTTGTTCCTCACTCTCGCACACCTTGGTAATCTTCCCAGAAGGTCACCCATCCTGATCATTAATCCAGGCCAAGCACGTTTAACTGTGGAGTTCTAATTAGACATACTTTTGAAAAAGAAGGAGCACCATGTTGACATGAGTCATATCATTTAGCCAGTTAACACTTTATCATTTTTGGGTGTTACAATTACCCCCTCCCCTTAGATCACAATTTCCCCATTGTGGTCCATACATCTCAACCCAGGCAGTGCACTGTACTTAATGCTGGGTACCACCTCTAAAACCAAATGTGACAACTAGGTCACGGTGACAAAACAACCACCCCTCCATAACACGATTGTCGGGTCCTGGCCCGCCAAGTACCACCAGTTGCCTCACAGGCACTTGGTCCGCACCCTCGGGCCCACCCACGTTCCCGAACGGGTCATCTTACTAATGATAGTGCTCATAGGCCAACACATGTCTTTTCTAGTGTGTGTTGTCCCTACTCCCACACATCCTTGGAAACATCCCAAATGGTCACCCATCCTAATCACAATTCCAAGCCAATAACGCTTAATTGTGGAGTTCTAATCCGGAAGGCTCCCAAAAAGGAAGGTGAACCTTGTTGACATGAGTCATATCATTTATTCATTTAACTATTTATCATTTTGGTGTGTTACAATAACCCACCCCCCCCCAATAGAGCACAATGACCTTGTTGTGGGCCCTACATCTCCACCCAGGCAATGCATCATACTTAAGGGTGGATACCTCCTCTAATACCAAATGTGACAACTGGGTCCCAGTGATAGAACAACCACCCTGCCATAACACGGTCGTCGGGTCCAAGCCTGCCAGGTACCACCAGTTGCCCACCAGCATGTGGTCCTACCCTGGGTCCCACCCACGAGCCTGAACGTGTCATCTTACTAATGACAGCTCCCACATGCCAACACATTTCCATTCTAGTTTTCTATGTCCTCACTCTTATAAAACCTGGGAAACATCCTAGAAGGTCACCCATCCTGATCACTACTCAAAACCAGGAATGCTCAATTGTGGAGTTCTAATCAGACAGGCTCCCGAAATGGAAGGTGCACCTTGATGACATGAGTCATATAATTTAACCATTTAACCCTTTATCATTCAAGGGTGTTACATTATAATTGTAATGATATGTTATATTATGCAAATTATTTTCCAAATCAACAAGTAAATATAGCTCAGAAAAAGAGAATGGATAAAGGTCAAGCTTAAGATGTTACTATAGTCGAAGTGGAATAATTAATGTATTTTTGTTTTTTGGATTCAGTAGTTATATTTTGGTTATATGAATAATGTGATATTTATATTGATTTTAATATGTTACATTTTATTTTCATTAAGGATATAATATGATGATGTTAGTCATATATTCGTTATGTGAAAATAAGATCAACATTACGCTGTTTTGGGAATCCTGTGTTACAATTAATTTTGGAAAATTATGGACCTTTTAGACATAGATTGAACAGAAGTATTTCATATAACTGTAATGGTTGGAAGGGATTAATTTTATCTTTGTATAGTATTATTTAATATTAAAACATTTATTAAGATTATTTTTTGAATGTTATAATAATATATATAAAACCCCAAGCTTCCATGGTATGCTTCACATTGAATAATACAATAAGTTGTGTAGAACACAACTTCGAGTTCCAACACACCACGACCAATCAAACCAGTTGTTATGAACAGTAATAACCACTTTTTAAAATTTTATAAATTTTATTTTTCAAAATGGACTTCATTTTTGGATTCGGAATATCAAAAATAGCTTAGGGTTAATTTTTGGTATTTTTCTAAAAAACATCATTTTTTTATGAATTGTGAAAAGCACTGCATTATTGTTTAGTACCTGCCATATTATTTAAATAATTAGTTATTTTATTTAAATTTATCTTAGTCAAAAATAGATACATAATACCTCTATAGGTTCAATGTAATTCATTTGAGTTATTTTATAATAATATTAATATGTCAAATTTTATAGAACTTTTTTTCGTCTATTACCCATTTTCTTAGCGCATTTGCAAATTTCCATAAAACATAATTTTATCACTTCTGTGAATTAGATTTCAAACATCTGAGAGACACTATTGAAATTAGAAACTAAAATTTTGTTCAGTAAGAAGAAAATAATTATTGGTAATTACTAACTGTTGTCTTTTATGTACCATGGTTAAAAGTAAATATGGTAATTAATGGTAAAAATGATATTATAATTACCCTAACACATGTCAAAATTCTATTTGAAAAGTTTATTTCGACTAAAATCAACCTTAGTGATAAAATATGATCCTTTTGGTCCACTTGTATTAGATTAGTATAGTTACTATTTCATTATTTAATAAAGAGTTAAAAGGGTTAAATTCAATGTTTAATAACTAATCAATTTTTAATATAGGTTTATAGATAATATAAATTATATAATAAATATCTGTTAGAAAGAAAAAAATATTTCCTACAGGATAGTATATTATTTATAATTTTTAGATATTAAAAAATTAAATTTAATAATTATACAATGATGATAAAATAATTAACTTATTAATGAAAGGTTAAAATAATTGGTATTATAAATAGCTAAATAAATTTAAATTGAGAATTATGATGAATTGAACTAATTTTATATGTTAATATGACATTTTTTGTTTGGTTACATTAATATTTGTCTAAGTGATAATGTTTTTCTGACTTTCACAAAAACAAAATATCAAATAGTGTCAAAATCGACATTAATGAGTTTTTAAAACAAATTCAATATTATTAATTGATATGATATTCCTGAAAATATAAGGTTTGGGAAAATGGAATATATAATGTAATATTTATTAATAATCAACCACTTATGGTTCTCTTTTATTTTTATATTATTATTATTAACATGTTATTATAATAATACAAGAATACATGGTAAAAGTTATACAATTTAACTAAGAATAAAATCTAAATGATAAGGTTAAAAATGTGATCTAAACCAATATAAAACCTATTTTTGAGAGTTTTTAGACCCATCCCCACCTTATCCAAGAAATAAATCATTTTGGATCCATTACAAACCGAATATGATTGTATAATAAAATAATATTTCAATCTTTTCCTAAAGTGACCCTCGCCACTCTTATAAGAGGGTACTTCCCCTTCACTCAAAATCACACCTCCAAGGTCATTTGGCTGAGCCAAACCCTACTGAAATATCCTCAATACTAACCTCAAATCTACCTAGAGTCCTTAAATTTATCAGAAAGCCAAACTAAGGATCCATTTTTCTCAACTCAATAGGAAACACCAGAAGAAGAGGTAATAATTTCAGCACATCTTTCAAAGTTCTTTTCTTCATCCACTTCCTCTTTATTTATTTTTTCCATACCAAAATAATAATTACATTAACTTATAAATGTAGTGATGTTGTTATAAATATGGTAGAACCATATTCATTATTATATCCATCCTATGAAGGACATGTCATCATACGTGCGTACATACAACTTACCATCTCCACATCATGGTGTAGTTTGTAATTCAAACACATCATTATATGGATGGGTATAATAATGAGTATAACTATAGTAAAAAATAAATATAACATGTTAAGGATTCTTTATATATGATATACCATCCAATTACATAATATTTCACCCTCAACAGATTGATATTGTCACTTGTGTGTATGTGTGGATTATCGTCTCCACGAACGCGATGAAATTCATTCCCCATCATAACCATTCAAGAATAATTTTCATTTTATGATTAAAAATAATGTTAAAGAACTTAATATAATTATTTATATGAATCAAATACATAATATCCATAACAAAAATTGCTTACATAACCAATCATATAAATGAAAACGTATCAATTAACACCCGAAATGATGATACTACTGTAATATTATTAAAAAAGCAATATTGGAAGATTATATATGGTATCATATTTATGTATGTCATTATTGTATAATTTAATAAAAATTATTCAACTATTATACTAGAGGTTAAAATACCCATGATCAAGGAAAAGTACATGTTAAGGGTTAATTCAATAATCTCTTCATTATCTTAGGTTGTTTATACATGAGTATCTACTGGGACATCTTTATCATCCCAATATGCATTTCTTAAAAGTTTATTTCAAAACATTTTTAATACCTCCTAAACTATTTTTAATGTAATTTATACCCTTTGTTTAATTTTTATAAAAAAAATTAAATTAATCATTCTTTTGTTTTCCAAACATGGTCCATTACCACCTTTTTGACAAAATTAAGAAAAGAATGTTTTTTACTTATATGTTCGGTGAGGCTATTTTCAGCTTTTATAACACCTTATAATCTTCCATTACAAGATTATACAAATATTTTCAAAATAAATGTTTTAATTTATAATTATGTTACTTTTAAATGCCTTAAAAATAGATAGATATATTTCTCTCAAAAATCTTAGATTTAATCTATGTCAATATATTTCGATGGATTTTAACCTTGCTTGAAGTTGATTTATTATGATACAATCTTTCATATTGTATTCATTGTTTTGTGATATTTTTTACTGTGAATGTGATATTTTTATACCATTCATGGTTTATGGTTAAATTATTGACATTTCGTATTCTAGTTTTAATATGAATGTTTATGTTATGTTTCAACCATTTCATATAAAAAATGCATTGTACTTAGTAAGTAGTGGGTGGATCCCACTATATCACCTTGATGCATCAATCGGTCTCATGAGACAAACTAGTGCCTTGGCACAAGGCCTTGATAAAATCTTATTTGTAGTCATGGCACGATGCCTTGACTATATGGTTATGATATCCTTCATTATGCATTAAATCATTATGAAATTGGATATTGATATCACATGTGATTATTCGACTAGTAGAATATACATGTAAATTCATAAATGAAATTATTTGATTTATCTTTTCCTTATTATGTTGAATTTTATGTTTAAGAGGATTGTGTTTTAGTCTTATATATTGCCCTAAATGTTTATGCTTATTTATGAATGTTTCTGCTATAATTGTATCTTTACTGAGCACCTGAGCTCACCCCTTTCAATGTTTTATTTTTCCAGGATGTGAAGAAGTATTTTATGAATAACCTGTAGGAATATGCTAAGGGATAAGAGTGCATTCATTGGGGACCCAATGATGTTGTTTTCCTTTATTTGATGATGTAATGTAAAACTTATGTATGTATCTAGTACATCCAAGACTACTAAATAGATCAGCCTTTTGGGACATGATTCCTTGTAACATGCCAATGTTATGTAATAATTCACTGACATTGAGTAACTGGGGTCGAGGCGTTAAAGTTGGTATCAAAGAAAGTTTAGTAAAAACCATGGAAACTAGATTTAAAAAAATTCTGATTAGATAACATTACCCTAAGATAGACATTGAGGATTAGTACAGAATAACATCCTAGAATGTTGGTAATATAGATATTTTGTGATATTTCCAAGAAATAAATCTCTGTCTAGATTCGAGTAGTTTGAGGTGGCTTTGGCACAGATTTACCGAGGAGTGAAAACTCAGACAAAGAGTTTTAGGCTTGACTCGGGGTATCCTGGTACATGTCAACGGTCCCTGCTGCAATCCTGGTTATGACACTCCTAGGGGATATGCTTAGGATAATTCACATTTCCTTTATAACCCATTATGAAGGATTTATGAGTATATACTTCTTCAAAGAAAACATTTTTATGATTATGGGTTATATCCATAAGCTGTTCAATTTATGTTAAGTGTTTTACATGTTTGGAATTATGTATTGTGATTCATAAAATAATATAGTCTATACTGTTGTTTATAAATGGTTCCTAGGGGAAGGAATAGAAACTGTATAAATTCACGTAATCCAAGTAGGGATATCAATCCTAATCAAGATAATTATAGTGGAGCTGGTTATGCAGTTGGTGCTGATTAGCTTATCACCATACTGGGACAACTCATTCAGGTTATGAAAAATAACCTTTCCCATATGAAGCATCCTGATCCACAACGCGGAGGATCAATGTTATACCGCTTCATGAGGCAACAATAATTGACATTAAATGGGACTAAAAATCCATTTGTAGCTGATCAATGGATAAGTTCTACATAGATAATATTTCTTGCTTTGGGGAGTAGCAAAAAGGAAAAAGTTGTCATGGAATTTTATCGCCTCATGGGAGAAGAAGATCAATGGAATTAATTAATTAAAAAAACAAAGGATAATGGAGAACTATAAAATATGGAATGGAGGGATATTAAAGAGCTTTTCCTAGAAAAATACATATTGTGTGACCATCAAGAAGATATTGAACGACAATTTCTAAGTCTAAGGAAAAAGTGGGGTGAGAATGTTGCAAAGTATGAGGATAACTTTACAAGGTTATCAGGGCATGTATTATATTATATATGAAACCCAAGGATTAAGATTTATCTATTATTATATTGGTTAAAGCCATTTCTCCATCGATCATTAGTCTCACAATCCCTCTCATCATACGAAGATATTTTGTCACGACCCGTCCTCGGGGCCCATGCCGTGACTACCCCAAGCCCGCCTTCCATAGGCCAGGGGCTGGCGACTAGCACCAAAGGAATAAATCCCGATAACTGGGAAGGAATTGCCTTTATAAAAGTAAACAAAACACTACAGAGTACAAGCAGAAGTAAAACACTAAGTACCAAGAGAAGTGCTGAAAGGTAAATGGGCCAGAATACAAACCCAAAAGAAAGTACAACTACAACTGAACAAAGTACAACAGAAAAAGACAACAGCTGGAGGGACGGAAGCGGCTCCTGGGTCGTCATCCTCGGATCCTACCAGAAGGGTAGGTACAGATGGCGCAGCTCCTGGATCGTCCACCACGGATCCTACCTGAAGGGTAGGTACATATAGCCTGCACAACGCTCTCACCCGTCAACCTCCTCCGAGTGTCGTCTCGCCGTGAAGTCCACCTCCAGATACTGGCTCATCGTGTAGTCCACCTCCGGGTACCGTCCAGCCCTCGAACACTCGGCCTCCGTCAGCACTTCCCGTCGTCTGCAACCAACACAACGAGGTGCGGGCATAGCCCGTGCAGGGGTGAGTATAATGATACTCAGTAGGGACCCCGAGACCCTCAAGGTCTCACTAAAACCACCATGGATAACAACAAAGAAGAGCTCAAAAGATAACCTCTACTTAGGTATATGACCATGCATATACCTAAGTTATCAAGTAACCCATCTCAATCATGAGGAAAACACCAAGATCATGAAATCAACAGATAACCACTACCCAGGTATATGCCCATACATATACCTAAGTTATCAAGTGACCCATCTCAATCATGAGGTAAACACAAAGGTCAAAAGTCTCAGCTCAAACCTGGATTTTCATTATCGAAACCGTAACTGCTGAAGAGCTCCATCTCTGGAGTGTACAGTGGTATTGTCACGACTCCGAGGTACTGCTCACTAACCTAAGACTACTGAGGTACTCCTCCTGTCTAGTACCGCGGGTCAGCCACCCAGACACAATAGTGCTTCCCGCTGAGGTATGTCACCCAAACACAGTAGTGCACACCCCCTAGTAGCCTGCTGAGGTACTCTCCGAATGAGTACCGCAGGTCTACACTGTCACACAGGTAGTGCTCCATCCTCCATGGGTCTGCACCTCACAAAGTAGTGCTCCGTCCACTGGGCTAGTCGACTCACTCCAAGTTGAGTCGGTCAAGCAGTCGTCAGGTCTCAGTCGGCTACACGGTCTCCGTACTCTGCACGCTCGTCTCCGGGAGGGTCCGATCCAAGAGCTACAGGTCGAGACTCCAAGTATCTCAAAGTCCCATGAAGATGTATCTCAAAGGAGCACCTCGTCATAGGGTTCTCAACGCAATAGACGGCGAGTCAATCGAACGCCCGGTCTGTGAGTTATTAACCTTTTCATCCAAGGGGCCCGGTTGGTTGTGTGAGAAAACCAACCCGGCCGTATCTCAACTGTACCCCGAACTCTCAGAGGGTATACTCATAGGGACCATTTCTCAACGAGATCACCAACTCCGCTGACGGTTCGTCAAACGGACGTCTGGTCTGAAAGATATCATCTTTTCTGTTCCAGGGGCTCGGTTGGATTTTGGGTGCAATCCAACCCGGCCACTATCCGACTATATCCAAATCCCAAGCGAAGTATGCCAAAAGTTCCGTCTCACTTAGAGGAATCCAACAAAGTCTACGGCACGTCAATCGGATGTCCGGAGCTCAAGATATAAGCGTTTCCGCTCCGAGGGCCCGGTTGGTTTCGTCTCCGAACCAACCCGGCCGAACCCAAAGTATTCTTAAACCTTGAGTGAGATACACCAAAACGACCGCCTCGTTCCAAGGATCGCTATGCAACTGACGGTGCGTCGATCGGAGGTCCGTAGCCGAAGATATGGTCAATTGACTGAAAGTGGTCCGAAATCGGGGGGTCTGGGCCCGGACCGACCCGGCCCGACCCCCCCTGGGTCGGCCCGAACCGGTTCCGACCCGACTGGACCCGGCCCGGCCCGGCCGGCATGGCCGAGTCGAAGTCGGGGAGCGGGGGGTGCGCGCGACCCGCCCCTCGCCGTTAATTGAGGGCGGCGGCGCAACCGCCGCCGCCAATTCTTCCGACGGCGCGCTCGGGCGCCGCCGCCGCCTCGCGGCCGGACAGCTCCGGCCGTCGCCTCCGGTCGCCGGCGATGCCACGCCGGCGACCCGCGCCTCCGGGTGTTTCCACGGGCCACCTGAGTTGCTCCGGTTTTAACGACCCAAACTTTTTAAATAGTATATTAACTTACTCTTAATGATTTAATAGAGATATTAATGGTTAATGCAGAAAGAGGAGTCGATGGCTTCATCCAGTAGACTCGAACCTTATGAAGCCCACTTATCAGAGCATGGAAAGGAGTTAGCATCTGTGGGCTTCGCTTTGGACCAAGGCCAAGCCGAACTCCAGCATGTCAAGCTTGAACGGAAACGCCTACGGGAGAAGTTCAAGTTAGTAGAGATTACTACTAGGGCAATGTTATCTGAGCCTTCCTCAGATTCTCTCACCATAACACACCTTACACTTAGGTCATATGCCGGTGTTATAAGGGGCTATGTGACGAGACCCTAGCTTCTTTGTGTAATCCTTTGGGATAAATGAATTGAGATTTCTTCCTTTAGTGATGTTTGTGAAATTTCAAATGTCCAGATAATTTTAGAATGTATTTTATTGATGAATTTTGAAAAAAGGATATTTTAAAACATTTATGAAAACCCTAAATAACTAATGATATGTAATTATTTTCAAAAAATGGTCTTCTACAAAAGTGTTCAGTAAGGAATTTGGAGTCTAATAAGATCAACTTAATTTTTGATGAATAGTAAATTATGAATAGTGATTTTACGCTTAGGATTAGTAATGTGACCAAATGGATTAGTAATTTCACTCAAAGAAAGTTTTAATATAATTTAGACACCTAGATTAAGTAATGTGATTCAATAAAATGGGTAAATAACGGTTTCAAAAATGATTAACCAAGTATTAGTTTTTTCGGGTGAATAGTGTTTTTTAATAAAAACTTTAATTAAAAATAATTAGATAATTATTTTTATAAAAAGGACTTTATTTTTGAACTCAGAGCATCAATATTGTGGTATGGTAATTTTTGGGGATTTTTCTGAAAAAAATGAATTTTCGATGAATAGTGATTTTATTTAAAAATTAAATTAAAAATATTTAGAAAATTATTTTTATAAAATGGAGTTCATAAATTTACTTATAGCATCGATAATTGGTTAAGGTGAAATTTTGGTATTTTTCTGAGAAAGATGAATTTTCAGTGAATAGTAAAAAATACAGTTTTAGGGTTTCGGTATGTTTAATGACATCATAGCTGTGTCATGATGATGTCATGAGATAGTTTAAGGGTTGTCCGGCCAAGGGTGAAGAATTATTGTTTTGGGGGCCCCATGTGGCCTAACGTTATGGAAAATATCATGAGAGAGCACATGGGTTTGAGAAAAGAACTTGTGAGGTGTCCCTTGGCCATTAATGCCTTGTCCTCTCACTTTCCCTATAAATAACCACCCTTTCCTCCTTTAGTTTTCACTCCCAACTCTCCCCCAACGAAGTTATGGTCTCCTTACCTCCCAAGGAGTCCTCCCAAGGTGCCCCCAAGCCCTCAAGGTCCAAACCTTTGAGTTTCAAGAGTCAGGTTTTAAGGTAAGGGATCCGACCCCTCTCTTTCTTTTCAAGTGATCTCTTTTATGTTATTCCGTTTATGCTCCAAGTTCTTATGTGAGAGGATGTTCTTTTATATTCATCTTACTTCCCTTTTCATGTTTTTATGATTAGATATCCCCTCTTACTCTCATCATTTCGTTTTATGAAAGTTTAAGTGACGCCATTAGACAGCCGAATTTTTAAGGGATTCTTTCACCTGTCTCTTTTTTTTATGTTCTATTTTCATGTCAAGTCTTTCAAGTTCCTTTTCATTATGTTGGGGTATGATCTCTATGTCTATCATACTGATCTCTTATGATCATATGATGAGAGAACCTATTTTTATCTTGTCTAATCTTTTTATTAAAGTTTAAGTGACGTCATTAGGCTGCCGAATTTTCATAAAAGAAATCTTATTTTTGTCTCACTTCCATGTGTTTCATTTCATATGATATATCTTTCAAATTTCATTACCAGGTTCTTAAATCCCTTATATTCTGTCCCCCCTACTGTTTTATGGATCATTTATGAGTGGGTGACCCATGCCCCATCTCTTCTCAATGTTTTCTAAAACCTTGTAACATAGCCGTTATGCTGCAGACTTTTCGTCTCAAAATGTCTCGCTCTTTTCTCAAAATTATTTTATGTTATAAAGTGAATACTCAAAGCTCTTATTTCTACAGGGGTATTCACATATATATCAAAATGTTCTAGTTTAAATACTGGTATTTTCATACATGAAACCCTCTTTCCCTTTCCGTGGGTTTAAAGTGACATAAAGATCATGTCTTTAAAGCAGTTTTTAAAACATTATGATTATGAAATGAAACCCATTTATTTTATGCTATATGGGTTATTTATGAAATGTTTGATTATGATATATGTGGCTCACATGATAATAAAGGCAAATTTAAGGGTGCGCCCTGATAGCGCCCCATTGCATTGGATAACGATGTAACCACAAGAGATTACAGTTTAAGGGTGCGCCCAGATAGCGCTCTAATGCATTGGGTAAAGACTTAATCTCTAGAGATGACTTTTTAGACTGATACCTTGGTGAATAACCTTGGTAATTTTAATGAAACCTTGGGGATGGACCTTGGTGAAACGAAATGATTGTCAATATTGAATGTTGCAGCCACATCTTCAAGTTATGAAAAATGTTATTTTTATTATGATGTATCTCATGATTTCTTTCTCATGACTTAAAGTTCTTTTCATGTCCTTATTGAAGTATCTCAAGTTCACATGTAAAATGTTTCTCTTGTTTCCCTTACTGGGCCTTCTGCTCACCCTTTCTTTTGATGTATGTCCCCAGGTTATGAGATGCAGTAATGAACCTAGGATGAACTTAAGGATAAGCCTTTCATGTGTATAAGAAGAATGTTTTATGTTCTTTTCATGTATTATGTTCCTTGTTTCCAAGAAACTGAACCTTAAAGATCCTCAGTTCTGTGTAATGAAATTAAAGTTTATGTTATAAAAAGAAGGGATGTTATAGTTGGTATCAAAGGATGGTATAGTTATTTGTGGAAATTAGGATATAAAAACATTAGGAAGAGCCCTATAGAAAAGTTTAAATATAGGAAAACTTCCTGGTATTTTGGTAAGTATTGAGTAAGTGGTTTATCAAACAGATACATCCCTGTCTGGATACGAGCAGGTAGAGGCAGCTCTGGCACAGATGTACATAGGGGTAAAACCCGAAAACACCGCTTTGAGCTAGACTCGAACGGGAACTGGTGCACGATAATTAGCCTTGCTGCACTCTTGGTTACGGCACTCCCGGGGGATATGTTTGGTTAATCACAAGATTTTTATGAATCATTATGAAGGAATTATAAAGAAGTGTAATTTTCTAAGCATGAAGTCTTAGTTAAAAGATTCATAAATGAAATAAGTTTCTCACTAAGGTTTTATTCTTTTAGAAAATGGTGGGCAATAGGAGAAACCGTGTCGATGGTGACCGCAATGCACCATGTGCTGACGGCCCTCCGATTGAAGCTAGAATGGAAACATTCATGAGAATGATGAACCAACTGACTCAAGTTATGAGTAATAACTTGAATCAAGCTGAGAGGCCGATCTCACCATGAAGGAAACAAATTTCTGTTGAGTCATTTATGTGTCAACGACCGCCAACATTCAATGGATCTACTGACCCATTGGTTGCAGAACAATGGATAAGCTCCATTGAAAAGATCTTTTCTGTAGTTCATTGTTCGGAACAAGAAAAATTCACCCTTGCTGTTTACCACCTAGAGGGAGAAGCTGATTAGTGGTGGTCACTGATCACAAACACGAAGCCACGAGGAGAGATGGAAGCTATGGAGTGGGAAGAATTCTGGGGAATATTATTTAACAAGTATTTCCCTCGTTCCATGAGAACGATAATGGAGAAAGAGTTTCTTGAGCTGAAAGAGAAGGAGAATGAATCTGTCGGAAGCTATGAGATGAACTTCACAAGGCTTTTCCGTTATACCTCAAGCTTTTTCATGGACCCTAATGGGAAGGTTGATAGATTATTTGGTGGACTACGACCTCATCTACGGAAGAATCTAGCCAACATGGACTATGATAGCTATGAAGAAATAGTTCGAAGTGCTATGAATGTCGATCTAGAGTTTGGTGAGACACAGTGGTCTCATAAATCCAATGAAAAGAAGAGATCATTGGAGCCCATTTTAGGGAATACTTTTGATCAGGGAAGAGGTGGAAAGCAAATGAAACTTACCACATGCAATAAATGTGGGAAGAAGCATCCGGGGAACTGCTTGAATGGAAGTGGTAAGTGCTACAAGTGTTGAAGAGGAGGCCATATTGCTCGGAATTGTCATAGTGAGGTGAAGCCTCAACTTCCCAACACTAACGATAGATGAAAGATGGTTCTGGCCCTACCCGAAGTCACATGCTTCAAGTGTGGACAGCTTGGGCACTTTTCTAATCAATGTCCAAATCCGAGGTCGGTGGAGGGGAATCACCATCAACCTCAGCAGAGGCCAAGGGAGCAAGGTCTTGCTTTCACTATCACAACAACTGAAGTTGAAGTTCCAAATGATGTGGTAGCAGGTACTCTTGTTGTCCTCTCAAAACTAGCAAGTGCTTTATTTGATTCAAGTTCTACGCATTCCTTTATTTCTTCCAAGTTTTCAAAGAATATAGAATCAATCCCTGAATTCCTTGAGGTAGAGTTGTCAGTCAAGACTCCAAGTGGGATTATCCATGCATCAACAGTGTTTAGAGACTCTAGTGTTTAATTTAGTGAGCACAATCTTATCGCAAATCTAGTAGTCATTCCCATGTTGGAATTCGACGTTATACTTGGGATGGACTATCTCTCAAAGTATAATGCTAAGATCAAATGCTGAAGTAAGGAAATCTCAGTAGTCTTGAATAAACGACCTATAGTTATCTTCCAAGGAGAGATATCCCGAACTGATCCCTATCTAGAAGCACCTCCCATAGCTTTCTTTATGGAGTTAATCGGTGATGATGAAGAAGGGAAAGGGAGCATACAAATTGAAGATGTTCCGATTGTTCAGGAATACATGGATGTATTTCCTGAGGAGTTACCTGGACCTCCCCCAGAAAGAGAGGTAGAGTTCTCCATTGAACTCGTACCTGGGTCTCAACCGATATCAAAGACTCCGTATAGAATGGAAAATGTGGAGCTAGAAGAGTTAAAGAAACAACTCCAAGACTGGTTGGAGAAGGGGTTTATCTGACCGAGCGTGTCTCCTTGGGGGGAACCAGTTCTTTTTGTGAAGAAGAAGGATGGATCAATGCGGCTATGCAATGATTATAGATAACTGAACGAGATCACAATGAAGAACAAATACCCTCTTCCAAGAATTGATGATTTATTTGACCAACTTCATGGGGCTCAATTCTTCTCTAAGATTGACCTTCGATCTGGTTATCATGAACTGAGGGTGAAGAAGGAAGATATTCCAAATACTGCCTTCCGATCAAGATATGGGCATTATGAGTTAACTGTTATGCCTTTAGGCTTGACTAATGCTCCTGCTATTTTCATGGATTTGATGAATAGAGTCTTTAAGGACTACCTTGATAACTTTGTGGTAGTTTTTATTGATGATATTTTGATATATTCAGAATGTCATGAGGACCATGAAAATCATCTGAGTGTTATTTTGAAAACTCTACGGAAGGAGAGGCTCTTTGGGAAGTTCATCAAGTGTGAGTTTTGGTTACAACAAGTGGCTTTCTTGGGGAACATCGTAACCAATGAAGGAATCTCGGTTGACCCTGCAAATACAATGGTTGTTGAGGAGTGGCCTCAACCCACAACAGTAACTGAGATTCGTAGTTTCCTTGGTTTAGTGGGATATTATAGGAGGTTTGTGAAAAACTTGTCACGACTTTCTAATCCACTAACCAAGTTGACTCGAAAAGGGGTTAAGTTCATCTGGACAAAGGACTGCGAGGAAAGTTTCCAAGAGCTGAAGAAGAGATTGGTTACTGCACCTATGTTAACACTACCCTCTATCGGAGAAGGATTCGTTGTTTTTAGCGATGCATCTCTGAAAGGGCTTGGGTGCGTCCTCATGAAAAATGACAAGGTAATTGCTTATGCATCTCGACAGTTGAAGATTCATGAGCAGAATTGTCCTACGCATGATCTAGAGCTGGCGGAAGTTGTTTTTGCTCTAAAGATATGGAGGCATTATCTTTATGGGGAGAAATGTGATATATACACTGACCACAAAAGTCTAAAGTATATTTTCACATAGAAAGAATTGAACATGAGACAAAGGAGATGGTTGGAGCTTATTAAAGACTATGATTGTTCAATACATTATCACCCTGGAAGAGCAAACAAAGTCGCGGATGCGTTAAGTAGGAAAGATCCTGTTGTTCTGGAAATAATGAGGATCTTAGGAGATACCTTGATTAAAGATCTAGTAAAACTGGACATGGTAATTATAAGGAAAGGGACATCATCAACCCTATCCCAAATGATTTCTCAACCTTCATTACTAGAGAAGATCAAGAAGGCTCAAAAAGAAGATCCTTTGCTGTAGGAGAAGTTCGAGGCTGTAAAGGATGGGAAGTTCCCTGATTTAAATATTGATCAAGAAGGTGTATTGAAATTTCGTACAAGACTACGTGTTCCATATATTCCAGATATAAAGAAAGAACTGATGGATGAAGCTCATAGATCTACTTTCTCTATACATCTGGGAAGCACTAAGATGTATAGAGACCTTTGTGATCATTATTGGTGGGATAACATGAAGAGGGAGATTGTTGATTACACTACAAGGTGCCTGGTGTGTCAGCAAGTAAAGGCAGAACGACAACTTCCTAAGGGGGTATTACAACCGCTACCCATACCAGTATGGAAGTGGGATAATATCACTATGGACTTTGTAACTGGTCTCCCGAAAACATCCAAAGGAAATAATGCGATATGGGTTATTGTGGACCGTCTCACCAAGACAGCCCATTTTATCTCTATTCAGGAAGATTTCTCTCTAGATCAGCTTGCCAAGATATACGTGAAGGAAGTGGTAAGGCTGCATGGGGTACCACTATCCATCATATCTGATCGTGACCCAAGATTCACATCAAAATTCTGGAGAAGTCTTCAACATGCTCTGAATACTGATTTGAATTTTAGTACGGCCTATCATCCTCAAAATGATGGCCAATATGAAAGGACTATTCAGACATGTTGAGATTATGCTCAATGGAATTTAAAGGTGGATGGGATCAACACCTACCATTAGTGGAGTTCTCCTATAACAACAGCTTCCATGCGAGTATTCAGATGGCACCCTATGAAGCTCTGTATGGAAAGCGGTGTAGAACTCCTACTTGTTGGGATGAAACTGGTGAGAGGAAGCTTCTTGGGCCTGATCTCATGAAAGAGATGACGGAACAGGTTCATGCCATCCAACAACACATAAAGGCAGCTCAGAGTCGGCAGAAGAGCTATGCTTGCAATCGTCGAAGGGACTTGGAGTTTGGTGTTGGTGACAAAGTCTTCCTTCGTATCTCTCCATGGAAGAGAGTCATGCGGTTTTGGAAGAAAGGGAAGCTCAGCCCTAGGTACATTGGCCCCTATGAAATCCTTGATCGCATAGGAGCAGTGGCCTATCGTCTAGCACTTCCACCGAACCTAGCTCAAGTTCACAATGTCTTCCATGTATCTCTCTTGAGGAAATACATACCCGACCCTTCGCATGTACTGAACCCAGAGGTGGTACAACTGGAACATGACCTCTCTTATGAGGAGCAACCAGTGGAGATCTTGGACCTTAGAGACAAGGTTCTACGAAACAAGACTACCCACCTTGTGAAAGTGTTATGGAGGAATCATAAGTATGAAGAAGCGACTTGGGATCCTGAGGAAACGATGAAGCAAAAGTACCCTCACCTTTTCGACTAGGCCTCAAGTATAAATTTCGGGGGCGAAATTTCTTATGGGGGGAAGAATGTAACGACCCAAACTTTTTAAATAGTTTATTAACTTACTCTTAATGATTTAATAGAGATATTAATGGTTAATGTAGAAAGAGGAGTCGATGGCTTCATCCAGTAGACTCGAACCTTATGAAGCCCACTTATCAGAGCTTGGGAATGAGGTAGCATCTATAGGCTTTTCTTTGGACCAAGCCCAAGCCGAACTCCAGCGTGTCAAGCTTGAACGGAAACGCCTACGGGAGAAGTTCAAGTTAGTAGAGATTACTACTAGGGAAATCTTATCTGAGCCTCCCTCAGATTCTCTCACCATAGCACACCTTACACTTAGGTCATATGCCAGTGTTATAAGGGGCTATGTGACGAGACCCTAGCTTCTTTGTGTAATCCTTTGGGATGAATGAATTGAGATTTCTTCCTTTAGTGATGTTTGTGAAATTTCAAATGTCCAGATAATTTTAGAATGTATTTTATTGATGAATTTTGAAAAAAGGATATTTTAAAACATTTATGAAAACCCTAAATAACTAATGATGTGTAATGATTTTCAAAAAATGGTCTTCTAAAAAAGTGTTCAGTAAGGAATTTGGAGTCTAATAAGATCAACTTAATTTTTGATGAATAGTAAATTATGAATAGTGATATTACGCTTAGGATTAGTAATGTGACCAAATGGATTAGTAATTTCATTCAAAGAAAGTTTTAATATAATTTAGACACCTAGATTAATTAATGTGATTCAATAAAATGGGTAAATAACAGTTTTATAAATGATTAATCAAGTATTAGTTTTTTCGGGTGAATAGTGTTTTTTAATTAAAAATTTAATTAAAAAAATTAGATAATTATTTTTATAAAAAGGACTTTATTTTTGAACTCAGAGCATCGATATTTTGGTATCGTAATTTTTGGGGATTTTTCTGAAAAAATGAATTTTCGATGAATAGTACTTTTATTTAAAGATTAAATTAAAAATATTTAGAAAATTATTTTTATAAAATGGAGTTCATAAATGTACTTAGAGCATCGATAATTTGTTAAGGTGAAATTTTCATATTTTTCTGAGAAAGTTGAATTTTCAGTGAATAGTAAAAAATACAGTTTTAGGGTTTTAGTATGTTTAATGACATCATAGCTGTGTCATGATGATGTCATGAAATATTTTAAGGGTTGGCCGGCCAAGGGTGAAGAATTATTGTTTTGGGGGCCCCATGTGGCCTAAATTTATGGAAAATATAATGAGAGAGCACATGGGTTTGAGAAAAGCACTTGTGAGGTGTCCCTTGGCCATTAATGCCTTGTCCCCTCACTTTCCCTATAAATACCCACCCTTTCCTTCTTTAGTTTTCACTCCCAACTCCCCCCCAACGAAGTTCTGGTCTCCTTACCTCCCAAGGAGTCCTCCCAAGGTGCCCCCAAGCCCTCAAGGTCCAAACCTTTGAGTTTCAAGAGTCATGTTTTAAGGTAAGGGATCCGACCCCTCTCTTTCTTTTCAAGTGATATCTTTTATGTCATTCCTTTTATGCTCCATGTTATTATGTGAGAGGATATTCTTTTATATTCCTCTTACTTCCCTTTTCATGTTTTTATGATGAGATATCCCCTCTTACTCTCATCATTTCGTTTTATGAAAGTTTAAGTGATGCCATTAGGCTGCCGAATTTTTAAGGGATTCTTTCACCCTACTCTTTTTTTTAAGTTCTATTTTCATGTAAAGTCTTTCAAGTACCCTTTTATTATGTTGGGGTATGATCTCTATATCTATCATACTGATCTCTTATGATCATATGATGAGAGACCCTATTTTGATCTTGTCTAATCTTTTTATTAAAGTTTAAGTGACGCCGTTAGGCTGCCGAATTTTCATAAAAGAAATCTTATTTTTGTCTTACTTCCATGTGTTTCATTTCATATGGTATATCTTTCAAATTTCATTACCATGTTCTTAAATCCCTTATATTCTGTCCCCCTACTGTTTTATGGATCATTTATGAGTGGGTGACCCATGTCCCATCTCTTTTCAATGTTTTCTAAAACCTTGTAACATAGCCGTTATGCTGCAGAATTTTCGTCTCAAAATGTCTCACACTTTTCTCAAAATTATTTTATGTTATAAAGTGAATAATAAAAGCTCTTATTTCTATAGGGGTATTCACATATATATCAAAAAGTTCTATTTTAAATTCTGGGATTTTCATACATGAAACCCTCTTTCCCTTTTCGTGGGTTTAAAGTGACATAAAGATCATGTCTTTAAAGCAGTTTTTAAAACATTATGATTATGAAATGAAACCCATTTATTTTATGATATATGGCTTATTTATGAAATGTTTGATGATGATATATGTGACTCACATGATAATAAAGGCAAATTTAAGGGTGCGTCCTGATAGCGCCCCATTGCATTGGATAATGATGTAACCACAAGAGATTTCAGTTTAAGGGTGTGCCCAGATAGCACTCTAATGCATTGGGTAAAGACTTAATCTCTAGAGATGACTTTTTATACTGATACCTTGGTTAATAACATTGCTAATTTTAATGACACCTTGGGGATGGACCTTGGTGAAATGAAATGATTGTCAATATTGAATGTTGCAGCCACATCTTCAAGTTATGAAAAATGTTATTTTTATTATGATGTATCTCATGATTTCTTTCTCATGCCTTAAAGTTATTTTCATGTCCTTATTGAAGTATCTCAAGTTCACATGTAAAATGATTCTCTTGTTTCCCTTACTGAGCCTTCTTATCACCCTTTCTTTTGATGTATGTCCCCAGGTTATGATATGCAGTAATGAACCTAGGATTAACTTAAAGAGAAGCCTTTCAAGTGTTTAAGAAGAATGTTTTATGTTCTTTTCATGTATTATGTTACTTGTTTCCAAGACACTAAACCTTAAAGATCCTCAGTTCAGTGTAATGAAATGAAAGTTTATGTTATAAAAAGACGGGATGTTATACCGGTGGTCCATTTTCAAAACCGTCTGAGCTGGTGTTCATCTCGGGTCTCGTACTTTACTGCACAAGCTTCAAAAATACTTTGCGGCCCCGTTATGTCGCCGTTCGTCAATCCGTTCGTCAATTAACAAAAGGCGCCGTCTTCGTGGTTCTCCGGTGCGACGTGTAGGCGCCGCGCCCCTTCACCGTGGCCCGACTCCGTCCGCGGATGTCTTCGGGTTTCTCTGACGCGGCGTGACGGTATCACGCCTTTGTTTGTTTTTCACGATGCGACCGACAACGCCGCGCATTTCCTTGTCGCATGATTCTGCGTGGTGGGACATCACCACGCCTTCCCGTACCAAACCACAAAGAAATCCATCATGGAAAAAGGAGGTGGGTCGGCCGTGTTTGTGCGGACTGGTCCCCTCTCGTTAAACGAAAGCAGTTGAACATATTCACGAAGAATAAAAATCAAGGGAGTAAACGAGGGTTCACCAACAATCACAATTTAAATTCCCTACATCGTAATTGTCTTTCGTTGACAATCTCGGAAAAAGGGAGGATATCGATTCCTCGATTTTCGTGTTTGTCACACACTCCCAATTCTCACGCTCATGCGTCGGAAAGGAAGAAGGGTACTCGTCGTTGGTGGATGAACGTTCGGAGGTGACGTCGTCGCTGACGATGTTCTTCGCGGGTGATGTCTTCTCCTTTGACGTGGATGAAGGTCATTGGAGATGTCGTGGGCATCCCTTCCATTTCCTTGCCTCGGTTGAAGAACGATGAAGAAGATGGCATCATCGTGCTTCAGTGGCAGAAGAGACGTTCTTCGTGTTCTTCATCGTAGAGAAAGAAGAAACTCATGATTTCCTAAGCTTTTTCTCCAAAGGCTCCCAATCAACTAAACTCCAACCCAAATAAAATAAGTTCTTAACTTGTTTTATTAACACAAAAAAGCTTATGAATTTCAAGAGTTTGAAATTTAAATTTACTCACATAATTAAATATCTCAAGTTGTCAAAATTAATGAGAGGGAGGTGGAGAGACTCATTTAATGAGAGAGAGTTTCATCCACATAAATGGAGTGTTCAAGAGTTAAGGGGGTTTGATAATCATGTGGGACCCACATTATAACATCCACCCAAGGGAGGTTATGTGCGGGTGGGCCCCTCCACTAACCCCCCCTTGGAGGTTCTAACTACCACTTCAAATAAAAATATGGCAAACACATATTTTTATTCAGTTTAATTAAAAACCCCCAAAAACTAACTTCCAAACTCGATAAAACACAACTACGAAATAGGTGTTCCTAAGAAAAAACCGGCGCTGCGGTTCCATCGGTGCCCTCAAAATTTTATTCTGAGCACCGATTCAAAAGATAGAAATTCCCGCTCGTTCGTTCACTGAACATACCTGAGCCAAACTTCAGAAAATGATTCTGGGCACACCGGGCCTCAAAATCAGGCGCCATCAGAAACTGCGTTCTTGTAAAATCCCAAAGAAAATTAAGAAAAAATTTTCCTTGAAATTTCCGGGTCTTTACATTACTCCCACCTCAGGGCTTTACGTCCCCGTAAAGCTTCAACACAAACTAGGGTCACAAAAGCGGTATTGAACACACACCTGATCCTTCCGCTCCCATGTGCTTACCTGGAGGTTACTTATTGCCAAAGAAAGCTCACCAGATGAATCGATCATCCTCGTAGGATCCGCTCCTATCGATCCTCGATCCCCACTGGAACCTCCGTGAAAAACACATCATCGCCATCGTCCAGCTCCTCATGGTCGATGATATGCGAAGGGTCGAGCACGTATCTCTTCAGTTGAGATACGTGGAAGTCGTCGTGCACCTGGTGCAACTGAGGTGGATGGGTCAAGAGGTAAACCACCTCGCCTACCCAGGTGAGGACCTAGGAAGATCCGTTGAACCTCAGAATTAACTTGTCACCTTGGCCACATCTCCGTAAATCTCGTCGAGGTGAGACCCGTATAAGGACATGATCATCATCATCGAACTCTAGAGGTCTCCAATTACTGTTAGAACTGGAACTCAAAACGACTACTGCCACGAGGGTAAGGTTGACCGACTCAAGAATGATCGGTCGCACCCTCCTGTGAAAGAGTTTATCCGGTGTTTCCTGGGGTTTCCTTTTCGCCGACCAAGGAAAACCCTTCCCGACATTTGCCTAAAACCATCAATTTGAGTATGAAAAGTTATAGCCCATTCCATACTCAAACTAATGTCGTAAGGCCTCGACGCTGCCACCAAGATATTCCAACTGAAACTATCACCTCGAGGGTCTAACCACACCGTCGGTGTAAGTGTGATTATCGAGTCTCCTCTCAAGGTATCTTTAGACGTGAGGGTCAAGTCCACGGCTTACCGGAAACTCTAGGTCTGGGACAAGATTTGTGAAAGCGAGGAATGATTCATATTGACGTCTAGTACTACAGCAGCTAGTAGTGGACATAGACTATCCCTTGAATCATTTTTAGAGCCATTGGGTCACACTCCTTGACTGCATGCAGCCACACTCTTCCTTCGATCTCCAGCTCCCTGAGCCTGGAGGGGATAACTAAGGCGGGTGGTTGTAGCAAGTTAAGATGTACACCACCTCATGCTGCTATCCTAGCTCTACCTCCACGTCTGCTGCTTCGCAGACTCATCTCTCCTTAAAGATTCCTCTTCTTTAAACATTTAACACACTCGAGTCTCTAAGACTGGAGACGGTTTCCTGTTTCTTACTGCACTATGCAGTCTTCATCCGCTCCTGGATGATCTGTACCTTCTTTGCATAAGATCTGAAAGAGCTGCTAAAATTTCTCCTTTGCCGAAAAGAGAAACTCAGTCTCATCCCCTGGATGAACCACGCCCATTGCCTAATACAGTCAATCCTGACATGAATGATGCATTCATGCCATGGATGACGTCATAAGGCCTCGACGTAACTAATAAGAGATCCAACTGTCACTCTCGCCTCCAAGGTTCGAGTCACATTGTCGGCATCAGTGTGAGGTCACTGGGTCTCCTCTAGTAGAAATCTCGAAAGTGAGGGTCAAGTCAACAGTTTAACCGGGACCACTTAGTATCAACCAAACAAAAGGAAAGGAAAGAAAACAAAGATAAGTGTCTTTTTATTATTGCAGCTCATAGTACAAAGACACGAATACAACAAAAACATGGAACTAGAAGTACAAGGGACGTATCCACTAGTTCCGCTCCTGTCCACCTACTCCCGGAGCTCTACTGCCTTGTCCACTGCTCGACTGTTGCTCAAGCACTCGTCACTGCTTCTACATCGGTGGCTCCTCCAACACATGTGGATCAAATATATGAGGAGTCAGACAATCACGTGCCAGGTGACCCTTCCCGCCGCATGAGTAACACTGTCTGTTTCTGGCACGCCTGGTTCTGACCCCACCCCGGGTGCCCCGCACCACCGATCCTAATACCTGAGATCATCCAACTACTGGTCTGGTCCTCCTGGACCTCTACATCATCTGTCTACTGCCCACATATGACTCGGCTACCGATCGAAAAACACGCAGCAAAGGCAGAAGCTCATGTACACGCTCGGGGTGTAGAGCTACTGGCACAAACTCCACCCTGAAGAAGGTCTCGAAGTCTTCCCATGCGAAGGACATCCCGTCGCAAAACTGAAACAAGTGGCTCCACCACCTACCTGCTGCTACCTGAAGAAGGCTGGCAGCAAAGATCACCATAAAGTCTGCCGGCGTCCCTACTATCCTGAAGACTCTCACCACAGCCTCCAGCCAAACCTTAGCCGCCTGCGGGCCCATCTCTCCCTGGAACCTGGGTGGCCTCTGGCGCTGGAACTCGTGCAGCGCGCTCAAGTGGAATGCATCGCCTACTGCTGGGGCTGGTGGCATCGGTGGCCCAACGTATGGTAGTACCCCTGGTGCCTCTGCTGGTCCCTCAACTGCAAGAGGGCCCTGTACCGAAGCCTCGTCGCTCGACAGGCTGTCAGCACGCACATCCCTCTGGGCTCTAGCTGGTCGTCCGAGAAAAGGCATCCCGAAAGAAACAACGTGACATGGTCAAATGATTATACCTGGTGAGATGACCTGGTTTGAGCTGATATTTAAAGGGAAAACCTTTGAAAACAGACACACAATCAGTGTTTTCATGCACAAAGTCGGAAGTCAGTTGTCAGGGTCCTGGTGTATGGATACGTCGGCCGCCCGCACCAGCACTGGAATCCCTGAACTGAAAACCACACTCGGTACTCTTAACACTATTGCTTCATAGAAAGAAAATATTAGAGTTATAAGTTATGCGGTAGAACCGACTCCTCTGACACCAATTTGTCACGACCCGTCCTCGGGGCCCATGCCGTGACTACCCCAAGCCCGCCTTCCATAGGCCAGGGGATGGCGACTAGAACCAAAGGCGTAAATCCTGATAACCGGGAAGGCATTTCCTTTATAAAAGTAAACAAAACACTACAGAGTACAAGAGGAAGTAAAACACTAAGTACAAAGAGAAGTGTTGAAAGGTAAATGGGCCAGAATACAAACCCAAAAGAAAGTACAACTACAACTGAACAAAGTACAACAGAAAAAGACAACAGCTGGAGGGACGAAAGCGGCTCCTGGGTCGTCCTCCTCGGATCCTACCTAAAGGGTAGGTACAGATGGGGCACCTCTTGGATCGTCCACCACGGATCCTACCTGAAGGGTAGGTACAGATAGCCTGCACAACGCTCTCACCCGTCAACCTCCTCCGAGTATCGTCTCGCCGTGAAGTCCACCTCCGGATACTGCCTCGTCATGTAGTCCACCTCCGTGTACCATCCAGCCCTCGAACACTTGGCCTCCGTCAGCACTGCCCGTCGTCTGCAACGAACAAAACGAGGTGTGGGCATAGCCCATGCAGGGGTGAGTATAACGATACTCAGTAGGGACCCCGAGACCCTCAATTTCTCACTAAAACCAACATGGATAACAACAAAGAAGATCTCAACAGATAACCTCTACTTAGGTATATGACCATGCATATACCTAAGTTATCGTGTAACCCATCTCAATCATGAGGAAAACACCAAGATCATGAAATCAACGGATAACCACTACCCAGGTATATGCCCATACATATACCTAAGTTATCAAGTGACCCATATCAATCATGAGGTAAACACAAAGGTCAAAAGTCTTAGCTCAAACCAGGATTTTCATTATCAAAACCGTAATTGCTGAAGAGCTCCGTCTCTGGAGTGTACAGTGGTCCTGTCACGACTCTGAGGTACTGCTCACTAACCTAAGACTGCTAAGGTACTCCTCTTGTCGAGTACCGTAGGTCAACCACCCAGACACAGTAGTGCTTCCCACCGAGGTATGTCACCCAAACACAGTAGTGCACACCCCCTAGTAGCCTTCTGAGGTACTCTCCGGACGAGTACCATGGGTCTGCACTGTCACACAGGCAGTGCTCCGTCCTCCATGGGTCTGCACCTCACAAAGTAGTGCTCTGTCCACTGGGCTAGTCGACTCACTCCAAGTCGAGTCGGTCAAGAACTCGTCAGGTCTCAGTCGGTTACACGGTCTCCGTACTCCGCACGCTCGTCTCCGGGAGGGTCCGCTCCACGAGCTACAGGTCGATACTCCAAGTATCTCAAAGTCCCATGAATAAGTATCTCAAAGGAACGCCTCGTCATACGGGTCTCAATGCAACAGACGGCACGTCAATCGAATGCCCGGTCTGTGAGTTATTAGCCTTTTCATCCCAGGGGCCCGGTTGGTTTCGTGAGCGAACCAACCTGTCCGTATCTCAACTATACCCCGAACTTTCATAGGGTATACTCATAGGAACCGTTTCCCAACGAGATCACCAACGCCGCTGATGGTTCGTCAAACGGACGTCTGGTCTGAAAGATATCATCTTTTCCGTTCCAGGGGCTCGGTTGGATTTCGGGTGCAATCCAACCCGGCCACTATCCAACTATATCCAAATCTCGAGCGAAGTATGCCAAAAGTTCCGTCTCACTTAGTGGAATCCAACAAAGTCGACGACACGTCAATCGGACGTCCGGAGCTCAAGATATAAGCGTTTCCGCTCCGAGGGCCCGGTTGGTTTCGTATCCGAACCAACCCGGCCAAACCCAATGTATTCCGAAACCTTGAGTGCGATATACCTAAACGACTGTCTCGTTCCAAGGATCTCTACGCAACTGACGGTTCGTCGATCGGAGGTCCGTAGCCGAAGATATGGGCATTTGACTGAAAGTGGTCCGAAATCGGGGGGTCTGGGCCCGGACCGACCCCCCTGGGTCGGCCCGAACCGGGTCCGACCCGACTGGACCCGGCCCGGCCCGAACGGCGCGGCGCAGCCCGGCCCGCTCGGTCCGGACCGAACGACCTGCTGCGTTTCGGCGTGGCCGAGCCCAAGTCGGGGGGCGGGGGGTGCGCGCAGCCCGCCCCTCACCATTAATTGAGGGCAGCAGCGCAACCGCCGCGGCCAATTCTTCCGGCGGTGCGCTCGGGCGCCGCCGCCGCCTAGCGGCCGGATGGCTCCGGCCGCCGCCTCCGGTCGCCGGCGACGCCGCGCCGGCGACCCGCGCCTCTGAGTGTTTCCGCGGGCCACCTGAGTTGCTCTGGTGGTCCGTTTTCAAAATCGTCTGAGCCGATGTTCATCTCAAGTCTCGTACATTACTGCACAAGCTTCAAAAATACTTTGCGGCCCTGTTATGTCGTCGCTCGTCAATCCGTATGTCAATTAAAAAAACGCACCGTCTTCGTGGTTCTCCGGCGCGACGCGTTGGCGCCGCGCCCCTTCGCCGTGGCCCGACTCTGTCCGCGGATGTCTTCGGGTTTCTCCGACGCGGCACGCCGGTATCGTGCCTTTGTTTGTTTTTCACGACGAGGCGCAACGACGCCGCACATTTCCTTGTCGCATGATTCCGTGTTGTGCGACGACACCACGCCTTCCCGTACCAAACCACAAAGAAATCTGTCATGGAAAAAGGAGGTGGGTCGGCCGTGTTTGTGCGGGCCGGCCCCCTCTCGTTAAATGATGGCAGTTGGACATATTGACGAAGACTAAAAATCAAGGGAGTAAACGAGGGTTCACCAATAATCACAATTTAAATTCCCTACATCGTAATTGTCGTTCGTTGACGATCTCAGAAAATGGGCGGATATCGATTCCTCAATTGTCGTGTTCGTCAAACACTCCCAATTCTCATGCTCATGCGTCGGAAAGGAAGAAGGGTACTCATCGTTGGTGGACGAGCGTTCGGAGGTGACGTCGTCGTTGACGACGTTCATTGCGGGCGATGTCTTCTCCTTTGACGCGGATGAAGGTCGTTGGAGATGTCGTGGGCATCGCTTCCCTTTCCTTGCCTCGGTTGAAGAACGATGAATAAGATGGCGTCGTTGTGCTTCAGTGGCAGAAGAGACGTTCTACGTGTTCTTCGTCGTAGAGAAATAAGAAACTCAGGATTTCCTAAGCTTTTTCCCCAAAGGCTCCCAATCAACTAAACTCCAACCCAAATAAAGTAAGTTCTTAACTTGTTTTATTAACACAACAAAGCTTATGAATTTCAAGAGTTTGAAATTTAAATTAACTCACATAATTAAATATCTCAAGTTGTCAAAATTAATGAGAGGGAGGTGGAGAGACTCATTTAATGATAGAGAGTTTCATCCACATAAATGGAGAGTTCAAGAGTTAAGGGGGTTTGATACTCATGTGGTCCCCACCTTATAACATCCACCCAAGGGAGGTTATGTGCGGGTGGGCCCCTCCAATAACCTCCCCTTGGAGGTTCTAACTACCACTTCAAATAAAAATATGGCAAACACATATTTTTATTCAGTTTAATTAAAAAACCCCCAAAAACTAACTTCCAAACTCGATAAAACGCAACTGCGGAATATGTGTTCCTAAGAAAAAACTGGCACTGCGGTTCCATTAGTTCCCTCAGAATTTGATTCCATGCACCGGTTCAAAAGATAGAAATTCCCACTCATTTGTTCACTGAACATACCCGAGCCAAACTTCGGAAAATGATTCCGGGCACACCGGGCCTCGGAATCAGGCGCCGTCAGAAACTGCGTTCTTGTAAAATCCCAAAGAAAATTAAGAAAAAATTTTCCTTGAAATTTCCGGGTCTTTACCTATTTTCTCATGTGCTATCAAGATATAAAAGTAATTCTCTATGTCTTATGACTTTAATGAAAATCCAGATAAGAAGAGATATTTTAAACACTCTGGAAATGATAATAAGGGGAAGAAGGGAAAAGTTGAATTTTTATCCTGCGGTAAATTTGGGAAGAAACACCCCAGTACTTGCCTAAAGGGAATGTGAGTCTGTTACAAGTGTGGTGAAAAGTCCACTAAGATCGTGATTGAAAGAAAAAGTTAAAGGCTGTCAATGTTGAATGCTACATTTTTTTGATAAATGGGGAATTATGAAAATGAATGTCCTAATATCCAAGGAAACATTCCTCCGAAAATTCAAAGGGATCAAGGACAATCTTATGTGATCACTACTACTAAGGTTGAAGCACTGAAAGTTGTGGTGGCATGTAATTTAATGGTTTATTTTATTTTAGCCAATAATTTATTTGATTCTGGGTGATCTAATTGATTCATATCTTCCCATTTTGATAAGAAAATTACATATTTCAAATTTTATTTAACTATTGAGCTTTCAGTAAAAACTCTTAATGGAAGCATCATTGTAACAATGTTTTGGGAATCAGTTCCCATTATGGAATTTAAATGTTCTCTATATGATGATCTCATTGGCATACACATGATTGAATTTGATATAATAGTATATATGGATTGTATTTCAGACCATGATACATAAATTTATTGTAAGAATAAGGATGTTAAAATTTTCTATGATGATAAAGAATGCATTATCTTTAGAGCAGAAACGTCACCATCTGATTCTTATCTTGATACACCCCCAGTAGATCTACTAAATTCCATTATTAGGGAGGAATAAAATGAAATAACTATGGGTGAGTAATATAATGGTTTAATATTAGATGTACATATTGTAAAAGAATATGTAGATGTGTTTCTAGAGGATTTACTCAAATATCTACCAGAATGAGAAATTGAGTTTTCTATTGATTTAATTCCTTATTCATAGCCCATATCTAAGACCCCATAAAGAATTTACACTTTGGAATTAGTGGAAGAAAATAAAAATCTCTAGGAATTCAGTAATAAAGGATATATTCTCCCTAGTGTTTCCTCATGGGGAGCCTCTGTTCTTTTTTTTAAGAATAAATATGGATCTATGAGGTAGTGCATTGACTAAAGGGAGAACAATGTTATCACAATTAAGAACAACTGTACCTTACCTCACATTGATGATTTATCCGATCAACTTCATGGATCTCAATATTTTTTAAAGATTTACCTTCGATCTAGAGATCATCAGTTGTGCATGAATAAGGAATACATTCTAAAGACAGCATTTCGTACAAGGTACGGGCATTAGGAGTTTACAGCAATGCCTTTTAGAATAACTAATTCACCCTATATTTTAGTAGTTATAATGAAATGTTTTTTCAAGGAATATCTTGATGACTTGGTAGTGGTATTTATTGATGAAATCATGGATTACTCTAAAAGATACGATGATCATGAAAATCAGCAGCTCACAATTCTAAAAACCCATAGAATATATGAATTATATGGTAAGGGTAGAAAGTGTAAATTCTATCTTTAGGAAATTTATTTTCATGGCCATATTGTCTTTAAGAATGTAATCTCTGTTGATCATTCTAATACAAGATAAACACAATAGTAGGAAGAACGGGTGACTATAAGTAAGGTACACATTTTTATTGGTTTAGTAGGTTATTATCTAAATTTTTTCCATAATTGTTTCCGATTGGCTAAACCATTAACCATGCTCACGCATAAGGGGGTGAAATTTATTATGAAAAAAGAATGTGAAGATTTTTATGATGAAATGAATAGAATATTAGTCAATGCCCCTATCATGACTCTACCAATAGGAAATGATGGGTTTGTTATTTATAGTGATGCTTCAATGAAAGGACTTGTTGTTTCCTTATGAAGAATGATATTTTTATTGCCTCTGCATTATGATAGCTAAAAATTAATGAACAAAACTATACCACTCATAATCTTGAGCTTGCATCTATAATTTTTCTTAGAGGATATGAAGACACTATCTTTATGGTGAAAAAGTAAGATTTATAGCAATCACAAGATTTTGAAGTATATTTTCTCATAAAAAGAACTCAACATGAGGAAAAGACGATGGCTTGAACTACTCAATGATTATGATTGCAGTATACAATACCAAACGGTGAAGGAAAATAAGGTGGCATATTCTTTGACCAAAAGGGATCATGGAGTTTTGAACAAAATATTAGTTAAAAGGGATAATATGTTCATGGATTTGGTAAAGATGGATATGGGAATAATCATGTAAGGTAAAACATCAATAATTTTTCAGATTGTTTCCAAAAAATATTTAAAAGAAAGGATAAAATGTTATCATACTCATGATGAGGAGTTTAAAAAGAAAATTAAAGCAATGAATGATGGGATATTGATAGAAATATTATATGAATATGGAATTTGTAAATTTGGGAAGAGACATTGTGTTCCAGATACACCTAATCTAATAAGATAATTTTTGGATGTTGCTCATAGCTCCAATTACTCTATATACCATGGAAGCACTAAGTTGTATAGATATTTGAGGAAACATTTTTGGATGGATAACATGAAGACTGAGATTTATGATTATGTGTCATGATGTATGGTTTGTTAGTAGCTTAAGGTAGAAAAAAACATAATGAATGAGTCATGCAACCTTTTACCATACCTGAGTAATAATGGGATGATATTATGATGGACTTTCTCATGGGGATACCAAAGACTCCTAGAAGGAATGATGAAATATGGCTCATTGTTTATTATCTTATCATGTTAGCACATTTTCATTCTATAAGAGAATATTTAACAATTTAATTTCTAGAAATACAATATATTAATTAAGTTTTAATAATTCATGGAGTACTACTATCGATTGTTTCTGATCTTGATCCCCCTTTAACATCAAGATTCTACAAAATTCTTTAGAAGGCCTTTGATACTGAACTTCATCTGAGCACCTCCTACCACCCTCAAACTGATGGAAAATCAGAACGGACTATTCAAATCTTATAAGACATGTTGATATCTTTCTCACTTCAATTTCAATGTATATGGGATCAATATTTAAATCTGTTAGAATTTTTCTATAACAATAGCTTCCATTTAAGTATTCACATGGGGCCATATGAAGCGTTATATAGAAAGAGATGTCGCACACCAACTTGTTGGGAAGATGTTAGTGAATGAAATCTCATAGGCCCATAACTTTTTGAGGAAACAATGGAAGAGGTAAAGGTTATCCAAACCCACATCAAAGTAGCTCAAAGTAGGCAAAAGAGCTATGTTGATAACTGAAAAAATAATTTGTAATTTCAAGTTGGAGATCATGTTTTCTTTAAGGTATCGCCCTGGAAGGGTGTTATATGCTTTATTAATAAGGGAATATTAAGTCCTTGTTATATCAGATTTTTTGAATTCTAGAACAAATTGGAGTAGTAGCTTATCGTTTGGCAATGCTTCCAAGTCTCTCTAAAGTTCATGATGTTTTCCACGTATCACTGTTATGATAATACCTGCCTGACCCAACACATGTACTCTCCTATGAATAAATAGAACTGGAACCTGATCTGTTATATTTTTAAAAGCCTTTCATAATTCTAATACCATATAACAAGTGCTGAGAAACTGGATGACTCATTGGGTGGAAGTTATATAGAGAAACCATCAGAAGGAAGAGGCAACGTGGGAACTTGGGGAACAGAAGATGAAGAACCACACTCATCTTTTTATGATGTAATTTTCTATAAATTTAGAGGAAAAAATTATTCTAAGGAGGGAATAATATAATACCTCAAGATTCCATGGTACACTTTTCTTTGAATAATATAATAGCTTGTGATGTAAAAAACATCGAGTTTTAACACACTACAACCAATCAAACTAGCCGTTATGAATATTAATACCCACTTTATAAAATTTTATAAAATTTATTTTTCAAAATGAACTTATTTTTTGGATTTATAATATCAAAATTAGGTTTTGTATTTTTTTTGTATTTTTCTAAAAATATTCAATTTTTTATGAATAGTGAAAACACTACATTATTGTTTAAAAACCAACTTGTTATTTAAAGAAGTATATATTTTATTTAAATTTATATTATGTAAATATAGACACATAATACCTATATATGTTCAATGTAATTCATTGGAGTCATTTTATAATAATATTAGATATATAAAATTTTATTGATCTTTTTACCATCTTTTACCCACATTTCAGGTGCATTTCCAAATTTGCATAAAACATAATTTTACCACTTCTATGAATAGAATTTAAAAAATATGAGAGACATAGTTAAAATCATTTAGTAAAATGTTGTTTAATAAGACGAAAATAATTTTTGGTGAATAGTAACTTTTGACTTTTGTTTACCTTGATTAAAATTAAATTGTGAAAACTGGGTCCCAGTGACAGCATAGACACCCCACCTTAACATGGTTGTCGGGTCCTGGCCTACCAGGTACCCCCAGTTGCCCTGCAGACACGTGGGACCCACCCTAGGGTCCACCCACGTGCATGAATGGGTCACTGACTAATGGCAGTCCCCACAGGCCAACACATGTCCTTTCCAGTGTGCTTTGTCTTCACTCACACACACCCTGAGAAACTTCCCAGGAGGTCACCCATCCTCATCACTACTCCAGGCCAAACACGCTTAACTGTGGAGTTCTAATCAGACATGCTCCCAAAAAAGAAGGTGCACCTTGTTGACATGAGTCATATCATTTAGTCATTTAACCCTTTATCATTTGGGGATGTTACAATAACCCCCCCTTTAGAGCACAATGCCCTCATTGTGGGCCCTACATCTCAACCCAGATAGTGCACCGCGCACTTAAGGATGGGTTCCTCCTTTGATACAAATTTGTCACGACCCGACCTTGGGGCCCGTTCCGTGACTACCCCAAGCCCGCCTTCCATATGCCAGGGGCTGGCAACTAGCACCAAAGGAGTAAATCCCATTAACTGGGAAGGAATTTCCTTTATAATAGTAAACAAAACACCGTAGAGTACAAGCGAAAGTAAAACATTAAGTACAAAAGAAAGTGATGAAAAGAAAAAAGGGCCAGAATATAAACCCAACTGAAAAGTACAGCTACAACTGAAAGGAAATACAACAGAAAAGTCAAATAGCTGGAAGAATAGAAGAAGCTCCTGTGTCGTCCACCGCGGATCCTACCTGAAGGGTGGGTACAGATAGCGCAACTCCTGGATCTTCCACCACAGATCCTACCTGAAGGGTAGGTATAGATAGCCTCCACAATGATCTCGCCTGTCAACCTCCTCTGAGTATCGTCACGTCGTGATGTCCACCTTTGGATACTGACTCGTCGTGAGATCCACCTCCGGGTACCGTCCAATCCTCGAACACACAGCCTCAGTCAGTGCTGCCCGTCATCTGCAACCAACACAACGAGGTGTGGGCATAGCCAGTTTAGGGGTGAGTATAACGATACTCAGTAGGGACCATGAGACCCTCAAGGTCTCACTAAATCCAACAAGGATAACCACAATGAAATATCTCAATAGATAACCACTACTTAGTTATATGCCCATACATATACCTAAGTTATCAAGTAACCCATCTCAATCCTGAGGATACACAAAGATTATGAAATCAACGGATAACCACTACCCAGGTATATTCCCATACATTTATCTAAGTTATTAAGTGACCCATCTCAATCACGAGGTAAACACAAGGTCATAGACTCAGATCAAACCCGAATTTTCATTATCGAAACCATAACTACTGAAGAGCCCCATCTCTGGAGTGTATAATGGTCCTGTCACGACTCCGAGGTACTTCTCACTAACCTAAGACTGTTGAGGTACTCCTCATGTCAAGTACCGCTGGCCACCCACCCAAACACAGTAGTGCTTCCCGCTGGGGTATGCCACCCAAACACAGTAGTGCACACCCCCTAATAGCCTGTAGAGGTACTCTTCGGACGAGTACCGCGGGTCTGCACTGTCACATAGGTAGTGCTCTATCCGCCATGAGTCTGTACCCAACAAATTAGTGCTCCATCCACTGGGCTAGTCAACTCACTCCAAGTCGAGTCGGTCATGTAGTCGTCAGGTCTATGCCGGCTACACGGTCTCCGAACTCCGAACGTTCGTCTCCAGGTGGGTCCGCTCCATGATCTACAAGTCGATACTCCATGTATCTCAAAGACCTACTAAGAATTATCTAAATGGACCGCCTTGTCATAGGGGTCTCAACGCAATAGACATCACATCAATCAGACGCCTGGTCTGTGTGTTATTAGCCTTTTCGTCCCAGCGGCCCGATTGGTTTCATGTGCGATCCAACCTGGCCGTATCCCAACTGTACCCCAAACTCTCATAGGGTATACTCAAAGGGATAGTTTCTCATGAAGATCACCAATGATGCTAACAGTTCGTCAAATGGACGTCCAGTCTAAAAGTTATCAGCTTTTCTGTTCTAGGGGCCTGGTTGGATTTCAGGTACAATCCAACCCGACCATATTACAACAGCATCCAAACCTCAGGAGAAGTATACCAAAAGTTCCGTCTCATCGAGAGGAATCCAAAAAAGTCGATAACACATCAATCGGACGTCCGGAGCTCAAGTTATAAGTGTTTCCGCTCCAAGGGCCCAGTTGGTTTCGTGTACGATCCAACCCGATCTTACTTCAATAGACACCGGTTAACCAAACCGGTCACACCATTGACATCCATACAGAATAACACATGAGATGGACTACCCATTGGTCCAAAACGGATAGCCCGTGAAAAAGTTGCATTTCACCGCATCATGCGCGAACCGGGCCTCGTGGGGCCCACACCTCGACCATGACAAAAATATCCAAAATTGGTTTTGAAATATCCTTCTTAATTCCAGGGTCGCAACATCGCAGACGGTTCGTCATTCCGACATCGTATGAGAGAGATATGTCAGATACAAGATCCCGTAATAATAATAATAATAATAATAATATTATTGTATGTTTCGTGGGCCTGAGACATTAACCAGAATTTAGTATCCAACATTAGACTTGAATTGACCGTTTTAAAGACAGAGTCACGTCGCCGCTGACGGCGAGTCAATAAGACGTCACACGCATGAGTTATGTCGGGTCAATGATTTAATAATAATATTAAATCTATTAAGTACGAGCGTTTCGGGTACCCGAACCAAAAACCTGAAAAATATATCCAATATTGGACTCATAAATTCTGTCTCGAAGTTAGGGTCGCACTGCCACTAATGGTTCATGAAACCGAGGTCGCACGAAGAAGATACCGTCAAAATACGGTTTTCCAAAGTTGTAATGTTACTATTGTTTTTTTTCAAGTTGTAATGTTGAACATCATGTATGTAATCTATTTTCCAAGACTTCTAATCTGATCAATCTTTGGGACTTTATTCCTTGTAATCATGCCAATGTATTAAAATAACACACCAACTCTGGGTAACTTGGGATGGGGCGTTAGAATTTGTATCCGAGGAAGTTTAGTACAAACCTTGGAAACTTGATTTAGATAAACTCTGATTATATCAAATTATCCTAAGATAGACATTGAGAATTAGTACAGAAGAACTTTCTAGAATTTTGGTACTGTAGTAATTTTGTGAGTTTTCCAAAAAAATAAATTTCTGTAGGGATACGAGCAGGTAGAGGCGGCTCTGGCACAAATGTACCTCGGGGTAAAACCTGAAAACACCACCTTGAGCAAGACTTGAACGGGAAATGGTGCACGACAATGGGCCTTGCTACACTCATGGTTACAAACTCCCCAGAGAAATGCTTAGGATAATTCTCATTTTCTTTACAAACTAATATAAAGGGTTTATGGGTTTATACTTTCTCAATGAAAACATATTTATGATTATAGATTTTACCCACGAACTTTTCAATTTATGTTAATAGTTTTAAAAGTTTGTAATAATGAATTGTGATTCATAAACTAACCTAGTGTATGTCATTGTTTAGAAATGGAACCTAGTAGAAGGAATGAGACCTCTGGCACATGATCCAAATAGTAAAAAGGATAATATAATTCATTGAATTAAGCCAACATTTAGAAATGAAATAATCTCATTTGTATTATCATCATATGAAGAAATAATATCATGTGTTAATGAGATAAGTAAAGAATTTTTTGAGTCCTATGGCTTTGATTGGAAGCCAGAGAAGAAAAGGATTGTAGAGATAAAGATGGATAAAAGGGATAAGGGAAAGAATGATTTTCCCATATGAGATAAATGTGGAAAGAATCACCTTGATAAATTCTTGAAGGGAATAAGAGTTTGTTATAATTAAGATGAAAATGACATCAAGTATGTGATTGCAAGGGTAATAAAAAGTTTTAAAAAGTAAAATAATTCATCTACAACGCATTTGGACACTACACGAATCAATGTCCCAGTCATCAGAGTATATTGAAAATGATGCTATTTTATAATTATCAAGTTATGATACTACCTCAGATGAAGATGAATGATTTGTGTTCTTATGTTGTTATTATAGAATTACTTCAGTTGAGTGTTTTATCAACAATATACTGGTTATATGAATTATGGAGATAAATTAGGATTGAACAACAGTACTATTTTATTGAGTATTTGAGATTATATGGTTCTATGAAAAGTGACTTAATAGTAAGCTACACATTTTGAAAAATACATGGTCGAAGGAAAGGTAATCTCAAATATGGTACTAATAATGAGGTAGTGATTTTGGAATAATAGATCGTTGATTTGGACAAATTATATTGGATATTCTTGAATAGCTTGGAACTAATTAATAGTTTGATTATTTAATCATTGTTTGAATATTCAAAAAATTTGGATATAAGGAATATATCATGTATTCTATAACAAATTAGGGAGCATGAATGTAATAAATAAGGATTTATGGTAATTCAGGGTGTTACCATGTTTTATAAAAATACATGATGAAGGTCTTCACATGTTATTACGTAGCAAAAAGGATCTTAATTCTATTTAACTTCCTTATAAATTTTCAACTATGAGTTTCGATAGTAGTATTTTGGATAAGTCTAAAGGTTTTAATTGATTAAGTTTGAAATTGGATTCCATTGTTAAGGTTATTTTTGGATTGTCATAAAAAGGACAACCCAGAGGTCGGGCGATAATCAGTCGCGTCCGACAAGGCCACGAGACATTAACCCACAACCGAAGGGCGACAAGGTTGCATCACCTATGACTGGCCTACGTGTTCTAATGGATTGTATAATATAGTTTCTTTTTTAATGTTCTGATAGGTGAATTATAAATTTATTATTTTTGGAACCCTATATTATTAGAATAAATAGAATATATATATTTTTGAAATATTTTGGAGTGATAGATGATTTTGTGGTAAGAATTAGTTAATATATGTAACTATACTTGTCATGTTTATATATATATATATATATATTCCCTCTTATTCTATGACTAAATTAATTCCTAATATTTTGTTAAGGGACTTTGTCTCAATCTCAATTCATAGTGGCATCCTTTTATTTCTAAACAACTTTCTTTTAAACGGTGTATAAAACCTGTTGACTTTTTATTTCAAGGGGAATATTTTTTTACAAAGTGTTTTACTAAACGACAAAAAAAGGAATGTTTTTTCGTAAGCGGTGACCATGACCTTTCCACTTCCGTGAGTTTTATTTGATCATTATCTTCCTTAACAATCCAAAATGATTTCTAAAAAAGAAAATAAATACCATATACTCTTTTTACGTATTTTGGAATTGAAAGTGGTTTTAATAATGGATTTGTTATGTCAATATATTTAATGGATATATTGTGATTGACGACCTCAATAACTCCGTAATGATATTTACATTTTCCCTTAAATCATGTGTTTCTAATTTTCACCAATGTTATTCTAATCAAGATCATAATTTAGTGGTAACTTTTCCATTTCCCTTTCATTCTTATTAAGACTAAATTTTATTAACCCAATTTCTGATGTGGGTTTTCCAAAAGGGTATTTCTTTATTTTTAACCTTTTATTTTCGAAGAACAATTTCAAATAGCGAGGATACAATTTATTTAAGGAGATGATATTTTATCACCCCAATATCTCATAGTACGTTATCTCATTATAGTAATTTAATAGTTTGCATTACATGCAACACCGAGTTTGAGCGCACCAAAACATTACCAAACTAGCTTTCCAAAATGAGTTTATAAATAATATTAAATTTATTTTCAATCTTATATACTCTATATAATTTTAACATCCATATTATGTGTTTCTTAGACATAATATAATAACAAATTCATTTTTGCAGATAAAAGAAGTATTTTTAAAAAAAATGAAATTGTACCGCCTTTTAATGGAGAACCTTTTTTTAAATCCAATATTTGACACTTGTATATATTCAATTTTACAAAATAAACTTCTTCTATAGAATCGGGACATAAAAATTTATATTCGATAATTTTTTGGGGTTTTTCTGATAACTTTCATATTTGGGTGAATAGTGAATATTAGTAAATTTTTAACTGAAAACAACTTTTTTAATCAAAATAATTTATAGTGTTCAATTATACATTTGAATGGTTTGAAAGTATAATTATATTATTTTTTTATAATTTAATACAATTTTGTTCATTATTATTAATTTCATATTTAAATTTGTCATAAACACATGTCAATCTTATGATAGTTTTTACTTTTTAAAACCCCATTTTTTTGGTTTTGACAATATGAATTAATTTTAAATTAATAAATGTAACTTATATGTTTTTAATTTGGTATAATAGACTTCATTTTTGAATTTAGAATATCAAAATTAGATTAGGGTGAATTTTTGGTATTTTTCTGAAAACTTTCAATTTTTGATGAATAGTTAAAAACACTAATTTATTGTTTAAAACCAACTTTTTATTTAAATAATTATTTATTTTATTTAAATTTATTTTAGGTAATAATAGATACATAATACATATATAAGTTCAATGTAACTAACTAGAGTCATTTTATTATAAGTTTAGATATAAAAAAATTCTATTAAACTTTTTACCGTCTTTTACCACCTCCTAAGAGAATTTGCAAATTTGTATAAAACATAATTTTACCACTTCTGTGAGTATAATTTCAAAATTCCAAGAGACAGGGTTGATATGGGTAAAAAAATTTAGTTCAATAAGATGAAAATATTTTTTGATGAATAGTAACGTTTTACTTTTATTTAGCACAGTTAAAACTAAATAGGGTAATTAAGGATAAAAATGATATTATTATTACCCTAACACATGTCCTAATTCTATTGGATAAGTGTAAATAGACCAAAAATAACCTTATGAATACAATATTATCCTTTAGGACTACTTGGATTAGATTAGGACATTTATTATTATTTTATTTATAGAAGAGTTAAAAGAGTTAAAATCAACGATTAATAACTAAAACATTTTTAATATAGGGTTACAAAAAAAATAAATTTGACTATAAATATTCATTAGAAATCAAAATATATTTCTTAAATCATGGTGTTTTATTTATAATTTTTAGACAATAAATAATTTAATTTATTTATGACACTATAATGATTCAGTAATTACCTTATTAAGGAATAAACCAAATAAATTTTATTATAATTATTAAAATAAATATAATTTCTAAGTGTTTATGAAATATCTGAATTATATAGGATAATATGACATTTTAGGGTTCATTAAATGTATCTTGTTTGAAGTAATAATGTTGTTATGACTTTCACAGAAACCAAATACCAAATTGTGTCAAAATTGACATAAATCAAATTTTAAAACAAATACTATATTTTTGGTTCATATAATATTCCTAAAAATATAAGGTTCATCCAAAGGGATTAAATAATATTATATATGTAATTCATGAACCACATGAGGTTCTTTTGGAAGTTTCTGGTATGTTTATTAACCATATAGTGTAAGAATACATGAAGACACGGTAAAAGTTCAACTATATAACTAAGAGTTAAATCTAAAAGATAAGGTTAAAATTGTAACCTAAACTTGTCTAAAACCTATTGGTTGAGATTATTTAGACCCAAAACCAGATTATCCTTGAAATAAATTATTTTTTATCCCTTAGAAACCGAAAATTATTTTATTTTGAAATAATATTTCAAGCTTTTCCTAAAGTGACCCTGACCTCTCTTATAAAAGGGCACTTCCCCTTATCCCAAATTCACAGCTCCAAAGCCATTTGGATCGGCCAACCACTACCCAGATATCATCTAAACTATCCTCCCATAATCTTAGAGGACTTCCTTTGGTCATAAATCCAACCTATGGATCCCTTTTGATCAAATCAAAAGGAAGAACCCGAAGAAGAGGTAATGATTTCACCACCCTTTATAAAGTTTTTTCTACTTCCACTTACTCTTACTTTTTTTACCATAAAAAAATCTAGTACGTTATATATAATTTGATGTAATTTTAAATATTTCACATCTATATTCATTTTTACATTCATTTTATGAATGATAATGTCACCATGCATGCGTGTGTACGACTTACTATCTCCACGTCATGGTGTAATTCGTTATTCAACACTATGTTCTTTGAGTGGATATAATGATGAGTAATATGTATATAAATAATTAATATAAAATTATAATTTCTATGTAAAATTAATATACTATCCAATTCTACACCTTTAAGGAAATGATATTGTCGCTCGTGCATACGTACGGATTACCGTCTCCACAACGTGACGATATTAATGTCCACATTCACCATTCATCAACGATTATAAAAATATATATTACTAATAAGTATGTAATATTTGACATAATAATTATACTATAGGTATATATATTTATATATATGTGTATTTATGTACTTACATATATCTTATTCAGTTACTTCTGTTCCACATGATATGAAAACAGAAACAACGTTTATGCGTACGTACGACCTTCCATCTCAATAAATGGTGTTTTTCATATCATATATCTTTATATTATAAATATTTAAATTCTAAATATGTATTATATATAAATCAAGGTTTATATTCACGAATTATTTAAATCATTATCTAAATGATACGATCAAGAATAACAAGTTAAAATACATATGATAAAGACATCGATTATTACCCGAAATGTTAATTTAACATGAAAATCCTTATTAAATGGGTAGTATAAAGTCATAAATGAATCATTTATGACATAATAAATATTAATATGGTTCTGATATAATATAATAACATAAAATTGTCATTATACAGGAGGCTAAGCGTACCCTCGACCAATGGAAAGTACAAGGTAATGGTTAATTCCTCAATCTCATTATTATCTGATATTGTTTATGTGTAAGAATTTTGTGAGACATGTTTATTATCAATTTCCATGATTCATAATAGACATTTAAAAATGAATCTTTTATGGTACACTTTAAATAAAACTTCATTTTAAATATTTTAAATATTTATTCTTCTAAATCATTCTCATTAATGTCCATGTTTTCAAAATGGTTTCTAAGGATTTATTTATATGGACATGAATGTTTTTAAAAAGTTAATTCCATTCAAAAGTTTCAATGTGGTGTGGGACACTTTGACTCAAAAATTTCTTTATATGTATTCTTTTCAAAATTGTGTGACTTTTAAATGTTTTCATGAAAAAGGGTTATTTCTCTCAATGCATTTTACCGATAATTTTCATCTATGTCAACATACTTTAAGGAATTTTAAAATTGATGGAAGTTAATACAAATCTTCTATATTGTGTTGAAGCTTTTTCATATGTTGACTATGGATGTGATATTCTTTTACCATTCATGGTTTATGGATAATGTATTGACATTTCATACCCTAGTTTTAATACAAATGTTTATGTTATGTATAATCCTTTTATTTTGAGAAATGCATTAGACTTAGTATGTGATGGGAGGGACCCGCTATAGCTCCTTGATGCATCAGTAGGTCTCATGAGACAACTAGATGTGGAATTGGTCGAGGACTTTCCAAAGTTGATATATGGTTTTGGCCGAGGCCTAAATCATTTTTAGACATCTTGGCTAAGGACTTGACAAGATGTTTCAGAATGTCCATCATTATGAATTCCCTCATTATGAAATTAGTTATTAAATGTGATTATTATACTAGTAGAATATTCATGTTCATGTTTATGTGGTCATTTTTGATTTATTTTTTCCATATTATGTTCAATTTTATGTTTCAAAGGCTGTTGTTTTTATTACACATCTTTCCTTAAAAGTTTATAGCTTCTGCTAAATTATTTACCCTTACTGAGCATCTGAGCTCACCTGTTCCTTCTGTTTTATCATCCCAGGATATGAAGAAGTTAGTTATGAGTGACTTTTAGGAATAATCTAGGAGTCTTGGACATTTCTAATGGAATAAATTACTGTTGTTTTTTTTTTCAATTTGTAATGTCAAACTTCATGTATGTAATCTATTTTCCAAGACTACTAAACTGATCAGTCCATCAGGAATTGATTCCTTGTAATCATGACATTGTTTAAAAATAATGTACCAACTCTGGGTAACTGGGGTTGGGGTGTTACAATATTTATATACTCCATTGGTGGTGGATAACTCAGTTTATCCCACACCAAATTCCGACTACTTAAGTTACCCGTCAATACTGTATTCTTGAAGTTATATATAAGGGTATGCGTTCTCTTATGGTTGTGTGACTTCTTTTATGACATAGGATGGTCTCTCGGTAGTAGAATACATTATTATTTAAAGGTACTCTTTAACTAAAACATCATTTTAAATATTTTAAATGTTTATTATTCTAAACCATTCTTATTAATGTCCATGTTTTCAAAATGGTTTTAAGGATTTATTTATATGGACATGAATGTTTTTAAAATTTTAATTACTTTGAAAATTTTCAAAGTGGTATGGGACAATTTCATTCAAAAATTTCATTAAATTTATTGTTTTCAAAATTGTTTTACTTTAAAATTTTTTCATGAAAAAGGGGTATTTCTCTCAATGCATTTTACCGATAATTTTCATCCATGTCAAAATCCTTTGATGGATTTTAATCTTGTTGGAAGTTGATACAAATACTCCTTATTGTGTTTAAGGTTTTGTGATATGTTTGACTATGGATGTGTTATTTTTATAACATTCATGGTTTATGGATAAATTATTCACATTTAGTATTCTAGTTTTAATAAAAACTTTTATGTTATGTTGAAACCTTTTCATTTGAGGAGTGCATTGGACATAGTAAGTGATTGATGGAGCCCACTATAGATCTTTGATGAATCAGTAGGTCCCATGAGACAACTAGATGTGGAATTGGCCGAGGCCTTTCCATTTTTGATATATGGTTTTGTCCAAGGAATAAATCATTTTTAGATCCCTTGGCCGAGGCCTTGATAAGATGTTTCAGAATGTCAGACATTATAAATTCCCTCGTTATGAAATTAGATATTACATGTGATTATTCAACTATTAGAATATCCATGTGCATGTTTATATGATAATTTTTGTTTTTTTTGTCCTTATTATGTTCAAGTTAATGTTTGAAAGGCTGTTGTTTTTATTACACAACTTTCCTTAAAAGTTTATAGCTTCTGTTAAATTAATTACCCTTACTGAGAATCTGAGATCACCTCTTTCTTATGTTTTATTTTCCCAGGATATGAAGTAGTTAGTTATGAGTGACATGCAGGAATAATCTAGAAGACTTGTAAATTTCTAATTGAATAAATTACTATTTTTTCAAGTTTTAATGTTGATCTACATTTATGTAATCTATTTTCCAAGACTACTAAACTGATCAGTCCTTTTGGACTTGATTCCTTGTAATCATGCCAATGTATTAAAATAACGCACCAACTTTGGGTAGCATGGGTCGGAGCGTTACAGTTGGTATCCGAGGAAGTTTAGTACAAACCTTGGGAACTTTATTTAGATAAACTCAGATTAGATCACATTATCCTAATATAGACTTTGAGAATTAGTATAGAAAAAATTTATAGAATTTTGGTACTGTAGAGATTTTGTGAGTTTTCCAAAAAATACATCCTTATAGGGATACGAGCAGGTAGAGGTGGCTTTGGCACAGATGAGCCTAGGGGTAAAACCTGAAAACACAACTTTGAGCTAGACTCGAATGGGAAATGGTGCACGACAATGGGACTTGCTGCACTCATGGTTACAATCTCCCCGGAGAAATGCTTAGGATAATTCTTATTTTCTTTATAAACCAATATAAAGGGTTTATGGGTTTATACTTCCTCAAAGAAAACATATTTATGATTATGGATTATACCCACAAACTATTCAATTTATGTTAATAGTTTTACATGTTTGGAATTCTGAATTGTGATTCATAAACTAACCTAGTGTATGTCATTGTTTAGAAATAGAACCTAATAGAAGGAATGAGACCTCTGTCACATTATCCAATGAGTAAGAAGGATAATATACTTCATGGAATTAATAAAAAATTTAGAAATGAAATAATATCCCCTATATTATCATCATATGAAGAAATAATATCATGTGTTAATGAGATAAGTAAAGAATTTTATGAGTTTTATGGCTTTGATTGGAATCCAGAGAAGAAAAGTATTATAGAGATAAAGATGGATAAAGGGGATAAGGGAATGAATGATTTTCCCATATGTGATAAATGTGGAAAGAATCACCTTGATAAATTCTTGAAGTGAATAAGAGTTTTTTATAAGTATGGTGAAAGAGGACACCAAGTAAGTGATTGCAAGGGTACGAAAAAGTTTTAAAATATAAAATAATTCATCTACAAGGCATTGGGACACTACATGAATCAATGTCCCAGTCATCAGAGTATATTGCTAATGATTCTATTTGATAATTATCAAGTTATGATACTACCTCATTTGAAGATGAATGAATAGTTTTACTATGTTTTTTTATAGAATTACTTCATTTGAGTGTTGTATCAACAATATACTGGTTATATGAATTAAAGAGATAAATTAGGACTGAACTGCAGTACTATTTTATTGAGGATTTGAGATTATATGGTTCTATGAAAAGTGACTTTATAGTAATCTACACCTTTTGGAAAATACATGGTAGAAGGGAAGGTAATCTCTAATATGGTACTAATAATGAGGTACTGATTTTGGAATAAGAGATCGTTGATTTGGATAAATTATATTGGATATTCTTGACTACCTTGGAACTGATTAATAGTTTGATTATTTCATCATTGTTGGAATATTCAAAAAATTTGCATATAAGGAATATATCCTGTATTCTATAATAAATAAGGGAGCATGAATGTAATAAATAAGTATTTAGGGTAATTCAGGGTGTTACCATGTTTTGAAAAAATACATGATGAAGGTGTTCACATGTTATTACGTGGAAACAAGGATCTTAATTTTATTTAACTTCCTTATAAATTTTCACCTATGAGTTTTGATATTAGTATTTTGGATACGTTTAAAGGTTTTGATTATTATGTTTGAAATTAGATTCTACTGTTAAGGTTATTTTTGGATTGTCATAAAATGTACAACCCCGAGGTCGGGTGACAATCAGTCGCGTCCGGCAAGGCCATGAGACTTGAACCCGCAACCGAAGGGCGACGAGGTTGCATCACCTATGACTGACCTACATGTTTAATGGATTGTATAATGTAGTATTTTTAAAAGGTATGATAGGTGAATTATAAATTTATTATTTTTGGAACCCTATACTATTAGAATAAATATAACATATTTTTTTTGAAATATTTTGGAGTGAAAGATGATTTTGTGGTAGCAATTAGTTAATAGATGTAACACTACTTTTCAAGTATATATATATATTCCCTCTTATTCTATGACTAAATTAATTATTAAACTTTCGTTAAGGGACTTCGTCTCAATCTGTTTTCATAGTGGCATCCTTTGATTTCAAAACAACTTTCTTTTATACGGTGTATAAAACCTGTTGACTTTTCATTTCAAGGGGAATATTTTTTTACAAAGTGTTGTACTAAATGACAAAAAATGGAATGTTTTTTTCATAAGCAGTGACCATGACCTTTCCACCGCCGTGAGTTTTATTTCATCATTATCTTCCTTAATAATCCAAAATGAATTTTAAAAATGAAAATAAATACCATATACTCTTTTTACGTATTTTGGAATGGAAAGTTGTTTTAATAATGGATTTGTTATGTCAATATATTTAATGGATATATTGTTATTGAATACCTCAATCACTTCGTATAGATATTTACATTTTCTCTTCAATTATGTGTCTCTAATTTCCACCAATGTTATTCTAATCAAGATCATAATTTAGTGGTAACTTTTCCATTTCCCTTTCATTCTTATTAAGACTAAATTTTATTATCCCAATTTCTGATGTGGTTTTTCCACAAGGGTATTTCTCTATTTTTAACATTTTATTTTCGATGAAAAATTTCAAATTTTGAAGATACAATTTATTGAGGGAGAGGAGATTGTAACACCTCAAGATCTCATAGTACGTTATCTCATTATAGTAATTTAATAGTTTCCACTACATGCAACACCGAGTTCGAGTGCACAACAACATTACCAAAATAGCTGTTAAAAAGGTGTTTATAAATAATATTAACTATATTTTGAATCTTATATACTCTATATAATTTTAACATCCATATTATGTGTTTCCTAGACATAATATAATAACAAATTCATTTTTTTCAGATAAAAGAAGTATTTTGCAAAAAAATGCAATTGTACCGCCTTTTAATGGATAACCTTTGTTTAAATCTAATATTTACAATTTTATATATTAAATTTTACAATATAAAATTCTTATTTAGAATCGGGACATAAAAATTTATATTCAATAATTTTTTTTGTGTTTTTATGATAACTTTCATATTTGGGTGAATAATGAAAATTACTAAATTTTTAACTGAAAACAACTTTTTTAATAAAAATAATTTATATTGTTCAATTATAAATTTTAATGGTTTGAATGTATAATTATATTATATTTTTATAATTTAATACAATGTTGTTTATTATTATTAATTTTATATCTAAATTTGTCATAAACACATGTCAATATTCTGATAGTTTTTACTTGTTTTAAAACCCATTTTTTTGGTTTTGACAATAGGAATTAATTTTAAATTAATAACTGCAACTTCTATGTTTTTAATTTGGTAAAATAGACTTCATTTTTGAATTAATAATATCAAAATTAGCTTAGGGTGAATTTTTGGTATTTTTCTTAACATTATCAATTTTTGATGAATAGTTAAAAACACTAATTTATTGTTTAAAACCAACATTTTATTTAAATAATTAATTATTTTATTTAAATATATTTTAGGTAAAAATATATACATAATACCTATATAAGTTCAATGTAATTAAGTAGAGTCATTTTATTTTAAGTGTAGATATAAAAAAATTCTATTGAACTTTTTACCGTCTTTTAACAACCTCCTAGGAGAATTTTCAAATTTGTATAAAAAATAATTTTACCTCTTCTATGAGTATAATTTAAAAAATCGAATAGACACGGTTGATATCAGTAAAAAATGTACTTCAATAAGATGAACATATTTTTTGGTGAATAGTAACTTTTTACTTTTATTTACCACAATTAAAAGTAAATAGGGTAATTAAGGATAAAAATGATAATATTATTACCCTAACACTTGTCCTAATTATATTGGATAAGTGTAATTAGACAAAAAATAACCTTATAAATACAATATGATCCTTTAGGACCACTTGGATTGGATTAGGACATTTATTATTATTTTATTTATAGAAGATTTAAAAGAGTTAAAATCAAGGTTTAATAACTAAACCATTTTTAATATAGGGTTACACAAAAAATAAATTCGACTATAAATATTCATTAGAAATAAAAATATATTATTTACATCATGGTGTTTTATTTATAATTTGTAGATATCAAAGAATTTAATTTATTTATCACACAATAATGATTCGGTAATTACCTTATTAAGGAAAAAACCAAATAAATGATATTATAATTATTAAAATAAATATAATTTCTAAGTGTTTATGAAATATAATAATTTTATAGGTTAATATGACTTGATAGGGTTGATTAAATGTATCTTTTTCGAAGTAATAAAGTTTTTATGACTTCCACAGAAACCAAATACCAAATTGTGTCAAAATTGACATAAATTAATTTTTAAAACAAATACTATATTTTTGGTTGATATAATATTCCTAAAAATATATGGTTCGCACAAAGGGATTAAATAATATTATATATGTAATTAATGAACCACATGAGGTTCTCTTGGAAGTTTTAAGTATGTTTATTACCAATATAGTGTAAGAATACATGAAGACACGGTAAAAGTTAAACTATATAACTAAGAGTTAAATCTAAAGGATAAGGTTAAAATGGTAACCTAAACTTGTCTAAAACCTATTGGTTGAGATTATTTGGACCCAAAAACACCTTACCCTTGAAATAAATTATTTTTTATCCCTTATAAACCGAAAATTATTTTACTATAAAATAATATTTAAAGCTTTTCCTAAAGTGACCCTCACCTCTCTTATAAAAGGGAACTTCCCCTTATCCCAAATTCACACCCCAAATCCATTAGGATCGGCAAACCCGTACACATATATCCTCTAAAATATCCTCCCATCATCTTAGATGACTTATTTTGATTATAAATCCAACCTATGGATCCCTTTTTATCTAATCAAAAGGAAGAACCCGAAGAAGAGGTAATGATTTCACCACCCTCTTTCAAGTTCTTTTCTTATTCCACTTACTCTTACTTTTTATTACCATAAAAAAAATAAAGTGACTTATATATAATTTGATGTAATTATTAATATGTCACAACTATATTCATTTTTAAATTCATTTTATGAATGATAATGTCACCATGCGTGCATGCGTATGGCTTACTGTCTCCACGTCGTGGTGTAATTTTTTATTCAACACTGTGTTATTTGAGTGGATATAATGATGAGTAATATGAAAATAAATAATTAAAATAACATGATATTTTCTTTGTAAAATTAATATACTATCCAATTCTAAACCTTTAAGTAAGTGATATTGTCGCTCGTGCGTACGTACAGATTACCATCTCCACAACGTGATGAAATTCATTTCCACATTCACAATTCATCAACGATTATAAAAATATATATTACTAATAAGTATGTAATATTTGACATAATAATTCTACTATAGATATATATATTTATATATGTGTGTATTTGTGTACTTACATATATCTTATTCAGTTACTTCTGTTCAATACGATATGAAAACAAAAACAACATTTATGCGTACGTACGTCTACCATCTCAATAAATGGTGTTTTTCATTTCATATATCTATATATTATAAATATTTGAATTCTAAATATTTATTATATATAAATAAAGGTTTATATTCCGGAATTATTTATATCATTATCTAAATGTTAGGATCAAGAATAACAAGTTAAAATACATATGATAAAGTAAACAATTATTACCCGAAATGTTAATTTAACATGAAAATCATTATTAAATGGGTAGTATAAAGTCATAAATGAATAATGTATGACATAATAAATATTAATTTGGTTCTAATATAATATAATAACATAATATGGTCATTATACAGGAGGTTAAGCGTACCCTCAACCAATGGAAAGTGCAAGGTAAGGGTTAATTCATCAATCTCATTTTTATCCGAGATTGTTTATGTGTAAGAATATTCTGCGAAATGTTTATTATCAATGTCCATGATTCATAATAGACATTTAAAAATTATTATTTTATGGTACACTTTAAATAAAACTTCATTTTAAATATTTCAAATATTTATTCTTCTAAATCTTTCTCATTAATGTCCATGTTTTTAAAATGGGTTTTAAGGATTTATTTATATGGACATGAATGTTTTTAAAATTTTAATTCCTTTCAAAAGTTTCAATGTGGTGTGGGATAATTTTATTCAAAAATGTCTTTAAATTTATTCTTTCCAAAATTCTTTAATTTTTATATGTTTTCATGAAAAAGGGGTATTTCTCTCAATGCATTTTACCGATCGTTTTCATCTATGTCAACATACTTTAAGGTATTTAAAACATGATGGAAGTTGATACAAATATTCCATATTGTGTTGAAGTTTTTTTTTCATATTTTGACTATGGATGTGATATTTTAATACCATTAATGGTTTATGGATAACGTATTGACATTTCATACGCTAGTTTTAATACAAAAATTTATGTTCTGTTTAAACCTTTTCATTTGAGAAATGCATTAGACTTAGTATGTGATGGGTGGGGACCTCTATAGCACTTTGATGCATCCGTAGGTCTCATGAGACAACTAGATGTGGAATTGGTCGAGGCCTTTCCAAATTTGATATATGGTTTTGGCCGAGGCCTAAATCATTTTTAGACATCTTGGATAAGGACTTGACAAGATGTTTAAAGACCCGTAAATTTCAAGGGAATTTTTTTTCTTAATTTTGTTTGGAATTTTACAGGAGCGCAGTTTCTGACGGCACCTGATTCCGAGGCCCGGTGTGCCCGGAATCATTTTACGAAGTTTGGCTCGGGTACGTTCAGTGAACGGATGAGCGGGTTTTTCTAACTTTTGTACCGGTGCTCGGAATCAAATTCTGAGGGTACCGATGGAATCGCAGCGCTGGTACTTGCTTAGAAACGCCTCTTCCGGAGTTGCGTTTGCTCGGGTGTGGTTTTTTAATTTTCAGGCATGAAGTTAAGAAATAAAATAATTGTACAACAAACTTTATTTTATTTCACTTAAGCCACTTGTAAGCCACTTGAAATCCACTTAAAGCAGCTTAAGCTGAGTTGATGTGGATAGGGTGCTATCCAGTAATATCCTACCCTCTTGGTAGGATATTTGTGAGGTGGGTCCCGCACGAGCCCACCGTTTCTTTCCGCTAAGTAACGCACCCGCGAAAACCCGTCATTATGAAAGTTAACTGACGCGTTTTCTTAATTTCATAACGCATCAATTAATTGGGCGGTTTATTTTGTTGAATTAATTCGACGAATTAATGGGTCGTTACTTATCTCTTTTTTCGTTTCTTAACCGGTTTGAATCCGTTGGCATATTAATAAAATAAGACCAACACCACATCTTGAGGATTACACGTTGGGAGGCTTTTGACAGAATTTGTGTTCCTTCACCCTTCTTCGTGAAGAATGCGAAGAATGCGAAGAACGCGAAGAACGCCAGCCTCCGACGAAGAATGCTGAAACCGAGTTAATCAACGATGCGACGCCATGTGCCGTGACGCCAACGTTTCCTCTCCCGCAACGTTCTTCAGCAACGTTCCTTCCTCCGCGACAAAAATCATCGATCATCTGTTTGAGTTAAGAGATTTCGGGTTTCTTTTAAAACTTCTTCGTGGTTTTTAACAATGCATGGATTTAATTATTATTAATTAAATCTATTTGTTCTTGATCCTCGGAGTTTGTCGACGCAGCGCCGTGTTCCGCGACGACGCGACGCCTTCCGCAACGCGAAAATCACCTCCTTCCACGATGAACAATTCCGCGAAGAACGCGCGTGCGACACTTGACGAGGTAGGGGTTTATTTGAATGTTTTAATTTTCCCATGAAGGTTTCTTTTAAAATAAAGAACCGGTTTCATAAGAACAATTTTAATTTATTAATTTTTTTGTTTCATGTGTTGAATTAATTTTCCCGACTGTTATTATCTAACGCGGAGGGTGCGGGGCAAACGAACACGGCCTGACAACTCTCCGCCATTCTTCGTGGTTTTGCGGATTTGGAGGGAGATGGAAAAACGTGACGCAAGGGTGATTTGATGGTCCCACAGTGAAGAACGGAACCCAGGAGGAACAACGGTGCAGACAGGAAGGAAAACGGACCACCGAAGAAACTCCGGTGGCCCGCGGAAGCTACCGGCAGCGGCCAACGGACCCGCGGCCGTACGGGTATGGCTCGCACACACGGGACGCAGAGACATGCCGCGTCCGCTGATCCATCGCGGCCCCGCGCGGGGCCGCGACACCTCCAACCCGCGGGGGCAGCACCCCGCGGCTTCCACCCTGCTCGGCCGCTCGTCCGAGCCGAGCCGGACCGGCCGACCGAGCCGGGCCGCGCCCTGGCCTGGCCGGACTGGGTCCGGCCAGGTTGGGCCGGGTCGGGTCAACCCGGTTAGGGCGACCCGGTTCGGCCGACCCAGGGGGGGGGGGGGGGGGGGGTCGGGCCGGGTCGGCCCGGGCCCAGACCCCCGTCTTCGGACCGTTTTCGGTATTTTTCCCATAACATGAGCTATGAGTTCCGAACGACGCGCCATCAGCAGCAATGCAATCCTTGGATCGAGACGGTCGTTTCGGTATATCGTACTCAAGGTTTCATAATACTTTGAGTTCGGCCGGGTTGGTTCGTACACGAAACCAACAGGGCCCTCGGAGCGGAAACGCTCATATCTTGAGTTACGGACGTCCGATTGACGTGTCGTCGGCTCCGTTGATTTCCTCTATGTGAGACGGATCTTTTGTCATACTCCACCCGAGGTTTGGACACAGGAGGAGTACGGTCGGGTTGGTTTTTCCTTAAAAACCAACCGGACCCCTAGGACGAAAAAGCCAATAACTCTCAGACCGGGCGTCCGATTGACGCGCCGTCTGCGACGTTGAGTTCCAGTTGACGATATGGAACTTTTGGATACATCAACTTCGGGCTTTGTGTCAGTTGATGTATCAGCCTCTCGGCTCGTGGAGCGGACCCTCCCGAACGAGCTTGCTATGTGCGGGAACCCTAGAGCTGGCTGCGATTGCTACTGTGACGACGACTGTGCAAAGATCCTCAGTGGACTCCGATGACGACTGTGAAAAGATCCTTAGTGGACTCCGATGACGACTGTGCAGGGATCCTCAGTGGACTGCGACGACTACTGCACTCAACGATCCTACGTGGATCAGTGCTATAGGTTCAGTGTGGGCCCGATCCTGTGTGGGTTCGATCCTGTGTGGGTCAGCGCTCAACGGTTCTGTGTGAGCCAGCGCCTACAGGTCCTGTGTGGGCCCGGTCCTATGTGGGTCTTTGCAGGGATAAGTACCTATCGACCCTTTGTGGGTCTGACGACTTAGATGGATCAGTGATCATCTTTATCGTCATTTCGAAGAAGTATACCTATGTGAGCTGAATCTTGTGTTACTCTCCTTTGTGGATTGTGTTGATCTATCCTGTGTAGATTTACTTATTACTCTCCTTTGTGGATTGTGTTGAGCTATCCTGTGTGGGTATACTTTTGATTTCCTGTGTGGACTGGGTTGTGCTTGGGCTCGGACGTTGGAGCCGAACGGGGATTGATGACTTAGGTATATGTATGGGCATTTACCTAAGCCGTGTCGGATGTTACTTCATGTTTGTATCTTTCCTTTGTGGATTATCCTTTGTGGATTTCGAGAGACCTTCAGGGGTCTCGAGGTCCCTACTGAGTAGCTTATACTCACCCCTGAACGGGCTATGCCCGCACTTCGTTGTGTTGGATGTAGACGACGGACAACGCTGATCGTGGTGGAGGCTTGCGGAGTAGGACGGTACCTGGAGGTGGACCACTGGGCGGGACGCACTCGGAGCGGTCACGTGGACCCGAGGAGCAGTGGAGGCTATCTGTACCCACCCTTCAGGTGGCACTTTCAGAGGACGGCTCGACGCTGCGACTTTTCTTTTTAGTTGATGTTTTTCCCTTTCACTTGTACTTTACAGTTGGGCTTGTATTTCCGACCCCCTTTTACTTTCAGCACAGCTTGTTACAGTTTTTACTTAGTGTTTACTTTTCCGCTTGCTTACTCTGTGGTGCTTGTTTACTATTCAAAGGCAATGCCTTCCCTTTTTCCGGGATTTACGCCTTGGTGCTAGTCGCCAGCCCCTGGCCTATGGAAGGCGGGTTTGGGGTAGTCACGACACGGGCCCCGAGGACGGGTCGTGACAAATTGGTATCAAAGGTGGTCGGTTCTACAGCAGACTCTGATCGTTCTTCTATGTGAAGAAATAGTGTTTAGCGTATTGAGTGTGGTTATCAGTCGATGGAGTCCAGTGTTGGTGCGGTGGCTGACGTATCCGTACACCAGGACCCTGACTTTGGATTTCCAACATAATGCACGAAAACATTGATTGCTTGTGTGTTTCAAGTTTTCTTTGTGATTACTTGTGTCAGCTCACCAGGTATACTATTCTGACCGTGGCACACTTGTTTCCTTTTCAGGATGGCCCCATGACGGCAGCCAGCTAGGGTTCCGAGAGTAGAGCGCGACGACAGCCTGCCGAGTGACGAGGCCTCGGTACAGGGCCTTTTGACGGCGGAGGCACCAGCGGTACCTCTACCTGCCGATCCCCCGTTGCTACCAGCACCGATTGCTGACGATGCACGTCGCCTCGGAGCTCTGCACGAGTTCCAGCGCCAGCGACCACCCAAGTTTTGTTGGGAGACGGACCCCCAGGCAGTCGAGGACTGGATGGAGGCGGTCGTCAGAGTTTTCAGGCTAGTGAGGACACCAGCAGACCTCATGGTGATCCTCGTGGCGAGCCTACTGTACGCAGTAGCAGGACGATGGTGGATATTGATGATCCAGGTACACGATGAGGCGTCTCTTCTCTGGAAGGACTTCGAGAGACTTTTCCGCTCAGAGTTCATCCCGTCCACCCTCCGTGCGGTGCGCATCCAGGGGCTTCTTTAGCTGCGATAGGGTAGCTTGACGGTCGCCCAGTACGCAGCGAGGTTCACCGATCTTTCTCGCTACTCGACCGACATGGTACGGGACCCCTTCTTCCGGGCCCGGACCTTTGAGCAGGGTTTGAGACATGAGATCAGGGCATCGCTGATCTCCCTCAGCATCTCGACCTAGGCAGGAGTACTGGAGCAATCCCTTCTTATCGAGAGCTTTCTTGCTGAGTCTACTTTAGCAGCGAGACCCACCGAAGGGAGGCAGGTAGCGGAGTCTTCGGCAGCAGGTAGCCGACGGATGAATCAGGGTTCCAGGTAGACCAGACCCTCTCGTAGACGACCTCAGGACACTGGCTCAGCAGTGCGGGGCACACAGCGCAGAGCCAGTCTTCCGAGAGGCAGATAGTGCTACGCCTGAGGCGGGCAGGGCCACATGGCTCGTGACTGCCCGACCCGCCGTACCGAGGAGCAGTAGACGGTGGAGGGGCCACTCAGGCAGAGGCAGAGGGTCGACTGTGGCGGTCCGCAGGGAGGAGGCAGATGAGGCAGAGGAGCTGGCCGAGCAGCAGGTGGTGGGTGACGCTTTGAGGCTCTGACACCACCACCACCGGGAGGTCCGCCCCGACCACAGGGAGCTGGCGGGCAGAGACAGGAACAGCTCCAGGCAGTGGAGGCCTACGACCACAGCGCGCCAGAGATGATTGAAGGTACGATCTGTGTCTATTCCACCCTTGCTTCAGTTCTTATAGACACAGGAGCGAGTCACTCTTTCATAGCCACTACCCTTGTTCAGAGCTTGAAGATTCCGACAGAGCCGTTGGCACGATCCTTACGGCTAGAGACCCCTACGGGAGCAGACTCGACGATTACGCACTGGTACCGGCAGTGTGAGCTTACTCTAGGAGGCGAGAGCTTCGGCTGGGATCTTCTTGTAGTGGCATCGAGGCCCTACAACGTCATCTTGGGCATGGATTGGTTATCTACAGTCCATGCACAGATTGACTGCATTAGGCGCAAGGTGCGATGTGTACGCACCGACGGGAGTAGGTTCACCTTCACCGGTGAGAAGGGAGCCTTTGCAGCACAGGAGGGACTCTCGCAGAGGAGGGGACAGCCGATCACTCATCATTTGGCTAGCCTCATCCTTGGAGCAGTCGACGTGCGGAGTCCTATTTTTCCTGCAGTGGTGGATCAGTATGCGGACGTCTTCCCCGACGACGTTCCAGAGCTACCTCCTCATAGAGAGGTAGACTTTTATATTGATATGTACCCCAGGACAGCCCCGATATCCACTCCAGCGTATCGGATGGCCCCCACTGAGTTTCAAGAGCTACGGGTACAGTTGGAGGACTTGCAGGGCAAGGGGTTCAACCGACCCAGTGTTTCACCCTGGGCTTCCCCGATATTGTTCGCCAAGAAGGCAGACGGGAGCTTGTGACTGTGTGTCGACTATCATTGCCTGAACCAGGTGAAAGTGAGGAACAAGTATCCTCTACCGAGGATTGATGACCTCATCGATCAGCTCAAGGGAGAACGGTGGTTCTCGAAGATAGACCTCAGGTCAGGCTATCATCAGCTCAGAGTTCGAGATGAGGACGTGCAGAAGATGACCTTCAGGTGTCGGTATGGACACTATGAGTTCTTGGTTATGCCTTTCGGCGTAACCAACGCGCCAGCAGTGTTCATGAGCCTCATGAATAGGATCTTCCATCCATACCTCGATCGATTTGTTGTGGTCTTCATCGACGACATTTTGATATACTCGACCACAGAGGAGGAGCACGCCTACCACTTGTGGGTTGTACTAGACACACTCCGAGAGCACCAGCTTTATGGCAAGCTCTCGAAGTGCCAGTTCTGGTTACGTGAGCTCCTCTTCTTGGGGCATGTCATTTCTGAGGTGGGAGTTGAAGTGGATCCCGTGAAGATCGAGACAATGCTAGCTTGGGATCCACCCAGGAGCGTGACAGAGGTGCGGAGTTTCTTGGGTCTCGCTGGATACTATCGGAGGTTTGTGCCAGGCTTATCCAGAGTTGCGATACCACTCTCAGCTTTGACGAAGAAGGGGAAACCCTTTGTGTGGTCAGACAGATGTCAGCAGAGCTTTCAGGAGCTGAGACAGAGATTGACCAGCACACCTATCCTGAGGTTTCCTGAGGAGGGAGTTGGATATGTAGTCTACTACGATGCATCAGGGACCAGACTCGGGTGTGTCCTGATGCAGGAGCGGGCTGTGATTTCCTATGGGTCACGTCAGTTGAGGCCGCATGAGCAGAACTACGCTACCTATGACCTGGAGTTAGCAGCAGTAGTCTTCGCTCTGAAGACATGGCGGCACTATATGATGGGTGAGCGCTTTACAGTCTTTTCTGACCACCAGAGTCTCAGGTACATCTTCTCGCAGAAGGACCTGAACCTGAGACAACGACGATGGCTCGAGTTCCTCCAGGACTATGACTTTGAGATAGTCTATACTCCTGTGAAGGGGAACGTGGTAGCCGCTGTCCTCAGTAGGAGGACGGGCATCCAACTACTTGAGGAGGCCACAGAGCAGCTAGCCGCTTTGCAGATATCCTTTGTGGATAGAGATGGATCAGCCTTCCTTCAGTCTCTCACAGTCACTCCTCCACTACTGCAGCGGATCAGAGAGGCACAGTGTGAGGATGCTGACTTTGAGACAAGGCGTGCACAGATATCCTCGGGATAGGCACCTGATGGTTTCTCCCTTGGAGCAGAGCACGATTTCCTTTTCAGAGGACGTACCTTGGTACCAGTCGCTTTACGAGAGAAGGTGCTAAGAGAGTTTCACACTTCTCCTTTGGTGGTGCATCCTAGAGTGGTGAAGATGTTCCAGGATCTCAGATGATAGCACTGGTGGTCGGGCATGAAGAAGGCTGTAGCGGAGTTCGTTTCTCGATGCCTCACCTTCTAGCAGGTGAAGGTAGAACATCAAGTACCAGCAGGCTTGGTACAGCCCTTGGAGGTCCCGGAGTGGAAGTGGGATGACATATCTATAGACTTCGTGACTAGACTTCCATGCACTTCCAGTGGTCACGACTCCATTTGGGTGATTGTCGACCGACTCACCAAGTCGGCACACTTCTTACCCATCAGAGATTTGGGCTCAGTTGAGATCTTGGGGCGTCTCTACGTTCAGGAGATTGTACGGCTTCACGGTGTGCCATCGTCTATCGTCTCCGATCAGGACGCTCTCTTTACTTCCCGGATTTGGAAGGGGTTGCAGGAGGCGTTCGGGACGTGGCTACGTCTGAGCACCTCCTTTCACCCTCAGACGGATGGTTAGATGGAGAGGACCATTCATACTCTCGAGGACATGCTCCGCGCATGTGTCCTCGACTTTGGTCGCAGCTGGGAGGACCACCTACCCTTGGTGGAGTTCGCATACAACAACAGCTACCACTCCACTATCGGGATAGCACCGTACGAGGCATTGTACGACAGACCTTGCAGATCTCCTTTGTGCTGGACAGACCCTGGGGAGTCAGCACTTGTGGGACCAGAGATGGTCCGGGCCACGATAGAGAAGGTCCAAGTCATCCAGGAGCAGATGAGGACAGCTCAGAGCCGGCTGAAGTCTTATGCTAATAGGAGGCAAAGGTCACTAGAGTTCGAGGATGGCGACCACGTCTTCTTGCCTGTCTCACCTCGACGTGGATTACGGAGATTTGGCCGAGGCAGCAAGTAGTCTCCACACTTCATCGGACCATTCCAGGTCATCATTAGGATTGGCGAGGTGGCTTATCACCTGGCTCTACCACCTCAGTTGAACCGGGTGCACGAAGTCTTCCACGTATCTTAGCTGAGGAGATACGTGCACGACCCGACGCACATCATTGACCATGGGGAGCTGGACGTGGATGATGGGGCGACTTTTGAAGAGGTCCCAGTGGAGATCGAGGATCGACAGGAGCGGGTCCTACGTGGACGATCGATTCCTCTAGTGCGCATCAGATGGCTGCACGGGAACCTCCAGGAGAGAACTTGGGAGCAGGAGGCTCAGATGCGTGCTCAGTACCCACATTTTTTCCCCTAGTTTATGATGTATCTTTACGGGGACGTAAAGCCCTAAGTTGGGAGTAATGTAAAGACCCGTAAATTTCAACGGAATTTTTTTTCTTAATTTTCTTTTGAATTTTACTAGAGCGTAGTTTCTGACGGCACTTGATTCCGAGGCCTGGTGTGCCCAGAATCATTTTCCGAAGTTTGGCTCGGGTACGTTCAGTGAACGGACGAGCGGGTTTTTCTAACTTTTGAACCGGTGCTCGGAATCGAATTCTGAGGGCACCGATGGAATCGCAGCGCCGGTACTTGCTTAGAAACGCCTCTTCCAGAGTTGTGTTTGCTTGGGCGTGGTTTTTTAATTTTCGGGATTGAAGTTAAGAAATAAAATAATTGTACGACAAACATTATTTTATTTCACTTAAGCCACTTGGAAGCCACTTGAAAGCCACTTAAAGCAGCTTAAGCTGAGTTGATGCGGATAGGGTGCTATCTAGAAATATCCTACCCTCTTGGTAGGATATTTGTGAGGTGGGGCCCGCACGAGCCCACCGTTTCTTTCCGCTAAGTAACGCACCCGCGAAAACCCGTCATTATGAAAGTCAACTGACGCGTTTTCTTAATTTATTAACACAACAATTAATCGGGCGGTTTATTTCGTTGAATTAATTCTACGAATTAATGGGTCGTTACTTATCTCTTTTTTCGTTTCTTAACCGGTTTAAATCCGTTGGCGTATTAATAAAATAAGACCAATGCCACATCTTGAGGATTACACGTTGGGAGGCTTTTGACAGAATTCTTGTACCTTCACCCTTCTTCGTGAAGAACGCGAAGAACGCGAAGAACGCCGGCCTCCGACGAAGAACTCAGAAACCGCAGAAATCGACGACGCGACGCCATGTGCCGCGATGCCAACGTTTCCTCTCCCGCAATGTTCTTCGGCGACGTTCCTTCCTCCACGACAAAAATCTTCGATCATCTTTTTGAGGTAAGAGAATTCGGGTTTCTTTTAAAACTCCTTTGTGGTTTTTAACAACGCATGCATTTATTTATTATTAATTAAATCTATTTGTTCTTGAACCTCATATTTTGTCGACGCAGCGCCGTGTTCCGCAACGACGCGACGCCTTCCGCAACGCGATGATCGCCTCCTTCCGCGACGAACAATTCTGCGAAGAATGCGCGTGCGACACTTGACAAGGTAGGGGTTTATTTGAATGTTTTATTTTTCCCGTGAACGTTTCTTTTAAATTAAAGAACCGGTTTCATAAGAACAATTTTAATTTATTAAAATTGTTGTTTCATGTGTTGAATTAATTCTCCCGACTGTTATTATCTAACGCGGAGGGTGCGGGCCAAACGAACACGGCCCGACAACCCTCCGGCGATCTTCGTGGTTGTGCGGATTTGGCGGGCGACGGAAAAACATGACGCAAGGGTGATTTGATGATCCTGTAGTGATGAACGGAACCCAGGAGGAACAACGGCGCAGACGAGAAGGAAAACGGACCACCGGAGCAACTCCGGTGGCCCGCGGAAGCTACCGGCGGCGCGGCGGCGCCGGCGGCCGGAGGCGGCAGCGGCGGCCAATGGACCCGCGGCCGCGCGGGTCCGGATCGCACGCATGGGACGCGGCGACATGCCACGTCCGCTGATCCATCGCGGCCCCGCGCGGGGCCGCGGCACCTCCAACCCGCGGGGGCAGCGCCCCGCGGCTTCCGCCCTGCTCGGCCGCTCGGCCGAGCTGCGCCGGACCGGCCGGCAGAGCCGGGCCACACCCTGGCCTGGCCGTACCGGGTCCGACCGGGTTGGATCGGGTCGGGTCGACCCAGTTCGCCCAACCCAGGGGGGGGGGGGGTCGAGATGGGTCGGCCCGGGCCCAAACCCCCGTCTTCAGACCGTTTTCGGTATTTTGCTCATAACTTGAGCTACGGGCCTCTGAACGACCCGCAGTCAGTGGAAATGCGATCCTTGGATCGAGACGGTCGTTTCGGTATATCGCACTCAAGGTTTCGGAATACTTTGAGTTCAGCCGGGTTGGTTCGTATACGAAACCAACCGGGCCCTAGGAGCGGAAACACTCATATCTTGAGTTACGGATGTCCGATTGACGTGCCGGCGGCTTCGTTGATTTTCTCTATGTGAGACGGATCTTTTGGCATACTCCGCCCGAGGTTTGGATGCAGGTGGAGTACGGTCGGGTTGGTTTTGCCTTAAAAACCAACCGGGCCCCTACGACGAAAACGCCAATAACTCTCAGACCGGGCGCCCGATTGACCTGCCGTCTGTGAAGTTGAGTTTCTATTTACGATACGGAACTTTTGGATACATCATATTCAGACTTTGTGTCAGTTGATGTATCAGACTCTCGTCTCATGGAGCGGACACTCCCGAATGAGCTTGCTGTGTGCGGGAACCCTAGATCTGGCTGCGACTGCAACTACGACGACGACTGTGCAGAGATCCTCAGTGGACTGCGACGACGACTGTGCAAAGATCCTTAGTGGACTACGACGACGACTGTGCAGGGATCCTCAGTGGACTGCGACGACTACTGCACTCAGCGATCCTACGTGGATCAGTGCTATAGGTCTTGTGTGGGCCCGATCCCGTGTGGGTCAGCGCTCAGCGGTTCTGTGTGAGCTAGCGCCTACAGGTCCTGTGTGGGCCCGATCCTGTGTGGGTCTTTGCGGGGGTTAGTACCTATTGATCCTTTGTGGGTCTGATGAATTAGATGGACTAGTGATCATCTTTATCGTCATTTCGAAGAAGTATACCTGTGTGAGCTGAATCTTGTGTTACTCTCCTTTGTGGATTGTGTTGAACTATCCTGTGTGGATTTACTGTTTACTCTCCTTTGTGGATTGTGTTGAGCTATCCTGTGTGGGTATTCGTTTTCTTTCATGTGTGGATTGGGTTGTTCTTGGGCTCGTACGTTGGAGCCGAACGTGGATTGATGACTTAGGTATATGTATGGGAATATACCTAAGCTGGGTCGGATGTTACTTCGTGTTTGTATCATTCCTTTGTGGATTATCCTTTGTGGATTTTGAGAGACCTTCGGGGGTCTCGGGGTCCCTACTAATTAGCTTATACTCACCCCTGCACGGGCTATGCCCGCACTTCGTTGTGTTGGATGCAGACGACGGACAACACTGATCATGGTGGAGGCTTGCGGAGTAGGATGGTACCTGGAGGTGGACCACTGAGCGGGATGCACTCGGAGCGGTCAGGTGGACCCGAGGAGCAGTGGAGGCTATCTGTACCCACCATTCAGGTGGGACTTCCAGAGGACGGCTCGACGCTGCGGCTTTTATTTTCAGTTGCTGTTTTCCCTTTCAGTTGTACTTTACAGTTGGGCTTGTATTTCTAGCCCCCTTTTACTTTCAGCACAGCTTGTTACAGTTTTTACTTAGTGTTTACTTTTCCGCTTTCTTACTCTGTGGTGCTTGTTTACTATTCAAAGGCAATGCCTTCCCTTTTTCCGGGATTTACACCTTGGTGCTAGTCGCCAGCCCCTGGCCTATGGAAGGCGGGCTTGGGGTAGTCACGACACGGGCCCCGAGGACGGGTCGTGACAAGATGTTTCAGAATGTGCATCATTATTAATTCCCTCATTTTGAAATTAGTTATTAAATGTGATTATTATACTAGTAGAATATCCATGTTCATGTTTATATCGTCATGTTTGATTTATTTTTTTTAATTTTATGTTCAATTTTATGTTTGAAAGGCTATTGTTTTTATTACACATCTTTCCTTAAAAGTATATAGCTTCTGCTAAATTATTTACCGTTACTGAGCATCTGAGCTCACCTGTTTCTTCTGTTTTATTTTCCCAGGATATGAAGAAGTTAGTTATGAGTGAATTGCAGGCATAATCTAGGAGTCTTGGACATTTCTAATGGAATAAATTCCTGTTGTTTTTTCTTTTCAAGTTGTAATGTTAAACTTCATGTATGTAATCTATTTTCCAAGACTACTAAACCGATCAGTCCATATGGAATTGATTCCTTGTAATCATGCCAATGTATGAAAATAATGCACCAACATTAGGTAACTAGGGTTGGGGTGTTACAATATTTATATACTCAATTGGTGGTGGATAACTCAGTTTATCCCACACCAAATTCTGACTACTGAAGTAACATGTCCATACTATATTCTTGAAGTTATATATAAGGGAATGCATTCTCTTATGGATGTGTGACTTCTTTCATGACATTGGATGGTCCCTTGGTAGTAGAATACATGATAGAGATCGAGGTGCTTGGATATACTTTCCCTTATTTGTTCCTTTTGTATATCATGTACTATATTGACTACATAATTCCATGTATACCTATTTTCCATGTTTTGTAGAGACCTGACATCAACATATTTTTTATATTAATTAGTTTATTATTTATTTATGAGGTTTTTACTCTTTCATCGACTATCTCTCTCACTATTTCCATGTTTTCTCTATTTTTCTACGTATTTATTATATAGTTTTTCTACACTGATGTCAAGAAATATTATCCTTAAAGATGCACTCAAGACCCTCTCTTCTAGTTGGCATGCTATTCCATATCTGGAGGTTGACATCAATCCATGCGGAACACCATCTTGTGGAACCTATCAGTTGAATATGGTTAGGGAAGTCACAAAGTGGTTTCAGTTGTTTCTTTTCATAACTTTCTATTATTATATAATAGAAAATATATTTTTATCTTTTTTGAAATATGGTTTTAAGTCATGCGTAGGTGTAGAAAACAGTCATACATGTCAACAGAAAATTTCATCGAAGAAGGAACTTTTGTTCTGTAATATGCTTTTTATAGTTGATTTGATTCCATCGTTGGCTGACACACATGATTCTTCATACTATTATTGAAATGAATTCTGAATTTTATATTATAATGGAAAGATGAGATGATTTAATTCTATAACATTCATCTTTTTAGGTACCTATTAGAAAATCCATATTCCATACATATTACATTCCATATACAAGCATTTTGTTTTTTACATTACATGTGATTACAATGAGGATTTGAGAGTTATGAATAGAATTGTTATTTTGTTAACAATTCAATTAGGAATTTGAGAAAAATAATTGGTACATAGAGTTTCATCCATAACAAAAATAGTGGATTTAGTTATAGGTTATAGCAGACACCCTATGAAGTTAGTTATAGAATGTTGGCTCATGGACTATTGGCCAGATGGACAGAAACATGTTATTACATGGATTATGTGGATTCTACATTTTAGTTAAAATGGTATATGTACATTTATGTATTTAAAATAGTGAATAATTTTGTTCATAAATCTAAATAAAATGATAATATAAATATTAATTTAAATGATATTGAAATTGAAAAACACATAGCTTGACCTAGACCCAACTGTTGTAGTGGGAAGTAGTTAGTTCCTCTTATGTTATATAAAAATGTTTTAAATAACCCAAAAAAACTCTTGGAGATGTCCTAGGGGTGTGAATATTATATAGGAATTATTATACCTTCCGTATACATTTCTCTATGATGTTATACATAATAAATTCAACTTGAGGCTTGTATTGGTCATTTTTAGAGCAATACCACCATGACGTCCTCTAGTCATACTCCATGAGGATAGTGAAGACCATACCCTAGAGGTGGTCATCCCTAAGCCACTAGTGATACCTATAGTATTTTCACTTTTCGAAATTATTCCTATTATTTATTTGAGATGTGATTCCCGATTCCACAGTGATTTTTTGTGGCTTATTCTAACGATACATGGAGCATTGTATTCTGTCCCATGTATGGGAGAGTTGAAATGTGAGTTGTAATAGAATCACCCACCAAAAATTTTGGGATATGGAAGGCTAATGTCTATAGAACTATGAATTCAAATGATCATGTATATATTTGAGTATCTAGAGACATCTCTGGAGTGGATATTTGAACTTGGAAATTATAAGCTACGAGAATCCTCCAACTACTGGTGAGATATTTTGAACCAGGTGGGTCAGTATTGGAAAGTGAATTTGATGGATTTACATTATCCATTATTTGAATATTTCTTCTAGGACACTCCATGTTTCAATCAAGTGAGGGGGATCATGGACTTTCAATAGGGTTCTATGATAATTATAGACTATTCAGCTATTTTTATAGAGATTATACACATTGTGTGAATCTGTATATCTTATGAACCATCAAAAGAATGAAATTTTTTGAATACTCAGATGCATACTATTAATTCATAGTTAAATATTTTCTGGTATAAGACCATATTTGATATAGTGTACACAACCCTTATCACTTATCTAAACCTAAGGGAAGCAGACGGTATGAGCCATTACGGCTCAGAACTCTGGAAAGGTAGTGGTTTCGCTAAAAGTCATAAGTGATTCATTAAGACTACATATGTGAGTTGTGATATCCATGTCAAACCCTATGACAATTATGTGGTTTTTCAAAAGTGTAGGAATACTAGGAATAAAAATCCCATGTTTTCTATGGATGCCATCGAGTGTATAGGTTGGAGTAGATTGGGGAATCTACAACATCTCCTTAGGACCTCCCCATCTATGTTGAGTGGGAGAGGACACGTTCTAGCTCCACCATCATGATAGGGATCAATAAACCTCTCTAGGAGGTTATATATAGTAATAATAGTTGTACAGGATGAGGAAGAGGTCATGGTAGTGGTATCCAGTCTTCTTATAAAAAATTCTAGAAGAGTGGGCCCACTCTGGGTAGTGAGGTTGTAGCACAGGGTCTTGGACTAGGCTAGATTTATTCAGTGCATACTACACTAGAAGAGCAGGATCACAGAGCTTCAACTGTTCTAGGTACTATTCTTGTGACCTTTAATATGAATCCTTCATTATTTAACACAGGTGTATCACATTCCATCATATTTATACATATTATCAAGATCCTTGGGCTTCATGTGGAGTAATATTGTGGTGTTATTATTCATGATACACCTTTGAGTATTTATTTTTAATTTATAAACCAGTGAAAATAAAGTCATATTAAGGTATGAATCCATCATTTCTTTTGGATCCTCTTCATTCTCGAGATTACGGGTCTTGATGTCATTATCAGTTTTGACTGCTTTGTTCTCTATGATGATTATATGGATGTTTTTATCTACTGGGTGTATTTTACATCACCAGAGGGCTATAATTATCTTCACATGGGAAATTTTAATGTCCAAGAAGGTATACCATGACAAAATAATCTTGGGATTGTTGGAGTGAACTATTATATCTCCAACCATTATATGGATGATCAAGGGATACATTAAATTTAGTTCACTCCTACCATCATTCAATTTTATGAGGTTTTCACTGATGTGTTTTTTTGTAATACCTCTCAAAAGAGAGGTACAATATACTATATATCTAGATCCTGAATACTTATTAATATCCATTCCCCTTATAAGATGTCTACTACTCTATTACAAGAGTTTAAGATGTATCTGGAAGGTTGAGAAGCTATGTGTTTTATACTACCTAGTACTTAACCCTGGGGATTGTCAATTATTTTTGGTAAAAATGTTGGATGGAACCATTAGTTTATTCATGGATTAACCAAATTTGAATCAACAAAAAATTAAATGTCATCATCCCTTACCTCACATAGTTCATATTTTTCCCAAACTAATAGGAGTGAGGGTATTATCAGTGATCGACCTGATATTGGGTTATCATCATGTTTGATGCAATCCTTAATATATTCCACATACAACTTTTCATAGTTGGAAAGACTTTTATGAGTACCATGTTATTTCATTCGGTAATAAAAAATGGTTTCTATCTTCATGGATTTCATAAATAAGTTCTTATATCGCTATCTAAATTCCTTTTTGGTTGTATTCTTATATGATATCTTAATATATTCACATAATAAAAGAGACCATCTAAATATATTGAGATCATTTTCAATACACTAATAGAGAACCACCTATATTCTAATACCATTCAATGTCACTTTTGGATCGAAAAGGTTTACTTCATGGGTTATATTATCTCATAGGTGGGAGTTTCAGTTTACCTAGAGAATGAGAGAGTTATGGTTACCTAGGAACATACCAATAACATCTTTAACATACAATTTTTCTTATTTTTGGTTCATTACAATATGAATTTTATACATGAAATATCATTATTTGAAGTTCCTCATATTGGATTCACTAAAAGGGTTGGATATTTATATGGTACGAATCCTATGAGACATCCTTTGGGATATGAAAGAGAGTTTGACATCATTTTTGATCGTGATTCTTCCAGTTTTAGGAAAAATATATTTAGTCTATTTTGACTCATTTTGTATTAGACTAGGAGTAGTTATGATATAATAATATCAATTTGATGCAAATGGGTCAGCATTGTTGAGGCCCCATGATCATAATTTCTTGACTCACGATCTCAAGTTATCCGTTCATGTAGACATATTGCATTAATGGATGCATTACATATTAGGAGACTCGTTTTGTGTTTTCAGGCCAAAAAGACCTCAATTATATCTTAATGCAATGAAACTGGAATCAAAGGCAGCAATTATGTGTTCAATATCTATTTTAATTTTACATTGAGCTAGCCTATATAGCTAGGAAGGGAAATTATGTTGATAATGCTCTGAGGAGGAGGACTCATACACATGTAGTTCAAGAGGCTATTAGTCAGTGACATCTTATGGATTTGTTTTATGAGATACATATAGAGGTAAAGAACCATCATGGATAGTTAGTAGTTTCATCACTATTAGTGAAATATTCAATTTTTAATAGTATCAAGATGGGGATGTTTTCATATAATTTGGGATTGGTCCAATAATGAGTACTTATAATGAGTAACCACCTCTAGATTGGAATATATATGATAGATAAATAATATGTATACATGGGAGTATTTGGGTTCCCACAGATATGAGAGGTTAGATGTTGTGAGTTTCACATGCTTCTTAGTGTGAAGTTCACCCTGGTATATCTAATACGTATCATTATATGCACCAAAATTATTGGTGGGTAGGGTTCAAACATTACATATCGGGTTTTATAACTTGGTGTTCCATCTTTTAGCAAGTGAATGTTTAGAACCAGTGACATACTGGCTGGTTACATCCATTACTAGCCCCGCAATGGAAATTGTAGGATGTTATGATTTATTTTTTCCTCACTTTACTATGGTCTCTCTAAGTTAGCAATGATTTTTGGGTAGTCATGTATTGACTGATTAATGTAGCCCAATTAATTCTTTTCTGGGAGACATTGTAATTGGATGAGTTGGGAAGGTTTCATGTTTATAAGATCATAAAAATGCATGTGGTACATCATAATATCATTTCAGATATAGACACTTCATTCAATTTGAGTTTCTAGTAGGGATTATATAAATCTATGTGTATGTAACTACTTCTTATAATATATTTTCACCCATAGACTGATGTCAAGTTGGAACAAGATAAAAATGTGTTAGAGTACATGATCCCTACATGAGTCCTTGATTTTGGGGATTCTTAGGAGAACCATATCCCTCTATTTTAGTTTTCCTATAATAATAATTATCATGAAATGATATAGATGGATCCTTATAAGGCTCGGTATGGTTGGTCATTATTTTCACCCTTGTGATTGTTAGAGGATAGGTAGGCAGTACTTATAAAACCCCAAGTAAATAAAGAATATGACATTTTTATATTTATCCCTATTTTTGAATAAAATGTTAATATTAATTTAAAGGGAATTCTATGATCGATGGCTTATCCAATACGCAACAACGAGTTCCTTTGAAATCTTACGTTGCACTCTAATAATAAAATAATTTTATTTTAAATGGTAGTTAACACGTAACCGTTGTAATGAAGGGAATGAACAGAACTAACTACAAAATTATTATATATGTTTGTCAAATATTTTTACTTTTTAAAATAAATGTTAGAAGATTAAAAATATGAATGAATCCAATCTTAAGCATAAACATTCTAATATTCTTTAAAAGGTCGATTAACTGACTTTTGATGGTGAACCTCTTTTAAATACATTTCTTTTGACAATTTTTTGTATTATATTTGACAAAATAAAATTATTCTTTAGAATCAGGTCATCAAAATTTACTTTGTGTAATTTTTTGGTATTTTTCCAATAATGTTCATTTTTTAATGAATAGTGAAAAATGTTGTATTTGAATTCAAAAAATATTTTTAATATAATTTATTTATATGATTAGATTATCTTTTGAATTGGTTTTAAAGGTAAATTAGAATATTTTTTACCATTTAATCCAATAGTGGTCATTGGAATTAATTTCTCTTTGAAATTGGACTTAAACTAGTGTCAATCTTTTAATATATATTGTTTCATAAAAACACGCAATTTGTTCTGACAGTGGGAATTAATTATTAAATTAATTAATGTAACTTATAAGTTTTTAATTTTATAAAATATAAATCACTTTTTAATTCAGAATATCAAATATAGATTAGGGTGAATTTTTGCTATTTTTCTGAAAAACTTCAATTTTTGATGAATAGTGAAACCACTAAGTGGTAGTTTAAAAACTTATTTTTCTTTTAAATGAAACTTTACCACTTCTGTGATTTGATTTTAAAAAATCTGACATACATGGTTGTCATTAGGAAGTAAATTTTTGTTCAATTAGATTAAAATACTTTTTTGGTGAATATTACCTTTTTATTAATCGCGAGTAGAGGTAATTAGTGTATATTTTGGTAAGGATAATGTTATAATAATATGAAACGACCTTGACACATGTCCTACCCTTATTTGATGAGTCATGGCCGACCAAGAAAATCCATGGGTCAACTTGGGGACCCCATGGATCCACTTTGGTTGGAAAATGACATTAATAACTTTTTATTTAAAGTTAAAATTAAAATGTCACAAACAAGTATTGTTTTACTAAAAATATTTTTACATGGGGTTATACAAGTCATATTTTTTACTATAAATATTAATTAAAAATATAAAAATATTTCCTAAATCATGATATTTTTTTATAATTTTTAGACATTAAATAAATTATTTTATTTATGACACCGTGATGATGTAGTGATTACCACATAAAGGAACGATTTAAATAAAAGGAGAAGATAGGGTGAAATATAAGTCTTAAACTAGTCAAAATATTATTGGATGGGTAGATTTCGAAACCTTATCACCTTATCCTCTAAATATAGTATTTTGGGACCTTTAAAATATGAAAATCGTTTTATCATATTGTTACTTTTCATGATTTTCCAAGAGTGCCCCTCCTCCCCTCTTATAAAAGGACCGCAACTCTACCACCTTAACCACACCTCTCAAGCCATTGTCTTGGCCAACCCTTGCCTATTTTGTCTCTCCACATCCCCCTATTACTCCTAGAAGTCTCACTTTGTGCAGAAGTCTTTCCAAGGAATCCTTTGACCTCAAATCAAAACAAGTTACCCAATTTAAAGGTAAAGTCTTCCCTAGTGTTCTTTTGTATTATTTTTCTCCTCCAACCCCCTAATTTTTTTTATTACATTCTTTTGTAACAAAAACAGTATCTTAAATATACTTGGATGTTTTTATAAGAAGGATTCGAGATACACTTACACACACATCAGTCTAATGGTTAAAGAACATACTATTTCTATGGATGTAAAATTACTGCCTCACGAAACGATGATTATTCAATATTCTTTTAACACCAATAAATGTGTCCATTATGATGTAACTATATTTTATATATGATATATATGGTATTTATGTTTACTATATGCTTATTTATTTTATATTTAAAACATACCTTTATTCTTTGCATGTTGTGAAAATGCGATAATTTCATATGAGGAAGTGTGGACTACCGCCCCCTCAAGGGATGTGACTCGTTCATGCAAAACATGGAATGTATAAAGAATGAAATTAATGAACATATGTGACCTATATAACATATATATTATACTGGAATTATAATACATGTATCTCATTTATTTCTAATTCCATTAATATGACAAAGAAATGAAAGTAGCGTCCATGTGTACGTACGACTTACCGTCTCCATGAACGGTAGATTTCATTTCTTATCTCCAAATGTTATGTACTATTTTAAGTACATATATATAATTGATATATATTTCATATATTATATATAAATGATGGATATCATTCTGGAACTATATTATATATATCTCTATTTTAGCTTTTATTCCATTAATATGACAAAAAAATGAAAGTAGCGTTCATGCGTACATACGGCCTACCGTCTCCATGAACAATGCTTTTCATTTTTTATATTCAAATGATATGGAATAGTATAAAATGAATATTTACTGGATTTATATGATATTTGAATCATTAATACTATTCTGGAAATGATTTACTTATAACTACATGGACAATCATTTTCAAACAAGTTCATTTTTGACTCATGTACCAAACATCGGCAAAAACATCTGATATGAACTAAAATTATTAAACCATTACTATAACATTATAATATGTGATATTAACTGAATAATAATATTTAAAGCAGGTCCTTAATAAATTATAAATTTAAAAAAGTTTATTATTCATGAATATAAAGAAACCAACAAGACATGTCGGATTTGAGGTAAGGGATCCTACCCCTCTCTTTCTTTTTATGTTCACTATTTTATGTCATTCCTTTTAAGATATTATTTATTATGATTGGGATGTTATTTTATATTAATATTACTATACTTTTTATGTTCATATGATGAGATAACATATTTTCTCTCATCAATCCATTTTGGATGTTTTGATTAGCACCGTTAGGCTGCCGAATTTTTTTAAGAGATCCAACCTCTCTATTTCTTCTTAAGTACTCTCCTTTTTGTCACTTCTTTTAATCTCATATTTGTTATGTTTGGGGATGTTATTTTATATTACTATTACTGTAAAGTTTATGTTAATATGATGATATGCACTATTTGATCTCATCAATCCATTTTTGGAAGTTTTAAGTGGTGTTGTTAGGCTGCCGAGTTTTCATAAGGGATTTTTCATCTCACTTTTATTCCCGTGAGATTTATGCTACATTTTCCACCATTTCCTTTTATTTTTAAATGTAATGCCCATTATTATACTCTTTGTGTAATATAATTTCGTTTCTGAGTATTTACATCAATGTGGTATTGTTCTTCTTTCATGGGGTGTATGTTTCGAAAGGTACCCAAGTCAGTAAGGGAACCTTTTACCCTCCTCTTTTTAAAAGACATATTTTGTTGGGTATTTTAATTTACATATTGTAATGTTGAGATATGTTACTATATATACTTATTGATTTAAATTTTATTTCTAAGTGATGAGATACCTTTTTATCTCTCATCAACTAATTTTCTAAATTTTGATGTGACGCTGTTAGGCTATCAAATATTTGCAAGGGAACTTCTTAACCCAATTTTGATTCTTTGGGATAAACATGTACTCCTTGAATATATCATTCTACGAATATGTGTGAATTAAATATGATTGTTTTACACTTAATATTCACTTATATATGGTGTATTCGTTTGTCACACATAATTATGTAATTGATTTATCCTTAATCCAAGGATACCATCTTTTTAAGGGAATTTGTCTCAATCTCATTTCATTGAGGCATATATTGTTATAATACAATACTTTCTTTTATATGGTGTATAGAACCCTTTGACTTTTACTTTTATACAAGAGGAATCTTTTCTATATGAAGCGTTTTACAAAATGACAAAAATGAATGTTTCTTTTAACATGTGCGGTGAAAATGACCTTTTCCGCCGCCTTGAGTATTATTTGGACTTTGCCTTCCTCAAAAAGCGGTAATGTTTATAAAATTAAATAAATACCATATACTCTTTTATATATTTTGGTATTGAAAATGGTTTTTATAATGTATTTTTCATATCAATATATTTTAGTGATATATTGTGATCGAAATGTGGAAATGTTTTCTTTCCATTATATTTGTTTTATGTATTATGATTTTATTATGGTACTTGGACATTTGACGGGTGGTTATGTGATAAACCATATGACGGGTGGTGCCGTGAATATCAAGACAGGTGGTTACGTCATAACCTCCAATACATTGGGTATGGAAGTCGCCCGTATGGCTATTCCATTAAGTGATATGTGTGGAAGTCGATCGTATGGTTGTTCCATTTATGTATGTTTATGTCCCAAGTTACCTTTATATGTTATGTATATGGGTTTTATGGTAATATTTTGGTTACAAAAGGGTACGTAATGATCTTTTATTCATTGAAGAGTTTATACTACTTCATGAAGGTGAAAAGTATTACTTTGATAAAGTACTCATGGTTTACTTGTTGTTTTGAAAAACTAACAGTTTTCCTTCTTTGTGTATCCCTTACTGAGCTTTTTATGTTCACCCCAAGTTTTTTTTGAAATGTTTTTCCTAGGACTTAATGTAAAATATGGTCATGGATGGGAACAAGGAAATGTATTGCTATCTAAAACATGGAAGTAGACAAGTTTCTTTATAAGAGTTTTTATTTTATGGAAACATAGTAGAAGTGTATACTTTTTAATCTTTTGAGATGTAATAGTTACGTCCTAATTCTCTAAAACTCTAAACCTGAAAAGATCCTCTATGTGAATTATTCATTTAATTCAATAATAAGTAATGTTTAAGGTTGGGTCCTTATAGTTGGTATCAAAGGTTGGTTTAGATAACATTAGAGGTTAGAGTGTTAAGTGAAAAGTTGTGTAAAACCACTATGGTTATTATATTAGATAGAGTAATTGTTATTTTTGAAGGTTTGAATGAGTTTAGATAACTTTGATAAGTATATCTTAGTGTTTATCTTTCTCTTTAATACATAATGATTTTGTTGATATACTCACACTGACATTTTTTGTATTAGTAAATGGATGGATCTAGCAGGAACCAAAGTGACAATGGGTTTGAAGGAAACTGTGGTGGTTCTCTAATTAAGAGACTGGATGAAATGGGGGATTCAATGAGGAATCCTATGGTTATTCTAAACCAACTATCAAGGAGTCATGATCAACCACTTGAACCTTGGTGAGTTCCCTAATGCATCATGTACGAGAGAACCAACTTGATGTAGAAGTTTAGGTAATAATTAAAAAGGTAACCATTAGGGTTTATATGATCCTTACTTTTGAGGTAATTATGGGTTACTATACGTTATGATGGAATATGAACGACATGAGATAAACCTGAGGTTAAATTATGTTATAGTTATTTTTGATGATTTTATCTCAATTTGGGGAATGTTTTAAGAATTATATTGTTTCGTAAAAAGGACAACACACAGACCGTGTGACAACCTGTCGTGTCGGACAAAGCTATGGGAATCGAACCCACAACCAAAGTGGGACTGGTATTTATCACCTACTACTGGACTATGTGATGTCCCAGGTTAGTTTGACAAATTCTTTTTAGTTATATGATCTTATGAATCTATAATAAGTTTATTTTAGGTAATCTATGGAAATTATTAACCTATCATGAAGGATATGTTATTAGGTTAATTACTTTTCAATATGAGACTTTTTGAGCAATTGATGTTATTTAGAGATAAGTGTTAGTTTGTACCTTGGAAGACTATGTGACTAAATCCTTAAAATATTTGGTTTTCAATCTTAGTTTGGTTTACATTGAAGAATTTTATGGACAAATTGTTTATCTAATGGTCCTCGTTGAACTTTGGGTTTTGTTGGACAAATTTTGGAGATTAAGAATATATTTTCTTTTTATAAAGTGGTTATCCTTTTCTAGATTATCTGATCTTGTTCTAACAATTTTGGTTTTGGTACGGGTCTAAAGACATGGGAAATATATAGTTCTCTTTTGTGGATTATGAGATTCTCTAGAAGTTTATTATAGTACTCTTAATGTGAAAACTTTTTCCTAAATACTCATCATTTGGGGAAAGTATGAGTTTGTGTAAGAAATCTAGTAAAATTTGAAAGTCAACATGACAAGTAAGTATGATTCCTTAAGATCTAAAATAACTTCCTCAATGAAAAGTAACTTAAAACAAAAATGTTTTCTATTAACTTTTCCAACTAGGGAAGAAAATACTGTTTAACCCAACACAAGTTTGTGATTTTCTTATGGTTAACTTTTTCCTAAACATGTTTTCTATCACTCTCCCTCAGAACACGACCCTTTGCTTTTTATTCCATATCCATGTTTTCCTACATGGAATCCTAGTATGGGTTAACTTGAGTGACCTCTGTATTTCTCTTTCTTTTAAAGTGATTGTTTTACCGACTCTTGTTCCGATGTGGGACTTTCAATGAAGTTTCCGATCCCAATTTTAAAATTGCGAGGACGCAATTCCCAAAAGGGGGGAAGGATGTAACACCGCAGGTAAATAAAGAATATGAAGTTTTATATTTATCTCTATTTTTGATTAAAATTTTCGTATTAATTTAAAGGGAACTCTATGATCGATGGCTTACCTAATACGCAACAATGAGTTCCTTTGAAATCTTACGTTGCACTCTAATAATAAAATAATTTTATTTTAAATGGTAGTTAACACCAAGCCATTGTAATGACAGGAATGAACAAAACTAACTACAAAATGATTATATATGTTTGTGATATATTTTTTCTTTTTACAATTAATGTTATAGGATTAAAAATGCGAATGAATCCAATTTTAATCGTAAACATTCTAATATTCTTTAAAAGGTCGATTAATCGCCTTTTGTTGGAGAACCTATTTTAAATCCATTTTTTGACAATTTTATGTGTTATATTTGACAAAATAAAATTCTTCTTTAGAATCGGGACATCAAAATTTACTTTGTGTAAATATTTGGTATTTTTCGGATAAAGGTCATTTTTTAATGAATAGTGAAAAATGTTGTATTTTAATTCAAAACCTCTTTTTAATATAATTTATTTATACGATTAGATTATATTTTTAATTGGTTTTAAAGTGAAATTATAATATATTTTTACCATTTAATCCAATAGTTGTCATTGGAATTAATTTCACTTTGAAATTGGACTTAAACTAGTGTCAATGTTTTGATATATATTGTGTCATAAAAAGACGCTATTTGTTCTGACATCGAGAATTAATTATTAAATTATTTAATGTAACTTATATGTTTTAAATTTTGTAAAATAGAAATCATTTTTGAATTCGGAATATCAAATATATCATAGGGTGAATTTTTGGAATTTTTCTGAAAAACATCAATTTTTGATGAATAGTGAAACCACTAAGTGGTAGTTTAAAAACTGATTTTTCGTTTAAATGAAACTTTACCACTTCTGTGATTTTATTTTAAAAAATTCGACATACATGGTTGTCATTAGGAAGTAAAATTTGGTTCAATGAGATTAAAATAATTTTTTGGTGAATAGTAACTTTTTATTAATCGCGATTAGAGGTAATTAGTGTAATTTAAGGTAAAGATAATGTTATAATAATATGAAATGACCTTGAAACATGTCCTACCCTTATTGGATGAGTCATGACCGACCTAGCCAATCCATGGGTCCACTTGGGGACCCCATAGAGCCACTTTGGTTGGAAAATTACATTAATAACTTTTCATTTAATGTTAAAATTAAAATGTCACAAACATGTATTGTTTTACTAAAAAAAAATTTACATAGGGTTATACAAGTCATATTTTTCACTATAAATATTCATTAGAAATCTAAAAATATTTCCTACATCATGATATTTTTTTTATAATTTTTATACATTATATAAATTATTTTATTTATGACACCGTGATGATGCAGTGATTAAATCATTAATGAACGATTTAAATAAAAGGAGAAGATAGGGTGAAATATAAGTATTACACTTGTCACAATCCAATTGTATTGGTGTATTTCGAAACATTATCACCTTATCCTAGAAATATATTATTTTGGGACCTTTAAAATCCAAAAATAATTTTATAATAATGTTACTTTTCAAGACATTCCAAGAGTGCCTCTCCTCTCCTCTTATAAAAGACCCACGCCTCTACCACCTTACCCACACCTCTCAAGCATTTGTCTCAGCCAAACCCTGACCATTTTTTCTCTCCAAATCTCTCTATTACTTCTAGAAGCCTCTCATTGGGAAAAAGTCTTTCCAAGGAAGCCATTGTGCTCAAATCAAAAAGAGTTACCCGATTTAAAGGCAAAGTCTTACCTAGTGTTCCTTTGTTTTATTTTTCTTCTCCAACCCCCTAAATTTTTTTATTTCTTTATTTTGTAACAACACCAGTATCTCAAATATACTTGGATGTTTTTATAAGAAGGATTATAGTTACACATACACACAAATCCATTTAATGGTTAAATAACATATCGTTTCTGTGGATGGCGAATTACTGCCTCACGAAACGATGATTGTTCAATATTCTTTTAATACCATTAAATGTGGACATTATGATGTCACTGTATTTTATATATGATATATATGGTATTTATATTAACTATATGCTTCTTTATTTTATATTTAAAACATACCTTTATTCTTTTCATGTTGTGCAAATGCGATAATTTCATATGAGGAAGTGTGGACTTCCGCCCCCTCAAATGATGTGACTGATTCAGGAAATACATGGAGTGTATAAATAATGAAATTAATGAAAATATGTGACCTATATAAAATATATATTATACTTAAATTATAATATATATATATATATCTCATTTATTTCTAATTCCATTAATATGAAAAAGAAATGAAAGTAGCGTTCATGCGTACGTACGGCTTACCGTCTCCATGAACGGTACATTTCATTTCTTATCTCCAAATGTTATCTACTATTATAAGTACATATATATAATGGATATATATGTCATATATTACATATAAATGATGATTATAATTTTGGAACTATATTATATATATCTATTATTTATCTTTAATTCCATTAATATGACAAAAAAAATGAAAGTAGCATTCATGCGTACGTACGGCCTACCGTATCCATGAATAGTGACTTTCATTTTTTATCTCCAAATGTTATAGAATTGTATAAAATGAATTTTTAATTGATATATATGATATTTTAATCATTAATACTATTCTGGAAATGATTTACTTATAACTACATGGACAATCATTTTCAAACAAGTTCATTTTTGACTCATGTAACAAACCTCGACAAAAACGTCTAATATGAAAAAACATTATTAAACCATTATTATAAAATTATAATATGTGATATTAACTGAATAATAATCTTTAAAGGAGTTCCTTAAGAAATTATATATTGACCAAATTTTATTATTCAGGAATATAAAGAAACGAACAAGACAAGTCAGACTTAAGGTAAGGGATCCTACCCCTCTCTTTCTTTTTTATGTACACTCTTTTATGCCATTAATTTTAAGCTCATCTTTCTTATTATTGGGAAGTTATTTTATATTACTCTTACTGTAATTTTTATGTTCATATGATGAGATACCCTATTTTCTCTCATCAATCCAGTTTGGATGCTTTGATTGGCACCGTTAGGCTGTCGAATTTTCGTAAGAGATCCAACCTCTCTCTTTCTTTTTAAGTACTCTCCTTTATGTCACTTATTTTAAGATCCTATTTGTTATGTTGGGGTATGTTCGTTTATATTTTTATTTTGGAAAATTTTATTTTAATATGATGAGAGACCCTATTTGATATCATCAATCCATTTTTGGAAGTTTTAAGTGGCGTCGTTAGGCTACTGAGTTTTTTTAAGGGATTTTTCATCTCACTTTTATTCCCATGAGATTTATGCTAATTTTTCCACCATTTCCTTTGATTGTTATATGTACTACCCATTATTCTACTCTTTGGTTAATATACTTTCTTCTATGGGTATTTACATCAATGTTGTATTGTCCTTCTTTCATAGGGTGTATGTTTCGAAAGATACCCAAGTCGGTAAGGGAACCTTTCCACCTCCTCTTTTTAAAAGAATTCTTTTTTTGGGTATTTTAATTTACATATTGTAATGTTGGGATATGTTATTCTATATCTTTATTGATTTAAATTATATTTCCAAGTTATGAGATACCTTTTTATCTCTCATCAACTCATTTTCTGAATTTTGAAGTGACGTTGTTAGGCTGTCAAATTTTTGCAAGGGAACGTCTTAAACCAATTTTGATTCTTTGGGATAAACTTTTACTCCTTGAATATGTCATTCTATGAATATGTGTGAATTACCTCTGAATGTTTTACACTTAATATCCACTTATATTTGGTGTATTCGTTTGTCACACATAATTATGTAATTGATTTATCCTTAATCCAAGGATACCATCTTTGTAAGGGACTTCGCCTCAATCTCCTTTCATTGAGTCATATATTGTTCTAATACAAGACTTTATTTTATACGGTGTATAAACCCCTTTGTCTTTTACTTTTATACAAAAGGAAACTTTTCTATATGAAGCATTTTACAAAATGACAAAAAGGAATGTTTCTTTTAACGTGCGCGGTGACAACGACCTTTTCCGCCGCCGCCTGTATTATTTGGACTTTGGATTCCTCAAAAAGCCTTAATTTTTTTAAATGTAAATAAATACCATATACTCTTTTATGTATTTTGGTATTGAAAATGGTTTTTATAATGGATTTTTCAGGTCAATATATTTTTGTGATATATAGTGATCGAAATGTGGAAATTTTTTCATTCCATTATATTTGTATTATGTCTTATGATTTTATAATGGCACTTGGACATCTGATAGGTGGTTATGTGATAAACCATATGACGGGTGGTTCCGTGAATACCAGGATGGGTGGTTACGTTATATCCTCTAGTGTATTGGGTATGGAAGTCGGCCGTATCGCTATTCCATTAAGTGATATGTGTGGAAGTAGACCGTATTGTTATTCCATTTAAGTATGTTAATGTCCCAAGTTACCTTTATATGTTCTGTATATGGGTTTTATGGTAATATTTTTGTTACAAAAGGGTATGTAATGATCTTTTATTCATTGAAGAGTTTATAATAATTCATAAAGGTGAAAAGTATTACTTTGATAAAGTACTCATGGTTTACTTGTTGTTTTGAAAAACTAACAGTTTTCCTTCTGTGTGTTTCCCTTACTGAGATTTTTATGCTCACCTGATGTTTTTTTGAAATTTTTTTCACCGGACATAATTTGGAATAGGGTCAAGGATGGGAATAAGGAAACGTCATACTATGTAAAACATGGAACTAGAAAATTTTCTGTTTAAGAGTTTTTAATTTATAGAAACTTAGTAGAAGTGTCTACTTGTAATCTTTTGAGATGTAATTGTTACGTCCTAATTCTCTAAAATACTAAACCTGAAAAGATCCTCTATGTAAATTATTCATTTAATTCAATAATAAGTAATTTTTAAGGATGGGTCATTATAGTACTATTGGGTCCTCATCTCATTTAAGATACTTCAGAGCTGGTTAAATTGATCAGGAATTGTATGTCTATAACATAGTTTATAAATAAACATTAGGATGATCACCATATAAGACATATGGATTTGGAGGTTGGGGATAATTTTTCTAACAGATATCACCCAGACATGGGAATATAAAGATATATAGTAAAGGGAAGATGTTGCTTCACTTTATCGAGTTGTTTCAAATCATATAGAGTGTCATTATGGTAGCCTATCAGTTTCTATTATCTCATATGGATCATTTCATTCATTAATTATTCTATATTTAATATCTTCATCATTATCATGATGAACCATCTCATAGTTGTTATCATGGGGATGTTGATCTAGATGTGGATGATTCTTATAAGGAGTATCCTATGTGAATCATTAACCGAAATAAAAAAGGTTCTCCAAGGATGGTCTATCACATTATTATGGGTGTTATGGAAGCACAATGAGGTATAATATGAGACTTTGGAGCATGATGATGATGTACATGCTATGTGGATAAAGATATTCTCTAATAGCATTATACCACCCTTAGAAGAGACATCAGGGATGAGTTACTTTAAGGGGGGACATTTTAAGCAACTTGTTATTGTGTAAGGTATATATCCTATAATTTTTGGTGTAGTTATTTTTCTTTTACCAATTATGGATTCCTAATGATTTCATAGATTTTTTGTGGGGTTGCTAGGTCTTGTGCAATATTTGGAACTCCAAATTACGGAGAAAAGAACTAGGTCACATGGTCAGTAGTAATTCTGTGATCTAGTCTACAAGGTTACTCATAATTATATTGGGTATTTTCATAGGGGAAATAAGGGGTCCATTATTCTACCTAACCATACATCTAGGGTATAATGACTAAGTGGATATCTCAAAAACTTTTAGAAGAGTGTTGTATCATTTTTTTCACATGGTTAGTACAACTAGACCAAAAAACTATGTGGGGTCCCATATTAAATAGTGGGAGGTGCACAGTGGGAGCATGGTTTATCCAACCATATAGACAAAACCGAAAACCCTTATATTTTGGGTAAATTTTCATTTTTTTCATTAAAAACCTATTAATTTTAACCCTCCATATTATTTCTTAATTCTAGTGGCATGAGTGCTCGTTATTCACACTGGAGATCCCACCATTATCTAACCAAGTATTCTTGATAACTCTTCCGTATAAATTATGATTGAGATTATGTTTATCTCTTTATATTCTTATATGTATGTGATTCAATACCTTTCTTCATTTTAGAAGTATTATTTGTATCAAATATGAAATTTTTGTGTAAGTTAATTTTCCCTATTTTCTAGCATTGATTTGTTCTTCTATTTTCTCCCAATCCAGGACAAAAAAAGTATACTATTATACAAGGAGAGTATATTAAGAATAAGGTAGGTGGTATAGTTCCTATCCCTCAGGTCATAACTTTTAAAAGATCCATTGTTTCTTTACAATGTTTATTTTCCATGAATTTATCTAAATTACACTTAAATCATGTTTAATTGAATGTATTTAATAGAATTTTTAAATAAATCCCTTATTTGGGATGAGATAAGTCCAAAAATCGATTTTCACCATTCTAGGTGTACCGATGAATTTTATATGATATTATTAAATATATAAATGGCCAAAAAATATTCTAAATGGTTTTGGAAAGAATCTATGTTTCTAAAATTATAATGATCCAAAAATGAATTTTAGTTGTACGACAACATCATGTGATTAAATGGAACAATGGTTATTCCTTATATACTATTAAATTTTATTTAATTATGAGCTATATAATTTCAATTCCATTTTAAAAAATGATGCCTTAGGCATGTATCACTTCCTCCATCCATTATTAAGTGAGATCATCAATACAGAGTAATTTTATATTGGTTATCTGTTATCTTTTATATATGAATTTTTTAATTATCACTATTTATGTATGGTCATATACGCCATTTATAAATTTCATTCCGGTATGGAGTCCCTTAGTATATGTGATACGACCACGGAGAAAAATTATAAATACGATACATGCTTGACATCCCATTGTATATGTGATATTGGGATGATTACTATATAATGTGATACCATATCATGACGTCCCATACATTGATATATAGGCATGATGACCCATGTTGTTATATAATGTCTTGACGACCCTTAATATTATACTGGACATAGAGTTATCAATTCATATGATATAAGCATGGTAACCCAATGATTATGATACTAGGAATGGTGACCCTCACTAATATGATCCAATATAGGAATGAAGTTCTTTGTGATATAATTTATCCATCATAAATCTTGTGATATAATATTGGGAATGATGTACCTTACTGCTGTGATAGAGGGCATGGAGTCCCCATACTATGTGATAATGGGAATGGAGTCCTTTGATACTTATTATACTCATGTTACAACTTATGGGTGTCTGAGTTAGGCCTCAGGTCCATGCTCGGGGAATTATCCACATATAGGGTTGTATACAAAACTACATATACAGTAAATATATATTTATACACATGGTTATTTGTTCATTGATTTCAGAATGAAGCTAAATCAGTTACAATATTCCTCACGTACTTCGGAAACCAGTGTGGCCCATTTATAGATTTCATTGCTACTTATTATATTTACACACTAACAAACCATATTAACTAATAGGGTGTTTATTGAATTAATTTATGGTGGTATATTGAGTGTATCACACATCGTAACCAAGATGTCGATGGTACCGAAGAATACTATATGCTTGTAGGTGTAGATTGGGGGAAGAACCATTTTATGTATGTGTGACATCCTTGACGGGAAAGGATGGGAGATTGGTACCATATGACTATGATGGATATTGGGATTCTTGGATTTATTTTTCCCTTTGTTTCCTTCTATATATCATGTACCATAGTGATTTCATGCTACTATGTATACACATTTTCCGTATTTAGTTGATTCGCGGAATCATTATATTTTTTATATGAATCTGTTAATTATTATTGATTTTTATTTTGTGCATGGATATTTTATCATTATTCCTATTTTGTTTCCAATTTTCTATTCTCCTTATTTTTATCTATATATATATATATATTATATTCTTGTGATACTCTAATCAAAGGTCATAGTATCCTTATGGAAACACCCCAGGCCCTCAAAACTAGTCAGAATCCTCTAGTGAAAGGATGCATGCTTGAGGTAATGTGGCCCAACTGCTTGGGGAACCTTTCAGTTTCATCCTGTTTGGGACAGCACAATTATGGATATCAATTCCCCATGATAAAGCAATATGCTCCTAGGGGGGGCATTTTTAGAAACCTTGCAAATAGGAATATAAATAGTTCATTATTGGTCTAGTGCTATTTTCATATATTCCACATAGTTTATTGAACAATATGGATAACCAATTAGACTATGAAATATGTGTTTTTATTGGAAATAGGTGGTTGACCAGTTGATGTTGGGATATGAAAACCAGCTATCCAAACCTAATTTCTCATTAAAGTTTAAATTTTTATATTTTCCCCTATTTAGAATATATCAATCTCACTTAATTTTCAACCCCATTTCACTCGTAGTATCCCAGGATTAAAACCAATCCTCTTTTTCTCTTCCATGGAAGTAAATCCTTTGATTCCATTGCATTTGAACTTTAAATTTTTATGATTCAATGCCCTGGGTAAGTTAATCAGTGTATTTACTTCTATATATTGGAAAAATAACTCTTTGATTTTCTCAGTTCTCCTTCGACACATGATCCATTTTTGGGTGTTCACGTCATTTATTGTTATAACTCTTTTAAAATTATTCAACAGTTATAGTTGGATTGTTGGTTATCGAAAATAATAATGTAGGTCTTCAATACAATATTTTCCATAGCATTTAAACATTTCATGTGTATATTGGGTATTTTTTTGTTCCATCATTCTTCATATTCATTCATTTATTAGTTAATATATACTGGTAATTTAAATTATGTGTAAGACACCTCACAAATCTCATTGGTTTTTTTGCTGACTATGAGATCGGTCTTATGACCACCCAATGGGTGTTTCAATTACTTAAAGGAGGAATAATTAAATTATAAATATTTGGATTAGGGGTTTATGGAATCAAAACATTCTATCATATTAATTTTAATGTTAAAATTCTCTAAGGGGATATTTATCTCAACATGAAAATAAATGTGTTATGATGTGATAAAGATAAGATATGTAAGTTTTTAATGGGTATTGTGTGGGTTGATAAATGGTTCTAAATTTTTTATTATTATTATGTGAATGAATAGTGAAATATTTTAATTTTAATTTTTTTAAATGGGTTAAATATGGTAGACCATGGGAAGGATGAATTTTGGGAAAATATGAACCCTTATTGTCATAGTGTGTTAAAAGACCATGTTATATTTGTCCTTGGAAATTGGATATTGATGAAATAGTTAGATTCATTGGACATGAAATGTCGCACCAATGGGTATGGATGTTGATCATGACACCCAAAATCCTATATTTATGATGGTTGTACATTCTTCACCACATCCTATGATTATATTGTTAGGAAAGGTACCCCATATCCCTAGGTTGGTTGTCGACATGATGATTTTGGTAAAAAATGTATTTGAAATGGTTTAGGTTCTTGGATTTAAGATTATTGGTAACTAAATTTTAAGAGTTTAATAAAATCCCCTTTTTTTAATTTTTTAACCATAGGGTTTGTGGATCAGACCTCTATCATTGGTAAATTAAGGTTTTTCTGGTTCATTTGTCCTAGTGGAACATGAGGTTAATGAAGTTATTGGATAAATGATTAATTTGAAAGATGTTTCCATTAACCATTATATGAATTATTCATTATACATCTTCATAAATTATTTTCATATTGGATATTTAATTATACAACAGAGGTGGTGGCTTACTAAGTTATACTCACACTTGTATCAGGCTTTCATTGGTTCCTAAGAAGACTTCATGGAAATATGTATAGGTATATGAAAAGTCATAGTGATAGATGTATGATTTAGAACATGTGATGGAGCATGGATGTGGGGATTATGCATGATTATATTCCATATTTTGGGTATTTTTCGTGTGTCTCGATTTTTTTTCTATTGTAAACATGGAACCGTTACATCATTACATCTTTACTAAATTGGTTTGTGGGAACCTTCCTTTTTTGGTAGTTGATATGTGATATGTTATTACTTGTTCATTTTTAGTTATCTTTAATATTTAAAATTATTTACATTATTTCATTGATCTAATAAATTTTCTATATTATCACCATATTTCTCATAAGGTTATCTCTTCTATTGGAAAACATTTATATTATGGGGAGTCTCCCCTGGGTTCATTTATGAAACCAATACTGATACTAGTTGGAGTGTTCCTCATAGGGATGTTATAAAGTGATATCATATGATTGACCCCATTAAATATTTTACTCCGTGGGAATGGTATATAGTAGAGTATGATGCGTCACTTCATCGTAATATTATCGTTCATGGGAGTAGGTAACCCTTGTGTAGGGGGGAACCCAATATTCCAGGGAAGGGAATAATTCTCAAATGCTTCTATTATTACAATTGAATGTAATTTTACCTTGGCTGATATACTAGTTGTGTGATTTTTTTGAGATTTTACTCATTAGATGGTATGGAATGCGATTGTGAATACATGTATCATTTTAGAAAAACTATTATTTATGTAACATGAGTCATATTATAATAACATGAGAAATAATATTGTGGTTTGTTTCAATGAAAATAAAAAATGGGTTATGGTAAATGAAATGATTAAGTTGTTCATTTATTATATTAATGGTATAGTGTCTAAATTAAAATTTTAAATTATTTGAATTAAAAGATTTTAAATTTAATTGATAAAATTCTATTAAATGTGAACATGTAAACATGGAATATTATATAACCCTAACTTGTACTGTGTCCCTAGATAGGGATCATTGGGTGTATTTATAATGTTACAGTTATGTTGATTTGGATAGTTTATGTGGAGTATGTTTTCTATGTCTTGTTGTGACCCATTAATGTGTAACCATTTATCTTATATATTATGTTCCTAAAAATGTGTGTTTGGAATTTTATAGAGATTCCATAGTAATGAAATTTTATTATAGGGAAATATGAGTATATTTTTGAGAATGCACTTATACCAGCTAGGGTAGATCCCCAGTTGATTTTAGTAAATATGGAGGAAATGAAAATATACTATAAATTCAATTTAATTATGTATATTATTGAAATTTATCTAGTTTGTGTTGCTACCAGTATGTTTAATCTGACTAGATAGTTACAGTTACAATAACCACCAATGTTCACTAGATGGGGTCATCCTGAGGAAATAGAGTTCAACATTGAGTATTCCCAGATGATTGTAGACTGTATAGAGAATCTTCAAGAGAGGATTGTTAACTTTTAAAAATAAATTTTGTGTGGTGTAGAGGAGAACTAGTAGGATATAGAGGTTCAGGATGAATAGTTATAGTTAATGACTTAGAAGGAATTAAAGAATGTTTTCTTAGAACAATTTTACCTAGAGACACATATATTGAAAATAGATGTGGGGATTATGTGTTTCACTCAGTAAAATATTCCAGTAATTGAATATGCTATCCAAATCATGGATTTTTAGTTTTTTGACATTAGTAGGATATTATGTATCATGGGGAAACATCTTTCATGATGGACTAAGATGTGAGATCAAGACCTTGGAAAATATTATCGATTTGAATAATTTTAATTAGATAGGGAATCATACTATCATTTATAAGGGGACTGTAAAAGATATATCTAGTGTTTAGCTAGTGGTTTTATCTAGTTTATATGGGGGTACATACTCATAATACATGATGAGTGTTTATGAAAACATCCACAATGGGAGTGGGGGTTGAGTAGTTACTATGGAGTGTTGGCCTCTTAAGGAAGAGATCAAGTGGTTATCTATCATTTTAGAAATCCAAGTCACATGTAACATATGTGTCTTTGAGAACCAATAAAGCGTAGATATTTCACAAGTATGGGTAACATATTGTACATTTACATGTGATTTTGGTATGTTTATAGATATGAAGGGCCTCATGAGATATACAGAACTAATAAGGGATATTCTAAAATGTATCTATATGATAGTTGGAGTTCTACCAGCCATATTGATTAAGCTATATACTAGGATCTATTGTATAGGATTGGCTATATATGTAGAGAAATTTAGTGCATGAGACTTAGAAATGAGCCCAGTGTAGACGGATATTCCATCTTCATATAGTTTAGTCTGTAATCTTGGGATGTGATGTTGGGTCATCAACACATTGAGAAATGATTATTAATGAATTTATACATACTAGTGATTTAATTGATATAATGGTTTCCATATTATATTATATATTCTCGATTAGTAAACGACATAGGTCTAGAATTAGACGTTATGTATGGTGTTTTATACATAAAAATGTTGTTAGATGTGGGATTAGAGGTTATTTGTCACTGTATGGAGTACTCCCTAGATGTTGGTGAGTGAAATATCCATTGGGATCATTTAATTCTTCCTAGAACGTATTTTTATAGGTTTTTTTGCATGGATAGAGGGGTTATATATCGTCTTCACGTTGAATGTTATTATAGATGGGTAACATTCATGTATCCCTAGGGTGAAATTTATGTTCACCATGGATAATGGGATATATAGTAATTCCATGAAGTTCTAGTTCATAATCTGTTAGGGGTGATTACATCCATGCTTATTTACCTTGATAGATGATGAGGGGCTATGGTAATATTTCTTTTCTCCAATAGTAGATCAATTTCTGGATGTTTATCCTTATTATATTTGAGAGTTCTAACACTTTGGAAGTTTGAATATATGATTAACCAGGTATCTGGGGATGAGCCTATTTTTATACCACCATATAGAATTGAACCGGTGGGATGACAATAGAAAAATACATGGCTAGAGGAGTTAGAGTAAAAAGGATCAATTTTTCTATGTATATCACATCAGAGATCTTTGGTTCTATTTTATATGGCGGTTAATCAAATATTTTTGTTATATGTTTATTCCTAAGAGTTTAACAAGAAGAAAATTAATAATGCGTTCCCTATTCCATTTATTGACTACTCTATTGACTAGATGAGGTGTGCCTATGTTTTCATCATTATTTGTTTCAGGCTAGGATATCACTAGCTAAGGCTGAAACCACTATTAATGCCAGAAAATTATTTCAATAGTAGGTAATGATTTTATGTGTTCATAGTGATGTCTTATTGGTATAAAATTTATTTATTTTTCAAATAATTTTTTTAACTGAATCATTACTAATTATTTATATAATTTTGTTGTGGTAGTTGTTGAATACATCATAGTGTACTATTATTCTGTAGAAGATTATCCCAAACATCTTTATATCAACCTAATTACACTGAGATTCCATTGCCAATACACAAATTTAACAAAGTGTCATTTAAATATTAATAATACTGATTTATTAGGTCACATTATCATATAATATTATATAAATATGGATCCTATGAAGGTTCGACATACTGTTTCTTGGTATTAGACTAAGAACGTTTTTTTTTACATTTGAAGATTCTGGGGTATATCTAGTTATTACTGAAGGTTCACCAGATATATTTCACACTTTTGAGTGATTTTCTCAGACCTAACTAAGATGGGTATAATGATTTATTAGTTTTTGGAATGTGAGAATTATTTCTTGGAATTGAAGTATAATTTTACTATATCACTAATTATGATCAAATCAAAAATGTGTAAGAACTATATTCTTTATTATATACATCTAGGACCATGAATGGTACAGTTTTTTGACTAGATATCAATTCATGGGGTGTAGATCATATAATTGGAAGACACATGAATGGAACTGTCTTATGAATGATATCAAGATGGAATCAACTATTCACATATTAATGTGTTCGAGATATTAACAACATGGTGAAATGTTTATGATTTATACTAATCATTAGAAAATAAAACATATCTTTTACTAGTGTGTTCTATATATGTATCTGTGGAAATGTAATAATTATATTAGATCCATTGATTTTGACTAACAATATTTTCTATGAAATGGAAATATTTTTGATAATTATTTGACCCTGAAGACACTAGATCATGCAGTTAATGAGTCCAGTTTTGAGTGGAAGATTAAAGACTTGTTTTCTAGATGTATTTAGGTGTTCAAGAGGGGTAGAAATTGAATATAATCATGTGAATATCCCTTGTACACTCTGTTATATTCTAAATGAGGAGTATAGGATATGAATATATAGAATTAATGACATTGTGGGATAGTATTGATGGTAGAGAGCCACCCCCTGAATGAACTATCAATAACAATGATATTATCAATGTGCATGGTGTTTTTTATATTCCTATGGGAATTTAGGAGGGGTTAATATGTGATTATCATTTCATTAAATGGAATGTGAAACCTAGTTTAAGAAAAACTTACAATGAACATTATGGATAATATTAGAAGCATATAATTAATAATGATATCCCTAGGTTTGTGAAGTAATTCTAAACATTTCAGTACGTGACGTTTAAGCATTAGTGACCTACTACTATATTATTTCCATGGAAAAGATTTTAATGTGTATAAGATGATGTTACCATGGAAATTGATGATTTTTATGACAAAGCCATGAAATAAAAACATGATATGGCTGATTTTTGATTAGTTGGAAAAGGTAGGTTATTTATTTACAATCTTAGAGACCATTGCAGTTAATGAGTTTCGTAATTTTTTTTGGAAGATATAATTACTGTATGAGTTTTCTAATAGTTTTGTATTATATTGATATCCTTGTTTTAACTTAGTATTTTTAAATGGAATTAAATGGATCAAATAACCAAGGTGTTTTTGAGTACAACATACCCCATGTAGATGGATGAGAAAGCTGGGTGTATTATCCTGGTGTTTGGGGAAATATTCAGAGAATGTGTCTTTGGTTTTTTGTGTAACCTAGGGGAAAGTACCATGATTATTTTGATATCACCTATAAAAATAGTTATTTATATTCTATTTATATGGATAAATTCAAGGAACTATACAATAGGCCATCTATATCCCAACTGTTCTAGGTGGAAAACATAGAATCATTGATATTGGGGCCTTGTCTTGTCGCATATTCATCACATCATGTTCTGTTGACTTGGAAGCATATGGATATATCCTATAGTATATATAAATAATAATATTATTGACACTATAAGCCTATTTATTTTAAAATTGGTGATAATGTATTAATTTATGTGTCTAAAACACAAGGTTGACTTTAAATTTGGAAATAGTGTAAGATGGAACCATGGTATTTCAATTCATTCAAGATTTTAGATATGATCATACTGGTAACATATCTATTTTATCACACAAAGTGGTAAAATGATATAAATTATTTGTTTATAATGTCAATATATTTTTAGTATCTCTCTAAACATCATCATGTGATTGATATTATTTAAGTTGATCATATGGATGATGTACCCTTTGTAAAGTATTTGATTTGTATTGTGGATTTTAGTGACAGAACTCTTCAGGTAAATATCATGACTATTTTTCTTAATTTTACCATATCATGGCCATATTTAGTTGGTTCCATGATATTGGTAGTATTATATGAGGACATAGTGTCATAAATATTTACCATATAGGCTTTGTTATGGTGGGGGATGAAACTCATGGATGATCTATTTTATAGTTGGTGGTTGTAAGATCCGGAACATTGTTGAGGTATGTAATCATTTTAATTTTTTATGTAATTAATTTTTCAAATGTTTTATGGTTTTATACCTTTTAATAGGTAATTTCATGGCAGTGTTTGTTGGATTTGAACTTTTAATAGTTGAAACACGGGTTTACAACACACGGTGAATGTTTAGTTAATGATTAGTGCTAACTATGCACTATGCTTGAGAGGAATGGTGTATAGATGAGTATGGTTTTAAAACCCATTAAAGGAGGCATAGAAATCATTATTATTGGGTATTGTTTTGTTTATATAGCTCCATCTTTGTTTTATAATCCGTGTGGGTATCCCAGGATACCATGCTATATGTTTTTTCTTGGACATCGAATGTTGCACGGTTAGCACATGATCTAGCTGACCATACAACCAAACCATGATCCTCATTACAATTGAAAATTTTACAATTATATCTCACATTATTATATACATATAAACCTACTTTATTCCCATTTTTACACACAGTATCGTAGGGTGAAAACCAGAACTATCATCCTCTTCTATGGATGTAAGTCCTTCAATTCTAGGGAGTTTGATGTTAATTTTATTACTACACAAAGCCCCAATAAAGTATTTTATTATATTTCCTTTTTTTATTTATGAAACACTAATGGGTTTTATCTATTCTTAGTTTTCTCATTATAATTTTTTAGGGATTTAAATTTTTTGTATCCATTTTTTCTTTAATAAAAGGTTGGGGTTCCATGAGTGGTTCTCTATATGAATAAGGTAGGTGGTATAAAAATTATTTCCCATAGTCTTGATGTTATTAATTTGAATTTTTTTGTTCTATTTCCCCATAATACAGTTTATTAATTCTTTAATTATGAAAAATATATTGGGAATTTAAATACTGTCTTAAAAACATCACTGATCCCGCGGGGTCCATTGATAACTATTAAACTGGGCTTATGGCTAACAATGCTTGATGATAATTAATTCAAAATATAATAATGTAATTATAATTGGTAGGATATGGAACTTGAATAATTAAATTGAAATATTTTATTACATGGCAGTATTACATGGAATAATGTAAAATTTCGGTTAACTTGATATTATAAGTGTTATGACATGAAAATGGGAGATGATTGTAAATAGTTAAAGGGGTTATGGGAGTGGTTAAATCATTTTCAGAAACATTAAAATATAACGATATATGAATTAGTAGTGAAATATTTTAATTATATAATTGGGATAAATGGGAAAATAATGTAGACCATATAAATATTTAATTATGGGAAAATATGCACCCTAATTTTTATAGTCTACGAAAATGTTATTTATTTTGGACCATGGAAATTGGTTGCAGGTAAAATTGTTGGAGACATTGATTCTAAATCTCCACAACTCTAGGTACAGAAGTTGAAAATTGATTTAGGAATTTCTGACATGATTTTACACATCCTTGGTTTAGTGTGTTGGGAATAAGACTTTGTATTCCTAGTTTTGGTATTGATATGACGAATCTGGCAGAAATGGAGTTGACATGGTGTAGGTACAAGGAATAAATCCACATGTTACCTAAAATATAATTGATTAATAAATACTAGTTTTTATTTAAATTATTTAACCCCAAGGGTTTATGGATTATAATTCTATTGTAAGTTGATTCTGGTTCGTTTTGTTTGGGGTTTCTTGTATAACCTGAGGCCAAAGAGGTTAATTAGTAATTATTTAATGGGAAGCATGTTTTCTTTTATTTTCTTTACTATCAAGAATTATACATCCATATACGCTATTTTTTTAACACTGGATATTTCGTTAAACACCATTGGTGGTGTCCTACTATGTTATACTCACCCCCTAAAAGGGTTGTTAGTGGTACCAAAGAAGATATCATGGTTTCTAATCTATATATGGGAAATTTCCCTATGATAGAGGGATTATTAAGAACCTAGTGTAGATCCTATATTAGAGGATTAGGGTAGATGTTAGAACCCATTTTGCATCTTGTAAGTGTTTCTATCCTTTGGTTTCCTTTTAACACACAACTCTCAAGAGACATTAAATGTTTTCATTATTTTTTTGGAAAATTAATAAGTTTTAGGAATAGATAAATGATATGTTGATACTTATAGATTATAATTTTTTATAATTATTTAATAATATTTATTATTTTGTACATACATTGATAATGAGGGTCTAGTTTCCAAACATTTCACATCAGACCCTCACTATTAGTCAATATCCTCTATTGAATGGGGATTCATGCATTAAGCCATGTAATAAACTTTCTTGGATACTAGGTATAGAAAACAGATATGGGATGTTACATTCCACATCCCCATGGTCTGGAGACTATCATCGAGTTATAAAATAAAATCAATAAAAAAATGATTTAACCATAATTATATTTCAAAAAACAATGAAGTGAAATAGGGAAAAAATAAATTCTTTTTCAAAATGATTTGTTGGAGAAAAATTAGCCTATTAAAATTAAAATAAATTTCTTAAGTGAAACTTAATCAATGTAACTACATAAAACCATCTTGAAATTATTAGTGAGTAATCATGTAACTGGTGGATCTCATTATCCACAGGTCATATCAAACTACCAAGGTAAAATAAGAAGAATATAAACCACTTTCGAGTTTTGTATTCCCTTTTCATATACCTGCAATATGAAATTATACAAACACATGAAGGAAGAGGTAGGGTGTGAGAAACAAATCCTAGTAGAATCATAACAATAATTTCAAAACATATCCATATCTAATAATAAATATATACTAATTTTTAAATAAATAGATCATGTTAATATTTTCAAAATTAATATTATTATATTTTCAAATCACTCATTGGACATAGTGAAATAGGTACAAAAGTAAATTATAATCATACATGAATGATAAAGGATTTATATCAAAATATATATGAGTGAAAAATTTTATAACACTTGAAGGTATAAAACATTTACATGAATAAATTATCAATAATTGATCCATGGTTAAGATATATGAATATTGGATTTTTTAGGGATTATCACACATATTAATAACGTATGACACGTTGTGTGAATATAATTCTATAGGATAAACCCTATAGAAAAAATTAAAATCAATTACTAATGAATAATACAATTCTTTAATGTAGTTTTATTATCATGGTCATCATTAATCTATTACTTAGTTTACATAATACATACCTATTGTGTGTTATTGTTCAATAACTACTTAGGATCCCATTTTATTCATGGAAAACAATAATAATGGAGGCTTATAAAAATATGAATTAATCTCATCTAATTTTAATCAATATATCATTTCATCTAACCCATGTTCACATTTCAAAAAACAGTCCATATCATTTCGAAAACAAACATCATGATGTTTTTAATCAAAATTAAATAATTTTTAAAATAACATATTTAATTATAATTTCATATATCATTATTTCATCATTTCTCATATATATCATCAAATAAAACTTTTACTTCAGTGAAATATTCCATAAGTATGTAAATTTTTGGAAAATATAAAACCATATGGCCTAATACGCACACACCATTTCATTTAAAATAGATTAATTGAAATAATAACACCATTGCTTGGAATTAAAATATAAAAAATGTTAAAATAAAAAATATTTAAGGATTCAATTTAATAGGTAATGCCTTACAAAACCACCTATCTCAAGAGTGGAAATTTTAAACACCCAATAGTGGTTCTACAACCAAAAGGGTGAAGAAAATATATATATATATGGAGAGATCCATAATAATTTTTATTCAAAAATCAAAGGGAAAAAATTCTTACCCCCTTCAACAACCACTAGTAAGAAAGAACAACAAAATAGATGAGTTGAAACAAATCGGCAGGTACAAAAATAGAAATTACCAAATCTTCCTTTAGGGACATGCTCAATATTATATTTGATTGAATATATGGAGAAAGGTTGTTTTAATAAAGGGAAACCAAATTTAATTAAGCATTAAATTATTCTATTATGTTTCCATATTTATTTAGTATCTATCCCAAATGTGTATATGTCTATTAAACCATTTAAAAAAACCCATCACCATACCCTAGGCCACAACATGGGGACAGAATCCTTGGTTTTTTCAGCCTCAACATGGCCTCTAACATTTCCTAGTGAATCATGGTTGGACCTGGTCGACATGATGAAACTCAGTATCCCACACCAAGGTGTATGAATTAGTATACAAATCCAATTCATTTTGGAATGGATATTTGACACTAAAGAAAGAACACCGACACCATTAATCATTGGTCTGATCTATTTTTCAATAAAAGAGTGAAAAAATCAATTTTTAAACCTCCAAATACCAATAAATAATTTAAAACAAAAAAATATCAACTTAAGGATCTAAGGAAAACGTTGAACACATTAGAATTAAAATGAATGGATGTTACAATTTTTATAGTGATGGTTTAAGGCATGTTTTATTTTCATTTATTAGAATAAAAAATTTTATATTTTAAAAAATAATGATCAGAATGTTTATGGAAAATGGATGTATGCCTTTTTATTTAAAAACAATTATATGTTAAATATATAATTAAATAATAGTTTTGGGATTTATTAGTGGTATTTTTGTATTTAGTTAGTTTATTTATATTTTTGTGAGCACAATAAAGGTCTTGATCAGTGTGTATTTATGAAATTTCAGATTGAGGTGTCTATTATCTAGTCATATGGATATATATGATTTTTATTCAATGATTTTTAAGTAATTTAATATATTCTAGGATTTTGTGTCTAATAGATATAGTTAGTGATGTTCTTATAACAGGTTCAGTATGGTGGTGAGTTTGTGAGGGTTCTTCCTTTAACAAAATATTACTTCTTGAAAAAAAGTGGGAAGTGTGATATTATTTAAAATAACATATTAATTTTATGTGTTTACTGGAAAATATGGGAATTGGGTTAGTTGAGTGGGTATGATCCTAGAGAAGAATCTGAAAAAAAATTCTGTTTTTCTTTCATTGTCAATCCTTTATTTATTATAAAGGAGTTGGATAGTCCTTCGGAGCTATGTGGCTAAAGGAATTATATAGGGAGTTCCAAAAAAGCATATAGAATGATGTTAAAAATGAATGGGGTAGGATAGGAGGGAGATTATAATTTAATGAACCCTATAAATTTAATGTGGTAACTAGTTTTTTATAAATGTAATAATTATGAATAAGAGAGGTTAAAGTTAAAATAATTTTTTTCAACAATGGATTTTATATTATTGGTAACTGTTTTGGATATTTGGGTTTCTTTTGTTATAGATTTTATTATTGTCATGTGAATAATTTTCTAATTGATGTGGTGGTCTTGTTGTGTTCCACTTACTATGTGTATTTTTTGATAATTAAATATTACAAAATTGAGGAAGTGTTTTTTAGTTGATGATATTGTATCAGAGGATGATCAGTAGTTATAAACACTACAATTGATAGATTTCAGGGCATATATATATATATATATATATTTATACATATATATATATAGGTTATTGTGGATTTGGGTTTGGGTATACATATAAATCATAATTACAAATCTTGGGATATATTTCCCAATCTATATAGAGAATATGATATACTTTTGGTTTGACAGAAGGTGGGTTATGTGAAAAGAGAGTAGTGGGAAAACATATGATGTGTTTCTTCACACTGACCTTCAATTATGAGTAGGATAAGGACTTGTAGATATATAGTGAGTAATTCTAATTGATGGAGGTGGTAACATGGCTGATGTCCATTAAATTTAGTTTATATGTAAATTTTGATGTTATTGACATCTAATGAAATGGTATGTTGAAATGGATGTGTTTGTGGTTTTTACTTAATTGTATAGTTATTTTGGTGTGATTTTTTATTTATGTGTGATTTAGTGGTGCAGTTTTTTAATAATTTATTTTTTCACGTTATTAATTAGTTAGTGTGATTTTTTCCTAAAATGGATTGCTATAAAACTATGAGTTGTTTTGGATAGTAAATTTATAGGTAGGAATGGTTACAAATCCTAAAGGTTACATAATTATTTTTTCAGTGTTGTTTAGGTACTTGATGATATATATCATTTATTGATTATTGTGTATAATATTTATAATATATTATTGTAATTGAAATTATATTTTATGATTTATTGGAGTAATGGGGACATTAATTAATGAAATTAGTGTAATTTTTGTAGTTAAGATTATATATTGAGTTATGAGATTTATGGTTCTCATGATTAACATTATATTAATTTTTAACATTTTCCCATGGTTATGTCATACATGTCTACTGATTTATTTTAATTTACATGGATGATTATTTATAATATGTTAACATTATTGTGTACTCTTATATTCTCACCCATAACCCTTTTTAATATTTTCTCATTCTGGATATCATAGTTGATTCAAACTTATTATTTTTTGGAATCTCATTTGTTGTTTTGTTGATACATTATTTATTTTTAATAAGATTCATTTTGACAGTAATATCTATAGATTTAATTGGTGGTATATTTTATGTATGTTCTATTTAAGAGTTTAATGCATTTAATTCTCCTGTTTTATACTCTTAGATGTGATCTTCAACCTATGGACTATTACAGACATGATTCAAGGGTAACAAAGATTTTAAATTCCATCCATGGATATTTTTTAGTGGGAATGGGATATGATATTTTTCTAAAACAAATTAATTTTTAAAATAATACTTTGAGTTAGAAAAAGATGAGTAATACAAAGGATTGTTGAGGAAGAATTTTTATTTGACATGACAATGTGATGTGGGAAAATGATACCACCTGAGAAGGAGATGTTTTTGTCTCCATATGATCTGATTCAATGTCCTTCATAAACTAATGCATGTGTATAAGTGAAAGAGTGGAATTTTTGTGTAGAAATTATTATATTTGTTATCACTTCACTAAAATTAATTAATGATAATTTTTATGATATTTCTTTAAATTTAATTTATTGAAGAATATTTATATTTTCTTTACAATGATATACATTTTATGGTAAATAAAATGTAAGACCTGAAAAGCTTAATAATAATAACTTTTAATCCATTAAATTTCATTTGAGTAATTATGATGTGTTTTATACAAAGAAACAAATGATATAGTAATGATATGATAATTATTATTTTTTCGTTTAATACATTTTTTTATATTTTATTGAAAAAATAATATGTTTAATGATGTTTATTTATAGTTTTTTAATTATTTTCATAGTATTCAACTTCTATGATAATTTTTTTATTAATATATAATCCCATTAAATTATTTGATCAATGTATTTTATAATTACTTTTATGTTTAAAATAATATTTTAAATAAAATTATTTTATGGGGTTCATTAAAATAAATAAATGTCTTGTTTTTTCATTCTATTTTTGGTGTATCTAATTACATAATACATAATATATTTTTATAGTAGTCATGTTTAACTGATGAGTTATAATGGATCCAATTCACATTTTATATATGAATCAATAATATTTAAATCATGTTGACATCATGAATAAATTTTGGTCGTATTTAAATGTTATTGAAATGTTTATATTTCTTTATAGTGATAAACTATTTACCATAAAAAATTTATAATACATTTATATTGTTTTAGTGGAATCATGATGTCAACTATAATATTTACAGGGGATGAGTAAATAATTTGGTGTCTAAGATTCCAATGTTTTACTATTTTTTATTTATATTATTATTATAAATAATTTTTTCAGTTTATTTACCACTTTATATATATATATATCTGTGTGTGTTAGTCATGATTTGTTCATCCTTGAGAGAGTCAGACATAGAGAATAAATTAATATTATTTTTATTGATTTATATTTTTTAAAGATAATTATCTTATTTCTTGAAAATTATGTATATATTAGTTAAATCTTGTTTTCATGATACATTGGAATGAGACAAACTGAGTTAGATTTATGTTTTTAAATAATATTTATATATTTTAATTATTGAATTATTTTTTTCATAATGAATTAATTTATTTTTATAAATTATAAATTTAGATACAATATATTAAAAATATATGTTTCATAATGATAGATTTTTTTAGTGGTGAACGTTAATTCATTGTACTTTTTTATGATGTATTTTATTGTTTTTTATATATATTGTATTTAATATTTCTTATGTAGTTTTTTGGGTTCTTGAGTAGAGGGATTAGTTGATAAGGAGAATCCAAACCATATAATATGACTTCATATAGTTTATTTATGAGTAATTTAATTTAATGATTGATGGATGATAAGTTAGTGTAGTATAAGTGGATGATATATGTATACGTAGGTTGAGAAGGATAATAATATGTTTAACTAGGGGATATAATTATTTTGGGAATGTTGTTTATTTTTATATCACATTTATTTTTTATTTATATTATTCAAAATTTTATCTTACTTAGATGTTGAATTTCTTAAAATACACTAAACTATTTGTAGGATGATGGGAATGAAAATAATAAAGATGAATCCTATGACAATGTGCGGTTTAATTTTTATTGGCAGAAAATATTGATGTCCCCCTTAGAATTTATGTCCATGAGGTTATCAAATAGTTAGATGATATCGATGATTCCATTGATTTTTTGATGGCCCATAATTGATTATATGTTTCACTATATATTTTTTTTGTGATAGTGAATCAATAATAGTGGAATATATTGCATAAAGATCAGGATGAAATTTCATGGGAAGAGTTTCTTGAGTTATTCATCAAGGATTCATTTACTCACATGTACATAAAGGTTTATATTAATGTGGATAACGAGAATATATGATGAAAAATAGGATTGATAGATTCATGAATAAATTTAAGGACCTCTTTATTCGGTTTCTATGTTTTTTAGCAGGTGATGATAAGAAGAAGAAAATTTGAAGCTTCATTCAGGCATATTATTCGACAATACATCACACCGTTGATGTTAATGTATTTATAAGAGGTGTGGGGATAGATATTTATTATATAAATAGGGTTATCTACAATTTTAGGTTCTCATGAAGGAACCTCTAAAAGAAGTTTGATATGTTGAAATCAAATCCCTATGTTATGGGCTCTAATGTACAAAAAAGGTAATAGTGAATTGATATTATTGATTTATATCATGGATCTTAGAATTTATTTTGATTACATTGAGGTGTCTTAAGTTTTTTATGATGGTTTATATCTATTTTATTTCCATTAGGCATAATTAATATGAACATTTAATGGTATCACAATATTTTTATTATTTGTTTGGTTGCTAGTCTAGGTTTATGTATCATTTATATTTATTATTCTAATACATTAATTAATAACACTTAGGTATATTTTTAACATTAATTTATGATTTCAGGGTTTAAATTTCATTAAATGTTAAATAAAATAAAAATTATTAATTATGAATATTTTTGGTAGATATTTATGTTATTTCACTTTAAATGGGTTTATTTTCATTAATAATATTGGATTTATGTCAGGAATGAATTTTTTAAAAGTTTATATGTTTGAGAAATGGATGATTTATGTGATAATAGTATCTAGTTCATCGTACTCCATAGCTATTCTATTTCTTCATTAGTAGTGACGTTCTTGTTTGAGAGGGATACTCTATGATGGTGAGTATATTGAGAGTTGTTTAATAAAAGTCTATTTAGTCATGTAACATTACATTTTCTTTATAGTGTTTGTAGTGCTCCTATATAATTTCTTTTATAGATCCCCATATAACTTCATTACAATTTACGTTCTATTTATATTCCATAGGATAAGAAAAATTTTAGAGGTATCTAATCTAATGGAATAAACAATCTTTGAATATTATGTTATTTTTTTCACCAGTGAATGGTTTTTACATAGAGTCATTGAATGATATGAAGGTGGAATGTTGGGTTTTGGCACTCAAGAGAACAAAAAACGAATTTCTAAAGTGGACTATTATAATTCAATGGTTTTGGAATTGCTATAGGAATAAAGGCTTATCTATTATTAAAATAATGTGGATTCCTAGTAAAAAATAATCATTTTCGGTAGAATACATAATTTGGTTGATTCTTATGCTACAAGTGATGTTGATTTTGTTCGTGAGGTTCTAATTAAATTTTTTTTAAGTCCAAGGAAAAATAGAGTATGGAAAAATTACTATTTTGGTGGTTATGTAATTGACATTCTATGACAGTGTTTACTATTTTTAATAGTTTTTTATTGAGGTATGTTTTAAATAGAAGTGTTTGTTCCCATAATTTATAATTTTTTTATGATATGTGTTGGGTTAATATCTAGGAACGGTCATTTAAAACACTATTATTTGAGTATTAAAACTCATTTTTAAAATATATAGGATATATAATTTGATTTTAAAGCCATATAGAGTATCAAATTCATTTCACTCTTAATATATATTAACCCAGACACACTACACCTATTTAGATTCTCAACATTACATAGTGAGGGGGGACTAAAATTTTATTATTAATACGTGTAAACTTATCTTCTTGGTTTGAAATTTTATATTCATCCTAAAAACATAGATAGGTCATATCCCCATAATGGTACCTTTTTTGTAATAGTTTTGGGATTTTAATCATTTTTCTAGGGTGATTATCACTATTTGATTTGATGTTGGTGGAAGTTTATCATCAATTAATCAGTTTAATATTCAGTCATCCTCATTATTTTTGGGATTTTTGGATTGATCTTTTTTCATATTGGGGAGTTACAAACACTTCATCTATCGCCATGAATAACAATTAATGAATGATTTTATTTTATTTCATCTCATTCCTATATTATTTTTATTCTGATATATGTCTATAGTTTGTGAACATCTTGTTTATTTTTCATTGTTAAATATGTGTTATAGGATTGAGTTTTTAATAATATAACATTAATATTTTGTGATGTAAATATTCTATAAGGCCTTGTTTTCCCTCTTTTTCATTATTTTATTTATGATGGTTTTTATAACAATAATAATAAGATATTATGTTAATGGTAGTAATAAGAAGGGGATACATAAATAAAATATTTGGGATGTAAATTTTTTAATTTTTTTATTATTTTTTGATGATATTGTTTTTATTTGTTATGCTCAATATAGATATAATGTCATTGGATATTTTTGTTTGATGTGGAATAAAATTATGTTGACTTCTTATGTTCATAGTGGTGGATTGAGGTATATTTTGTTTCTAAAATTTATATTTTAATTTTAATATATAATTTAGTGGAATATGAAAATGGGGATGAAAATAAAATATATATTTTTTCATTAAAGGACATGATTTATTAAATAATAAATTCAAACATTAGTGTTTTTGGTTATAGGGTTTTTATTATTTCTTAGTGGGGTTGTATTAATTCATTAATCTTTATAGAGGTATTGTTCACTGTGAAATCATGAAAATTCATCACCTAGAGTCCATTATCCCATATTTTGTCTGTATATGACATTATATTTAGGGGTTAAAACATCATTAAATATGGATTTGGTGTTTCTATTTTATTGATATAGTTATATTTGTACTAATAAGTTTTCTAGTTCAATGTTCATTTTTTGGGGTGTCACCTTCATCGTATAATTCCTAAAATATACTAAGTGAATACTTGTTGGTTTTTAGAAATAAAAGAGAAATTGTAAGGGTGTGTTAAAATAATCAGGAGTTGTATTATATATGAGGTAAATAATTGTTAGTTGAAAATGAATATAGGACTTTTCAGGCTACAATTTTCATTACATTTGTTACTATAGGTGTATTTTTTTTATTGCTGAATTATGTGGTTGATTAAATTATATTAGAGACGAATTAACTAGATAATAGTTATTTTAAATATATAAATACTAAACTAAATATACAATGATAATGGAATGACCATGTAAAGTAAAATAACAGGTAGTAGTTTTTGTTTTTTCAAAGGGTATGGTAATGAATAATTCATGTTCTAGACTAAATAGTTGTAGAAGATTTATACTTATTTTGGTGATGTGGAGTTCAATTTTATTGATTGTATTTCTCTATTTTTTCAATTTAATAATATATGTGGTGGTATAGATGCGTTTTTTTTACCTTTTTTGATTTCATTTTTTATTTATTAAGATGTTGAGGATGTGGGTTTGGAGTGATGATTCATTAATAGGGGATGAAGAGCGTTATTATACAAAGTAAATACTTTAGGTTATGAAATACATTTCTTTATTCGTAATTTTTTTAGGGATAAGGTATTTATAATATTTCAGTTTCTGATGCATGGGTAGTAATTTCTCTTTGTTAGAGTGTGAATGATGTGATTGTGGTGTAACACAGGATGGGGATGTATATGATAGGGAGAGGGGATTAGATTAATAACTATCAAGTTCATGTAACCCAACTATGATGAGGGGGATGTGGTTATGTGAGTATGTTGTTTGTTATGTACATGGATAGTGGGGTTAATTTAGATAATTCCAATCATATTTATGTTAGCCAACTAATAAGAGGTTGTGGACATGTTCGGAAGAGGTATGTTGAAAATATATATGACTGTTTCTGCCATAATATTTTATAGATTTATTTGGCATGGTAGTCAGAATAAGGTTTGAATAAGTTTTTGTAAATGTTGTGTGGTTCTTATTTATTTTAAACTTACATATTATTTTTTGAGGATTTGTCATATATTAATTTCAACCCATTTGTGATTTTCATAAGCCTCTAAACTAATAAATATGTAAAGTGAGAATTGTTTTTGGAATTTTTTTTGGTTTTGAAGAGGTTTTAGAAATTTATGATATTTCTAATTTATTTATTATTTGAGGTGATATTTCTAAATATTGGATAGACTAGATATTTGATTTGATGATTTATTGGGAGAATTTTTTTTAAGATATACATGGTGTTGGAGAAATTGTTTTAGCCCAATATTGGATGTATATGATTTTTTAATTATAGTTCTTATTCATTACTAATCCCAATTGAGTAGTAATATTTACATTATTATGGAAAACATGTAAGCTCAATCATATTTAATATTCAATAAATTACTTTTATTAGGAATAAGATTCTGCTATGTTCCCCCATATGATAACTCGTCCCTAGGTTTTCTTATATTATTTTTTCTGGATTGTGTAGTCGACATCTATAGATACTATTCAGATATATCGATTTTAATTTTATTGATTATATATTTTTTATATTGATCTTATACATATGTTACTTATTTTTATTTGTAATTTTGACATATAGGAATCAATATTGGTAATGTTATTTTTTATATTCAATGATATAACTATATCTAATTTTTGTATCAATTTTTATCCTTGGAAATTATGGGAAATTCCTCCTAGTCATGGGTTTTATACCATTGATGGTAGGTTAATATCATTTCCACTACTAGCCCTAGTGGGGAGCCAATGGGGGAGGATCATGATAAAAATATTTAAACCACATTTATTAGATACATGTACAAAATCTGGAGAAATGTTAATCCATCTATGATCCTAGAAAATATCATTAAGATAAAAATATATGGAGGATCAAAAAGCATTATTGGGTTCTTGTAAGGGGGATATAAAAAATGGGAACCATCACAAGAGGATTTTAAATGTGATGAATTTCCATATCCTATTAGTGGGGGATGTGATAACGTATGATCTATCTCTAATTACAATATTAATACATATATCTCCACAAGATACAATTCCATAAAAGGAATTAAAAATTCTTAATGTAAATGATTGAAGTAATTTTGTTAGTTTAAAACAATATAATAGAAATATATTATCTTCATTGAAAATTTATACTGAACAATTGAGGTGTTCTTATAATATATTAACATGAAAATTATACATTGAAACTTCTACAGCATGTGTAACTATTTCTTGGTCACAAACTGTAGTAACTATATATTTTGAATCGTTAACAAAAAAATCTCAGAATGAATAAATAAATAAAATATATTGTGATAAATGAATAATAAATTGGAAAAATTCTCTAACCAACACTATGATAAACCCCTCCTAGTTCTAAAATGAATATGATAGTTACCATTATGGCCTTCCATTAATAGACCATTGGTTGGAAATAATAATTGAGTTTTTAAAATAGAAAATGGGTAGAATTACCTTTATATAAGCAATTGATACATAGTAAAACTAACTATCAACGTGACTTTTTAAATACAAAAGAACCAGAATAATATCAACATGCATGAATAATGTCACAAAAACCCAAATACCTAAAAACAATACAAATAATGTGTTATAAAGTGAATCAATTGAAGAACAAAATATCTAAGAATACATAGTCGATCATGGTTTCCAAACTCCACATGGAAACTAGAAAAAAAATGTATGTATATATATATATAATAATGTGCATAAAACATATACTAAGTATGATCATACCCAAGACCTCTCAGTAAATTTTGGAAAGAGCACACTAAATTGACAATGAAAAAAATATCAAATAACCACCTATCGGGCCAACTACCAAAAAACCTCACAGCGAATAACTTACTGAATATCACTTATGAGTAAAAAAATAGTATAAAAAAATAGTATAAAAAAATTACAATTGTCAACATCGCAATCACTTTCCCGTTAGTTTTTCTCTCTCCCAATGTAATTCAGTATGTTCTATGATTTCAATCCCTTCCACAATCATGACAAAACACACTATATACCATAACTAGTATATTACATTAGCATGATCAGGAAGGACATAAACCTTGTGGTCCCCTCCTACAATGTGTGACCACTAAAATATCATATAATCTCATCTAATACCAAGATGGGAATTTTTGTCAAGTTGATCCATATTATAATCTCATTAACCCATACAGTCTATGAGTGCACCCATATCTCCTCCTCTATATTCCAATGTGACATTGAGTACATCGTGAACCTATCATTATAGAAGTATCCTATATGGTATTCTTGTATACATTATTCAATGGTAGTATGATCGCACCTAAATCAAGCCATCAAATACATTTGTATAACAGGAATGGAGAGAAATTAAGGGGAGGATTCCGCTATCAGTTTCTATACCAACATTGAATTTAAGACAAAATTACTTGTAACTTGTTTATATTGGGTGTTAATAAGTGTGTTAGAATCAAGTGGGGTATGTATGTAAATTTTAAAAAAAATATAACATGTATACATATATGTCACACAAAAAAACAAAACAATGTAATTCACAACAACATGCACTACCACATTTCAAAAATGTCAACACACTACCACCACCCTATGTTTTATTTTTTACCAATAACAATGTTAAAACAAACCCCACACCTAATGAAAAAAAATGAAAAATACATGTTAAATTTTAATTAATCATACAATTATTCCACTTCTAAATAAAAAAAATTCTAACAAATTCATGTTTAATATTCCTTTCATTGCCATATATAATGTAAAAACTCAATTGAGCACGCACAATATTCCTTACATTTAATAATTCCTTCAATAAAATTTGGTTTTATTTTATCAATTAAGTCATTCAAATCTAGCCAACCCCAATTTTGATTCATTGTTAATTAAAATATTTCACACCACTAGGAAACAATAAATTAACCACACAAGAACAAACAAATACCTCACCCATAGTAACACACTCATCGACTCTTTCAAAAAATGTAAGTGAAGCTACAAACCCACTACAAAATTTACAATCTCCACTATATACCACTTTGAAACTAATGAAATCTACCACAACACATGATGCCCGACCCCTATATAAATATTATCCCCCAATACCACTGGTAACATGTTCCACAGAACCCACTATGCAACCTACCTACCAGCCAAATAATAACCACATAAACATACCCACAAAATCATCTATATAGACCAGTTCCATTAAAAACCCATAATTATTAATTTGATAAAATTATTGAATTTTTGTACATTCAAATAATAATTATGTTTCAAATTATTAGATATTTAATAAAAATGATTACATAACAATATTATACAACATAAAGTGTATTTTACTAATTAATATCCATTTTTTCTAGATAAATAAAATTCTTAAATAGTAAACATGTATTTAATTCAATAAATATTCACTTATTATATGCCATCCCTTCATATTGGAATGATAGTCCATGCAATAGTTACTACTAATCATCAGTCGGTTACTAAATATTCATTAAAAAATAATATCATTTTTCCTTTATGAAATTATATGAATTTCATAAAATCTCTTTTTTAATGCCTATAAATGTAATGGATGTGACTTGAGAAAATTTATTCATAGAACATTAATGAGAACCCTTATAATTGGAATAAACGATCTGGTTAATTACATTTAAATTATTATGAGAAAAAACATTATATATTGTATCAAATATTTATATTAGTATCACATGCTATTTTTAGAATTAGAATTTAATAATAAAAAAATATTTCTTACAGACCATAACATACATAAAAAATCATATAAAAACACATTTTCAGAATAAAATATGATTAATTTATTTTAATACACATGATTAAAAACATTTATGATTCACAAGAAAATAAGGTTAAAATATTAATTTTCATAAAAAAATCTTCAAACATTAATTTTTGATAAGAATTATAGAAGAAATTAATTAAATGCCCCTAAATTTTTATAGTGGAAGAATATTAACAAAAAATGTTTATAAATATAAAAATTTACGTTAATATATCTTAAGAAAAAATATTCCTTTCAAAAATTTGTAAAATTAACCCATATGGAAAACATTAAAAGGCACCTTTTTAAAACGGTTATATCAAATTTCAATGATAGTTTAAAATGTAAATAAATAGTTATTTGAGTATAGGAATAATAATATTAATAAAATTTTTGATATAAAGGATAATGAGATCGAGGAAAACTATGAATCATTTGGAATAATGTTTTTAGTGAAAATATCATTCTGAGAGTCCAACTCAAAATGTGCATTATTTAACAAATATTTCATAGAAAAAAAATATTTCGGTTACACATTTTCCATCAACGATAATAATTTAGATTAAAAAGAACCAATATGTAATGTGAAGGAAAATAAATTTGGCGTCTAGGAATATATTGGTTGAACTAGAGTTCTCAATTGTTTGTAAATATGTTTGGAGAATGGGTCCTTTTATAAGTTAGGGGAGTTTCTCTCTTGTATTTATTAAATTGTTTAAGATAATATAAAATATACTTCCTAGTAATGTGTCATGAAGGTAAAATAATTCTATTATTATCAAGATATATGGTCTATATCTACACAACTGGTCATATTCAGAAATATTTTAGAGACATTTTATGCATAATATATTAGTTTTACCCCTTTATTTAGAACGTTAACCTTAATGTGCTAACATACCATTTTTCCATGGTAACTTATATTTATGACCGAAAATAAAATTATCCATATAAAAAATTGGTCATTTTGATTCTATATATAGAATATATTTTCTATGAATAGTTTCTCAAATGTAATATATATTACATTTATTATATGTTCACAAAACACAACAAAAAATAATTTTTAATAAAATTCCTTACTATGCACAAAATTTATTTTCCACAAAAATAAAATATTATTTTAATACCCTAAATAAATTTTGTTATTGATAAAAAATTTATATATTTTTTATAATTAGATCAAATACATATATAATTACACCTTCTAACAACTAAAATAAATGTATTGAATCATACAAAATTCAAAAAAAATTAACACGGATTCTAAAGAGCAATTCATGGGATTTCAAATCCAAATAATGTTATTAAAATCCTTATATTACTCTTTATAATCCAAATTTGGTTGAGTTGAAGGTTTTAAGAAATTTTATATCAAGAATAAAAATGACTTCATATTTGTTATGGTATTAATAAAATGATTAATTTTAAGTATTCATGAAAAAACAACCATTTTAAAAAAAATTATCAAAACCTAAAACCAAGAATTTTTTTTAATTATTTTAAAAAAATGAAGATAATTTAAAAAAAAAATTATCATCCTATAATAAAATATTCGACATATCTATGAGAAAAATAAATGAAAAACATTTTTAGAAAAAAAAAATATATTTCTGAATCGTAAAATGTTTTTACCATATTTCCTTGCATTTTAACAACTATTAGATTAATACAACCTTTTTTGATTGTATGTATTGTTAATAAATTTTATAAAAATAATTTATCAACAGTGATTAATTTAAAATGATAAGATAGAAATACCTTGTGTAATTAAAAAAATATTTTTTGTGAAAAATGTCTCTATTAACAACCAAATGATATTATGGTCACATATATATTTTTAAAATGTATAAATTATTATTCAATATATTACATATATATTAATATTTTTCAAAAATTATAGAATCCATTAATGATAAAATATTCTTTTAAAGGAGAATTATAAAATATAATGAAACCCCGCTATTATAGAAAAATATAATATTTAATTATTAGGTATTATTAATAATATTGGATTTAATTCATATCATTAAAAAATGAGAAACCATTTTCAAGGAATTAATCAATAATTTTATTTTAGGAAAACTTATATATATATATATTTATGTTTAAAATTAATGAATTTAAAACATTTCAATTCAATTGTCAAGTTATAAAAAACATATATAAATAATAATGTATCCAGAGTATAATGTTTTTTTATGATCGGTGTTGGAAGTGTCACACTCTATAAAAAATTGTTTTTTAAATGTTGGGGATGAAGAATCATTCTATTATTAAATAAATGACCTTTTTTTGTCTGGGTAGAGGGATAACCAATACATAGCCCGAAGTCCCAAGGCCAAGTGGCCTGAATACATGGCTTGAAAGCCTATTTTGAGGTACAATGGGTCCATCAGTGAGTATTACTGCTACAGTATATGGCTGCTATAGTACCGTTTCCACTAAAATTCTTTCTACTATGCATCTACTGCCATAGTGTCACATCTGCTATAGTTCTACCACTACTATAGTACTGCTATAGTGTCATGCTACAAAACTGATATAGTAAATAGAAATTCATCCTTTCCCGGATTCAATCCTTGTACTTTTTGATACCTAAATTGACCCTTTACCACTTTTCTCTATACTTGTTGGCATACATTTTTATTAAGAAAAATATTTAACAAAATGGGGTGTAACATTCTACCCACATAATGAAACTATATATTCAAATTTTATCTCATTACATATTATTAATGGATTTAGTAAATTTTTTAAAATAATTTCATGCAGTTAGTTTATAAATATATATATTTTCCATGAAATAAAATTTAATTTTTACAATAAAATTTCAATTTGAAAAGAAATATAATTAAAATTTTATGTCTAGTAAATATTTCATTAGGAAAATATTTCTCAATCCAAGCATTTACCATTGTGAGGATCCTACTTTTGAATGATTTTATAAAACCATACCTCATTATTTTTGGGTTGTTTTTCATATAATACACGGTTGACTAATTTTTTATTTTCAAGGGACTATTTTTACCTTTATGTTAGTTAATTTTTAATAAAATACTTACATTGTTTATTTTCAAATCAAATGTATAATATCATCATTTGGTTATGATTTTTTTTCATTTTTTCTTCACCTTATATTTTCACTAAAAAAAAAATGATGAATCTCTAATACTGAAATCCATAAAAATATCACTGAATTGATAACATGATCAATAAAATTTTATGAAGGTAATCCTCAAGTCTCTTAAAATTTACCGAAACATGATATTATTACGTTAAAGAACAATATTATCAATATAAATCAAAATTTTAATAAATAAATAACATATCAAACTATAATTAATAAAAAAACTTACGATCAACTAAAATATTACCTAAAAACATTAAACTCTTAATCAAATTCCATAAAAAATCTTTAAAAATGAAATATTAAAACCATTTAACCAAAAATACTTTCTAAAAAATTAATCTAAAAATATCATAAATTAATGACAAATTAACAGTCCAAAAATGTGTATTTACTAGTAATATATTCATTAAAATGTATTAATCATTTCCATATACAACTGAATCGCCATAAAGTCACAATAAAACAAATTTTCATCTAAAATTTAACTAAACTATTATTTCTCAATTAAAATTTGATCTTAACCAATAATATTCAATTTACCATAATCATATATAATTCTAAAATATATTATAATCATTTATCATGATTAACCATAATTATCATGCCAAAAAATATATCAATATTAATTGTTATTAATGTCTTCTAAAATATTTTCACTACGTCAAAAATAATTATTTGTCTAATAAAATATTCATTAAATTAAATACAAATATCAAGGTATGTATTCCCATAATTTTACTATGAAATATATATAATCATCATAAAATTCGATAACATTTATCCAGAAAAGTCGTACCTATTACAATAAACATATAATCAACCATAGAATTATGAAAGCATGTTTTCATATAAAATTATTTAAATTACCTCATATAAATCATTCAAACACATAAAGTTATCTAAACCATTTATTTGATAATAACTATAAGGGAAAATGATTTATAAAACCCTCAATTATGAGATAAATAAAAAAAATTAATTTTGTTAATTTTCCAGGTTCTCTTAGTATTATAGTTTTAGAGAATTATTAAGAAATCTTAAATATCAAACCATTACAAATAATGTGAACAGTTATCTCATTATGCATTTTTTTATAAGAAAATTATTGATAAAATATATACTCATGTTTTACTAAACAAACACTCATTTTGATTAAGAGAAATTTCCATAGTGGAATAATAGACCTTGATATAGTTCCTAGTCATCTTTAACCCCTGTAAGAAATTTAAAGAAATAGGATGTGGATGAAAATCATAGCATGAAATATAGAATTTATTGGATCCTATTAAATAATTTTAGAAACTATTAAATCTATAATAATTATTTTCTATTTACATAATAGACTTTTAATAAAAAAATTATTTCCTTATGGAGTCAATTTTATTTCCTAAAGTATTCATAAAATATTGTGCATGTTATAATGATGGAAAAATTAAAGTCATGTGGGATTTTTTGGAAATATGAAAATACCGAGAAAAAATTTCTTCAAAAACATTTTATTCACTATTAATCATGTCATAATATTTCATAGCCCATAAGATCATTTTTTTATATTGTGAAATAAAATTATTTTCATTAAAAATATATTTTTCAGTATAAAAATAACTCAATGGTTCCTAACATATTATATTTTTAATACCCTTATATGAACCCTTATCAGAATCCAGAAAAAAAAATAGATTTACCTAACTGGAAAATTCCATTATAATTAACTGGAGGAAAAATCATATCCCACTATATTGGAGAGGTTTATCATCCTCATCAATAATCACGACCTACATCAGGATCAAATGTCATTTCCAATAATATAGAAAGACCATAACATATATAATTCTCATAAAATACTTCATTTCTATTATAAAATTTCATAATATACTCAGTTTAACTCATATGTTGAAAATCTTTTGGGCCTTTTGTAAGAATAAGGATACAAAATACTTTTTCACTAATAGTTATTAAAACAAACATTTCTTAGAATAATTGAAAACTATATTTTATTTTAAATACATGTAAAAAATAAAGATAATGGAAATAATTTATACACATGAAATACATGTTAATGAAAAAAAAATCAATTTACAATTTTTTCAAAAATATGTTATATAGAAAAAAATTAAAATATACATTTTTAATATACATTAACATATATAAATGATAATTTAAAATTAAATTACCTATTAATTAGAATATAATAATAATATTCATTTAAAAAACCGGAACATGGATACGGAGTACAATGAGTAAGGGGAAAACAAACCAAAATTTAAAATAATGGTTTTAAATAAAATCCCTTACCCAAGGATTGATTCAACACTAAACTTATTTAAATATTCTTATAAAAACTAATTTTTTCATAAATATTATCTATTCTATTAGTATTAATGGATTTTTAAAAATCACTATGACATCGATAGGAGAGTTGATTATGTATTTCATAATAGCGTGATCAAGATAGAGTTCTCAATGTGTGTGAAGAAGTGAGGAGAAGAGTTACCCTTTAATAAGTAAGGGGTTTCTAATAATAATTATTATAAAGATGATTCCGTGGCCCAAAATTACCAAAGAACATTTATTATTAAAAAATAAATTACAATAGTCTATAAGATGAGATCACATTACAGTCTTTTTCATGGAGGAAAATAAGATGAGTGAGGAGGTCTTCGAACCAAGTAATGTATTGATTTAATCCCATATTGTCATGTCCATATGCAACCATGTTCGATTCTCAATAATAATGTGTGATGATATAGTTCAGATCGATTATCTAATAGGTACATTCCATCCAACAGGTTGTAATATTCCAAGCATGATTTGTATTCCATTCCAAAATTCTTATACGATGGTCAGCAAGTCAATTTCAATCTAGAGGTTTTTCAAACCAAAGCGATTGGAAAAGGTAATAGAATAAATCAAACTCATCATCTTAGCCTCAAGGGAGGTTGAAATGTGACATTTTCCTATGTAATATCCAAGAATCTGACTAAGGTGAATCTTGAAGACTACACCACACTCTTTATGTAACGACCCAAACATTCATTAATGAATATTTATCATGATCTAATTAAATGTCTTTTTATAGTTATATAAAATGTGAAATTCATTGTTTATATGTTTCTAGATTTCAACATACCATTATTAATTGTGATTTTTTCTAATATAGTCATTGAACAGTGATCACATGATTAGTATAAATATATGTATTTAACAAATCCTATTTACTAATACAATGGAATCAATGGCCTCATCCAACAGACTTGCCCCATATGAAACCCATTTGTTGGAGCTCAAAAAGGTGGTGGTTTCATTCAGATTTTCTCTTGATCAATCCGAATACGATCTTGAACAAGTTAATATTGAGTGGAACCGACTATCGGAGAAGTGGAAGTTAACAGAGATTACCACCTGAGTGATGTTATCCATGCCACCCGAAGAGTCTGTCACCATCGCACACCATACCCTTTGGTTTTATGCAGTTGTTATAAGGTGTTATGTAACAAGACCCTAACACTATGACTATGTACATTATTTTTGTTTAATTAATGTACATTCAATTTATTATAGTTACTTTGTAAATAGTTTTTAAAGAACAAATTGTATTTTTAGTTAATATTCAACTAAGAAATATATTTTGACGAATTAATGGATTTTTTAATTAAATAATATTTTCATGAAATATTATATTATTAAATTAGTTTTTATTAAATATAAATCATCTTATAATTTTATGAATTCAATTGTATTTTTTATTACGGTTTGGAAGTTTTTTTTGTTAAAACCCATGAATTTTTGATAAATGCCTTTTTTTTAAAATAAAAATTCAAATACTGAGAAAATTTTATCGAATAAATTAATATTAATTTTGGAATTAGGACATTTAAATTATCCAATGGTGAATTTTTCAAAATGTTATGAGAAAGTCGAATTTTTGGATAAAAATTAAATACTGTTTAAATATATAATGTGTTTTATGACATAATAATGACTCAATAGTGATGTAATAAAATACTATAAACATTATAATCTGCCAATATATGTTTTAAAATTAAAATAATGTTATTTTTAGTTAGTTTTTTTATTTTAAAAAGCTTTAGTGGAACCTTCAAGGCTTATAAAACATTTTGTCTTCTTAAATTATTTTCATTGAGAGTGTGACTCACCTCTACACAAGTACCCCAATTATTTTAAAAAGTTCGGCCATTGTCCTTACAAAATATTGTTTTACACTCACCTTTGGAAAAAACCATGGGCAATAACCATGTTATGGTTTGTGTTTTTTATTAGATTAATATGAGGTGTCCCAAACCTAAATAATAAATAATTATTTCTCCTTTCATATATAAACCAACCCAAGCTCTCATTTCTGCTTCATTAAAAGCCATTTTAGTTTGAACAACCCCTTCCCTCCTCTCCCTATAATCCTCCATAGGATCCCCAAGGTCCTAAGAAGTATCTCTCAAGCCCCTCCCAAGCCTTTCAGTTCACACTTCCAATTAAGGGATTTCTACCTATCTCTTTTTATCCAAGTTTTTAATATTGTTATTCCCTATTATTTCCAATTATAAATACTGGGGTGTAAATTTTCACCTCTCACATACTTCCCTATTTATGTTTTTAGGATTATAGACCCATTTTTATCTCATTAAAACCCTCCCATGTACAACTGTTGCTATGTTGAAATTCTGAAAGGAGTTTCACTCTCCTCATTTACATTCAAGAAATTCTTTTGTATCATGAATCTAAATTCCATCACAATTTTTGGGACATGTATCTATATGACCCCCTCCCTCCTAATATTTTTTTCAAGTACATATGATGAGACACCCATTTCTCTCTCATCGACCATCTTTTTTATGAATTCTTTTGTCACGCCATTATGCTAGTGAAATTGCACCATGTTTTTCCAATCCAAAGTCATTGTGTAGTGAATACCATGTACATTTCTCTATTAATGGTATTCAACTTTGTAAACATTTACTTATTTATTATAGTGTTTCATGTATGAATTCCACATTCCTTTATCATGGAATAAATGATGATGTTTAATGAATCCATGTTTTATGATCCATGTGGGACACTTATGCATGAAATGAAATGTTTAAGAAAGGGTGCACCCTGATAGTGCTAAAAATAATTGGGTAAAGTAAAGTATCATGATATGTAATGTGAAATGAGTGATTAATTCTACTAATTCAAGTGAAACGAGGGTTTAATCATGCTACATGTGCAATGAGGGTTCAATCATGATCCATGTGCAATGATCCATCACTCATGATAATTCCATGTTGAGTGTTCTTTCCACATTTCCATGTTATGATTGTCATGCATTTTCAAGCCTTCATGTTCATGTTTCTATTGTGCTAAATTGTTATTCCTATTGCCTAACATGTATATTAATATTAATGTTATTCCTTTTTTACTCCCTTATTGGGCTTTATAGCTCACCATTTTCTTATTCATGTCCGTAGGTTATTCCATGCAATGCTATGTACAAGGAATGTAGTAGTCAGGTAAAGGAAGTTTTCAATAAGATGTTACATTCTATGTTTTATGTTGTTATGTAATGTTCCTAATCTTCCAATACACTGGACCTCTCAATCTTCCTTATTTTATCATGTGAAGAGTTTATGTAATAAATCATTAAGTATATAATAAATAGAAGGTTTGTTATAGTTCGTATAAGATGATAGGTTTAGTTATTTTTGGGATTAGGATTAGAAAACCCTAGTAAAGTCATAGAGACAAGACTAATTATAATAAAATCATCCATATGTTTTTATTATTATTGAGTAAGTGGTTTATCAATAAAATACATCCATGTCCTAATATGAGTAGGTAGAGGCAGCTCTGGCATAGATGCACCTAGGAGTGAAAACCCTGACAAGGAGTTTCGAGCATAACCCGGGGTATCCTGGTACACGAAAACGGGCCTTGGTTCACTCTTGGTTATGACACTACTAGTGGAAATTATTTGGTAAATTAACATACTTAGTATTAACCATTATTAAGGGAATTTAAAAAACAAGCCTCTAAGAATACATGTTAGAAATTAGATCATAAATAGCATAGATTGAATCTTATAGATTCGTAAGTTAAGGAAATAAAATTAATTTATATGTTCCCTATTTTTGGATTACACTTTTTGTGTTACCCATAAAATTCAATTCATTCCAGCCAATGGCCAGTAATTGGAGGAATCGGGCTAACAACCGATGTGAATACCAATGTGACGATTATTATAATGAGATGACCAATCCGATGGTAGTGTAAATTGTGAGCTTTGTTATGATACTCTCTTATTTAACTAAACCATTGAATAGAAACATGGGTCAAGAGGAATGTTAAACCCCCCTAAGAAAGAAAAATTTGTTATCAAGAGCATCATGAGATAAAGGCCTCCTTCTTTTAATGGATCATCTTATCCCTCAATCACTGAACAATGGATCAAAACCATTGAAACGATCTTCCCTATCATTAAATGTTCTAAATAATAAAATTTTCTTCTGTCTGCATATCATATGGATGGTGAAACCGATCAATGGTGGACATTGATCAATAATAAAAATCCTGAAGAGGAGATAAAGGCATTGTAATTGAAGGATTTCTAGAAGATTTTTTTAGATAAATATTTTCGGCTCACCCTCCGGCTTAATATGTAAATGGACTTCCTTACCCTCAAGAAAAAATTCGATGACTCTATCATAAAATATGAGTAAAATAGCTATGTGTAAATTTTCCATGTGCCCTCATGGTTGAAATGGTGATCGGTGAACCTTAGGGGTATCATGGGGATAAGAACTGTAAGGTGGGATCCAAATCTGTTGGTCGAATGGATAAATATAATGGTGCTAAGAAAATCTAGGACCCCACATGAAAAAGGTTTAGAAATAAGCACCCCTAAAATTTCCTGAAGGGGATTAGTAAATGCTTTAGGTGTGGATGAAAATGGCACATATTCATTATCAGATGACAAGAAAAACCCACGACTACTGTAGAGAAGAGTAATTCTCTGTTCGACTCTCAATGCATTTTTTATTGCTTCAACTGTAATGAATCATGACATCTTGAAAATGCGTTCCCTAAGACAATGGTTTTTAAAGGAAAAAAACAAATTCCAAGGAAGCAAGGGAAATATTTTTTCCATCACTACTACTGGATTCATCCTTGATAACAAAGTGGTGACATGTGTGCTAGTTATTCATTCACAAATTGTGACCATACATTTTTATTCTGGTTCTATGAATTCTTTTATATTCCGAATGTTTAGTAGAACAATCCCAACACCACCACAAATCATGGAATTACTAATGTTGGTGAGAACATAAAATGGTCCAATCATTACATCCCATGAATATAACTCTTCCCCGATCTTAATCGGTGGATTAAAATTCCTAGAAAACCTCATCATACTCCCTCTGGTGGAATTTGATGTAATTATTTGCATGGAATGGATTTCCTTATATAGATCCAACATAAATTTACATAAGAGGGAAATAACTCTCTATGTGGAGAATCGAACCCTGATTATGTACAAGTGTAAGGAGGAAGATGGATCTTCATTAGCTCTATCATCTCAAGTTTAGATATTACTGCCATATGAGCATGCGTATCTCACTCAGATGATTGATTATGAGGAGGAAACCATCATTGAAGATATGCCTAATGTTATGGAATTTTCTAAAGTGTCTCCCAAGGAATTTACTGGTCTTCCCCCAATAAAAGATATTTAATTCTTAATTGACCTTATACCTATGGAGTTTCCAATATCAAAGACATCATATAGAATGGCTGTTGTGGAACATTTGGAGGTGAATAATCAACTACAAGAGAATATGGATAAAGGGTTTAAATGCCTATGTGGTTCACTATGGGGTGAGTCATTCCTCTTCATCAAGAATATGGATGGATCAATGCACCTTTTCATTGACTATCATGAGCTTAACAAAAACACGATAAAGAAAAAGTATCCTCTCCCAATAATTTATGACTTGTTCTATCAGTTGTGTGGAGCACAAAAATTTTCAATGGTATATTTTTGGTCGAGATATTATCAAGTAAGGGTGAAGAAGGAAGATATCCACAAGACTACTTTTCGTACAAGATACAGGCACTATGAATTCATAGTAATACCTTTTTCACTCACCAATGCTTCAGCAGTATTCATAGACTTGATGAATAAAGTCATTAGATATTACCTTGAAAAATTTGTGGTAATTTTTATGGATGACATTCTAATATAATCCAAAACCAAGGCGGATCATGAGGAGCATCTAAGAATTGTACTAGATCTATAGAGAATGGATATGCTCTATGAAAATTATAGAAAGTGTGAGTTTTGGTTTAAGTAGGTCTCATTCTTAAGCCATATCATCACAAGCAATGAGACATATATGGATTCCTCCAAGACAACTGCAATAGAGGGATGGCCGAGGCCAACATTGTTAATGGATATCCATAGCTTATTGGGGTTATCTGAATGTTATCAATGATTTGTGAGAAATTTTTCCCAGTAGTCCAACCCTCTTACCAAGGTAACATGAAAGGGAATAATGTTTTCTTGGAGTGATAAATGCGAAGAAAGATTCATGGAGTTGAAAAGGAGGATTATCACTGCACCCATGACCACTTTAGCCATAATTGGATTACTTTTGTGGTATTCATTGGTGATTCAAAGAAGGACCTAGGCTGTGTGTTGATGAAAAATGATTAATTTATTGCCTGTGCTTTAGAGAAAATTTAATGTTCATGAGCAGAATTATCCAACACGTGGTCTAGAGTTGGTTTCGATGATCTTTGCATTAAACATTTGACAGAATTATCTATTTCGGGAGATGTGTGAAATATATACGGACCAAAAAATCCTAAAGTATATATTCATATAGAAAGAGTTGAATATGCACCAACCTAGATGGTTACAGCTGATCAAAGACTATGAATGCTCAATCCATTACCACCGTGGGAAAGCGAACAAGGTGTAAAATGCTCTAAATATAAAGGACCCAGTGATTATATCATTTATGATAATTGATCATGATCCTATATTCATTGATTTGATAAGATGGTCATGGGAATCATAAATATGGGAACACCATCAATCCCGTCACAAATGATTGCTCAATAGTCTCTTTTAGAAAAGTTATAGGATTATCAAAACGATGATGTCGGAATTCAGAAGAATGTGGAAGCTATCAGAAAAGGGAAATCCTAGAATTTCAATTTTAATGAAGAATGAATTATGAGATTTGGGAAAAGTCTATGCGTTCCATCATGTCTATAGCTGAAGAAGGATCTTCTGGGTGATGCACATAGTTCAAATTTCTCTATTCACCCAAGAATAACAAAGATGTATTGAGATATCTGAGATCATTATTGGTGGGATATTATGCTGAAGGAGATCATTGAGTATACATCAAAGTGTCTGGTGTGTTAGCAAGTGAAGGCAGATAGGCAGAAGTCTAAGGTGATGGTGAAACCATTGCCCATACAAGCATGGAAATGGGAGAACATCACCATGGACTTTGTCACTGGGCTTCGAAAGATATCCTAAGGCATTAATGAAATATGGGTTGTTGTGGATCATCATAAAAAGTTTGCACACTTCACTACAATTAGGGAGTATTTCTCATTAGATAAACTAGAATGGATATATATTCAGGAAGTGGTAAGGCCGGCTGGAGTATCACTATCTATTTTATCTGATCGAGATCCAAGATTCACCTCTATGTTTTGGAAGAGTCTTCAATATTCTATGGATACTGAACTGAACTTTAGAATGTCCAATCATCCTCAAATTGATGTCCAATCTGAGTGAACTATTCAGAAACTAGAGGATATGTTAAGATCCTATTCTATGGACTTTAATGGAGGGTGGGACCAACATCTTCCACTAGTTGAATTCTCCTACAATAACAGTTTCCACTCAAGCATCGGAATGGAACCATATGAATCCTTTTACGGGAAGAGGTGAAGAACCCTGGCATGTTTGGATGAAGTCAGTGAGCGTAAGGTTTTAGGACCATAAATGGTCGATGAAATGGTGGAGAATGTGAAAACCATTTAGTAGTATATCAAGGATGATTAGAGTCGATAGAAGAGTTATGTATATAACCATCAATGAGACCTTGAGATTAAAGTTGGAGACATGGTATTTCTATGCATATCTCCATGGAAGAAGCTAATGTGGCTTGTAATTAAATGGAAGTTAAGTCCTAGGTACATCACCCCCTTTGAGATTCTTGATCGTGTCTGGGTTGTGGGCTATCGACTAGCACATACACCTACCATGGAAAAAGTACATGATGTATTTCATGTATTCCTCTTAAGTACATATTTTGCATGTACTCTCTTTAGAGGTAGTACAATTTTAGGATGATCTTTCTTATGATTAGCAACCATTGATGATCTTAGATCGTAGAGAAAAAGTTATATGAAATAAGACAATGCCACTCGTTAAGGTGTTGTTGAAAAACCACCAGTTTGAAGATACGACATGGGAATTAGAAGAATTTATGAAGCAAAGTTACCCAAATCTGTTATAGTGTGGGAAAAGGAAAATTTGAAGGGGAAATTTCATAAGGGGGGAAGACTTTAATGACCCAAATATTCATTAATGAAAATTACACATGATCTAATTAAATGTCTTATTATGGTTATATAAAATGTGAACTTCATTGGTTTTATGTTTCTATATTTTAAAATACCATTAATAATTTTTATTGTTGCTAATATAGTAATAAAATAGTGATCACATGATTAATATAAAAATAGGTCATTAACAAATCCAATTTTATCAGACAAATGAAGAAATTGCCTCATCCAGTAGACTTGCCTCATATGAAGCCCATTTTTCAGAGCTCGAAAAGGAGTTGGTGACATTGGGATTCGCTCCTAACCAAGACCAAGCTGATCTTGAACACGTTAAGCTTGATCAGAACTGACTAAAGGAGAAGTGGAAGTTAATGGAGATTACCACCCGGTGATGTTATCCGAGACACCTCAAGAGTCTGTTACCATCGCACATCTTACCCTTCGGTCATATGCTGGTGTTATAAGGGGTTATGTAACAAGACCCTAGCACTGTGACTATGTAAATTATTTATGTATAAATAATGTTCATTCATTTTATTATAATAAATTTGTAAATAGTTTTAAAACACACATGGTATTTTTTTAACATTCAACTAAGAAATCTATTTTGATGTATTAATGTATTTTTGAATTAAATAATATTTTAAGAAAATATTATTATTATATTACTTTTCTTAAATAAAAATGAGCATATAATTTTATGAATGAAATTTTAATTTTTATTAATGTTTGAAAGCTGTTTTTGTCAAAACCCATGAATGTTTAATAAATGTCGGTTTTTATTTTACAAGTAAAAATTCACATATTTATAAATTTATTTAGATAAAATGAATAATATTTTTGGGATTAGGACATCAAAATTATCCAATGGTGAATTTTTCATAATTTTATAAGATAGTTGAATGTTTAGATAAAAATTAAATACCGTTTAAATGTATTATGTGTTTTATGACATCATAATTACCCAATAGTGATTAATAAAATACTATAAGAATTATGATCATCCAATATATGTTTTAACATTAAAATAATGGAATTTTGGGTTTGTTTGATATATTTTACAAATCTTTAGAGGACCCTTCAGGGCATAGAATACATTTTGTTTTTTTAAATTGTTTTCCTTGAGAGTGTTACTCACCTCCACATAAGAAACCCTTTTATTTTAAGAATTTCGGTCATTTAACTTATAAAATATTGTATTACACCCCCCTTTAGCAGAAAACATGGGAAAAAACCATGGTCTGGTTTGTGGTTTTGATTAGTTTGATGTGAGGTGTCCCAAATCGAGATAATAAAGAGTTCCCTCTCCTTTCCTATATAAACCTACCAAAGTTCCCACTTCCTCTTCACTAAATGCATTTGGAGTTCTACCAACCCCCTCCCTCCTCTCTCTAGAATCCTCAAAAGGTGCCCCATGCTCTTATTAAGTATCTATCAAGCCCCTTCCAAGCCTTTGGGATCACACTTCCAAGTAAGGGATTCCTACATTTCTCTTTTTATCGATGTTTCATAATATTGTTATGCCCCTTATTTTCCATTATAAATGTTGGAGTATGATTTAAAAACACCCCCATACGTCCCTACTTATTTTTGAATGATGATAGACTCATTTCTCTCTCATTAAACCCCTCCCATGTACACTCGTTACTCTACCGAAATTCCTAAAGGCATTCCGCTCTTCTCATTTACATTCAACCAATTCTTTGGTATCATTAATATAAGTTTCATCAAAATTGTTGGGACATGTATCTATATAACCCCATTATTGTAAATTTCATGTATATATGATGAGAGACCCCTTTCTCTCTCATCATCCATCTTTTTTATGAATTCTTATGTCACGTTGTTATGCTGCTGAAATTGTACCACGTTTTTCCAAACCAAATCCATTGTGTAGTGAATACCATGCCCATTTCTCTATCAAGGTTAATCACCTTTATAAATATTTAATTATTTATTATAGAGTTTCATATATGAATTCCAGATTTCATTATCATGGAATAAATTATGGTGTTTAATGAATCGATGTTTTATGATCCTTGTGGAACACTTATGCATGAAGTGAAATGTTTAAGAAAGGGTGCGCCCTGATAGCACTCAAAAGAATTGGGTAAAGTTTAGTATCATGAAACGTCATGTGAAATGATTTTTGACTCATGATAATTCATGTGAAATGAGGGTTTACTCATGATTCATGTGCAGTGAGGGTTTACTCATGCTCCATGAGGAATGATTCTTGGCTCATGCTAATTCCATGTTAAGTGTTATTGCCACAATTACATGATATGATTATCATGATTTATTATTCCTTTATGTTCATGTTTCTATTGTACTACATTGATATTATTATTTCCTAACATGTATTGTAATATTCAGTTTATTCCTTATTTACACTCTTACTAGGCTTTATAGGCCACCCTTTTCATATACATGTCCTCAGGTTATTCCATGCAATGCTATGTACGAGGGAATGTAGTGGACATTTAAAGGAAGTTTTCAATAAGATGTTACTTTCTATGTTTTATATTTCTATGTAATTTTCCTAATCCTCAAATACACTAGACCTCTTGATTTTCAATATTGTATCAAGTTAAGAGTTTATGTAATAAATCATGTTTATGTATGTTATAATGAGTAGGGTTGTTGTACTTTAAGACCTAAAATGCCCACAGAGGCACAATTAATATTGATTTTTATCCATCTAGGGAGAGGACCTCTTTAGAACTCCTCCATAGTTTGATGCGGTGGAAAAAAACTTCCATTAATCAATAAACGCTTCAATATTTCAATGTAGTGAACAATGTTGTATCAATGTACCTTTTGCATCAAGGAAGATTCATGTATGTATATAAGGACCCAAATCCAACTTTAATTTTGATTTAGTGAGTAATTGTTAGGAATAATAGCATTCAGATCATACCTGATCACATGGAGGAGCTCAACTACTGCACTAAGGAAAAGGGTCCTGAATTTTTAAGAGCCTTCCATTTCTACACATTTCATTAGTTGAGTTTTGATGGAATAGAGAATCAACCATCTGTAGTGAAAAATGTCAATAATATAGTTCCAAAGAGCATAAGTAGAACATGAATGTAAGAGGTGGTTAGCATCTTCTCTGTGTTGATTATAGATTTTACACTTAGAGTAGAGTTGGATTTGAAAATATTGGTGGAACATTTCAGTGGGAAATCTGTTGTGAGAAAGATTCCAGATGAGGTTGAATCTCGAAGGATTTATCCATGGATTTTTGAAATGTTTTATCAATATTGAATTGCAATTAGAGTTACAGAAATAATGAATATAGATTTTTTTAGGGTTAATCGTACCCTTGTGAGAAGGTTCCCAAATTAAGAAATCATTAGTGTTATAAAAAGAGTAGCTTTCAATGATGTTTAGAATAGTATCAGGGATTTTATCATGTTGAGAGTTTAAAATATCTCTAGTAGAGATGTTGGTACTTATAGGAGTTTGATTGGGAGATAACATAGAAATTAAAGGTTTGTGAGTCCACTTATTCATCAAGAATTTCATGAAGGATTCTCTGGAGACCATCCATCGGAAATTATCCATAATATTGGTAAAGGAGTGTTTGATGGATGGACATATATAATAATTAATGATGTTCAAATTTCATGTCTTATGGTTGTCAATAATCCACTTTTTTATATAGGTAATATCTTTAGATGTATTGTGAAAAACTGTTCCAAGTTAGTATTTCTTGAAGGGATTCATTAAATTATTTTATATTTTTATACCAATTCCACTATTTTATATGGGCTTGCAACATGTTGGCCAGGGAACAGTCACAAGTTTTCCTTCCAGAATACTACCAGTCCATATGAAATTATTTATAGTAGTTTTCATTTGTTTAATAATACCAACATGAAAACTTTAGAACATCATGGAGTAACCCATCATGGAGAATATAATATATTTAACCAAGAAGGTACTACCTTCCATGGAGAGAGATTTATCATTTCAAGAAGATAGATAATTTATAACTTGGTAAATAATATTCACAATCTGACAAGACATGGGCCTACCCCAAAATAATGTAACACCAAGATAAGTGAAAGAGAGTGTACCTTCTTTCAGATTGAGGTCATTGATAATATTGCATTTTATTCTTGGAGGAATGTTCTTCCAAAATAATATGTATTATTTGTTCCAACTAATAGTTTGACCAGAAACCTCTTCATAGTGTGAGAATGCATTTTTTATGTTAATAATGTTTTGTTTATCACCTTGAAGGGAAAAAAATGATGTCATCAACATAAAAATGATGAGTGGGAGCATTCACACTCTTAGAGACATGAATGGGATTCATCCTATTCTGTACCACTAGATAGTTGATTAGATGACTGAGGTAGTCTGCTACTATTGAGAAGAGAATAACAGATAGGGGGTGACCGTGCCTGACACCTTTGGTGCTTTTAAAATAGACCATGGTAGATACATTGATAAAAATAGAGATAAATGCTGAGTTGAAGCGAGTTCTTATTGCAGTGATAAAAGTGGTGCTAAAACCAAAAACATTGATGGTTTTTGAAGATAATGCTCTAGTCCATGGTGTAAAATGCTTTTCTAATGTCATGTTTAATAGATATCCTGCATTCTCTATTTGTTTTATTCATGTTATTGACACACTCAGAGGGGATACATATGCATTCTTGAATGGATCTACCATTTATAAATCCAAATTGGTTCCAAGTGAAAATTTTGTCCGTGAGAGTGGAAATTCTGTTAGAAATGATTTTGGTGATGATCTTATAAATATACTTGATTAGAGAAATGGGTCTAAATAGTTTAATCTGAGAGTCATTTTCCAATTTTGGGTTCAAGGATGGAATCTAGGCATTAATATCATGACGAAGCACCCCGTTGGAAAAAAAATATTTTAAAAATTTAGAAACATTGATATGAATCACAATTCAATAAAGTTGGATGAAAGAATTATTGAATACATCAGGAACCACAACACTATCAGGATTCATACTAAATACATTGTCTCTTATTTCATGATCCAGTGGATTGTTGAGAATGTATGAGTTGTCCTCATCCATGATCACAAAAGGAATGACCTCTAACAAGAGGTATTTGTTGATATCCATACCATTGAAGATGGATTGATAGAAGGATATGATATTATGAGTGATTTAATCTCCATTTTCAACGAGATTTCCCCATCCATTAGAATGTTTAACATCATGTAGGCCTTCCGAATTATTTGAAGAGAGTAATAGAAATTGGTATTTCTATGACCATCTGTTAACCAATAATATTTAAATGATTGTTTTTTCATATTCAATTTAAAAGTGATAAAGGAGTTGAGTTTGACCACAATTTTTATTTCGAGAGTAGGATTAGTGTTGTGGTCAGAGCTGGTGTTTTTTAATGATCATTGAGATAATTTTCAAGAAGCATTATATCATTGTTAATATGATTGGATTTAGGTATTCACCAAGTTTTTAGAGTTTGTTTGAAATTTTTTAATTTGAGGATACATGAAAATGAATCATTTTTATGAGACATTGAGGAACAATAGTTTTGGATAATATGAATGTACTCGTCCTCAAAGAACCACACATTGTTAAATCTGAAATGAAATCAGGGATTCATGTCTTTAGTGGAGAAATTGGCCAGGATGGGGTGATGATTAGTGTTCATCCTGTGAAGAGTGGTACTAGAGATAGTGTCTCATTTATCTAAAGCATGGATATTCACGAACTCTCAATCCAACATGGAGGCAACTTATTTATTGAATTTTCATCTATACCAAGTGTATTTTGCACCAGTGAGATTAATGTCAATGATATTATTGTCTTCAATTAAGTATTAAAATTATATCATGGAAATTTTATCTCTTGAGTTGATAATGGAATTAATGTCTCCAATAATAAACTAGGTGTGCATTAATTTAATATTACATATTATTTTAACCTTTTCATTAATCGTTTTTACTCTTACCATGGGAACATAATTTTTTTTAACATGATTAATTATTTTTTATGAACAAAATTATATTGATCATAAAAAAATCAAGATGTTTCTGAATATATATTCCAATTACTTTGATTCATGTTAAATTCTGATCTATGATCACTCATAAGTAACTAAACCTAGTTAGCCACTTGGCCTCAAGTGTGTCTCCCTATACGATAGAGGTAATCGACTAAAAATGTGGGTATATGATGGTATGGTGTGGGGACTATACCGTCTTTATTAGTGTATGAAAAAATGTAAAATAATAATGAATAAGTGGAATAAAATAGAATCAAGAGAATTGAAATAATCTAGATAATTAGAATAACCCATAGAAATGTAAAAAATTTCATATAAATAAAGATAATGTCATTATTCGGTAATAAAAGATGTAATTGGATGGATAGATACAACTATATAGTATATTATATAAAAAATATAAAAAAGAGAAAAAATTATCCTCCATTAGAATCACAATCACTATCTCAGTCATCAATTCACATTCTCTTACCAAGAATAGAAATCTAGTGTTCATCATTTAACCTTTCCTCTTATCCCTACTTGTATCAATGATATTTTTCTATGAACTGAACCTTAGCCCGAACATGGTGTATGTAAAACACATTAGGATACCACCAATAGTTCTTAATACTATCATGTATATGAAAATAAATTTAAATGATATGTAGGTGAAATAGTAAATGAATGAAGTAAAACAACTGAACCCGAGTCAGATTGAGCTCATCATGAGATGCCCATCCGATCCTCTTTTCCTCCACCTATGCTTGAATATATCTGAGCATGGAAAATATGAAATAAAAATTGGCCCAGTACCAAAGGAATATAACCATGGTTTTATATATAATATAATAATAATATGTGGGGTCCAAAATTACAATGTAATTTCAATATTATAAAGCAAGTGTAATCTAATGGTTCATCCTTATTAAATAAACCCAAAGGGTCTACCCATTCATCGAAAAAAATTAATTGTTAGCCTTAGTGATAGACATGATTTTAGCCCAAGGAGATAATCAAAACTGATCTGTAACATCACGCTAAATCTATGGGGATAATCAATGGAATTCTAAATCAAAGACACTGATTGATCCCTAGTGTGGTGTCTCACTTTCCGATCACATCAACGAATAAGATATAAACATATGATACCATCCAAGGTATTCTATGTATAGAATCCATGTATATCTCAATATAGAGAACACCATTATATTGAACCAGGTCCAGAATCATATTTAAGCACAATATAATATATATTCACGTTCATATAATTATTATTATATATATGATCATAATTTATAATTTAACAATGTCTAAGTGGCATTGCCTAACCATTCACATTTTATTTCATTCATTTTATCATATCCATTCATTGATATTACAAACCAACTCCAGGTGTGTTTGATATAAAAAACATGGAATTTGAGTATTGAAATTTAATAATCACACTCAAGGGATGGTCTGAAATTATGTTCACCAACCTCTAAAAATAACAAAGGTCGACAATAGTATCACCGTCAATGTCAAGACAATTAATTAAATAAAATACATATTTTAGAGTCGATGCACGTAAGGTATATGTTACAGTACATGTCACATGGAATAGATTTCAAAACCTATATGGTTACATACTAGTCCACCTACACTATACTAGTAGATAAATCATAATCTATTGTAAACATTATATTTGAGCTGGAATGTGATATAATATAAAACTATTCTAATGGTCTTGAAATAGCTCATATTATCACATATTTAAATAACTAAAAAATGGCGAGGTAAACAACGATATGAAGTAATAGGATTGTTAGAATTATTGAGGTTTTTCTAATGTGATGAATAATGGTTGAATTAGAACTCATATGGGGGAGATACATCAAATCCTAGAAGAAAATAAAAGTACAGAGCCCACTATTGGAGTTTTTAGGAGTTTGAGTGTGAAAAAAAGAGGGGTAGAGTTTTGAGGAAATAAAGGAAAACAATAATTTACAAGGTTTTTAATATCACGCATGGTTTATTCATGCAATAACACAAACTATTCACTATCCATGAACACCTACAATATGAGGTTCACACCCTGTACAGTTTATGCACATTGTTAGAGAAACTTTGTGAAAACATTGGATTTACTACTCTCTCACATTTCCCACCCTATATATATATTTTAGAAAACCGTGCAAAGAACATGGTGATTTGAATATAATTTATTAATTTTTTTCATTGTCGTAAATCCTTTAGTTAAAGGTTATAAATAATATGTGATAAAAAAATGGGATTCATTTTTGAGGAACATGGTAATCACTAACCACGCACTAACATCTCGCCTTCCCCTTTCTCAAAAAATCCAAAACTCTAGTCCTAATAAAATTATAAATCTATAAAAACCTACATGACCACATTAGTAACAAACATTAGGATAAAAATATAGAATGATATTGAAAAAAAATGATCTATACCATTATGAAAAATTGTGATCTTTTTACCTCCCCTCTTAGAATAACCTCTCCATGAGAGTAACTTCTATTGGTGGTTCAATAAAATCGTTGAATAAATATATTCATTGATCATGTATATAAAAAACTCTTCCACATGCCTCATATTGTACTTATATATGATTCACTAGTACTCATACGAGAGGAACTGGCCTTCCTTGAAGATTCATCATTCTAAAATCAATGAAAAAGACTTCATACTCCTCAAAATAAGAATCAAAATCTAGCTCAACTTCAACATGTTCAAAATCACTAGATAAGTTGGAATGATAACGGTGAAGCTAATAAACATGTAAAACATCATACATGGTCCACCACCTATGTTGAAGAGATATTTGATTGGTATTTTCCTTTTATCCCCCTAATCTTCAAACATCCAATGAATATAGGTGACATCATTACATGTTTCTGAACCCATCGATGCCCTAAGAATGGTGATACATGCAAGAAGAACCTATCAACCACAATGAAATCTAGATTCCTTGGATGATGATCAATATATGGTTTCATCCTATAATGATCTATTTCTATATGATTTCATATCAGGTGTATCTTATATGATGTCACCAGAATGATATGACATCATAGTAGCTTGCATCCCCAACCAATAACCAACACAGAGTTGAACACCATCACCTACCATAAAGAACCTATATTGGATCCATCTGAATTGCCACTATGAAGTTATTATTATAAGAAAATTTGTCTATTGATAGGTTCTTTTCCCAAGAGACTCGATAATGAAGGACACGTTCTTGGATAATGTCCTCTAGTGCATGTATATTTCACTCATACTAATTGTTGGTTTGAGGGTGATTGGTTATACTCATGAGTGCCATTGAGCTCAGAGCCTTCTGCAACACCTATCAGAACCATGATGTAAAATGATAATCCATTTCTAATATTATGGTATTTGGAACTCTATAAATTCATATAATCTCATAGACATAATTAATTCAATGATAATCTACTAAAAGGCCTCCTTGATAAGTACGAAATAGGAATCCTTCATCACCCCGTTAACGATTACAAACCTAGTGTCACTACCACAGAATTATTTTGGTAACACCTTCAAAAAATACAAGGTGAATACATCCCATTTGCAATATGTAATGGGTAATAACTATAAAACAATATTAGTTCCCTTTTGTTCAAACTATTTTTGTTAATAGGTGAAACACTGATTAATAATACATATTATCTACTTCTTCATGCTATGCAAGTATGACTGGAAGTGTATGTCATGATAAATAAATATATGTCTATGAACCATTTGGAATAATGAGATTATCACATTAAATCCTATCACATGTATTATGTGAACATACACATCCATATATATAGATGGTCTTATCCTTATAAACAAACCAACCAGGCAGTGGGTCATCACCTAAAACACTTTCTCTTAGGACCAAAGCATTGAGTTCTGAAATGGTCATCCTATTTATATGATCAAGAATAAAATATTACAGTTCTAAAGATACAGGAAAAGGTATTCTCATGATAGAACTAATCTTGAGATTTATTTCAGAATGAAAATCAAAAAATATCTATTCACTAATAGATTCTTGAACCACTTGTGTCTCATTATTTCATCTTAGATCATCAATAAATGTATCCCCCTTTTACTATATTGTATATAAATGAGATTTTTAATGATTTAAGAAACAAAAACAACTGATGTAGCACACCAATATTTCATATTATGTTATTTTCTTTAATTTAATTCAATAGCTTGTGCTACACGGAACACCGAGTTCGAGCAAGCCATGACTTACCAAACCAGCCATTCAAAAGTGGTTATGAATAGTACTAACTGAATTTTGAATTTTATATACTCCATATAATTTTATAATCCATATTATATGTTTCTTATATATAATATAAGAACAAATTTATTTTTTTCAGATAAAAGAAATATTTTTCAAAAAAATGCAGTTTTACCACCTTTTATGGGAAACCCCTTTTTAAAACCAATATTTGACACTTTTATATATTCAATTTAATGAAATTAAATTATTCTTTAGAATCGGTCCATTAAAATTTATTTTGGATAAATTTTTGATACTTTTCTAATAACTTCTATATTTTGATTAATATTGAAAAATACTAAATTTTAATTGAAAACAACGTTTTTAATCAGAATAATTTATATTGTTCAATTAAAAAATTGAATTATTGGAAGCATAATTAGATTATATTTTTACCATTTAATCCAATTTTGGTCATTTTAATTAATTTTACTTTGTAATTGTACATAAACAAGTGTCAGTATTTTGATAGTTATTGTTTCTTAAAAACCCGCTATTTGTTTTGACAACAGGAATTAATTTTAAATTCATTAAAACGAATTATATGTTTTGTATTTCGTAAAATAGACATAATTTTTGGATTCAAAATATCGAAATTATCTTAGGGTGAGTTTTTGGTATTTTTCAGAAAATATTCAATTTTTGAGGAATAGTGAAAAACACTGAGTTATAGTATAAAACCGAATTTTTATATAAATAATTATTTATATAAATTTATTTTAGGTCCAAATAGATACATAATACCTATATAAGATCAATTTAATTCATTGGATTTAGTTTATAATAATTTTAGAATTATTAAAATTTTATTGAACTTTTCACCATCTTTTACCCACCTCCTAGAAGAATTTGCAAATTCACATAAAACATAATTTTACCTCTTCTGTGAGTTGAATTTCAAAAATACAAGAGACACTATTGATATCAGTACATAAAATGTGGTTCAGTGAGATGAAAATAATTTTTGGTGAATAGTAAATTTTACTTTTATTTACCACGATTAAAAGTAAATAGGGTAATTAAGGGTAAAAATGATATTTTTGCTACACTAACACATGTACTAATTCTATTGGATAAGTATAATTCGACCAAAAACCACCTTAGGAATAAAATATGAATCTTTTAGTTCCACATGTATTAGATTAGGACACTTATTATTATTTTATTTAAAGAAGAGTTAAAAGAGTTAAAATCAAAGTTTAATATCTAAAACATTTTTAATATAGGTTTATACATAAGATAAATTAGACTATAAATATTAATTGGAAATATAAAAATATTATATAAATAATTTTATTTTATTTATATTTTCTAGACATTAAATAATTTAATTTATTTATGACACAATGATGATGCATTAATTACCTAATTAATAAAATATTAAAATAATTGATATTATAAATATCCAAATAAATGTAATTTGATACTTCTTATAAATTCCACTAATTTTTTAGGTTAATAAGACATTTTATTCTTGGTATGATGAATTGTTTTCGTAGTAATAATTCTGTTATGAATTTAGGAAAAATAAAATACCAAATAGTGTCAAAATTTACATAAAAGAGTTTTCAAAACAAATATTATATTAATAATTGTTATTATATTCCTAAAAATATAAATATAGACCAAAAGAATTATATAATGATAAGTGTATAATTAATGAACTACTTGGGGTTCTCTTGGAATTATATAGTAATTCTATTAACAATATAATATAAAAATACAAAGAGACATGGTAAATGTCAATCTATTAAACTAATAGTTAAATCTAAAAGATAAAGTTAATATAGTGACCCAAACCTGTCTAAAACCTATTTCTTGAGTGGTTTCATACCCATACCCACCTTATCCTTTAATTAATAGATTTTGGATCCATTAGAAATCGAAAATAATTTTATTATAAAATAATATTTCAAGCTTTTCCTAATGTGCCCCTCACCCCTCTTATAAAAGGGCACTCCCCCTTCTCTATAATTCACACCTTAAAATCCATTTGTATTGGACATAATCTACCAAAATACCATATCATCTGTCCTCCCTTCATCTTAGAGGAATTCCTTTATTCATAAATCCAACCTAAGGAGCCCTTTTGATCAAATCAAAATGAAGAACCAGATGAGGAGGTAAATATTTCATCACCCCTTTCAAGTTCCTTTCATCTTCCACTTCCTTTTTCTTTGTTGTTTCTATTATAAAATAATATCTCTAGAATATTCTATATATTGTGATGTTATTCTAAATATGGTAAAACCAAATTCATTATTCTATCCATCCTTCGAATGACATGTCACCATACGTGGGTATGTACGGCTTACCGTCTCCATGTCATGGTGTAATTGTTATTCAATACATTATTATTTGGATGGGTATAATAATGAGGTGTAATTGGTGTAAATAATAACTATAACATGATAACGATTCTATATATATGATATACCATCCAATTATAAATTATTTTAATATCTAAAAAACGATATTTTCTCTCGTGCATACGTACAGATTACCGCCTACATGAACGCGATGAGATTCATTCCCCATCGTATCCATTCTAGACTAATTTTTATTAGATGATTAAAAATAATTTTTAAAGACTTGATATAATTCTGTATATGAATAATATACATCCCATCTATAACCAATATGACTTACATAACAAATAATATAATGTAAAATGAATTCGTTACCCCCCAAAACAATGATAATACTAAGATATTATTAGAAAACCAATGTTAAAATATCATATATGATATCATATTAATGTATATTATTTTTTGATAATTTAATAAAAATTATTTCACCATTATATAGGAGGTTAAACTACCCTCGACCAAGGAAAAGTACAAGGTAAGGGGTTTCTTATCACACTTTTAATTCTGTGAGATTTCCATTATTCGCCACTTATTTATTAAATGTGGTGTATTGTGTAATATCATTTGATATATATATTATCATGATTCTATTTATATTCATGGTATTATGTGATTCATTTGTTTTTTATTAACTTTTGTCCATATGACTCGATTAATTACAGAGAACTAAGGGTTTTCATCTCACTTCCTATTTCAATGAGATTCATGCCATACTGCCACTATTTCCTTTTATGTGGTGTATGTACTGCCCAATGATTGTATTATTTGTGTAATATACTTTAATTTTTGTGTAATTACATCTTCATTTTATTATCCATCTTTCATGTGATGTATTTTTCGTAAGTTACCAAATTGGTTAGGGAATTTCAAATTCCAATTTCCACTCTTTCGGCTTTACACATACTTAATTGATTATTTTACACCATGATTGTGTGTGGAATCATTATTTATTATTTGTGTAGTAATTTCCACTCCTCTTTATATGTATATAATTTTGATACACATAATAACTCCTTTGATAAATTCTCTAGTCGTTGATATGAACTTGATAAGAGTAATTTTAACTCAATCTCTATTTATTGAGTTAAACATCCAATTCATTGGTGTTGTTTTTACATGAATAAGTTTGAATTTCCTCTGATTTATTTACACTAAATATCAAATAATATTGAGTGTATTTATATATGTCACGCATAATTATGTCATTGATTTATCCTTAAACTAAGGATACGGTCTTTACAAGGGATTTCATCTCAATTTACATTCCATTGAGACTTCTTTGTTGTTATATGCCAATTAACTTTTATATGGTGTATATATTGTACTTTGACATAGTATATCATGAATCCATTTATTCCCATGATATTATAAAGTTTTTATTACCTCAATTATTAGTATTCATGCCTCTCTCTTTTGGTTAGGAACTCTAACTAAAATATCATTTTAAAATGTTTTAAAGATTTATTATTCTAAATCTTTCTCATTAATGTCCAGGTTTTTAAAATGTTTTTAATGATTGATTTATATGGAAATTAAAGTTTTAAAATTAAAATTACTTTTAAAGGTTTCAAATTGGTATGGGAATCATTGATTCAAAAATCTTTATTAAATGGCTTCTTGATAAATAGTGATACTTTTAAATGATTTCAAGAAAAAGGGGGATATTTCTCTCAAATAGTTTTGATTATTAATTTCATCTATGTCAATATCCTTCATTATTCTCGATTGAGGTTAATATTTTACAATAAAATATTCCATATTGTATTGAATGACTTTTGTTGGTCTATGGATGTGATATTTTTATACCATTCATAGTTTGTGGATAAATTATTGACATTTCATATGCTAGTTTTAATACGAATGTTTATATTATGTTTCAAATTTTTCATATGAGGAATTCATTGGACATATTAAGTGATGGGTTGAGCACGTTATAGCTTCTCGATGCATCGGTAGGTCTCATGAGACAAACTAGTGTCTTGGAATAAGGCCTTGATAAAATATTATTTGTATTCTTGGCACAAGGCCTAGACTATGTGGTTATGAAAGTCTGGATTTATGCATTCCATCATTATAAAAGTGGCTATTGATATTGCATTCGATTATTTGTCTAGTTGAATAACCATGTGAGTAAGTAAATGGAATTATGTGATTTTATCTTTTCCATATTATGCTAAAATTCATGTTTAAAATGCTTTTTTTAGTTTTATACATTTACTTAAATGTTTATGATTATTTATGAAAGTTTCTGCTATATTTTTATCCTAACTGAGCATCTGAGCTCACCCCTTTTTATGTATTATTTTTCCCATTATGTGAAGAATTATATTATGACTGGCCTGCAGGGATATTCTATGGGATCATATTGTTGTCCATGGAAACAATATTGTTGTAGTTTTCAATTTTATAATATACTGTAAACCATATGAAGGTATCCAGTACTTCCAAGGATACTAAAGTAATTGATCTTACGAGACTTGATATTTTTTGATCATTCCAATGATGTGTAATAATGCACCGACTATGGACTTCTGGGGTTGGGGTGTTACAGTTGGTATCATAGGAGGTTTAGTAAAAAACCTTCGAAACTAGATTTAGATGATCTCTGGTTATGCACATAACCCTAAGATAGACTTTGAGGATTAGTAAAGAATAAATTCCTAGAATTTTGGTTATGTAAAATATTTGTGAGTTTTTCAAGCAATACATCCATGTTTGGATACGAGAAGGTAGAGGCGGCTCTGGCATAGATGTACCTACGGGTAAAACCCAAAAGCACCACTTTGAGCAAGACTCAGATGGGAACTGGTGCACCACAACGGGTCTTGCTGCACTCTTGGTTACGACACTCCCGGGGGATATGCTTAGTATAATTTACATTTTCTTTAGAAAATTATTTGAAGGATTTTAATATAATATGAGAATAAATGGGCTTGGTTAATTTTAAGGTGTTTCAAATTGAAAATATTGTGTCATGATATCCTCTAAATGATTTTATGACTATTTTTACTCACACAATGATTTCTGTTTTTAGTCAATTGCTAGATTCCAAGGATTTCATAGTTTCTTTGACAATGATGTACAAGGTGGTAATAGTGGTATAAATATGCAAATAAATGGAATGTTGATAGGTGTAAAAGATATCATGTTAATGCCAAATTAGTTTTCCAAAAATATGATCAACAACATATATATTAACCAAATTTTGGACTCAACAAAGAAGAGAAAGGTGATGAATGATAAGAGATCCAGTAGTGGAGACCATGGAGGAAAGAATAATCAATTTTTATCATGATGGAAATATGGAAGGATACACCCAGGAAATAGTCTCAATAGAACAAATAAATGCTTTATGTGTGGGAAATAAGGACATAAAGTAAAGAATTGCCGAGGAAAAATGAAGGGTACTATGGAAGAAAATAAAAATGGTCTCAAGAATCCATTTACAGTCATTTGTTGTAAATGTAGGGGACCTGTCCATTACCCGAGTGAATGCCCTATCCTATAGAACATTTTCTTGTTCAAAGAAGAATCTATGTGGAAATAAATGGTTAGTGAAATGTTTAAAAGTATTAGTGATCTTTTTTTATGGGATTACTATGGAAAATTTTTTCTTGTATTTGTAACCCAGAAGTTTGTCATGTGAAAATGATTTTTTAGGAATAATTATATTTTATCTTGTGGATATAGTTATAATTAACCATTTGGTTTTATATGATCATTGAGTTTGAGGTAATTACAAGTTATTATATTTTTGGATGAAAATGCAAGGTCTGAGATAACATTTATGGATAAATTATGTTTTGGTTATTTTGAGGAATTTATCTCATATTTTTAATGTTATAAAATATAGTTTTTGAAAAAGGACAACACACAGACCGTGTGACAACCCACCGCATCGGACAAAGTTGTGGGAATCGAACCCACAACCAGTGTGAGATTGTGATTTATCGCCACTGGACTACGTGAATTCCCTGGTTAGAGTGACTAATTTTTTTTAGTTAAATGATTTTATTGATCAATAATTAGTTGATTTGGGATCTTATGTCTTATCAAATAGATATCCTTATTATAGGAAAATGATTTTCAGATTAAGTGAAAAAATTTATTTTGGAAGATGTTTACTCTGTTGGGAATACTATATGGCTAAGGAAAATAGAATACTATGGGATTTCATTTTAGGTGTAAGGGTGGATTTTTTTATCGATGTTTTTATTGTGGATTTATAGTGATTTGGGATATTTATGGAAATGATTAACCTATCATAGAGAATATGTGATTAGGTTAATTAATTTTAATTATGTAACTTTAAGAGTAGTCGATGTTATTTGGAAATATAATTTAACATGGAAGACTACGTAATCAAATTCTTCTATGTTTTGGGTTTCAATATTAGTCTGGATTATATTGATAGATTTTATGGAATATTGTTTATTTAATGGTATTTAATGAACTTTGGGTATTATTGGTTTAATTTTAGAAATTATGATTAGTATTTTCTTCTCTAAATGAATTATTCTTCTTAGGGATCATATGATACTGTTCTAAACATTTTGTTTTTGGATAATCTCTAAAGGAAATCAAAATATATACAGTTTATCCTTGATGGATTATGTGATTCTCTAGAAGTTTATTCTAGAGCTTTAGGTGTGACCAAGTCATCTTGAATACTCATCATTTGGAAAAAAATATGAGTTAGTGGTAGAAATTTATTAAAGGATGAAACTCTAAATAAAAATTAAGTATATATCTTTATTTTCTTAGTCAATATCAAAAATAAATTCCTCAACTTTAGGAAATGAAACATAAAACAAAAAAATGTTGTTCTTTTACTTTTCCTACTGGGAATCTAATGACTGTTTATCCCATCACAAGTTTGTGGTTTTCTTATTGTTAACTTTCTCAGGATCATGTTTTCTATCCCTCTCTATCAGAATTTAACACTTAGTTTATCATCCATATCCATGTTTTTCTACATGGAATCCTAGTATGGGTTATCTCGGGGGACCTTTGTACTTCTCTTTATTTATTTTAAAGAGATAGTTTTATTGACTCTTTTTCCGATACATGAATTTCAATGAAGTTCCCAAGCCCAATTTTTAAAATTGCGAAGTTGCAATGTCCAAAATGGGGGATGAATATAACACACCATGATTTCATATAATGTTATTTTATTTAATGTAATTCAATATCTTGCGCTACACACAACACTAAGTTCGAGCGAACCATGACTTACCAAACAAGCTGTTCAAAAGCAATTATAAATATTATTAACTGAATTTTGAATTTTATATACACCATATAATTTTAGAATCCATATTATGCATTTCATAGATATAATATAAGAACAAATTCATTTTTTCAAATAAAAGAAGTATTTTTCAAAAAAATGCAATTTTACCACCTTTTAATGGAAACCCCTTTTTAAATCCAATATTTGAAACTTTTATATATTAAATTTAATGAAACTAAATTCTTCTTTAGAATCGGGACATAAAAATATATTTTGGGTAAATTTTTGGCACTTTTCTAATAACTTTTATATTTTGATGAATAATGAAAAACACTGAGTTATAGTATAAAGACAAATTTTTATTTAAATAATTATTTATTTAAATTTATTTTAGGTATAAATAGATACATAATACCTATATAAGATCAACGTAATTCATTGGAGTAAGTTTACAATAATTTTAGATTTATTAAAATTTTATTGAACTTTTCACAATCTTTTACCCACCTCCTAAGAGAATTTGTAAATTCACATAAAACATAATTTTACCACTTATATGAGTTGAATTTAAAAAATTTGAGAGACATAGTTGATATCAGTATGTAAACTTTGGTTCAATAAGATTAAAATAATTTTTGGTGAATAGTAACTTTTTTACTTTTATTTACCATGGTTAAAAGTAAATAGGGAAATTAAAGGTAAAAATGATATTATTATTACCCTAACACATGTCCTAATTCTATTGGATAAGTATAATTCTACAAAAACAACCTTTGGAATAAAAGCTGAACCTCTTTGGTTCACTTGGATTAGATTTGGACACTTATTATTATTTTATTTAAAGAAGAGTTAAAAGAGTTAAAATCAAAGTTTGATAACTAAAACATTTTTAATATAGGGTTATACATAAGATAAATTCAACTATAAATATTAATTAGAAATCTAAAAATATTTTATACATAATGGTATTTTTTTAATATTTTTTAGACTTTAAATAATTGAATCTATTTATGACACAATGATGATGCAGTAATTTCCTAATTAATAAAATATTAAAATAATTGATATTATAAATATCCCAATAAATTAAATTTGAGACTTTTTATGAATTCCAATATTTTCTAGCTTAATATAACATTTTATTTTTGTTTACAAGAATTTTTTTCGAAGTAGTAATTCTGTTATGAATTTAGAAAAAACAAAATACCAAATAGTGTTAAAATTGATATAAAAGAGTTTTCAAAACACATATTATATTATTAATTGTTATTCTATTCCTAAAAATCCAAGGATCGGACAAAAGACTTATATAACGATATGTGAATAATTTATGAACTACTTGCGGTTCTATTGGATGTATATAGTATGTTTATTAAGAATATAATATAAAAACACAAAGAGACATGATAAATGTCAAACTATTTAACTAAGAGTTAAATCTGAAAGATAAAGTTAATATAGTGACCAAAACCTGTATAAAACCTATTTTTTGAGTGGTTTTAGACCCATACCCACCTTAAACTTTAAATAATCCATTTCAGAGCCATTATAAACCGAAAATTATTTTATTATAAAATAATATTTCAAGATTTTCCTAAGGTACCCCACACCCCTCTTATAAAAGGACACTCCCCCTTCTCTTTAATTAACTCCTTCAAATCCATTTGGATCGTCCATCCTCTTCCCAAATACCCTCTCAACTATGTTACCTTCATCATAGAGTCCATCCTTTAGTCATAAATCCAACCTATGGATCCCTTTTGATCAAATCAAAAGGAATAACCCGAAGAAGATGTAAATATTTCATCACCTCTTTCAAGTTCCTTTCTTCTTCCACTTCCTTTTTCTTTGTTGTTTCCATTCTAAAATAATATATCCAGTATCTTCTAACTACTTTTATGTTATTATAAAATTTGAAAAAAAAATTCATTATTCTATTCATCCTTTGAATGACATGTCACCATACGTGGGTACGTACGGATTACCGTCTCCATGTCATGGTGTAATTGTTATTCAATACATTATTATTTGGATGGGTATAATAATGATGTATACTTGGTTTAAATAATAAATATAAAATGATAATGATTCTGTATATATGATATACCATCCAATTATATATTATTTTAATATCCAAAAAATGATATTGTCGCTCGTGCGTACGTACGGATTACCGTCTCCACGAACGCGATGCGATTCATTCCCCAACGTATCCATTCTGGAATAATTTTCATTAGATGATAAAAATTAATTTTTAAAGACTTTATATAATTATGTATATGAATAAGATACATTCCATTCATAACAAATATGACTCACAAAACAAAAATTATAAAGTAAAATGAATTTGTTTACCCCCGAAACAACGATAATACTAAGATATTATTAAAAATGAAATGTTAAAAGATAATATATGATATCATATTAATGTATATGATTATTGAATAATTTAATAAAAATTATTTCACCAATATACAAGATGTTAACTTACCCTCGACCATGGAAAAGTACAAGGTAAGGGGTTTCTTATCTCACTTTTAATTCCGTGAGATTTCCATTGTTCGCCACTTATTTATTAAATGTGGTGTATTGTATACTGTCATTTGATTAATATATTATAATTATTCTCTCTATATTCATGGTATTATGTGATTCATTTGGTTTTTAATAACTTTTTCCATATTACTCGATTGATTACATCGAAGTAAGGGTTTTTATCTCCTTTCATATTTCCGTGAGATTCATGCCATACTGCCACTATTTCCTTTTGTGTGGTGTATGTACTGCCCAATGATTGTATTCTTTGGGTAATATACTTTAATATTTGAGTAATAACATATTAATTTTATGATCAATATTTTGTGGGATATATGTTTCATAAGTTACTAAATTGGTAAGGGAATTCCAAATTCCAATTTCCACTCATTCGGCTTTACGCATACTTCCTTGATTATTATACTCCATGATTATGTGTGGAATCCTTATTTATTATTTTTGTAGTAATTTCCACTCCCCTTTCTGTGGATATACTTTTGATACGCATAATCACTCCTTTAATAAATTCTCTTGTCTTCGATATGAACTTGATAAGAGTAATTTTAACTCAATATCCATTTATTGAGTTAAACATCCAATTCATTGGTGTTGTTTTTACAAAAATAATTGTGAATGTCCTCTGATTGATTTGCATGGAATATCCAGTAATATTGAGTGTATTTATATTTTTCACACATAATTATGTTGTTGATTTATCCTTAACCTAAGGATATGGTCTTTAAAAGATATTTCATCTCAATATACATTCCATTGAGACTTCTTTGTTGTTATACAACAATTCACTTTTATATGGTGTATATATTGTACTTTGACATAGTATATCATGAATCCCTTCATTCCAATGATATTATAAAGTTTCTATTACCTCAATTATTTTTATTCAATTCTATCTCTTTTTGTTAGGAACTCTAACTATAACATCATTTTAAAATGTTTTAAAGATTTATTATTTTAAATCTTTCTCATTAATGTCCAGGTTTTAAAAATGTTTTTAATTTTTTATTTATATGGAGATTAATGTTTTAAAATTAAAATTCCTTTTAAAAGTTTCAAAGTGGTATGGGACACTTTGATTCAAAAATCCATTTTAAACGGCTTCTTGATAAATAGTGAGACTTTTAAATGATTTCATGAAAAAGGGGGATATTTATCTCAAATTGTTTTGATGATTAATTTCATCTATGTCAATATCCTTAATTATTCTCTATTGAGGTTAATCTGTTACAATAAAATCTTCCATATAGTATTTAATGAGTTATGTTGGACTATGGATGTTTTATTTTTATACCATTCATGGATTATGGATAAAGTATTGACATTTCATATGCTAGTTTTAATATGAATGTTTATGTTATGTTTCAAACATTTCAGATGTGGAATGCATCGGACTTAGTAAGTGACGGTTGTATCTCGCTATAGCTCCGCGATGCATCAGTAGGTCTCATGAGATAAACTAGTCTCTTGGGACAAGGCCTTGACAAATATTATTTCTAGTCTTGGCATAAGGCCTTGACTGTGTGGTTATGAAAGTCTGGAATTATGAATTCCGTCATTATAAAAGTGGCTGTTGATATTGCATGTGATTATTAAACTAGTAGAATATCCATGTGATTAAGTAAATAGAATTAGTTGATTTTATCTTTTCCATATTATGGTGAAATTCAAGTTTAAAAGTCTTTTGTTTTAGTTTTATACATTCCCTTAAAGGTTTATGCTTTTTTATGAAAGTTTCTGTTATATTGTTATCCTTACTGAGCATCTGAACTCACCCCTTTCTATGATTTATTTTTCCCATGATGTGAAGAAGTATATTATGACTGTCCAACAGGGATAGTATATGGGATCACCGTTTTGTCCATGGAAACAATTTTGTTGTAGTTTTCTATTTTACGATGTAATGTAAACCATATGAATGTATCTAGTACTTACAAGGCTACTAAACTAATCAATATTTCGAGACTTGGTCTTCTGTGATCATGACAATGATAGGTAATAATGCACTGACTCTGGGCTTCTAGGGTTAGGGCATTACATATTGTGTTAGAGGAAGTTTAGTAAAAAACCTTGGAAACAATATTTAGATGAACTATTATTAGAGCACATATCCCTAAGATATAATTTGAGGATTAGTATAGAAGAAATTCCAAGATTTTTGGTAATGTACAGATTTTATGAGTTTTCCAAGAAATACATCCATGTCTGTATATGAGCAGGTAGAGGCGGATCTGGCACAGATGTACCTTGGGGTAAAACCCAAAAACACCGAATTGATCTAGACTCGAATGGGAACTGGTTCATGACAATGAGCCTTACTGCACTCTTGGTTGCGACACTCCTGAGGGATATTCATAGTATAATTTACATTTTCTTCACAAACCGATTTGAAGGATTTTAATATAATATGAGAATATATGGCCTTGTTTAATCATAAGGTGTTTCAAATTGAAAATATTATGTCATGATATCCTCTAAATGATTTTATGACTATTTTTACTCACACAATGATTTCTGGTTTTAGTCAATGTTTGGATTCAAAGGAAGTCATATTAACATTGACCATGATGTACAAGGTGGTAATAGTGGTGGAAATGAGAAAAAAATGGAATGTTGATAGGCGTAAAATATATCGTATTCATGCCAAATCAGTTTTCCAAAAATGTGATCAACAACATATATATTAACCAACTCCTGGACTCAATAAAGAATAGAAATGTGATGAATGATAAGAGATCCAGCAGTGGAGACCATGGAGAAAAGGATCCTCAATTTTTATCATGTAAGAAATGTGGAAGGAGACAGCCAGGAAATTATCTCAATGGAACAATGAAATGATTTATGTGTGGGAAAGAATTACATAAAGTAAATAATTACAGACGAAAAATGAAGAGTACTATAGAATAAAATACAAATGGTCCCAAGAATCAATTTATAGTCATTTTTCGTAAATGTAGGGGACCTGGACATTACCCGAGAGAAAGCCCTATCCTATCTGATATTTTCTTGGTCAAAGAAGTAGCTATGTGGGAATAAATGGTTGGATAAATGTTTAAAAGTATTAGTGATCTTTGTTGATGGGGTTACTTTGGAATAATTTTCTCTTGTATTTGTAACCCAGTATTTTTTCATGTGAAGATAATTTTTGAGGAAGAATTATCTTTTATCTTGTGGATATAGTTATAAATAACCATTTGGTTTTATATGATCATTGAGTTTGAGATAATTAAATGTTATTATATTTTGGAATGAAAATTCAATGTGTGAGATAACATTTGTGGTTAAATTATTTTATGGTTATATTGAGGATTTATCTCATATTGTTAATGTTATAAAATATAGTTTTTCAAAAAGAACAATATGCATACCATGTGAAAACCCGCCGCGTTGGACAAAGCTGTGGGAATAGAACCCAAAACCAGAGTTATATTGGGATTTATCGCCACTGGACTACGTGAAGTCCCTGGTTAGTGTGACTAATTCTTTTTAGTTAAATGATTTTATTGATCAATAATTAGTTGATTAGGGATCTTATGTCTTATCAAATGGATATCCTTAGTATAAGAAAATGATTTGAGGATTAAGTGATAAATGATATTTTGGAAGACGTTCGATCTATTGGGAATACCAAAAGCTTTAGGAAAATAGAATACTATAGGATTTTATTTGAGGAGTAAGGGTGGATTTTTTATCTATGTTTTTATTGTGGATTTATAGCGATTTAGGCTATTTATGGAAATGATTAACCTATCAAAGAGAATATGTGATTAGGTTAATTAATTTTAAGTATGTGACTTTAAGAGTAGTCGATGTTATTTGAAAATTCAATTTAACATGGAAGACTGTGTAATCAAATTCTTATATGTTTTGGGTTTCAATATTAGTTTGGATTATATTGATAGATTTTATGGAATTTTTTTATTGAATGGTATTTATTGAACTTTGGGTATTGTTGGTTTAATTTTAGAAATTATGATAAGTAATTCTTTCTCTAAAGGATTATTATTTTTAGGGATCATCTGATCTTGTACTAAACATTTTGGTTTTGGTTAATCTATAATAGAAATGTAAATATATAAAGATTATCCTTGGTGGATTATGTGATTCTCTAGAAGTTGATTCTAGCACTTTAGGTGTGACCAAGTCATCTTGGATACTCATCATTTGGAAAAAAAGATGAGTTAGTGGTATAAATTTATTAAATTATGAAACTCTACTTAAAAAGTAAGTGTATCTCTTTATGTTCACAGTCAATAACATAAATAAATTCCTCAACTTTATGAAATGAAACTTCAATCAAAAAAATGTTGTCTATTTACTTTTCCTACTGGGAAACTAATGACCGGTTATCCCATCACAATTCTATGGCTTTCTTGTTGTTAAATTTATCCTGGTCATGTTTTCTATCCCTCTCCATTAGAATTTGACACTTAGTTTGTCATCCATATCCATGTTTTTCTACATGGAATCCTAGTATGGGTTATCTCGGGTGACCTTTGTACTTCACTTTATTTATTTTAAAGAGATAGTTTTATTGACTCTTTTTCCTATGTGGGACTTTAAATGAAGTTCCCAAGCCCAATTTTAAAATTGCAAGGATGCAATTTCCAAAAGTGGGGAATAATGTAACACCCCATGATTTCATATTAAGTTATTTTATTTAATGTAATTCAATAGCTTGCACTGCACGCAACATTGAGTTTGAGCGCACCATGACTTACCAAAATAGCCTTTCAAAGGCGGTTATGAATAGTATTAACTGAATTTTTAATTTTACATACTCCATATAATTTTAGAATCCATATTATGTATTTCTTAGATATAATATAAGAACAAATTCATTTTTTTCAAATAAAAGAAGTATTTATCAAAAAAATGCAATTTTTACACCTATTAATGGAAACCCATTTTTAAAACCAATATTTGAAAATTTTATATATTAAATTTAATGAAATTATATTATTCTTTAGAATCGGGACATAAAAAATTATTTTGGATAAATTTTTGGTACTTTTCTAATAACTTGTATATTTTGATGAATAGTGAAAAACCCTGAGTATAGTATAAAACTGAATTTTTATTTAAATAATTATTTATTAAATTTATTCTAGCTCCAAATAGATATATAATACCTATATAAGACTGATGTAATTCATTGGAGTCAATTTATAATAATTTTAGATTTATTAAAATTTTATTGAACTTTTCACCATCTTTTACTCACCTCCTAGGAGAATTTTCCAATTCACATAAAACATAATTTTATCACTTCTGTGAGTTGAATTTAAAAAATATCATAGTGCACGGTTGATATCAGTAAGTAAAATGTGGTTCAATAAGATGAAAATAATTTTTGGTGAATAGTAACTTTTTACATTTATTTACCACGGTTAAAAGTAAATAGGTTAATTAAGGGTAAAATGATATTATTATTACCCTAACACATGTCCTAATTATATTGGATAAGTATAATTCGACCAAAAACAACCTTAGGAATAAAATATGAACCGCTTTGGTCCACATGGATTAGATTAGGAAACATATTATTATTTTATTTAAAGAAGAGTTAAAAGAGTTAAAATCAATGTTAAATAAATAAAACATTTTTAATATAGGGTTATACATAAGATAAATTCGACTATAAAGATTCTTTAGAAAGATAAAAATATTTCCTACATAATGGTATTTTATTAATATTTTTTAGACATTAAATAATTGAATTTATTTATGACACAATGATGATGCAGTAATTACCTAATTAATAAAATATTAAAATAATTGATATTATAAATATCCAAATAAATGTAATTTTAGACTTTTTGTAAATTAAACTAATTTTAAAGGTTAATATGACATGTTTTGTCTGGTTATATGAATTTTTTTCGATGTAATAATTTTGTTATGAATTTAGAAAAAACAAAATACCAAATAGTCTTAAAATTGACGTAAAATAGTTTTTAAAACCAATATTATATTATTAATTGTTATTATATTCCTAAAAATATAAGGATCAGTTATAAGACTTATATAATGATATTTTTATCATTAATGAACTACTTGGGGTTCTTTTGGAAGTATATAGTACGTTTATTAATCATATAATATACAAATACAAAGAGGCATGGTAAATGTCAAACTATTTAACTAAGAGTTAAATCTAAAAGATAAAGTTAATATAGTGACCCAAACCTGTCTAAAACCTATTTTTTAGTGGTTTTATACCCATTACCACCTTATAATTTAGATAATATATTTTTAAGCCATTATATACTGAAAATTATTTTATTATAAAATAATATTTCAAGCTTTTCCTAAGGTGCCACTCACCCATCTTATAAAAGGGCACTCCCCGTTATCTATAATTAACTTCTTCAAAGCCATTTGGATTAGAAAAAATCTACCAAAATACCCTCTCAACTATATTCCCTTAATCCTAGAGGTCTTCCTATAGTTATAAATCCAACCTAAGGATCCCGTTTGATCAAATCAATATGAAGAACCCGAAGAAGAGGTAAATATTTCATCACCTCTTTCAAGTTCCTTTCTTCATCCACTTCCTCATTCTTTGTTATTTCCATTCTAAAATAATATCTCCAGTATCTTATATATAATTTGATGTTATTATAAATATGGTAAAACCAAATTCATTATTCTATCCATCCTTTGAATGACATGTCACCATACGTGCGTATCTACGGCTTACTGTCTCCACGTCGTGGTGTAATTGTTATTCAAAACATTATTCTTTGGATGGGTATAATAATCATATGAAATTGATTTAAATAATAAATATAAAATGATAATTATTCTTTATATATGATATATCATCCAATTATATATTATTTTAATATCAAAAGAATGATATTGTCGCTCGTGCGTACGTATGGATTACCGTCTCCACGAATGTGATGAGATTCATTCCCAATCGTATCCATTATATACTAATTTTCATTAGATGATTAAAAATAATGTTTAGAGACTTGATATAATTCTGTATATGAATAAGATAAATCCCATCCAAAACAAATATGACACATATAATAAAGAATACAAAGGAAAACAAATCCGTTAACCCCCAAAAAAACAATAATACTAAGATATTATTAAAAAGGCAATGTTAAAAGATCATATATGATGTCATATTAATGTATATGATTCATGTAAAATTTAATAACAATTATTTCACCATTATACCAGAGGTTAAACTAACCTCAACCAAGGAAAAGTACAAGGTAATGGGTTTCTTATCTCGCTTTTAATTCCATGATATTTCCATTGTTCGCCACTTATTTATTAAATGTGGTTTATAGTGTACTGTCATTTGATATATATATTATAATGATTGTCTTTATATTCATGGTATTGTATGATTCATTTTTTTTATTAACTTTTGGCCATATGAATCGATTGATTACAACGAAGTAAGGGTTTTCATCTCACTTCTTATTTCCATGAGATTCATTCCATACTGCCACTATTTCCTTTTGTATGGTTTGTGTACTTCCCATTGATTGTATTATTTGTATAATATAATTTAATTTGTGATTAATTACATATTAATTTTATGATCCATATTTCATGCGATGTATGTTTCTTACGTTACCAAATTGTTAAGGTAATTTCAAATTCCAATTTCCACTCATTCGACTTTATGCATACTTTATTGATTATTTTACTACATGATTATGTATGGAATAATTATTTATTATTTGTGTAGTAATTTTCACTCACATTTCTATGGATATACTTTTGATACATATAATAAATCCTTTCATAAAAGTTCAAGTCATTGATATGAACTTGATAAAAGTAATTTTAACTCCATCTCCATCTATTAAGTTAAACGACCAATTCATTGGAGTTGTTTTTACCAGAATAAGTGTGAATGTACTATGATTTATTTACAGTTAATATTCAATAATATTGAGTGTATTTTAAAATTTCACACATATTTATTTTTTTGATTTATCTTTAACCCAAAGATATGGTCTTTATAAGAGATTTCATCTCAATTTACATTCCATTGAGACTTCTTTGTTGTTATACGGCAACTCACTTTTATATGGCGTATATATTGTACTTTGACATAGTATATCATGAATCCCTTTATTCCCATGATATTATAATGTTTTTATTACCTCAATTATTTGTATTCAAGTCTCTCTCTTTTGGTTAGGAAGTCTAACTAAAATAGCATTTTAAAATGTTTTAAAGATTTATTATTCTAAATCATTTTCATTAATGTCCCTGTATTAATTTTTTTTAAGGATTTATTTATATGGACATTAAACTTTTAAAATTAAAATTCCTTTTAAAATTTTCAATTTGGTATGTGAAACTTTGATTCAAAAATCTATTGTAAACCGATTCTTGATAAATATTGAGACTTTTAAATGATTTCAAGAAAAAGGCAGATGTTTGTCTCAAATAGTTTTGATGATTAATTTAATCTATGTCAATATCCTTCATTCTTCTCGATTAAGGTTAATATGTTACATTAAAATATTCCATATTTCATTTAATTAGTTATGTTGGACTATGGATGTGCTATTTTTATACCATTCATGGTTTGTGGATAATGTATTGACATTTCCTATGCTAGTTTTAATATGAATGTTAATGTTATGTTTCAAAATTTTCATATGAGGAATGCATTGGACTTAATAAGTGATAGGTGGATCCCGTTATAGCTCCTAGAAGCATCGGTAGGTCTCATGAGACAAACTAGTGTCTTGGAACAGGGCCTTAACAAAATATTATTTGTTGTCTTGGCACAAGGCCTTGACTATGTGGTTATGAAAGTCTGAAATTATGCATTCCATCATTATGAAAGTGGCTATTAATATTTCATGTGAGTATTCAACTAGTAGAATATACATGTGAGTAAGTAAATGTAATTATTTGATTTTATCATTTCCAAATTATGCTTAAATTCACGTTTAAAAGGCTTTTTTATACATTGCCTTAAATGTTCATGTTTATTTATGAAAGTTTCTGCTATATTATAATCCTTACTGAGAAACTGAGCTCACCCCTTTCTATATATTAATTTTCCTAGGATGTGAAGAATTATATTATGACTGACCTGCCGGGATAGTCTATGGGATCACAGTGTTGTCCATAGAAACAATGTTTTTGTATTTTTCGATTTTATGATGTAATGTAAACCTTATGAATGTATCTAGTACTTACCAGGCTACTAAACTAATCGATCATTAGAGGCTTGATCTTTTGTGATCATGCTAATGATACGTAATAATTCACTGACTCTAGGCTTATGGGGTTGAGTCCTTACATCTTAATTAGTGGAGGTTCTTTTATTAATGTGTAAAAATAATATTTTAGACTCTTATGGTTCATTTGAACCATGAACCACTCTCCCGACATGTAATTTATCTAGTATCACAAAGAATATATCCTAAAAGCTAGATCATGGTCAGGAATCGTGTAGTTATACATAAGAGGCATATAATGGAATGAAATATGTGCCAAATATCATTCCCCTTACATCCATATAGATTATATCCAACCACATTTGTAATCAAAAAAACTGAAAAACATTTTACAGGAACAAGAAGAATCATGATTGACCCTAAAGTCGATCTTCCTTTCACATCCTGAAAGGATTTCTCAATATATTTGGTCTGTGTAAACATTAAACCCTTTAAATTCAATCATATAAATTGATATTTAATTTTTATGAATACTTGAATAAATTCTTATAGTATCATGATATCTCTAATAAGATCTGGGTAACACAGAAATTCTTGGTCTACTCCCAAGAATCTATGACTCTCACCATCTCTAGATCCACATATACCCCTTATTATAATATAATGTAACCTAGTAATTGAAAATTATTAATTAAAAAATGTTTATTTGTTATACTTTCATAGAACCTTTGATCTCATAGTGTACTCAATCCAATATCAAGGTGTTTTCCAATGTAGGTTTGGGTTTTAAAATACACGATGAAAACCTACACAAAAAATGGACGCATCAAAATCTAGTTGTGGGTGGAAAACACTATTAAAAAAATAAATGAAAATTTATGTAATGTTTCCTAAATTGACCATCATTATTAGATATTGATAAGGATTATATTTTCTTCTCAATTTTATACTTGGTATATCCCTGGGTCTATCCCTTACCTAATGATGGACTGATCTCAAATAAATTTTTGACAAGACTTGGTCTCCTGGGAGCTAGTTGAAGAGATCATATATATGATAGAGAAAGGTAATAGTTCTAAAATGTTATATTATTTTAACACTAGAAATTTACACATATCCTTAGGGTACCACCCACAATCTTGGAGATATGAATAAGTGAACCCCAACGAGAAGTACTACGTCATATCAACCCTTTGGATTCTAATTTCTCTAATATCCTTTTGAGATCTTAAATCATAGTAGGAAAAAAACTATATGGAATAATAGATACTAGTTCCATTTATAAAATATGTTCAATAGATACAATTTACCTCTATATAAGGATGTTTCCTAGAATAATTATCAGGTAAAACATCTCTAAAACGGTCCTGAAATCGACAGAAAATAGTCTATTGTAATCCTCAGCCATTAAGAAAAATATAATAAATCTAGTGTGACACTCTTCCCATCTCATGTTTCTTATGTCTATATATACATTAATGGACATCCTAGTCTAAATTATGAATATATATCTCAGCCACATGGGATATAAAAGATATACTTAGGTGAAAATAGTTAATATATGAATGATATATCACTAAATAATTTATCTTATGAATTATATAAAAACATTTAATCTCATGGGAAAAACAGATCCATGTTAAATGGAAGCTTCCAATATTGATGGGATAATCTAGGAATTAGCATAGAAAATTATTGTACTCCCATTGAATTATCATGAGTCATTACCCCCACAAAATTACTCAATCTTGGGCCCATGAAATTCCATTACATCCATAAAATTAAAATAGTGAGATGTGACAGTTTCAAATAAATTTTATTATAAAGTAACTTCTATTAAGATCATACCTTGCGATGTATATGGAAAAATACTCTAATAAATAGGCATAGGTTGTACTACATTTAATTATAAATATCTATGACTTTGAGGGATAACCTGTCCTCCCAGAGTATGTTAACTCATCTCACACTGCCCAGGATAATCCAGGCATCCTCAACCATGTCCACCTGTTCATCCAAATTGTACAATTATACTCATGCTTCCCATGTAACATGGGAATTATGATCCTAGCCCATAACCAAGGGTTACCGAAAACCCTCCCTCAATAGACATTGGAGGAATGAAAGTAAAAACTAAAGAAGAGGAACCATCCCACAACATGCCATATAGTCTACTCGGTCTCTATTACACTGGGTCTATTGTGATTAATAATTCCAAATTGATGGCACACAATATGATTTGCTATGAAAATAGGGTTACCACCACTTACATCATAAGGAGTACATAAGAAATGTTCCTAAAACTATATTAACACACACACTATCTTTAAAATGAAACCCCATTTTCCACACCATCATATTCCCTCCTGTTATACTGAATAATAAGGGAATGATTCATTATTTCAGAAAAGGGTTTAAAAGTTGAATATTTTCACCTGAGTCTCGATGCCATGCCTATAGAATATTCATACGACCTCTCACTTGATAATTTGTCATAGAAAAGTGTTGTAAAAAATGTTGGAGCTCTATAAAAAGGGATAACTAGTCTGTAACAGATAGAGTATTATACCAATGATTCATAAATTAACTAGCTTGGTCAGATCTCAACGTCTCTTGTTATAAAAAAATCCTAAAAAACAGTCTCTAATTACCTATAGACTAAATCTAGATGATGACCTACATGAGGGAAACATCAAACCATCTATTGTACAATCTATGAGGCTTGTATACAATGATATTGACTCTGAATTCTAGAAATATCTTTAGATGTTAAAATATAGAATGTACAAACTCCAACCATGAATCATCAGCCAGGGGTCCACCTTCCCTTGAAAAGGTAAATTGATGATGCTCTAGGAATTCCCTAGTAAACTCTATCATTGTTGGTTTATCTCATGGGAATCTCTATATGGACTACTCTAGTCATATAAAACCCTCTCGTAACTAAAAAATAATATTCAGAATAGGAAAAACCAATGGTTTTATAAGAGATTATAAAAGTGGTACAATAGTTTGTTCAGGACCAAACGCCTTTAGAGGTTGTAATAATAAATCAAATATCATCCTTTAAGTGCAACTAAGTCATTAAATATTGGGAATCCATGTATCTCTCAGGGAAGGTCATGTCATTACTGTGATCCTTGTCCATCACCATATTTATGAATAATATAATAAATGATCAAGATCCCATAGAAATATTAGTATCAATGATCATACATCATAAATTAACATGTTCTAAGTGACATGATCTCACTATTCAAATATTATTTTTATAATTTAACCATTTTAATTAAGATATGAGATATCCCAACTCAAGGGGTGTTTCATTTTATAAATGTGTAATAATGGCCATATAATTTAATAATAACACCTAAGGGGTTGTCTAAAATTTATGTCACTAGCCTCCAACAACAGCAAGGGTCCATGGGATTACCACTATCAATTTCTAGTCAATTCATTAAATAATTAACACATTTTAGTGTCAAATCAAGGGAGTTACAATTCATGACACATGATACATGATGTTAACATCTAGTAAATTAGAGATAAGTACTAGACCACCCACCGTATATTGGTGGAAGACTGATGTGATCTATAAATTTCACTATTGTTATCTATTATTCATTGAAAATAATCAAACATTTAATTCAAATTCTATTTAAAATAATAAGAAATGCATATTTTTTGAATTTTTTTACATAATTTATGAAGGTGTTAGTCATATTTTTTAATAATATATTCCTTTCCTCAAATTAATATTTATAGTAATATATAAGTTATATTTTAAACATTGTAGAAAATAGTTGTAATTCCATTATATAATTAATTTAATAAATGAAATAAATTTTTTGGTATCAAATTTTTCAATCAATTTTTATTACACAATTAATTTCTAATGATTGAAATAAAAATTTGATTTTATTTTGATAATTGGGAATTATTGGATGAGAAAAAAAATGATGGAAATATTATACTGAATTTTTTTAGTTGGACAATTTATAACTAATTTAAATGAATTTATATTAATTATTTTTTGAAGAGTGACATATTATTTTAACTAATTTATAATTTTAAATTTAATGTTGGAAAATATTTCATTATATATTTTTTTAATGTAGGATGAGAAATGATGTAAAAGTATTTTCACGGTCCTCACACTGACCGTAATCAATATGATACTCTGTGTGCAACATCCTGTCACAAACTATCTTTATGATTAGTCTGTGGACTATAGAAAAAAACCACAATTGATTGTGAGCTTTCATTCACCACTATACTTACTTCAAGCCTCCCACAAAGCCACCCACCTTATCGCAACCACCACTCAATAACAACCTTATCTACCAAATCCCCCATTGTTCATCAAATATCATCCAAGGACACTATAGTTTCTATGTATTTCACTTTATCTCCATTTTCAAGCATGAATTGAGTTCACTAGCCACCATGAAAATGTTTTAAAATATGTAGGATGGAGGTAAAGAAGGGTTGAACATTGATGTGTGAATTTAATTCACCAAAAAATGGGTTATATCCCCCCTAGGGATGGTGTAGGTTTCATGGTGTATTTTTTCTTGTAGGATTCTATGCATGATTTGTGTAAAAGAAGACACCAATTTTTGATTTCCCGATTGCACCGATGTTGGGAGAAATATTGATAATTTCGTGGATTGAAAAAAATAAATAACCCATTTTTTATTTCATCCTCACCTATTTCTAAATTTCTATTTTGGTCAAACAAAACCATTGATCATTCAAGATGAGTTAATTCTTGGTGTAGGAAACTTTAGTTTGAACTCCCAATTTCGGTCAAAGAACATGTTGGTTCAACAAAAATGAGAAAAATCTTAGTGAGTGACACACCATTTCAAATTTGAAAAACAATCTATTAATTTTAATAAATATTTTGAATAAAATATTTATCATTACCAAAAATTTATTCATAAATTTTAATTCTCTTGATCAAAAATGATTTATTATATATAACAAAGTTATCTTTTGATTTAATGCTTTACTAAGTATCAATATCTCAATGTTTTATCCATTGTAAAAGTTTTCGAAACATTAATGTTGACAATAATTAAGATAAATTAGAGCTATCATACATATAATCAAAATTAATCCAACATCTTCTTTTTTAGAACTGTTATGGCCATGTTCTTATATCCTTTTTGTGAACTCTTTAAAGAATAAACCCATTAACTACAGTAAGATGTGAAAACACTTCAAAGATTACATAGGAAAAATATTAAAATGTGTTTCCATTATTAGAGACATAACTCATTGTGTCTTAATATTTTTTTTGGAGTTTAATATAAATCTATAACCATAACATATGATATTGACACTAAAATTTGGGGCTATAACTATCAATATTAACAATTATATTCATAAATTTTTTTACCTATTAAAAACATTGATTATGATCTACCTAAAGAAAGTGTTTGGATTAAATTATGGAAATGACTTATTCAACATTATTTAACACTGACACTTTATTATTTTTACAAAAAATATCTTTTGGTATAGATTTTTTAAATGGATCGTCTTGGTTTTTACCAGATTTCTTATAAACAATCGATATGGTATCATCTTGTAACAATTGCCTCACATAATTATGTTTCAAACTAACATGTATAGACTTTCAATTTTACATGAAACTATATTCCATTCATAATGATTCTTCACTATCAAAACTGATATAGATAAAAGGCATCATATTATCCAACAATATAATGTATAATAATAGATTCATATTCAATCCATCTTCCTTTCCAGATGCTGATAATGAGATAAACTCCGAATACATGGAAAAATATGAAATACTTGTTTACTTATTACTAACCCAAGAAACAACACAACCATAAAGAGTAAATAACCATCCATATGTAGATTGGTTATCACTAATAATAGTAATCCACCTTTCATTAGTGTATCCTTCTAATACATCCGGATAATCAAAATTGTTTAAACTTAAATATTTTTCCTTCATTTTGTATCCATAAATTTACAATATAAATCTCTAATGATCCAGACTAGGATTACCAGTATATCAACTCACTTTACATACTGAAAAAGAAATATCATGTCTATATCAATGCATTTCATACAATAAATAACCAATTACACTATAATACTCATGTTGGGCCACAAATCAACCCATATTTTTATAATGTTTAATGCTAAAAACAAATGGAGTTGTGGCCCTAAGTTGCTAAATCCACACACACATTGATGGTTTTGGGTTATCTATGGATATTTCCCTCAATGATTTCACCATGATTTGGAAAAAATGGACACCAATTTATGATTTCCCTACAACGTCGATGCTGAGAGAAATCTAGAGAATTTAAAATATTGAAAAAATAATTAAGCCATAACATATGTTATCATCACTTATTTATAAATCATGGTTTTGGACAAAGAACACATTGATCTAAACAAAGAAAGTTAAATCTTTGTGAGGGAAACACCGGTTTGATCTCATAGTTTCAATAAATGAACATATTCATTCAATAATAATGATAAAACTCTTCGGTAGATACACACAAGTTTGAATTTGAAAAAAAACTATGTTTATTTTAATAATTATTTTGATTAAAATATATAATAGAAAATTAACCTCTACCATACTAATTTGAAATTCTAAGAGATAATAGAAGATAAAATTCTCTTGTGCACCTGTCGAAGAACTGTTCAAGAAAATCAACTCCACTAGTCACCATTGATGAACAAGGATCTCCACCTGTGACCAAATACCAAAGTCATGAGTACCGCCACTTATCAATGTATCCTCGTTGGTGCTCCACTGCTCATAAAAGTAGCAATATCCTACTATCACTGTCATGATGATTCTCTACTAGTAATAACTAAGACAAACCTGCATGTTGTTCATGGAGATTGATCATAGATAAATCACATTTGAGGATGATTGATGATTAAATCAACCACCATGGGTGAGTCACATCATCGGATGCAGAACCCTCACTGATGTGAATGGATTCAGGCTCACTGACCATGAGCTACTCAATAAAGACCTCCACTGTTGAGGATGTTGAGGGATTCCTGAAGCACCACTAGTTGACATCCAACACTACCTCTAAATACAAGATTCAGGGGAGAAGATAAATATTATAAGAGAACACTAATTGAAACCCTCTTCCTTTTAAAATCTAAAAACAAAAAAAAAGTTACAAAAAAACATAACATAATATATATATACTATTGAGAAAGGAAAATAATGATAAATATATTTCTATATATATATATATATTTTTATTTAATGATGGTAATTTATTTATAATACTTGTTGATATTTATTTGGAAGTGGCATATAGGATTTTCAGGGCCTAATGAAATACAAATTCCACTACTACATATATTCCCATTTAAGGAGTGTGAAAATGCCTTCTATGAACACTAAAAAGTGATGATAATCAATGTGTTGATAAAGTGGGTCCTTTATCAATGATATATATTGCACTGATAAAGGCCTACTTGGTTGTAGTGTGTTGTTTATATAACTGCATAACCATCCAAAATCTGTAATTTGGAACAAGGATATATACATTTAATTGAAATAATGGTTACAATGATTTCCTCCCAATATATATACACAATAAAAAGTTCTATATACATTTCAAAAAAATTTCTATATGATTAAATTTACAATTTCACTACAAGGATTTAAATACATTAATTTTTCATCTATTGAATCCTTTGATCCCCTCTCAATAATATCCACCCATGGTATCACTTGTCGAACATAATATCTCAACCAATGAAATATATTATTCCAATATAAGAAAACAGATATTATTTTAGAAATACTATAAAGAGATAAATTAAACATTAATATGAATGAATACATATAAAAAATGTTGCTTTTTAATAGAAAATATACATTTGGAGTTATATGAGTCACATCATGCATTGTATTTTGGTGGGGCTGATTCATACATGCCAGAAATGATTTCTAGGTTGTTGTCTAAAAATATAAAAATGATGTGAATTTTTTTCTTTGTTTTGAATATGTCTCTAGTGAATTTACTAAAATTAACAACAATTTTAAATAATGACCCAATTAGATTCATAACAGTCACACTGTGTGTCATATTTAGGTGAACTTTATTCCTTCATGTCACAAATCACATAACGATCATTTTTATAAAGAATCAAAATAGTTTGAATGGGTTTGTTTAGTTTTCAGTATCCTAGTTTTGTTTTTTAATAAAATGTATCTTAAAAATGGAAACACACATTTTTAGCCACACTGGTCACATTTTTCTTTGGGAGGATGTGAGACTACTTCATACAAATCAAAAATGACATTTGAATCATTGTCTTATATTACCAAGATAATCAGATTGTGTTTTCATGGTTTTGCATGAGTGACATTTTTTTAACTAAAATATCAATTACAAACTAATAATGAAAACCTTTACTCATACTAGTCACACCATGGGTCAAATGAAGGTATGGTTGATTCCTACATGAAAAAAATGACTCTAGGAATATTTTCCTAATATATCAAAACCATCTAAATGAATATAATTGGTTTGTAGTACGTCACTTGTTCCTTTTACTTACATTAATGTCAATTTTAAATAAAAAGCGTTTTTCAGAGTGGAATCTCAAGAGGGGGTGAATTGAGTTCCTACTTAAAATTTCTGTTAAAAACATTATTACAAAGATCCCCCAATTTTGAAAACATCCCAGTTAATTAAGGCTGTATAGATATAGATGTATAATTGGGCATCGAGTTTCTCAAAGGGTGATTAGTCCTCAGTTGAATTAGTGAGTAACATTGCTTCAAATTTTGAAACATGTTAACCGAATTAAACAAATATACACACCAACCAAAACTAACTATCAATTTGAAAGAAAAACAGTTTTATGTTTTAGCTAATGTAAGAAGCGAAAAATAGATAAAATAGGGTAGAACAAAAATGTATTTCACATTGATGTAAAACAAGAGGTTCAGTCTAATGATGGGACTTAATCCTCTCCACTTGGTGATCACCTACCACTAAGCAGTTTATATTATCAATAAACTTGATACAACATGTATCAGGATTTACAATAGTTTTCACAAATGTTCCAGGGTTCACACCCTCTACATCTGTTCGTCATGAGAATTACAAAAGATACAGACCACACATGGTCTCATCCACAATTATATATGGGAAACAAATGTAGATTAAGTTTGATTTAAGGATATTCAGCATCCTCCAGTTAAATACATGAGACAGTGTGTGAGACAGAAAAACACACACACTTATCAGAAATGTAAAAATGAAAGAAATAATAGAGCAATTAGGATGAGATAGAGTTTAGAAGTCTCTATATGTTTGCAGTTCATCTCTTGACTCCTTGAAGTGAGGAATTTGAAGATTGAGTCTATCTTTGGAAGTTGTCACCAAAACAGAGTGTTAGAACTCCAAGTACAAGCATTCCAGAATATAATGGTCTGCTTATTGTGTTTATTGAATGTTTAGGAGACACAGAATGTAGCCTCAAGTGATTTTCCCATAATGATCTTGTTGAAGTTCTTGGGATTCTCAATGAAGGTTCTCGAATGGTTCTTCTTTAATCTTCAGTAGTTTCTTCCTTTTGAATTTAACTTCAAGACTCCTTCTCATATGTATCTATGTATATGTTCATTTTTCTCTGTACCTATTTTTATATATTTTTTCTTTTTTTTTTCTTTCATATTTGAGGTCCGACAATAGGATCAAGTACATCACATGAAATCTTTCTCGTACCTCATACTGTCAAGATATGGTCTCTTAATATGTCTATAATAATCCTTAATTAAGTCAAAATCAATAATGTTAGCAAAATATGACCATTAAAATAATCATAAGAATTTGTCAAAGTATAGAGTAGAAGAGTATGGTAGACTGGTAATGGTATCCTTCGCATGGTAGGCTTCAATCAGCAGTTGTACATCGACAACCTCCAACTGTAACCTTTCATCGGAACCATTTTGCAGTAACCTTTAGCAGTAGGCTTGTATCAGTGACCTTGTATCGATGACCTTGTAACGATGACCTTGTAGAGGTGACCTTGTAGCAGTGACCTTGTAACGGTGACCTTGTAACGATGACGTTGTAGAAGTGACCATGTAATGGTTACTTTGTAACGGTGACCTTGTAGCGGTGACATTGTACTTAGATAAATTATGAATTGTAAGCTTAACCAATCAAGTAGTGAGATTGAGTGTATATGAATATTACTCTATAGAAACAAGAAACATCAATGAAACATAATTAACATAGAATGAAAACATGATTAAATCAGGATTTGGGATTATCAAAACATGATATGGGATTATCAAAACATGATATGGGATTATCAAAAATGATATTGGATTATCAAAATAGGATATGGGATTATCCAAACTGGTGAGTCCAATAGTCTCCCCCTTTTTGATAATCACAAATTATGTCATTGAATCATTAGGTTTAAGAGTTTTGAATCAAGGCTAAACACATCTTCTAATTTCATCTGTAATGTAAACATACACAAACATTATGGTGAACACTACATTTAGGCCAGAACCTATATAACAAACATAAACACATATATACAATTCTCCCCTTTTGGGTTACTGAGAGAGTTCATGTTGAAATATTTTCTCCCCCCTTTGTGATTAACAAAAAACATAGATAATAAAAATAGTGAAAATAGAGTTTGATTTAATATCATTGTAGTTCAATATAAAAATTGAAATAAACCAATCCCTATCATCTAATATAGTCCACAATCAATCCACAGCAGTGATTCTTGTTGATCCTTTGCCCTAGGAAGCTGAGGATGCAGGTTCAGAATTTTGAGGGATAGGCCGAGGGATGGCTATTAGCACTGTAGGAGGAGCCGCAACATAAGCATCAATAGACTTGTAATGACTATATCTTTGAGGAATGGTGGAGGTCAAGCTTCTGATATCCTGGCCAGGTGTCATCATAAGAGCATCACTAGCAGATCCTGAGGCACTTGAGGTATAAGTAAAGGTTTGAGGAACAATGATGGATGTGTTGTCCGCATAGAGGAATGGTAAGAGAATATTTCTAAAGACCATAATGATACTGCATCCTCTGTCCATAGATAAAATGAAATCATCCTTATTCTCCATAAATTTCTCCAATATAGGAGTCAACTCTCGAAGCATGGTTACTTGGTCCTTAAATACCTGTGTGATAGGTGTAATCATTACGTTCTCCAACAGCAACATGAAGTTTCCACCCATCTGATGCTTAGTGTATACCCTTTTATAATAAAAGTCAACCTGTTCCTTGATGGCCTTCTGATCTAGATCATATTCTCTTATGTAATTTATGACAAGGTTATTAATTTACCTGGTAATGGAAATGACTGGAGAGTCTGAGGTAGTATCACTAGAGAAAATTTCCACCTCTTCTCTAACAATGGTCATGAAGGATTCAATTTCTATTGAAGGAGAGGTTGATGTGGAAGAAGATGCATCTAATGGTGCCAGAGTGAAATCTGCAGTCTCCTTGAATTAATTGTTTATCCCATTGATAAGCCTTTTTACATCATCATATTTTCCCTTCACATGTGATTCCATGGACTTCATAAAATACTCAAATAGTGTGACCATTTGCTGAACCACACTTTTAACATATCTATGGTCTCTGTCAACCTCAGCCCTTGAAGCCATATATGAATATAATATGGAAATAGACTATTTCTCTAATTCCATAGACATTGTCAAAGTTTTTACTTGATTATGACATTCCTTGACCTCATGTAGCACAACTGAGTGAGAGGTAGAGGCTATACTTTCCACTGTAGTTGTCATGATTTCTTGATTGAGAGATATTGTTATTTCTATCTCAGTGGTTTTCTCATCATTATCCCTCTTCAGTTTTGATTTCAAAGAATCCAAATCATCCTTCTTTACATAGTCTCGAGGCAACAAAACAACTGGCTGCAAAATTGTTGTTTCTGAGATAGTAGTAATTGGAGGACTTCTTATAGGTTGGTTGCCTTCAGAATTTCCATAATATAGGCCTAAAAGCACCAATCTAGGAGCATCTTCCTAGTCCTCTATCTCATGAGCAACAATTAATCCCATAGAAAAAGGATCCCCCCCTCACTTGGAGCATTCTTTTGAATAGATATATCTATCTCTATATGGCCTCCTTGAACGACTTCATCAATACGATGGTCTACTTCCAATTCCTCCACAGAATCTTCAACAACTTCCAAAACATGTCCAACTTCAACTAAATCAGTAACTTATTCGTCTCTACATTCTACAATTTCTGAATTTCCTATTAAAGGAATGAGACTTAAAACTTCATCTTCTCTTTCAGCAGCAGCTTTTTCAAGGTCTGCATGACATGACTGAGAGTCCTCTTACTCATCTGATGTATCTCTAACATCTCTTAAGACATTTTCATCTCCTTCTTCTTTGCTGGTTTCCACTTCACTGTCCCTTAGGATAGTCTCCCTTCTATCAATCTCTTTAGTGGGATAAGACCACCAAAGGATACTATATTAACACGAGGATTTGAGGGAAGTTCAGGATCACTCCTGTCATATATAGGATAATCTTCTATTTCTTACACATCAACAACTTTTTTGCTTCATTTCAATAGGCAGGATCAACATCATTAGGCTTAATACCTGGGTCTCTCTTATTCTTAGGTCTACTGAGATGAGTCGCAGGGTTAAAATCTTCATATACCATAGCCTCATCATTCACCCATCTCCTCATCCAAGGATTCCAGTTGATCTTCATCAAATTGCATATCACTTGGGTGATGCAATGATTATCTTGAACAACAAGAGTTTCTTATTCATCTCCACAAACTCCTTTCACTTTCATCATAAGGGATATCAACTTAGCATGAAATATGGAATTTGATTCGGAACTGGGCATTTTAATATCTTCTAGTTGAATAATCAACATCCTACATAAGTTGATCTTCTGTTCATGCTTTAAAAGATACAAGAGAAAGACATCCTGATACTTTAAAGATGCAAAGTCCCCTCTCCTGGGACTCAAAACATGCTGGAAAAGCATAAACAATATCTTGTCTTGTTTTTCCTTCTCAGCAATAATGGAATTCCTAAGATTTTCATTCCCTATCAATTCAGCTAATGCTCCATCATAGCAGAATAAATCACTAGTGGGAGGAACCACTTTTGAGTAATAATCATAAATTCCTTCATGTGGAACCCTCAAGTAGTCAACCCACTCAGTAGAGAAGAAACTCACACTTAATCTATTTACTATGGAAGTCATCTGGTGCTCGTTCATAGTCTGCTCAAACTTGATATTCTTATAAAACTCTTTCACTAAATTCGGGTAATAGGGTCCATTATTATTTGAAAAACACTCAACCCATCCCTGAGATTTAAGTTCCTTTAGTACTAAATACCATCTCAACATCATCCATTTTGTACTTAACTCCTTCTCAACTGCTATTTACCTCTTCGATAAATGCAGGTTATGCACCTTCTCCACTGCCTATCTTCAACTACTCGACTCGACTCTAGGTCTCTTAGGATTAGGTGCATCACCTTCATTAGCAACCAACGACCTTTTGACTCTTACCATCGATCTAGACCGGTTCAAGGTTTTAGTAGAGGTTTAGGTATGGGGAGAGAAAGGCTTGAGAGAGGGTTTAATGTGGATCAAAATGTGATCTGTGTTTTATTTTTATCATTTAGGTATAGGAATAATGAAATAGAAAAAATATATAAGTAATATATTGAAAACTTTTCAGCTTTCAGTTGTGAACAGAAACACAAAGTCCCAGACTCAAGTCGTCTATCGTTAAGGAGGTATTAGTAAGGTATAATGATGAGGTCCTATCGGTAAGGTCTAACGGTGAGGTCTAATCGGTAAGGTCAAACGGCGAGGTCCTATCGATAAGGTCTAACGATGAGGTCCTATCGGTAAGTTCTAACTACAAGGTCCTCTCAGTAAGGTCTAACATTAAGGTCCTATCAATATGGTCTAACAGTGGGGTCTTATTGGTAAGGTATTATGGTGAGGTCCTATCAGTAAGGTTCTAATGGTAAGGTTCTATCGGTAAGGTTGTAACGGTAATGTTCTATTGGTATGGTCTAACAACGAGGTTCTATTGGTAAGGTCTAACATTGAGGTTTTATTAGTATGGTCTAATGGTAAGGTTCTATCAGTAAAGTCCCTAACTCTACAGTTTATCATACCTATCTCATGTTTGATTTAATTTATTCTCTAAGAATTCAATGGATTTGGGAATATATCTGCCAATTGGTGATCATTACTAATGAATCCAAGAGTTATATCACCTCTTTGATAATGATCTCTCAAGAAGTGATGTCTTACATCAATATGCTTTTTCCTTGCATGATATACTAGATTTTTAGAGATGTTGATAGCACTTGTGTTGTCACAGTTTATAGAGGCATGTTTGAATTGATATCCAAAGTCTAGTAATGTGTGTTTCATCCACGGAATTTGAGCACAACAGCTACCAGTAGCTATATATTCAGCTTTGGTCATAGATAATGCTACCGAATTTTGGTTCTTACTACACCATGATACTAGTGACTTTCCTAACATGGGACATATTCCAGAGGTGATTTTCTTATCTAACTTACAACCAGTTAAGTCAGCATCTGAATAACTTATTAAATCAAACAGTTGTCCTCTTGGATAAAACAATCCTAGATTTATAGTAAACTTGAGATATTTAAAAATTCATTTAAAAATATTTAAATGAGATTCTTTGGGATACACTGGAAAATGAGCACACATTCATACACTAGTCATAATGTTAGGTATTCTAGTAGTAAGGTATAGCTGACTCCCAACATTACCTCAGTAATTGGTTTGATCCATTGGTTTTCCATTTTCATCAGCATGAAACTTACAAATGGTACTCATAGGTGTATAACTACCTTTATTACTTTCCAAACCAAAACATTCCTAAAGATCTTTAGTATATATATTTTGATTTAGAATATTACCATTTTTATTTGGGAAAATTTGAAATCCAAGGAAAAATTTATGTTCCCCAATTAAACTCATTTCAAATTAATCTTCAATCATTTTTGAAAAATCTATACAAAAAAAGTTTTTAGAGGATACAAAAATTATATCACCTACATAAATTTGTACTACTAAAACATATTTAGAAAACCTTTTAATAAAAAAAGTTGGATCCGTTATTCCTTTAGTAAAAGTTTTTGAAATAAGGACAGAACTAAGTCTATTATACGACACCCTTGGAGCTTGCTTCATACCATATAGGTCTTTTGACAGTTTAAAAAAACAATTTAGAAAATGGGGATTTGTAAAACTAGTATGTTGTTCAACAAATACATCTTCAACTATGTACCCATTTAAAAAATAACTTTTGAAATCCATTTGATAAAGTTTCAAATTCAAATGAGCAGCATAAGAAAGTAGTATCCTAATGGCTTATAGTCTAGCTACAAGAGAAAAGGTTTACTCATAGTCTATCCCTTGATCTTGACTATATCCATGTGCAACTAATCTAGATTTGCTTCTAACTATATTTAAAAACTCATTAACATTATTTATAAAAACCCATTTAGTGCCTATGGTCAAGGTTTCCTTAGTTCTATCCACTAATTACCAAACATTGTTTCTTTCAAACTGATTCAAATCATCTTGTATAGATATCACCCAAAATTCATCACTGATTGAATAATTGAAATTTTTATGTTCAAACTGTGAAATAAAAGCTTGATCTTCAACCAGATTTCACATAGAAGCTCTATTTTATGTCCCTCTATTTAAATCACCTACTAAAACATCTAAAGGATGATTCTTTTGAGATATCATACCTATAGAAAGAGTTAAACTAGGCTCCTCATGGTTTTCTACAGGTTCAGACTCAACAGGTGTAGATTCTGGAAGATTCCCAGAACTAGTTACTTTTATAGGGGATTTAATATCATTATCATTATGGTCTATAATTGACATTTCCTCCTCAATATGTTAAAGAGAGGTTTTTGGTTCATGTGGATCAGTCTCATCAAAATTTTCATGAACATATTCTTCCACATAATTGGTCTTCTTATTAAATACTCTACAAGAATTACTTGAGATTGAGTAACCTAGGTAAATTTCTTCATCACTTTTGGGGGAAAACTTGTCATGATTGTCCTTAGTGTTATGGATAAAGACTTTTCAACCAAAAACTATAAAGTAATTAACCATAGGATTCCTATTATTCCATAAATCATAAGGGGTCTTCTTAAGAACATGACAAATCAAGACTCTATTGATAATATTACTAGTTGTATTAGCAGCTTCAGCCCAAAAATAAATTGGTAAATTATACTCATTGAGCATAGTCTGGGAAATCTATTGAAGTGTCTTATTTCTTCTTTATACAACTCCATTTTGTTGAGGTGTTCTAAGAGCAGAGAAATTGTTAGTATAACCATTGTGTGAGCAATAAGATTCAAATTCCTAATTTTCAAACTCACAGCCGTGATCACTTCTCAAGGACTTAATTCTAAGTCCACTATGATTTTCTACAGACTAAGGGTACTTAATAAATTAGAAACAAGTTTCACTTCGATGAGATAAAAATTATACCCATGTATATCTAGAAAAATCATCTACAAGAACATAAACATAGTGTTTCTCGTTTAAACATGAAACTCATGATGGTCCAAACAAATCCATGTGAACCAGCTCAAGTGTTTGAGAAATAGAAAATTATTACTTTGGTTTTAAAGAAATATTGTGTTGTTTTTAAGTTTTAAAGGTAATACAAACCTTTTTATGTGGTTATTACAATTTAGGTAAGTCTCTAACTAAAACTTTCCTAGTAATTTTCCTAAGTGGGTGCACATTGTAGTGTCCTAATCTTCTGTGCCACAACCCAGATTCCTTATGAAATTCATTTAAACAAGAATCATTTTTATTAGCTAAAGAATCTAAATCAATAGAATATACATTCTCATTTCTAAGAGCAGTAAATATTAAATCATTTTTAGAATTAAAAAAATTACATGCATCATTTTCAAACTTGAAATTAAAACCATTATCACACAACAGAGAGATACTTAGCAGATTGTATTTTAACCCATCGACAAAATGTACTTTTGAAATTAATACAGTATGAGGGTTACCAATCTGAACTAAGCTGACGATCTTCCCTTTAGAATTATCACCAATAGTTACATGTCCACCATCAACATGGTTAGGCTTCTGAATCATGAGTAGTCTCCTTTAATATGTCTTGAACATCCACTGTCAAAGTACCACAGTGTTTTATAGGAACTCTTTATGCAATTTTGCGGAAAAATAGATTAAGTCCAGTGTAACTTTGGTAACCATATTTTCTTCAGTCCACAGAGGTTAGCAAGTAAAACATTGGGAACCCATACTTGTCTCACAGAATTCCTATAATCATATTATATATTTTGAGACATAATCACTTTGATTGGTTCATTAGAGAATTGTTTTTCAAGAAATGGTTCAGAACATGAACTAGCGATGAATTGTCCATATTTTGGAATAAATTTATTTTTAATGATTCTTTTATGTCCTGTATGATACCATAGACCGGTTGTATATTTTGGGGGAAATAAGTTTTCTTAGTAAATGAGTCAAGGTATATCTACCAGTAGTAAACTTCTGAAAATCTTTCTTTAATTTCTCATTCGATAATTTGAGTTCAATATTTCTTTTTATATTTGAGCACATTATTCATTCTCAATATCCAGACCAGTCATATAATTGGAATTTAGAGCATATTTCCTTTTCAATAATTTATATTTATCATTATGTTCATTATAGGTATCCTCAATCATTGCACAGTATTCATGTAGTTCATCTTTAGCCATATTTTCATCATTGTTTGATTCACTTTCATTATCGGAATAATAAGAATTATGTATAGGAGAATTGGGTGTTACCTCCAATGTTTCTGCCATGAAACACATATTTGAAGTTTTGTTCTTGTCATTATTAGAAGGGTAAGACCCACTTGAGAAATCTTCTGAAGCACTATAGGTGGATTTAATAACCATTTTATATCTGTTTCCCTTATCTTCATCGTAATACCACCAGATTTTATAAGATATATTCTTTTTCATTTCTTTCATATCTTCTATTATACACTACACCAAGATTATCTTGCTCTATACTTAACACCGTATTATCTTGCAGTATACACAACACTAATCTTGGATCGTGTTACACACCATTTCATGTTTGTTTGATAGAAGTTATTATACCTAACATTGAGTGTATATATATATATTCAATGTATAAATGAAATATTGTTGGATTCTATTATACGCAACAACAAAGGAATCTTGCACTACACGCAAACCTGACTTGGCTTGCCTTACACGCAATCGTGACCTTCCACGATAGCATGTGTTGTATGCAATACTGAGTTTCGCTAAACGATATATTATTATAATATTATTATGAACTAGCCATTATGAATAGTAATACACACCTTTTGAAATTTTATAAATTTTAACTTTCAAAATGGACTTCATTTTTGGATTCTGAATATCTAAATTAGCCTAGGGTGAATATTTGGTATTTTTCTGAAAACTTTCAATTTTTGATGAATAGTGAAAATAATGGGTTACTATTTAAAAACCTAATTTTTATTTAATTTATTAATTATTTTATTTAGATTTATTTTAGGTAAAAGTTTATACATATTACCTATATAAGTTCAATGCAATCCATTAGAGTAATTTTATAATAATATTCGATATATAAAAATTTTATTGAACTTTTCACCGTCTTTTACGTACCTCCTAGGAGCTTTTTTGCAAACATACATAAAACTTAATTTTACTGCTTCTGTGAGTGGAATTTCAACAATCTAAGAGACACAGTTAATATCAAGGTGTAAAATGTGGTTCAATAAGATAAAAATAATTTTTGGTGAATAGTAGCCTTTTACTTTTATTTACCACGGTTAAAAGTAAATAGGGTAATTAAGGGTAAAAATGATATTATTATTACACTAACACATGTCCTAACTCTATTGGATAAGTGTAATTAGACCAAAAAAATCATTAGGAATAAAATATTTCCCTTTAGGTCCACATGGATTAGATTAGGACATTTATTATTATTTTATTTAAAAAAAAGTTAAAATAGTTAAAATCAAATTTTAATAATTAAAACATATTTAATATTAGGTTATACATAAGATAAATTCAACTATAAATATTCATTAGAAATAGAAAACGATTTCCTACATAATGGTATTTTATTTATAATTTTTAGAGATTAAATAATTTATTTTATTTAGGACACAATGATGATGCATTAATTACATTATTAATGAAATATTAACATAATTGATGTTATAAATACCCAAATAAATGTAATTTGAGGCTTTTTATGAATTACACTAATTTTCAAGGTTAATATGATATGTTAGTATTTATTTAAGTAACTTATTTATAACTAATCATGCTTTTATGATTTTCACAAAATTCAATTACCAAATAGTGTCAAAATTGACATAAAATAGTTTTTAAAACAAATATTATATTATTAATTGTTATTTTATTACTAAAAATCTAAGGTTCGGCCAAATGACCTAGATGAAGATATATATATTAATAATTAACCACTTGGGGTTCGTTTGGCCTGTTATAGTATGTTATTAACCATATAGTGTAAGAAGACAAGAAGGCACGGTAAAAGTTAAATTATTAAACTTAGTGTTAAATCTAAATGATAAGGTTAAAATATTAACCTAAACATGTATAAAACCTACTGGTTGAGATTATTTCTACCCATTCCCACTTTTTATTCTAAATAAATCAATTTGGAGCTATTATAAACCGAATATGACTTTATTATAAAATAATATTTTAAGTTTTTCCAAAGGTGCCCCTCTCATCCCTTATAAAAAGGGCACCCCTTCCCTCTTCTCTTCACACCCTTTTCAGCCTTTAATCTCTGAAAAACCCTACCAATTTCACTTCTCAAACTCTCTATTTACATCATAGAGGTTCTGGTATTCTCAAAAGTCCAACTCTAGTGCCCTAAGAAGAAGTTTAAAAGAGGTACATCGAGGAAGAGGTAATCTCTTCTACCGACTCTTTCAAATTTATTTCTTCTTCTACATCCTCTTCTTTAGTTGTTAAATTATAAAGTAATAACATAAGTATTACTTATATACTTATATGTTATTATAAATATTAAAAAACCCTATTTCACCTTCTATCCATCCTACGAAAAATGAAATCACCGCGCGTGCGTACGTACGAAATACCGTCTCCACGCTGTGGTGTAATCAGTTTTTACACCACCACCTTACATGGATGGGTATAATGGTGTAAAGAATAACTATATATAATTATTAAAAAATCATACTGATTCTATGATATTATTTCATCCACTACAATACCATTCAATAAATATGGGAATGATATCATCGCTCGTGCGTATGTACGGATTACCGTCTCCACGACGCGATGAGATTCATTTTCCATGTTAACAATTCAAGAATGATTATAAAGTATATATAATAATTTATCATTAAATATATGACATAATAATTCTACTGGATATATATATATATATATATGTATTTCATCTACTTATTTCCATTCAATTCAATAAGGAAACGAAAAACATCGTTCTTGCGTACGTACGGCCTACCGTCTCCATGAACGGTGTATTTCTTTCCATTTATCGATCTATTTTATATATATATATATTCTGAATATATATTATATATAAATAATGTTTTAAAATCTAGAATTATGTAAATCAGGATAAAAGTAATAATATCAAGAACAACAAGTCGAAAGTCGTACGATAAATGAAATGATTTTACCAAAACACTACTTTAACATGGAATTTACAAAAGAACGGGTAATATAAAGTCATAAGTTAACCATATATGATATCATAACAATTAATATGATTCTATAATAAGTCAATGACATTATTTAAATCATTATACTGGAGGTTCGGATACATACGAAGCATATCGGACATACGGTAAGGGATAACTTTTCCAATCTCGTTTTTATCCGATATTTTTTATTTGTAAGTATTTACTGGGGTTATATTTCTTATCCATGTTCCTGTTTTATAAAAATGGTTTCATGTATTTTTAAAGTCATTTTTACCCATTTTTTACTTTTACAACATGGTATGTAAGTAATCTTTATTTTGATTACCATACGAGGTACTTTATGACTTTTCCGACAAAAGTACGAGAAGAATGTTATTTTTAACTTATAGGGCGTGAATGGATTTTTACGGTTTCACAACGACTTATTTCAATGAAGTTTCATATAAAAATTTTTATGACTATTTAAAAAAAATACTTTTCTTTTAAAATTGCATGGAATTCTGTGAAAAGAAAATGATTTTGAAGAAGAAAGGATATTTTCCTCAAGAATTCATTTCAAGTGTTTTATCAAAACCATTTTCCATTGAAGATGACATTATTTCATATGTGTATATTTCAAGTATAATGTCTCTATGATTTACATTGTTTTACTTTAATTATGATGAAATGATATCCATTTTTTTGTATGGATTATGTTATGATGGGATGATGTTTATGAAACCCATTTTATACTTTGGGTAATGATGATTGATTTATGTTCATGTTGTGGCCCAAGTAAGAATGATTTCATTATGAGATGGGTGGGACCTATATATCCCTCCAATGCATTGGGTAAAGATTTATATCTCATGATATATACATGGATAGAATGGTAAGTTAATCCAGTTCAGTGATACAGGACTGGAATGAGGAGTAAACTCGATTCAGAAAGGGACTTTGTCCACTAAGATGGTCTTGGAAAAAATTCCTTGGATACTATGGAAATAATATCATGTGATTAATGGTTTTCCACAATTAAATGTTTTATTCCCATGCTATTTTATCATGATTGATGTTCCTTTATGATATACACCTGACATACTTCCATGATTTATGTCTTTTCTCATGATTTTGATGTTTAGATTTTATGTTCATGTTTTTGCATTCAAATGTTTATGGATTATTTTTTATTCTCTATGTTTACCCTTACTGAGCATTTGATCTCACCATTTTTATGCTTTCTTTTCCCCATGATATAAAGAAAGGTTTTAGGTAATAAAACCAAATGGGGAAGATCTTTATGGGAGATGTTGAAGATCTTTCACCATGATTAGAAGGTTATGTTCCAAGTTTCCAAAGACACTAAACTAATACAGTCTTTGGGTTTCTATTTTTGTCATGTATTAAGTATTCTGCCAAATTAATGTAATGTCCATGTATGTCGAGCTATGGGTCTCTATAGTTGGTATCAGAGCGATGGATTAGTTAACCTTTGGAAACTAGGATGCGAAAACATTAGTGAAATCCCTAGAGATATTTCTAAGGAATGTCCAGGGATGTCCCTAAGGATAAGTATACGTATAGGTTATAGTCCTGGAATTACGGTTACAATCATAGAATTTAACCTAAGATGTTAGATATTGACGGTACTCCCCCTTTATTACGTTGTTTTCCCTAGCATGATTTTTCCTCTCACACTATTCTTTTTGGGTTTTAGAGAATGGCTGGAAACTGGAAAATCCATGATAATGTTGGATATGATGGACAATGGAATGATATTCTTCATTAGGAACAAAATGAAATTGGATCTGGAAGTCTGCATATCGTTATTATTTCTAATCAGAAATCTCATAATATAATCAGTAATCTCAACTTTGGTATGTTTTCTGACTCAGCTAATAAGATAAATATAGAGTTTAATGATGATCATAAAGGAAAGAAAGTTCAATTTCTCTCATGTAAATCATGTGGGAAGAGGCATCAAGGATAATTTTTCCAAAGAACTGGAAGATTCTTTGGGTGCAGAAAAGAAGGAAACAATTCCAGTAAGTGAAAAGGAAAAGGTTCAATTAATACCATGGAGAAGGATAATGGTATTTATACAACATCAACAATGATTAGATGTTTTAAATTTGGAATGTATGGGCATTATGCAAACCAATTCACTAAGGGAAAATCTCATGAAGAGAATCAGCATGGTCGTAAGGGTAGTATTTATGTGGATTATGATGAGGAGACTACAAATGATATATTAGATAAAAGAAGTGTTGAAACTTGGTCAATGGTTTAAGATGGTAGTGTAATGATTGTATATTTATCAAGAGTTATGTTGTATAGGTAATTTAATGGTCCTATGGAATAAAGAAACATCTAAGGATTGTCACACTGTTGATTTTTCTAAATGATTTGAAAGTATATGTTAAATGGTACTGGTAACCATGAAAGGTTATTCAGATATTTTTGGAAATAAGATGATATGCGCATAATGAAGGGATAAAGAGAAAATGAAATTTTGATAGTATTCATGAGCTCATGACTGATATAAGGAAAAAGTGATATCATGGTTTGCGTATATAGAAATTTTGGGATTTTTGTATGTGGAATGAGTTATGTTTTGACAGTATTCATGTTTTCACTAAGGTTCTATGGTAATTAATGTTTCAAAAGAATACATGATTAAGGTATTCACATGTTTGGAATATGACCAACAAGATATGTCTTATGATATATTGGAGATAAATGATGGTATTCACATGCCTGGTATATGACCTCTCTAGTAATCTTTTTATTTAGACTATGATATTGGGCATAAGTATTTTGGATAAGACTAATGATTGGAATGGATTAAGTTAGACATCAGATAGTATTGTTTAAGGCTATAAATTTTTCTATTATTCCTGGAATGTAATAATAGTATATTTTTATAAAAAGGACAACCTGCATGATGGGCGACAACCTGTCGTGTCGGACAAGGTTGCGGGAATCAAACCCACAACCAAAGTGCGACATGCCTTTATCACCAACCACTGGCCTACAGGAAGTCCCTGGTTAGTAGAAAATAGTTTTATTATATTAATTGGTATGATAGTTGAAGTATAAGTCCATTTTTTGAATCATATAGGATTAACCTCACTATATAGGGACTTATGTATATTTGATAACTTTTTCTAACCTTTTATTTCAGATAGATGGAATGACCCATCATTCTATCGCATGATCTGCTAACACTTCATGGAAGACAACTTCGACTTCATTTATTTAAGAGATGAAGTGAAAATTGTTCAAGTCACGAACAACAGTGAGATTATACCGAAATAAAGTAAGTATTTCTTCTAATTCAAATTATTTTACTTTAGGGAAATGATCTTGAAAACCAAAAATGTTGTCCTAGTGTCCTTATATCTGATGAATCAAATGGTACCTTAAATCATCACAAATTTATGGCTTTGAGATTGTTGGATTTTTCATATCCATGTTCTCTACCACTCTCTATCAGAACATGATGGTTTGGTTTCTTTTCCATATCCATATTTTCACCTATGTTCTTCTATGTGGAAACCCAGTGATGAGTTAATTTGGGTAACCATTACGTTTCATACATTAGTTTTTAAAATTAAGCTTTAGTATTCCTTTTTATGATGTGGGTTTCTATTAAAGAAACTTTCTAGTAGTAAACGATTTCTAACCCCAACGAATTTCGAGGGCGAAATTAATTTTATGGGGGGTAAAATGTAACACCCCCAGATTTTATAAGATATATTCCTTTTAATTTATTTCATATATTGTGTTGTACGCTACACCAATATTATATTGCGCTATACATAACACTATATTAGCTTGCAGTATACACAACACTAATCTTGGATTGTGTGACACACCATTTCAAGTTTGTTTGATAGAAGTTATTCTACTTAGCATTGAGTGTATATATATATATATATATCTTCAATGTAAAAATAAAATATGGTTGGATTCTATTTTACGCAACAACAAAGGAATCGTTCACTACATGCATCCCTGACTTGGAATGCATTACACCCAATCGTGACCTTCCACGATAGAGTGTGTTGTATGCAATACCGAGTTTCTCTAAACAAGATATTATCATAATATTATTATGAACTAGCCGTTATGAATAGTAATAACCACTTTTTAAAATTTTATAAATTTTCTATTTTAAAATGGACTTCATTTTTGGATTCAGAATATCTAAATTATCCTAGGGTGAATTTTTCGTATTTTTTCGAAAACTTTCAATTTTTGATGAATAGTGAAAACACTGGGTTACTATTTAAAAACCGAATTTTTTTTAAATAATTATTTATTTTATTTAAATTTATTTTAGGTAAAAATTGATACATAATACTTATATAAGTTCAACGTAATCCATTGGAGTCATTTTATAACAATTTTCGATATATAATTTTTTTTTGAACTTTTCACCATCTTTTACCAACCTCCTAGTAGATTTTTTGCAAACATACATAAAAATTAATTTTACCACTTCTGTGAGTGGAATTTGGAAAATCAGAAAGACACGGTTAATATCAAGGAGTAAAATTTGGTTAAATATGATAAAAATAATTTTTGGTGAATAATAACTTTTTACTTTTATTTACCACGGTTAAAAGTAAATACGGTAATTAAGGGTAAAAATGATATTATTATTACCCTAACACATGTCATAATTCTATTGGATAAGTTTAATTAGACCAAAAACAAACTTCTGAATAAAATATTTCCCTTTAGGTCCACATGGATTAGATTAGATCATTTATTATTATTTTATTTAAAGACGAGTTAAAATAGTTAAAATCAAAGTTTAATAACTAAAACATATTTAATAGAGGGTTATAAATAAGCTAAATTCGACTATAAATATTAATTATAAATATAAAAATATTTACTACATAATGGTATTTTATTTATAATTTTTAGACATTAAATAATTTATTTTATTTAATACACAATGATGATGCAGTAATTACCCTATTAATGAAGTATTAACATAATTCATGTTATAAATACCCAAATAAATGTAATTTGAGACTTTTAATGAATTAAAATAATTTTATAGGTTATTATGATTTGTTAGTAGTTATTTAAGTAAAGTTTTTAGAACTAATCATGCTGTTATGATTTTCAAAAAAATCAATTACCAAATATTGTCAAAATTGACATAAAATAGTTTTTAAAACAAATATTATGTTATTAATTGTTATTTTATTCCTAAAAATCTAAGGTTCGGCAAAATGACTTAGTTAAGAATATAAAGATTAATAATGAACCAATTGGGGTTCGTTTGGCTTGTAATAGTATGTTTATTAACCATATAGTGTAAGAAAACAAGAAGACACGGTAAAAGTTAAATTATTTAACATGGTGTTAAATCTAAATGATAAGGTTAAAATAGTTACCTAAGATTATCAAAAACCTCTTGGTTTAGAGTATTTCTATCCATACTCACTTTATCTTCTAAATAAATAAATTTGGATCTATTATAAACCGAATATGACTTTATTATAAAATAATATTTTAAGTTTTTCCAAAGGTGCCCCTCTCTTCCCTTATAAAAAGGGCACCCCTTCCCTCTTCTCTTGACACCCTTTTAAGCCTTGAAGATCGGCCAACCCATACCAATTCATCTTCTCAACCTATCTATTTACATCATAGAGGTTCTGGTATTCTCAAAATAACAACTCTAGTTCCCCAAGAAGAAGTTTAAAGGAGGTACGTCGAGGAAGTGGTAATGTCTTCTACCGACTCTTTGAAATTTCATTCTTCTTATACTTACTCTTCTTTAGTTGTTTCATTATAAAGTAATAACATCAGTATTACTTATATAATGATATGTTATTATAAGTATTAAATAACCCTATTTCACCTTCTATCCATCCTACAGAAAACAAAATCACTGTGTGTGCGTATGTACGGAATACCGTCTCCACGCCATGGTGTAATCAGTTTTTCCACCACCACCTTACTTGGATGGGTATAATGGTGTAAAGAATAAAAATATATAATTATAATAACATAATACTGATTATATGATATTATATCATCCACTACAATACCAATAAATAAATATGGGAATGATATCATCGCTCATGCGTACGTACGGATTACCGTCTCCATGATGCGATGAGATTCATTTTCCATGTTAACAATTCAAGAATGATTATAAAGTATATATAATAAGTAATGATGAAATATGTGACATAATAATGCAATTGGATTTATGTATATATATATATCTATTTCATCTACTTAATTCTATTCAATTCAATAAGGAAACAAAAAACAACGTTCATGCGTACGTACGACCTACCGTCTCCATGAACGGTGCATTTATTTCCATTTATCGATCTATTATATATATGTATATTCTGAATATATATTATATATAAATCATGTTTTAAATTTTTTAATTAAGTATATCAGGATATAAGTAATCATATCAAGAACAACAAGTCGAAACACGTACGATAAATGAAAGGATTTTACCAAAACGCTGCTTTAACATGGAATTTACAAAAGAACGGTTAATATAAAGTCATAAGTGAACCATATATGATATCATAACAATTAAAATGATTCTATAATAATTCAATAACATTATTTAAGTTATTATACAGGAGGTTCGGATACATACGAAGCATATCAGATATAAGGTAAGGGATAACTTTTCCAATCTCGTTTTTATCCGAGATTGTTTATTCGTAAATAATTACTAGGGTTATATTTATTATTAATTTGTATGTTTTATAAAAATGGTTTCATGTATGTTTAAAGTCCTTTTTACCCATTTTTGACTTTTACTACATGGTATGTAATGAATGTTTCTTTTGATTACCATACGAGGCACTTTTTGACTTTTTCGAAAAAAGTACGAGAAGAATGTTATTTTTAACTTATAGGGCGTGAATGGTTTTTTACGTTTTCATAATGAATTATTTAAATGAAGTTTACCCTAAAATATTTTATGACTATTTTCAACAAACTTCTTTTCTTTTAAAATTTCATGGAATTTTCTGAAAAGAAAATGATTTTAAAGAAGAAAGGATATTTTCCTCAAGAATTCATTTCAAGTGTTTTATCAAAACAAATTTCCATCGAAGATGACATTATTTCATATGTGTATTTTTCAAGTATAATGTCTCTATGATTTACATTGTTTAAATTTTCTTATGATGAAATGATATCCATTTTTTTTGTATGAATTATGTTATGATGTGATGATGTTTATGAAACCCATTTTATACTTTGGGTAATGATGAATGATTTATGTTCATAGTGTGGCACAAGTAAGAATGATTTCATAATGAGATGGGTGGGAACTATATCTCCCTAAAATTAATTGAGTAAAGATTTATATCTCATGAGATAGACATGGCTGGAACTACACGTTAATTCAGTTCAGGGATACAGGACTGGAACAAGGAGGGAACTCGATTCGGAAAGGGACTTTGGCCACTAAGATGGTCTTGGCAACAATGCCTTGGCTACTTTGGAAATCATGTCATGTGCTTAATTGTTTTCCAAAATTACATGTTTTATTCCCATGCTATTTTATCATGATTCAATTTCATTTATGATATACGCCTTACGTACTTCTAAGATTTATGTCTTTGCTCAAGATTTTGATGTTTAGATTTTATGTTCAAGTTTTTGCATTCAAATGTTTAAGTATTGTTTTATGTTCTCTATGTTTACCCTTACCGAGCATTTGAGATCAACATTTTTATTTTTTCTTTTCCCCAGCATATAAAGAATGTTTTTAGATAATAAAACCAAAAGGGGAAGATCTTTATGGGAGATATTGAATAACTTTCACCATGATTATAAGATTACAATCTGAGTTTCCAAAGACACTAAACTAATACAGTCTTTGGGTGTCTATTTTTGTCATGTATTAAGTATTCTAAAAAAGTAATGTAATGTCAATGTATGTCAAGCTATGGGTCTCTACATTCATACTTCTTAAATTTATGATTGGAGCAGTCTTCTTTCACATGACCTTTGCTTTTACACTCATAAAAGAATATTTCATTTGAGTTGTCATTCCATTTTCTGTCTTTCTTCTATTTTCCATTACGATCATACTTTCCCTTGTTGCTTGAATTCCTAAAGAATTTTTTTTTCGGTAAAACTTCTTGAATCTCTTTGAAAGATGAGCCATCTCATCAACACTTTCAGAGTTTGAGTCTTTACTGGTGGAAGAATCTGCAGGATCTTGAGCTTTTTCTTTGTCTTTTCTCTTTGAGGATGAAGTCTTTAATGCTACTAAATTCTTCCTTGGTTCATCATATACTTCTTGATTCACCTAAAGCTATTATTCATACAACATAAATTTTCAAATTGGTTCATTCACTGGCAGTTTCCTTATGCCACATGATTCTTGAATGAAAATAGAAGTTCCCCTCTATCTGTTAGGTAGGCATCAAAGTAGTCTCATGATTTTGTCCCTGTTTACCACTGGTCTTCCATGCAGACTAATTGTGTTCACTATTTCATTGATCTTTAGATACATTTTAGAGATAGTTTCATCAAGCTTTATTTTAAAATTTTCATATTTAATTATATATGTATTTAGTCTTATTTATTTATCATTGGTTATTACTTCATGAGAAACAGCTAAAGTATCCCAAATGTCATCAACATTTTTACAAGTATATATTCCATTGAATTCATCACCACCAAGAGAAAAGTAAAAGGAATATATTTCTTTACAATTATTATTATATGGGGATATATTCAAATGAGACCATGTGCCCCTAGAAGTAGCAATAAATACCTTTTTTTCTTCAATTGTGTCCTAGATTTCAGGTCCCATGCTCTCTAGATACATTTTCATATTCATTTTCCACTAAACAGTGTTATTACCATTAATGAAAGGTGGCATGTTAGTAGCAACACCCTCAACTCTAAATTAAATAGTTACATAGAATTTAAAGTACTGATAATTTAGATAAGATAGAAATTTTAAGATCTTTAATATAAAACTAAAATCACAGTTGAAAATAATTTGAAAACATGAAAATAAAAATCTCTCTGATACCAAATGTTTCTCGGAGTGGAATCTCAAGAGGAGGTGAATTGAGTTCCTTTTTAAAATTTATACTAAAAACATTATTATAATGATCCCCCAAATTTTAAAAACTGCCCAATTAATTAAGGTATTAGAGATATATATATCTAATTGGTTAATAGATTTCTTATATGGTGATTAGTCCCAGTGGAATAAGTGATAAGCACTGCTTTAACTTTTGAAACAAGTTTACTGAATTAAATTAAAATACACACAAACCAAAACTAAATATCAAATTGAAATCAAAAAATAAATTATGCTTTAGATATTGTAAGCACCAGAAAATAGATAAAATAGAGTATAACAAAAATATAGTGCATAGTGAATTAAAAAAACATGTTACGTCTCAACTCGGGACTTAATCCTCTCCACTTGGTGATCACCTAGCACCAATCAGTTTATATTAGTAATAAACTTCATACACATCCTGTATCGGGCTTTAAAAAAGTTTTCACAAGCTGTACAGGGTTCACACCCTCTACCACTATTCTTAATGGGAATTAAAAATGATACAGACCACACATGGTCCCATCCACAGTTATACATGGAAAACAGATATAGATAAAGATTTATGTGAGGATATTCAGTATCCTCCAGTTTAAGCACAGGAGACAGTGTGTGAGACAAAAAAAAACACACTTCTCATAAATGTAAAAATGAATGTAACAATAGATCAATTAGGATGAGATAGAGTTCAGAAGGATCTATGTGTTTGTAGTTCGGCTCATGAATCCTTGATGTGTGGAATTTGAAGATTGAGTCTATATCTGGAAGTTATCTCCAAAATAGAGTGTCACAACTCCAGGTACTAGCTATCAACAATTGAATGGTCTTCTTCTTGAGTTGATTAAAAGTTTATGAGATAGATAAGGAAGCCTCATGTGGTTTTCCGGAAATGTTCTTCTTGAAGCACTTGGGGTTCGCAGTGAAGGTGCTCGAATGGTTCTTCCTTTTTCTTCAATAGTTTCTTACTTGTGCATTTCACTTCAAAAATACTTATCATATGTATCAATTTATATGTTTTTTTTTCTATGTTCCTCTTTTTATATCTTCCTTCCTCGGTATTTTTCTTTCATATTTGAGGTCCGACAAAGAGATCATGTATATCCTGTGCTATTTTTCTTGTACCTTGTACTGTCAAGATATGGTCTCCTAATATGTATAAAATAAGAATTAATTAAGTCATAAGCATTAATGTTAGAAAAATATGACTGTTAAAATAATAATAAGAATTTAAAAAATTGTAGAGTAAAAGAGTATGGTAGACTGTTAACGGTAGCTTTCGCATTGGTAAGTTTCAATCAGCAGGTGTACCACAACAACCTCAATCTATAAAATTTCATCAGTAACCTTCGGTGGTAACCTTCTGTAGTAGGCTTGTATCGGTGACCTTGTATATTTGACCGTGTAATGGTGACCTTGAAGCGGTGACCTTGTAGTGGTGACCTTGTAATGGTGACCTTGTAACAGTAAAAAATTTTCAGTTTCCTTGTAACGGTGACCATGTAATGGTTACCCTATAGAAGTAACCTTGTACTTATGATAAATTATGAACTGTAAGATTAACCAATCAAGCAGTGAGATTGACAGTATATGAATATTACTCTATAGAAACAAGAATCATTAATGAAACATAATTAACATATAATGAAAACATGATTGAAACATGATTTGGGATTATCATTACATGATATGGGATTATCAAAACCTGATATGGGATTATCAAAACAAGATATGGGATTATCAAAACAGGATACAAGATTATCAAAAAAGGTGAGTCAAACAAAAAGACACAGTTGGTGTCATATCAGTCACACCACATATTGTATTGAGTTGAAGTTGACGGATATATGTCACAATTGAGTCATGGATTGTAAAACTAAATAATCGAATCAAATTGATTTTGTTTTCATGGTTTTGAGTATGTAACTTGTTATTTTTATTAAAATTATAGTCAATTTTAAATAAAAATGAGACAATTAGAGTTATATTATCCAAACTGGGTATCATATTTTGGTGCAGTTTATTCCTACCTGTCAAAAATGACATAGAGATCTTTTTCCTAAAGTATCCAAACAATCTGAATTTTCTTACTCCGTTTTTAGTATGCCAGTTTTTCTTTTTAACAAAAACCTCATTTCAAACTGGAAACAAAAATTTTGAGTCATACCAGAAACATCATGTGTGGGTTTAATGTGATACTACTTGAAACACATCAGAAATTACTGATGAATCACTATCCTATATTATGATGACAATCAGAGTTTGAATTCTTGGTTATCATTGAGTGACACATTATGAACTAAAATGAAAATTTTAAACTGATTACAGATGGTTTTACTCATATAGGTCACATTGTCAATCATATTATGGTGTGGTTGATTCCAATACATAAAAAATGACTCATTAATTGTTTTCCTAATGTATCGAAAAATCCAAATGTGATTTGTCATTTTTCTGTATGTCACTTGTTTTTTTACTTAAATTACTATCAATTTTAAATAAAAAGACACACATGGAGTCATATGGGTCACACTATGCATTGTATTTTGGTTTTATTTACTCTTACATGTCACAAATGTCTCATGGAATTTTATTATAAATTATTCAAATAATCAGAATGTGTTTGATTAGTTTTTAGTATGTCACATGTTCTTTTTACTAAACGTATTTTCAAATTTAAATAAAAAAAGACACTTCGTGTCATATTGGCCACACTATTCATCATATTGAGTTCCAGTTGATTCCTACACATCAAAAATTAATTATAAATCATTGTACTAAAGTATCAAAATAAACAAAATGGGTTTTCTCAATTAATATTCTTCCAGTTGTTTTTTTTACTAAAATTGATGTCATTTTAAATAAAAAGAGAAACATTGATTCATACAGGGTACATCATGTATCATATTAATATATTGATGATTCCTACAAGTAAAAAATGGCTTATGCATCTTCTTCTTAAAGTATCAAAACAATATGTTTAGTTTTTCATAGTTTCGAGTTTGTCAGTTGTCTTTTTTACTAAAATTTATGTCAACATTAAATTAAAATAAGCACATTGTGTCATACATGTCACACCAGTTGTCGGATTGAGGTGTAACTAAATGATAATATTCCTAATGTCTCGAAACTAACCTGAAATTACAAATTTATCAGGGATTCCATTTCCTTTTATTATCGAACTATCATTTATTCATATTGACTTGATGTTATCAGAAAAAAACCTTTCTCATTTTTGAAAGACAGTAGAGTGGTAGAATCTCATGTGAGCATTATATCAGAATAAGTCACCAAAATGAGCACATGATTTTTCTACACTCTTATAGATTTAAACGAGTAAGGTTTTACTTCTAAATAACATCCACTCTATATAGTTTTGGAAACTCGACAAATGTAATCAATACAATTATAAAATATCTATGACAAAACTAAATAAGTGATATATAAAATTGATAAGTAAATTAAGTTAAAAATTATAAACAAAATTATAAAAAAATTACTAAATAATTGGTGATCATTCATCATTTCATGATGGTTGTATACATTTTTTACCAATTTCATTGTTGTAATCATATTAGTTGCATCCTTGAAGTTATATCTCTCACGAGAATGAGTAGCATGAAACAAACCACCCTAACTCTAACATAGGAATCCATATATATAAGAAAAAATTATAATGTTATTAATACTAAAAGAAAGTAAATTAAACAAAAATATGAATCAATTCAATACTTCTATAGAACTCGCGTCTTCATGTTTTTTGTGTAAATTATTCTATCAGGTATGTTTCCCATTCGTTTCTATGAAAATTTATATCATCTTGTGAATATGAGCCTTTTTTATAGTCATAGCAGTACTAGAAATATGTATATACACAATGTATTAAGGAATAATTTAAATTAAATAGTAATTATATTTAAAAATACCTCATCATGGATTGAAATGTTATCCTGGAATATGATCTATATCATAAATTTACCAACATAATATCCACAATCTTATCCATTTATTTATTTCAGACATTGAAGAAACATTGTGTTGAATAAGTAATTTGTAATGATATATTTTTGGATAGTGAAATATTATTAGTACAAATGGTTTTGTTTGTTCTTCTGAACATCCATCAAATGATGTCATCTGAGACAGGTATTTATGTTGTCAGGGTGTAAATCTTTGATGTCCTGGAAACTCGGATATAGGGGAATGTTTTAACCTAATTAAATGTGTACCATTTCCACAAATGGGACCCCATAGATATCCTTTAATTACATGTCATAAAAAATTATCAATTGAAGGAATGCCATTTTTCATCATGTAAAACATGGATATTAATGTGAAATCTTCCTTTCTATTAGTATCATACAATGTAAAACCTGAATCCAACAATAATTTTAAATCCTTGGTTAATAGAGCCAAATAAATATCAATATCATTACTCAATTGTTTTGGTCATGATATAATCATAGATAACATGAGGTATTTTGGTTTCATGCATAACTATGGTGGGAAGTTATAATTTTCAAACATAACCATCCATGTAATGCAATTTTTTTTTAAAACCAAAAGGACTTATTCACATCATTATTTCTGGTATTTTTTCTATGTTAATTTCCCTACAGTATAATCAATTCCATATAAAGAAATAAACCTTAGAATTATTATAAAGTAACATAAAAATTTCATTGGACTGAATTCATCATTCTTGAATTGATAGAAGACACATTTTTTACATTTGGTATGGGATTTTTGGTCCTTGAAAAACATTATATATTGATTTAGTCAGACACATATTTTTTATGAGATCATACCCATTAAGAATAGAATACATTTGTAATTGTATTTTCGTCATGTGAGTTCAATATATAATAGGTGAATTTCATTCAAGAGAGAAGGAGGTTCTATAAAACTAGTATCACCCAATCTATTTTCTACATTCAAATTATACACCATCAGTATGGCTAAAAATGCATTATATTTTGTGCAACCAGCATACAATGACTTCTTTTACCAACTCTTTAACCTCTTCACCAATTTTTGGAAATCATGAATTCTATCTTCGTCTATCCTTATAATTTCATGAATACTTCCTTCATCATCATTCACATCTGTAATGACATCCTTGACACAGACTTATTAATTATCCACACTAATATTCATATTAGACGATCTATTAAATGTAGAGTTAACCCAGCCACTAGCTACCTTCACTTCCCTCTATTTATTCGAACAATAATACCATAGATCCACTCCGTGATATATCATGTGTTCTGCCAAATCCTCGGGACTAATTAGTCTTGAATAACTGCAGCATAAATACAAAAAAAAGGATTTGAGGGTCATATTCATGATCGTTTTCAAACGTAATTAACTCATTCACTCAATCATCATATTCTTTTTTATATGATTGTAATATATCCATTATTTATTCTTATCCATCCTATTTGATATGGTAATATTAATATTTAAAAAAATACTAAAAATTTTGATATAAAAGTTAACCATGGATAATATAGTGGTTTTATTTATAGATCATATGGGTTAAATCTCATGATAAAAACCAAAAAACACATTTTCCTAACTATATAACATTTTCAAATCACCCATACTCTTTGTTTGAATTCACATTAACATAAGAATTATTTTAAATACATCATGTCAGTGATTACCACTGATTCCTCTCAGTAATTAGTGCTCTATAGAGATCCATTATATCATCTTATATTCAAATATGAAAACCCCTTTAATGGATCATCAATTTTTAAACATAGTTCTAGATCCACTAAACAATTGAGACATCAAAAAATAACCATTAACGACCTTTTAGTGATCCTTCCCTAGATTCAAAAATAATCTTGTATCTAAAACAAAAACATAAATGATATTTGGCCTTATAAAAATCATGATGTACATCAGATATGCTAAAACTGATGCATATAGATCATTTTCTATTAACTTGAACTCATCATCTATTTTAGGTGACTCCTACTTTGAATATTTTTAATGTCCAACTAATGGAGTTCACACCGAATTTAACTCACTCATTTATAATATTTTCATCACCTTCTATATATACTCCAAATATGTGCAGAAAAAGATACAGTCTTTATGTGTTTTTTTATATTTATCCCCAATACCCACATTCCTGTACCAAGGTCCATCATTTAGGATCTTTTAGATAAATAACTCTTCATCTTTTCTAGCATTTCCTTTATCAGTCCAACTATGATAAATCTATCCACATAATGAAGTAAAATGTCAAATCTCTCATCATAATAATCCTTCATATAGTATTAATTATATAAATTACACTATATTAACATTAATTATACCATGAAAGTATTAAAATTCTAGTTACACTATCATGGTACCTAATTATGATCTCAAAAACTCCATTTGAGACTTGAACTGAACAATCTAGTCTATATTGCGTGAAACCATCCACTTAATATATGTATATACCATTATCAAATTCTCTATAGAGGAATATAATCAATATATATATCTTCTCTATAAATAAACCATCAATTGAAACCAAGTTGAGAACCATCTAAATTATTATATACTTTATAACTAGATTGAAAATCTAAGTGAAATACGATTCCTGAAATTATTGAAATAAATTTACAACTAGAGATACCTTTCACTATTTCTTATCATCCAATCTATCTTTATATGATAAATCTAATTTTTCTATAGATCCCACTTTCCTGGTTTCAATTCTATTATCTACTATGTGACAAAATCATAGATATAATTCAATTATTCCATAATTTTTTCTCACACTACAATTAGGCCAATAGATGGCCAATGTTGAATCCTAAAAAATAGAAAATCCACCTGACTTACACACACATGCCTAATTAGGGAAAATCCCATAGACATATGAAACCATAAAAGAATGAAAAACTATCCAATGAGTTGGCTAACTTGTGTAGTATACATCTTGAACTATTTTATAATTCATAGGGTTCCCATACAGTCAAACAAGTGGATGTGAGAAAGAATAATCAAATGATCATCACATGAGTAAATATAATATATATAGTAGATCAAATCTCAAATCTAACACCCTAACATGAATGAGACCATTTTCACATTCATGAATAAGCTTCATGCATTTCATATTAATAATCAATCACATCACTCTAATGGAAAATGCCTAAATTGACATATCAAACAGGGGGCCCAATTTTTAGGGTTTCACTAACATCAATTTAAATTCGTTTTTGTAGGTGAAAAATAATCCTTAGAAATATATCTTGGGATAAAAAGTTAATAAACTAATGTTTAAATATATATTTATTTGAAATATACATTAAAACAAAATATATAAATGAAAACCTAACTTGGATACCATTTCACTCAAAAAAAACTTTTAATTCAATAATATTCCTCTTTGAAGGGTATTGCCAAAACGAAATCTATAATTAATTTTTTAAAATGATGCATTAAGAAACCCAAACTAGTTTCAAAAGACCCTTTACAAGTCTATATTCATTTTAAAAGGACCCCTAGGGAATTTATATTTCTATTGGCATTCTAAAACAATAAATTTTAATATTTAATACATAAACCCACAGAGAACCATATGTTACAAGTGATAAACTCCATGAAAAACATTTTAAACTCATCAGTGGAAAAATAAATTGTTACAAATTGATAGGAAATGGTTCTAATGAAACACAAACAATGATGTCATGTCCAAAAAATGGATTACATAGATACACATACATTATAATGAAGAGGAACTAATCCCATTTAATAGGAGAAGCCCAAAAAATGTGGAGTATAATTTTTATAACCCCTAGACATCAAAATTTTCTAGAAATGGAAGAGGATTGATAACTAATAATGGAGGGGTTTAAATGAATATAGCCCAGTTCAATGGTAGTGGATCGGTCAGCAATGACAACAGTGGTGGTAGAGGAAGTGTTCGATGGTCGTTGAGGGTTTCACGGTGACATAGGATGGGTTTTGAAGTGGATGAGGGGTTTGGAGGTGGAGGTGGGGTTCATGGCTAGGGAGGAGGTGTTCGGTGGCAGATGTGTGGTTCATGGTGAAGGTGGGGTTCACGATGGTAGATGAGGGGCTCGAAAGTAGCAGATTAGGTGATCAGTGGCAGTAGTGGTTAGCATCCATGACATCTTGAGGTGTGCGAAACACGAATCCCACTATTAGGGTACATATAATAAATCAAGTAAATATTTTATCAGAGTTACTTAAAATCGCTCTTAAGGTTATGTCTTATCAGTCCTAAAATCGAAAGTACCGATAAAACATGTCTTTACAAGTGCTTTTTAGTGATGATAATGATATAATGTTAATGATTTATATATATTATTATATATATTTGTATAATTATATATACAATAAATATATATATATATATATTTAATTATAATTTTAACTATATATATATAATATAGTACCCCCAAGCACCAAGTATATATATATATATATATATTTATAATTATAATTATACCTATTTGTATTTATTTATAAATATTGGTATATTTTTATATGTTTATTTATTTAATTATATATTTATCACTATATTATTACTATAAATATATTTTTTATAATTTTATAATTATATGTATTTATATATTTATAATAATAACAACAAATAAAATTATTTATATATATTTGTATAAAATTATTAATATCTTTAAATATATTTCATTATAAATGTATTGTAGATTTATCTATAATGATATTATAATTTTTAAAAAATATATATAGTTATAATTATAAATAAAAATAAATATATTTAAAAAATAATTATTTATAATTACAATTTTATAAATATAAATATTATAAATGTAATTATTATTTAAATATATTTACTGTAATTTTATATGTATTTCTGAGAACATAATAGATTCATGGGTATAAAATGGATTAATCATATACTTAGTAAAGTATATATAATAAAAAATGAGTCATCACAAATGGACCACATGCATGGGTGTATTGTATAAATGAATATTAATGATGAATATATAATATATGCACACCAATTATTCTGACACATCAATATATTTAATAACCAAATTCATTATAAACATATATATATATATACTTGTAATTAGAATTATAAATAATATATTTGAAAATTATTTATATATTATAATAAATTACAATTTATATCATCATTACCTAATAATATATATATATATATATATTCATTAAAAACATATATTTTGTTATATATATATTCATTTAATTATAATATTATTAATAAATAAATTTATCAAAAAGGCATTAAAATATAATTTTTAATATGTAATTATGAATATATTTTAATATAATCATTATTCATATGAATATATATATATTCATTAATGGAATAAATGTATTTATATAAATTTATATATAATAAAAATAAATAAATTTAATTAAAATTTATTTATATATAATCATATATAAAATAAATATTTTTATCATTTAGAAAAGTATTGTAATTTCATAATTATTAAAATATATATATCTATTTATTTATTAACATATGAATAAATTTTTTAAACATTATATATATTAGAATTATTAAAATATATATATTATATTATATCATATTTATATTAAATATAAAAATGTCTTTTTTAAATAAAGTATATAAATAAAATTTATTTTTAATGTAAATATATTCATTTTATAGAAATTAATAATAAATTTTCTTAATAAATTCTATTAGCACTAATGAATGTTTCTCTTTTATCAATGATTTATACTTATAAAGGATAAAAGTCGGCACATCCCATGTTCGGGTCTATGGTTGTGTCCCAAGACTAGTTTTCAAGACAAATTACCAACACGTGAAACTATATTCATGAAACATAGGAACAATTATTGTTCCGATTTTTTCATGAAATTATGGGATGATGGATAAGGGATTTGTCATTAGAGCTGATCTCAACCATTTACCACGATATATGGAACACATCCAACATACAAAAAAGAAACTTACTATTCATTACTGAATTCCATGAATAATTCAATGTCTATAAAAATTATATTCATTGGCCATTGAAATCATTTGACCACTTGCAGTTATTTTTTTTCTACTTCTGCTTTATCTCTGTAATTCGTTCCTACATATTAATATTAATTATACTATATTATATTAATAATTATGTTTTTTTCTACAAACATGATTCATTGTGTCTTTCTACATTCTATAATCTCTATGAGGTTATATTAAAACTATAAATAATGGAGAACTCTCCAAAGGACTAGGACCATAGGTGAGATCACATATACACCATTTTCATTATTTATAATCTTAATTTCATCTATGGTGTAGAGAAAAAATGTTGAGAGGTAGTTCGTTTTTATTTATCTGATTACTCTAATGATATACTATATACTCAAATGTATCAAATCTTCTCTCCCTCCCTCTATCAGATCATAATGTATACTAATCAAGGACTGTGTATTGGGGGATGAACATCATATGATGAATTTTTTTATTAGTATAATGAATTACACGATTTGTTTTTGGCATTTCCTCTTCACCATAGAGGAGATGAAACTAGATGTATCATTCTTTATTTCACATATGTATGTTCAGAATAACAATTTAAAAATAATATAGAATTAGATTAATGGTATTGACACCATTTTTAGATGAGAACCAGATAATGATGGAGATTTTGTGTGTTTGACCCTAGATCCAACCCCATTCACGCACTATTGTGTTTTCAATTTCAATTGGTCTTAATTATGTTTAATCAAAAATCGAAATAAAATATTTTCTAGATAATTTTAAATTTATGAAAACAAAATATAGAGATATATTTTCTAGGATAGTGAAACTACATTCACTTTCTCATTAAGATATAACCCCACTGAGCCACTAGATTGCATTAGGAGTATAATAGAAATCATATTTTACCCCAACCTACAAAAATAACACGATCAAGTTGGCTCCATTACTAAGGATAAAGGTTGAGTTCCCACAATTTTAACACAATTCTAAACATATTTTTCTTTTTTTTGGTTCCATTTATCATTTTTTTTTCATGGAATTTTTTCTCAAACAAGGACAATAATTATTATGAGACCAGTCATTAATGGATTCTCACCCCTCTACCTAGTACACATTCCCAAAGGTATCATAGGGGGGGAACAATCATTGGAAATAAAAAAATCTTATGATACTAACAAATGGGTAGAATAATGGAAGCTACAACCTAAATGAATCCTACAACCAAAAAAACATACCCCCACACCATTAGACTAAAGAAGAACCTAAACTAGAGGAAAATCATAGCTACTCATCTATATTGAAGGATTTTCACATTGAACAAAAACTAGAGGAATATATATAAATGATTAATTAATTTAAAGGTATGCAAGATTCAATAGCAATTGTCCTACAAGAAGTCATCAATCAAAGGAAGTAACAAGCAGCTGATATGAAAGTACCCTTAGAATTTTCCAAAGAAGATATCCAAGAGAAGAAGGGTGATCTTTTAAAGTTAGAGGATACTTAATTATTCACCCTTGAACATATATTCTTATATCTAGTGTACTGAACAATAAAATACAATGTCAGAAAATTTTTCAAAGACTATATTTAAAACATTATTTTTTTCTGAATTTATTGAAAAACAATTGTCTATTATTTTCCCTCTTGATGTTATTGAAATCATAGAGTCAGAACAACTTTTATACGACCAAGAGTATTTTTATGATGATGATGTGAATGAGATTACATTTGAAGAGAATCTAGAATGAAAAGAATTATCTCCTTCCACACAAGAAAACTTCAATAAGGTGTTATACCTCGAGAATGATTTACATGACGAGGGAGTTACCACATAATATAACGTATTTCTTAGAAATTTTTTGAAAGATGATTTTTGTAGTAATATCCATACTTATAATTTTGTAGATTCATCGTATTTTATGTTTATTATAGATAATGAAGATATATAACCTTTTATAGCATTCCTTGAAGAGAAATTAGAGATGCTGGAAACTGAAAAAATTGTTTCCCAAGATGATGAACACGATGATTTGGCTGAATATTACATTGAATGATTACTCGAATTTTTTTAAAGGATTTAAATAAAATTCCATAAGAGAAATTTATAATCAAGATGAATATGTAACTGGATGTATTGTGTAGACACTAATCCATCAACATTTCCATGAACACCAAATAAAAGGAGGCACTATAAAACTAGTGGTACTCCCAGTGGCTTCATCTCATGATTATACAGAGGAAATTGCTCTAAATAAAGGGGGATATTCTACTTTAAACTCACATTATCATAAATTTTTTCAATTTAAAGTACTTATTGACTCTAATTTATATGACTATGTCCCTGAGATATTATTGGAGTATCTAATATATAAAAAATAATTCAATGCTAGTGTGGAATAACCCAAAGAAACCCCATAACTCATTGTTTCACTCCCACATTATGGGATACACTACAACAACCAGGGGTTATATATATAGCACTCTATCAAAAGGTAAATCCATGAAAAACATTTTTCAGATGTTAAAGAAGTTGGATGTGGTTGTTATCCTCACTCAAAACTCATTCCCATGTAGATTTCAAATTGCTAAAATACGCTCTATTTGTGGATATTCTAATGATAACCACTCTTTGGATGGGTAACCCATTCCTCTATTCACTCCTCCCTTATTTACATTTTTATTTTATTAACTATACAATTAAATTAAAGAAATTATAATCACTAAAAAAATTTATTCATTGATGGAGGTTATTTTTTATCAAATGTTTTTTTAAACTTCTGCTAAATAATATAGTGGTGCTTATTAAAATTGATATATATATTTCACATTCTCTAGTCATTTAGAGGAGGTTTTTATAATTTTACTATGGTTTTATTATGTCTCATTTTTGGAGAATTTTTGGGTGGTTGCATGTTTATTTAGAGCTTTTTCTTTTATAAATCTAATATCTATAGAGAAATTAAATAAAATAGAAGTAACCACCAATGAATATATTAAACTTAATTTGTTTAGCAATGGTTAATAAAAAACACTGCTAAATCGGTATTATTTTTTAAATATTTAATAAAAATATAAAAATATAAAAAAAACTAACATGAAATAAACTAAAACATAAATATATAATTATCTCATCACACATATTTCATACATCTTTCGTCAAATACAAACATCCATAGTCATCATAACCTCAGTCACGGTCAACCCATAAATCTGTCAACCAATAGATCGATCATCAATATATAAATATAAAATATGTCCAAAAATAACCCATGAACAATATACATCCATTTTATGACCTCTTCAGTATATGACTTCATCCAAATTATCTCATCAACTGAAACAAACAACATCATCTCATATATTGTGACAAAATATATAACAAAAATCAAAACTATACATAATAAATATAATTACAGATTAATAATTAATTAAATTTTAATATACCATGGAAACTAAGTACCATCATCAAAACCATTTAATGAAGGTTTTGGTTCTGTAAAGTCAGCCTCCTGCCTAATACTGGCATATTCCATCTAAAATGAAATACTAAACATTTAAAAAAATATTAAATATAAAAGATGCCGAATATATTCAGAATGATGCATTTAAAATTTTTTATTTTGTTAATAAAAAAGAATAAATATTTACGTAAAATAATTAATATATAATAAAAAAACACATTGAAAACATTAACATAGTTATTTATTACAAGATTCAACACTTTAAATTGAAAAGGGATAAGTAAATATTCATATTTTTATTAAAAGTGAAGTGTGGTGTGCATAAAAATTACATAATAAATTAAATTTTAATATTTTGATATCATATCATGTAAAATATTTCGAAAATAACTCATAAATGGTAGTATAATGATTTCACATCAATTATAGGTCACTCTCTATGGTTTTGATTGTTCCATGCCTGTGTTAGTGTTTTAAAACACTAAAAATGTGTTTACAGGCATAATGTGAAAACCATAATTTGAAATGACTTGAACTCGGCTCCTAAATTTAATAATTAAATATATGGTCATTGTCCTATGATTTCAATTAAACATAATATCATTTTCCAATTCTTGACCTCTCGACACTTGTTTTTAAAGAATGTTTTTAACTTTCATAAATTTTTTTCTGAGTAATTTCGAACACACCACACTTAGGATTGACATGTTGTCTTAGAGAACACAACAAAGATAACTCAATGGTAGACTTCCCATTATTTCACATCAATATATGCTTCTTCAAGATGATTTTTACTATTGTACACATGTTATAGTGTTTTAATTCACTAAAAACATGTTTACGTCCATAATGGGAAAACCATAATTTTTAATGACATGGTTTTGGTTCCTGTAGTACAAAATTAAGTCCAAAGTCACAGTCCCTTGATTTTAGGAAAATATAACATCGATGTCCTAGATTTTACCCCCCCTAAAGACTTGTTTTTAAAGGCTTTTATACCTTTTAAAAGTGTTCATTGAATATTTATGACAATCCCGCATGTCGTACTGAAATTTTATCAACATGTACATGTCAAAATCAACTAATAAGTGTGTTTAAAAAGTTTCCACATACATATGAGGTATTTTTCAAAGGTTAAGACTGTTCCATGCCCTTTTTGGGTTTTAAAAAACATAAAAAACAATTCCATATGGCCATAACTTTAAAAATAAATACAATAATTCTAGTTTTAATATATGATATAATAACTTAATATTTTAAATTATTTTCAAATTTATGTCACATGTTTAAATTTTTAAGGAATTAATTTCTATTCCACTATATTTTAAAACTATATTCTCTACATGCATGAACATTTAAAAATGACATGTAAACATTTTAAATTAAAAGGATGGATTTTAAAAAGAATGGAACAATCTTTAAGTAACTAAAATGGAAATCATTTCTCAAACAATATATCATAAGAGAGCACCATGGTCAATCACTATAGGTATCTAGATGAAATGGGTCCCTATGAACCTCACTCCTTAGTGAAATGTGGATTAAAAATAATCACCACCATCATTCTTGTGAACAATACACTAGTCAGGGACAACCCCATAACCAACTGGACACCAATCATTGTAATCATTTTTTTAGTGATGTAATCGCCAATCCTTCATGATGAAACCTGGATGAACCACTTATAAATCTTCTATCTCACTAGTCCTAGTCTTTCTACCTAGCTATTGGGGGCTACCCATGTGATATATTTCAAATGGTGGTATTTTTTTAAGAGGAAAACATAAATAAACATATGCCTTTTCAATCCAAAATATCATTCTAAATCCCACAACCAATCTCCCTACTTATGTGTATTCACCATTTTAAATCATAAAACAATGCACAAGACTCAACACTAGGAACATATCCAAAATAACAAACTAACTCTAACATAAAATTTATCAATCTAGGGGGAATTCCTAAAGAGGGTTTTCTCACATTCAAAAATAATTTTCAATGTTCTAAACATGCCTTATTACATCATAAAGAATAAAATTTCTTTAGAAAACATGTTTAAATAATAGAAACCCAATGAAATACAGATTACATACTAAAAAAATTAAGGAAAATGATTTTTCGGATTTATCAATAAGGATATATTGAGCATTATAAATTAACCACTATTTCTATCAAAGTCAAAACATGTTTCAATATGAAAAAAATGTGCTGGAGCATAGATAAATTATGTAAAAAAATAAATAACTATATCTAACAATAGACCACATAGACCAAAAATACTATATAAATATAAAAAAATCAAAAAAATCAACCAATCATATATTTCAAATTAATGGGCTAGGCATAGGGATCCTACCACAAACATGACACTCCTTGATGACGACCACTTAAACCGACCCTTCCCACTCACACAACACATTCATTTATACACATATATATAAATACCCCTAGAAGAATTTCACATATTCCCCATTAACTGAGAAAAAATGTACATATGGGGTATATATATGTGTGTGTCTTAAATATGAATGTACATATAGGTGTTCTTGATACCTAATGCTCGAAACCTTATTAATGGGACCCAACGTACTCTAGAAATTTTCTTTGACTACTCAAAACACCACTGAAAAGACCACCACATAACAAAAAACCATTTTGAATGAATTAATTACATCAATTAATACAATTTATAATTCATATTTTAAGATACAAAACAAAAGAAACATGAAAAATCATTTCATTTCGTTTTGAAAACATGAACCCAAACCCATCTTCCTATCAAGTGTCTTTAAAAACATGACTCATACTTCTCAAAAAACCCCAAATACCATTTTTATGAATAAATAATTTATAAAAAAGACACAAATTATACATTTTATATATTAAAATTATATCCAACATATAAACATGTTAACCACTTAAAAAACATCATTCATACCACATAATTAAACCAGAGAACATATTTATATATTCAAAAAAGTACAATAAATTCTTCTACAAGTGTTATAGAGTTGAACTACCAACATCATAGGAAGAAATGTATAGAAATTTTTTCAAAACTGCAACTATGCCTCAACTACACCACAATAAATACCTAAGAAGAAATATTTGAACAAAAACATGAATATTAGACTCTAAAAATATATTTATCCCTAACATAACACCCTGGTTTTGAAAGCTGCCTATAGGTGCCCCGTAACTGGTTTGTCACATGGCCTCAAGTGAATTTCCCCAAATGCTAGAGGCTATCAACTAGCAGCGATGGCCTTGGGTGGGACAATGGGGAAACTATTCCCTCATTTGCAGAGTAACACAATAGAAATAAACAAATAACAATAGTGGAAGCAATAATTATACCATACAAAAGTAGACAGTGGAAGACTAAAAGAAATAAATAACTGGACCACATATTTAAATGATGCATGATACATAGGTCTAGTGAAGTATCAAAAAAATCCATAATGATCGAATATAGAACTAAACCAAAGTACAAAGAAGGCAAATAAACCCCAGTAGCATTGAAAGCCTCAACTTTGTCCCATAATCCCTATCCCCACAAAAATCAAGTACCTAAAGTAGAAGGGAACTTTCCATTATCTATACCTATAACTATATAATCTATTTGGACCTAAAAGCCTGACCCAAACAGGGTGTGAGACAAATACCAATAGAAAACAACCCAAATATTTGTGCCTAACTGTCAGTGAATATATATGGAAGGCGATAAGTGAATGATGCAATAAGCATGTAATTACTCAAAGTAAACAGTCCTACAGTTTCATTTAAAAACATTTTCTTTTAAAAATTTAACCAAACAAGAACAAATACAAGAAACCCTCTGGAAACATTCTCACAACATATTCCCTCTGGTTCAGTTGCAAGAGAATATATAACAAATACTCTCTGAGGATGCACTCACCATAAATTCCCTTTATAGTCATGTGCAATTGAAGACTCTCTGAGGAAGCACTCACCATCAATTCCCCCTATTGTATTTTAATGGTAAACTACAGACACTCTGAGGAAGAATTCAATGTCAATTCCTCTTGTTCTATTGTAATGTAACTATAGACACTCTAAGGGATCACTCAATGTAAATCCCCCTGATTGTCTCACAACATGATTAATATATCAAACATTATGGGAAATCCCTAAACATCAATTTCCCATATGGTCTCACTAAACCAGGTACCCGCAGTCACATGTAAAGCAATTAGGCACAAAATATAATTTTCAACCAAAGTAAACCTCAATGTACTACTTGGCTAAATTAGATAGAAGTAATTTCACATCATATCAGATACATAATCACTCCATCCAAACAAAAATAGGAATGGAAAAAAATATCCTATTAGGAAAGGCTAGACTAATTGGGAAAAATCAAACAAGAATGGGAAAAGATAAACATAGCACGACAATTAACCCTATTCATAATCAAACCACTTCTATTCAAACATAAAAATTCATAGCAGGAATTAACAAAGTTAGAATCCCTAAACACACAATACCCTGAACAAGGCTATTGGGAACTTTTTCACATATAATTCAAACACTATCTACAAAAGGGCACAAACCACCTACCTCAGTGTCGTATGATCAATATAGTTGAATCCCAGCCTTTAATTCGACCTAGAGCACCATATATCTACAAAAATGAAAAAAAACATCCAACTGAGAATATCTCGTGAAAGAGGAGAAATCAGGGAACAAGGCTCTAGAAGAAGTCAGATCTTACTGTGGTGATTCCAACGCAATCAAAGGTGGTCTATTTGGTTAATAGTTGAGGATGAAGGGTGTTATGCAGATTGGACGAGATACCGGTCTATTTAATGAAATAAAAAAAATACACAATGTGCTTTTAAAAGTACGTGACATGAACTTGCCTTTACCAAGCCTGGATTTAGGTGGTCTCCAGGTCACCCCACATGGCCATGTTTTAAGTCATTAAACGGACATCACATGGATATCCGTATAAACTGAGTACACAACATGTACTTATAAGTACACAGCGTGTACTCCTAAAATTTATAGAAACTCCTATTTTTCATAAAAACATCAGAAAACAATATTCATACATGCAAAGAAGATCCGGGTTCTTACAAACTTCCCCCCTTAAAGAAATTTGTCCCCAAATTTCCCTAGCAAAGCGGCGTAGAAGGAGAATCTTCAAAAAAACTCCAGCCACTGCGATCATACATCGACCTCCCTCTCCCATATCTCATCATGAACTTGAGCGTGATGCCTTAGAACTCATACTAGTGGAACGGACCGGCCACATGGAACCTTCATGCTGCGGTCAATATTTCGGATAAGATGCTCCTCGAACGATGCATCCACCTCTAGCTCAACCTCATCAGGTTGAAAAACATGAGACTTGTCTGAGAAGTAATGGTGTAGCTGAGAAACGTACAAGACGTCGTGTGTAACCTGGTACCTCTGAGGTAACAATAGCCGATAGGAAATCAGCATGACCCTTTCCAGAACCTCAAATGGCCTGACATATCTCAAAAAAATCATTCCATGTCTTCTAATCCTCATGTTTCATAACCTCGGTGTGATACATAGAAAAACATGGTATTTGACATTGAACTCTAGATGTCGTCTATGTTGATTGGCATAAAACATTTTCCATGCCTGTGAAGTATCCATCCTCTTGCTAATAAACTCCGCCTATTTGGTGGTATCCTAAAAAAGACATAGTCCCAGCATATCTGCCTCTCCTACCTCCATCCAACATAAGGGTGTTCGACATGGCATTCATTACAAAGCCTCCTAATATTTTATCTGAATAGTTTATTGAAAACTATTATTTTAGGAAAAGTGCAAATGTGGTATGTGTTTCTCCCTTGATCCTCAAAAGTCTATAAGTCAGGCTTGAAGCATGTCCTCTAGTACACGAATCGTACACTCGGACTATCCATCTGTCTTGGGGTGGTAAGATGCACTTAGAAGTACCTATGTACACAAAGCCTTCTGTAAACCCTGCTAGGCCCGAGAATTAAAACGTGCATCCCCATCTGAAACAATGGAGTGTGGAACTCCATGTAAAAATACAATATTTCAAATGTAAAACATTCCCAAATCATCTACAATGAATGTCTCCTTGATCAGTACGAATTGATCTCCCTTAGCAATTCTTTCAATGACAACATAAAATACATCATTCCCTCATAGTGACCTCGGAAAACCTTTCATGAAGTCCATCACGACATCGTTCCACTTCCACTAAAAAATGGGTAACTACATCAGAAGACCTACTGGTCGCTGATTATCTTCCTTCACCTGTTGAAAGGTGGAACACCTCATGAAAAAACCAGAAAAATCTCCGTTCATACCTGGCCACCAATACTGACGGTGCACGTCTCGATACATCTTGGTGACACCAGGATGAACTTCCCAAACTGAGGAATGAATGTCCCAAATCATCCCCTCACGTATATCTTCTGGCCTCCACACACACCCATGAAAACGCAAGATCTCATCATCACCTACTGCCCATACAGGAATAGGGCCCTTTCCTAACACACTCTCATGTAGAACTAGGCCTTCATAATCTAATAGCTTCCTCATTTTCACTCGATCGAGTAGAGTAGAGGTAACTACCAAAGATGAAAGAAATGTATTCCCCTGTCTATTGTGAAACTCCTAATGCATATCATAGAATAGAGCCATAAGTTTTCACTCATTGTTGGCTTCATGAACTGCTTGTATCTAATTCATACCACTCAATGCATCAGCTACTAGGTTGCCTTTCCCAGGTGTATAGGCAATATCAATATGAATGGAATGAAGGTAATCAACCCACCTTCGATGTCTCGGATTCAGATCATGTTAAGTGAAGCTATACATGAGAATTTTGTGATCAGTTAAAACCAAAAAATTCTATCCCAAGAGATAGTGTCTCTAACAGCGTAAATTATGAACAACTACAGCCAACTCGATATCATTCTTCGGGTAATTCATATCATGTGGCTTCAACTTCCAAGACTTGTATGCAATGACTCCAAATCCTTGTATAGTAACTGCTCCCTGCCCAATAGCTAATGCATCACATAACACAATATAGCTCTTAACTGGGTCAGGAAATATTATTATTTGTGCAGAAGTCAACCTCCCTTTCAACTTCTGAAAGGCTGACTCGCAAGAATCTGACCACAAGTACTTTGCACCCTTCTTAGTCAGTATCGTCAGTGGATCTTCTAATCGTGATAAGTCCTGTATGAAACGTCTATAGTAACCATGAATCCCTTGAAAACTCCACACCTAAAAGAAGTTCTTCGGATGCTCCCAAGAAACTACTAATATCACATTCTCTAGGTCTACTGATAATCATGTCTCTGTGATAACATGACCCAAGAAGTGAATCTAATCCATCCAAAAGTGGCATTTTGAGAGCATAGCATATAACTGATGATCTATCAATGTACTCAAAATGATCTCAAGATGTGTTTCATGGTCTTTTTGAGTGTGAGATTACATAAAGATATCGTCCACAAAGTCTAACATGAAAGAATCCAAATATGGATGGAACACTCATTTCATCAATACCATGAAAATTGAAAACGTGTTAGTGGGACCGAACGACATAACCACATACTCGAATAGACCATCCCTGCTATAAAAGATTGTAAGAGGTATATCAGATGGTCAAACATCTAACTGATGATAACAATATCTCATTTCAGTCAAAGAGAACACTTGGTCTCCTCAAATCTGAACCAAAAGATCATCAATCCTCGGTAAGGGATATCAGTTCTTGACTATCAACTGGTTCGACATCCGATAATCCACACAAAGTCATATGGTACCATCAACATTTTTTAAAACAAGAAATGTGAACCCAAATAAGAAGTATTTGGTTTGATGAAACCCTTTTCCTATAACCTCTCCAACTGCTTCTTAAGTTCCTGTAATTCCGGTGTCTCCATCCTATTAAGAGGAATGGACACCAGTGCCACTCCTTCCCCAAGCTCAATAGAAAATTCCACCCCTCTCTCTGGAGGAAAACCTAAAACGTCCTCTAGAAATACGTCCCTAAGATGATCTACTATAAGAGGAAAGTCCAAATGTGATGTCCCATGGTCATCCGGATATATACTAGCAATCTGGGATGTAACTCCTTCCAACCCATGATGCTCGGGTCCTGCTCTACTCGCCTGGAAATCCCATTCACCCATATGAAGAAACAATCCACCCTCGGGTGATATGAAACTCAAACTATGATTATAGAAGTCGAAAACATCCTACAAGTGAACTAACCAGTCCAATATGTGAATTATATCATAACCTGTCATCTATAGGACATAATGGTCTCATAAGAAGTGACACCCACTAACCTCGAGAGGGAACTCCTTGAACTAAAGTACACTAGCCATTCTAGTCCCCAACAGAGTGTCTAGCATCATGATATTAGTATAAGTAAAGATACAGAGACAAAGACTCTCCATAATAGCACAAGATATAAATCTCTGGGAATTCACTATATCGAAAAGCACATAAGCTAAAACTGAGGCAACTAGGATCATACCTCGAACCGCAGAGGGTCCTGGATCCTGCCCTTGCTAGGTTTGCTCCACCACAAAAGGCTGACCTACCCCACTTCCCTATAAATCTAACTAAGATCCCTGAGCTAATCCACCCTATGGCTATCAAAAACCCAACATCGGACCACTGCGACCACAACCTCCACCTTGAAAAAATGGCCGGAAGAACTCCAGTTCTTAGACTGATAAAAAACTAGTGGTTCTGCTCCTAAATGCGGAGTCATAGAATAACCCCTATCACCCTCTATTGGTTAGAAGAACTGATAAAAGGGCTGAAGATAACCCATCTTTCTGCAAGATCGTCACTCCACTAGGTCTCCCGGGCAATGTGGCTTGGTATGCCCTACCTTCCCACATTGGTAGTATACCACTTGCCTACCTGACGGTGCATCCATCCTTCTTGGATCTCCACATGTAGACTCCCTGTGGTGCTTCCTACTATTAGCTGGAGAAGTAAAAACTATAGATGCTAAACCTCCCTAGTACACATCTCCATAATCTCTTAGGTTGCGCTCTGTGATAAGTGTCTGGAAGACTATAGATGTGAATGAAGTCAATATAAGGATTTTCACCTGAGCCTGAATTTCTTTCCAGAGACCATCCCCAAACATACTTTCTTGGAATAACTCATCTCCCCCTAAAAAGGGTGTAAAGAGCTACAACTCTATTTAGCGGGAAGAATACTCCATAACTGAAAGGGTTCCTTGTTCCAAACTCTGGAACTCTCGTGCTCGATCGGTCCTCAAGGTCTATGGATATATATAATCGTGGAAGGAAATTTGAAACTCACCCCAATCCATACCCTGCTGGTGTCCTACCTACGAAACCACATCCCACCATCCCTTGGTAGAATCCCAACTCATATATGTAGTGATCTTCAACAACAGCTCTTGAGGCAACTCCATATGCATGATGATAGAAAGCATAGCTTCTAACCATGACTCTGCACCCTAAAGTCCTCCTTCCCCTATGAAGGTGGGAGGATACTGCTGCTAGAAAACCTGCATCACTTCTTCCATTGATGGGACAAGATGTAGTTCTCCCTAGAAGGTCCCCATGAATCTCATAAATCCCTATAATTACTATACATCAGAACTTGTATCCGAAAAAATTGCTGGTTCCATGACTGACAGTATATGAGGATCTAAAGGTAATCCCTATTTAGTAATGTCTAGTGTCTGATCATCGCCCTGCAACTGGCATACAACCAGAGGACCTCTTAGTGGCATGAATCTGCAAGTTCAAGCACACACTTAGTTCCAGGCTATCATGTTCCACTCCAAGCTTCCACAATACGCTTCTCTTTGAATAATACAATAGCATGTGTTGTACGCAACTTTGAGTTCTAACTCACCACAACCTATCAAACTAGATGTTATGAATAGTAATACCCAATTTTTGAAATTTGATAAATTTTATCTTTCAAAATGGACTTCATTTTTGGATTTGGAGTATCAAAATTAGCTTAGGGTGAATTTTTGGTATTTTTCTGAAGACGTTCAATTTTTTATGAATAGTTAAAAACACTGAGTTGTAGTTTAAAACTGAGTTTTTATTTAAATAATTATTTATTTTATTTAAATTTATTTTTGGTCAAAATAGATACATAATTACGATATATGTTCAATGTAATTTTTTGGAGTTAGTTTATCATAATTTTAGACATATAAAAATTTTATTGAACTTTTTACCATCTTTTACACACCTCCTAGGAGAATTTGCAAATTTAAATAAAACATAATATTACCACTTCTGTGAGTTGAATTTTAAAAATATAAGAGTGATGGTTGATATCAGTAAATAAAATGTTATTCAATGAGATGAAAGTAATTTTTTGGTGAATAGTAACTTTTTATATTTATTTACCATGGTTAAAAGTAAATAGGGTAATTAAGGGTAATAATGATATTATTATTACCCTAACACATGTCCTAATTCTATTGGATAAGAATAATTAGACCAGAAACAACATTAGGAATAAATTATGAACATATTTGGTCCACTTGGATTAGATTAGGACATTTATTATTATTTAATTTAAAGAAGAGTTAAAAGTGTTAATTCAATGTTTCATAACTAAAACATTTTTAATATAGGGTTAAACATAAGATAAATTTGACTATAAATATTAATTAGAAAGATAAAAATATTTCCTACATAATGGTATTATATATATATTTTTTAGACATTATATAATTTAATTTATTTATGACACAATCATGATGTAGTAATTACATAATTAATGAAATATTAAAATAATTGATATTCTAAATATCCAAATAAATGTAATTTGAAAATTTTTATGAATTTCACTAATTTTATAGCTTAATATGACATATTAGGGTTGGTTATATGATTTTTTTTCGATGTAATAATTCTGTTATGAATTTATGAATATCAAAATACCAAATAGTGTCAAAATTGACATAAAAGAGTTTTTAAAATAAAAATTTTATTATTAATTGATATTCCATTCCTAAAAATATAAGGTTTGGAAAAAATAATTATATAATGATAGGTGTATCATTAATTAACCACTTTAGGTTCTCTAGGTTGTATATAGTATGTTTATTAACCATATAAAATAAAAATACAAAGAGACATGGTAAATGTCAAACTATTTAACAAAGAGTTAAATCTAAATTGCAAGGTTAATATAGTGACAAAAACCTGTCTAAAACATATTGGTTGAGTGGTTTTAGACCCATACCCACCTTATCCTTTAAATAATTCACTTTTGAGACATTATAATCTGAAAATGATTTTATTATAAAATAATATTTCTAACTTTTCCTAAGGTTCCCCTCACTCCTCTTATAAAAGGGCACTCCCCCTTCTATCTAATTCACACCATAAAATCCATTTGGATCAGACAAAACCATCCCAAATACCCTCCCAAATGTCCTCCCTTCATCCTATAGGCATTTCATTAGACATAAATCCAACCTATGGAGCCCTTTTGATCAAATCAAAAAGAAGAACCCGAAGAAGAGGTAAATATTTCCTTCCCTCTTTCACGTTCCTTTCTTCTTCCACATCCTCTTTCATTGTAGTTTCCATTATAAAATAATAAATCTGGTATCTTTTATATACTATGATATTATTATAAATATGGTAAAACCATATTAATTATTCTATCCATCCTTTGAATGACATGTCACCATACATGCGTATGTACGGCTTACCGTCTCCATGTCTTGGTGTAATTGTTATTCAATACATTATTATTTGGATGGGTATAATAATGATGTTTAATTGATGTAAATAATAAATATAAAATTATAATGATTCTGTGTATATGATATAACATATAATTATATATTATTTTACTATCAAAATAATTATATTGTTGCTCATGCGCACATACGGATTACCGTCTCCACGAACGCGATGAGATCCATTCCCCATCATATCAATTCAAGAATAATTTTCATTAGATGATTAAAAATATTGTTTAAAAACTTAATATCATTCTAAATATGAATAATATACATCCTATTCATAGCAAAAATTACTTACACAACAAAGCATACAAAGGAAAATGAATCGGTTAACACCTGAAACGACGATAATACTAAGAAATTGTTAACAATGCAATGTTAAAAGATCATATATGATATCATATTAATATATACAATTCTTGAATAATTTAATAACAATTATTTCAACATTATACATGTGTTTAACCTACCCTTGACCAAGAAAAAGTAAAAGGTAAGGGATAATTTCACAATCTCTTCATTATCTGAGGTTGTTTATATGTAATTATCTACTGGGACCTCTTTATCATCCACATCCATGTTTCATAAAAATATATTTCAAAATATTCATACTATTTTATAGAATATGGGTTAAATTAATTTATTCCATTGTTTTACTTTTATAATATGTTTATAAAGGAATATTTCTGTCATTTTCCAAACAATTTACTTTATGTCCTTTTTGACAAAATGAAGGTAAGAATGTTTTTTTAACTTATAAATTGGGTGCGGCTATTTTCTGTCGTTATAGCATCTTCGAAGATTACCTTACAATTTTATAAGAATATTTTCAAAATAATTTTTTTATAATTATGTGACTCTTAAATGATTACAAAATAGAAAGAGATATTTCGCTAAAAAAGGTTTTTATTTCATCTATGTCAACATCATTTGATGAATTTTAAGTGTATTTGAAGCTGATTTATTATGAAACAAAACATCCATATTGTATTGAAGGTTTTGTGATATGTTTGATTTTGGATGTTTTATTTTTATTCCATTCATTGTTTAAGGATAATGTATTGACATTTTTTATTCTAGTCTTAATACGAATGTTTATGTTATGTTTAAAACTTTTCATATGAGGAATGCATTGGACTTAGTTAGTGACGGGTGGAGCCCTCTATAGCCCCTCGATGCATTGGTAGGTCTCATGAGACAAACTAGTGTCTTTGCACAATCCTTGACAAAATTTTATTTTTCTTCTTGGCACAAGGTCGTGACTATGTCGTTCTGAAATTCTGGCATTATGCATTCCATCATTATGAAAGTGGCTATTAATATTGCATGTGATTATTCAACTAGTATAATATACATGTGAGTAAGTAAATGGAATTATTTTGATTTATATTTTCCATATTATGATGAGATTTATGTTGAAAAGGCTTTTGATTTAGTTTTATACACTGTCTTAAATGTTTATGCTTATTTATGAAGTTTTCAGCTATATTGATATCATTACTGAGCATCTGAGCTCACCCCTTTTTATGTTTAATTTTTTGAAGGATGTGAAGAAGTATTTTATGACTGAACAGTAGGGATAGTATATGGGATCTCAGTTTTTTCCATAGAAATTTTTTTTTGTAGTTTTTCTATTTTATGATGTAATGTAAACTATATGAATGTATCTAATACTTCAAAGGATAATAAACTAATCTATATTTCATGACTTGATCTTTTGTGATCATGCCAATCAAATGTAATAATGCACCGACTCTGGACTTCTAGGGTTGGGGTGTTAGAGTTGGTATTAGAGGATGTTTAGAAATAACCTAGGAAACTAGATTTAGATAAAATCTAATTAGAATAAATTACCCTAAGATAGAATTTGAGGATTAGTAAAAAAGAACTTCCTAGAATTTTCGTACTGTAGAGATTTTGTGAGTTTTCCACGAAACACATCCCTGTTTGGATATGATCAGTTAGAGGAGACTCTGGCATAGATGTACCTAGGGGTAAAACTTGAAAACACCACTTTGAGCTAGACTCAAACGGGAAGTAGTGCATGACAATGTGCCTTACTGCACTCTTGGTTATGACACTCCCGGGGGATATGCTTAGGATAATTATAATTTTCATTATAAACCATTATGAAGGATTTATGAGTATATACTACCTAAAAGAAATCATTTTTTATGATTATGGATTGTATCCATAAAATATTCAATTTATGTTAAGTGTTTTACAAGTTTGGAATTATTTATTTTGATTTATATACTAATCTAGTTTAAGCCATTGTTTAGAAATGGCTCCTAGTGGAAGGAATGGAAACTGTATCAATGCACACTCTCCATGTATGAATTTCCCTCTTTCTCAAGTTAATTATAGCGGAGTTGGTGATGTAACTGGTGCTGATCAGCTAATCACTATACTAGGACAACTCACTCAAGTTATGAATAATAACCTTACCTGTATAGAGATCCCTGATCTGCAGTGTAGAGGATTAATGTTAGATTGAGGCAACAACCACCAACATTCAATGGGGGTACAAATCCACTAGTATTTGAGAAATGGATAAATTCATTAGAGAAAATATTCCACTCCTTGGGGAGTAGCGAATGAGAAAAAGTTGTTATGTCAGTTTACCGCCTCAATGGAGATGCTGATCAATGGTGGTCATTGCTTCAAACCCCAAAAAAGAAGATTATGAAGTATCAAATATGGAATAGATGGAGTTTAATGATATTTTCTTATAAAAATACTTTCCTCGAGACCATCGAGAAGATATGGAAAGGCAATTTCTGAGTCTAAGGATAAAGGAGGATGAGAATGTCACAAAGTATATGGATAACTTTACAAGGTTAGTGAGGCAAGTTGTAGATTATATACATAACCCAAGAATTAATATTGATATTTTATTTGATGGGTTAAAACCATTTCTCCATTGAGCATTAGTATCACAATCCTTCTCGCCGTATGAATATATTGTCTCATGTGCTATCAAGACAGAAAAATAATTCTCTAAATCTGACATCTTTAAAGAAAAGAAAGAGAATAATAGATCTACTGAACACTCTACAAATAGAAATAAGGGTAATAAGGGAAAAGTTGAATATCCATCCTACAGTAAAAATGGGAAGAAATAACCTGGTACTTTCATGAAACGAATGGGCATTTGTTAAAAGTGTGGTGAAAAAGGACACTATGCTCATGATTGCAAGGGGAAGAAAGAGGTTGTCGATGTTGAATAATAAAATTGTAGAGAAAGGGGGAATTATGAAAATGAATTTCCTAAGCGTTAGGGTAACATAACTCAAAAAAGGCCATGGGATCAAGGACAAGCTTATGATATCACTACTGCTGAGGTTGAAGCTCTGAAAGATGTATTGGCAGGTAATTTAATGGTTTCCTCAAGCTTATCCAATGTTTTATTTGATTCTGGATCACCACATTGTTTCATATCTTCCCAGTTTTCTATGAAAATTAGATTTTCCAATTTGATTTAAAAAGGGAGTTTTCAGTCAAAAATCATAAGGGAAGTATCATTGAAACAAAGTTTTGTGAATCAGTCCCCATTAGGGCATATAAATGTTGTTTATCTGCTGATCTCATCGTCATACCCATGATTTAATTTGATATAATCCTGGGTATGGATTGGCTTTCAGACCATGATGAAAAAATTTATTGTAAGAAGAAAGAGGTTACTATTTTTTATGATGATGATAAAGAACACCTTATCTTTAGATTAGAATCGTCACCACCTAATTCTTATCTATATCCACCCCCAGTAGCTCAACTAAATTCATTTATTGGGGAGAAAGAGAATGAAATAACTGTGGGTGAGGAAAATAATGTTCAAATAAGGGATGTACCCATTGTGAAAGAATATGTTGATGTGTTTCTAAAAGATTTACCATGACATCCTACAGAACAAGAAATTGAGTTTTCCATTGATTTAATTCCTGGATCAAGGCCCATATCGAAGACCCCTTATAGAATTTCCACTATGGAATTAGTGGAACTAAATAAACAATTAGAGGAATTGAGTAATAAGAGATTTATTCACCCTAGTGTTTCTCCATGGGGAGCCCTTGTCCTTTTTGTTAAGAAGAAAAAAGGATCTATGAGGTTTTTCATTGACTACAGGGGCATCAATGCTATAAAAATAAAAATAAAAATCCCCTACCTTACATTGATGATTTATTCGCCCAAATTCATGGAGCTCAATACTTTTCAAAGATTGACCTTCGATCTGGATATCATCAGTTGTGTGTGAAGAAGGAAGACATTACAAAAATTGCATTTCGAACCATGTATAGGCATAATGAGTTTATAGTAATGCCTTTTGGAATGACTAATGCACCCTTTGTCTTCATAGATCTAATGAATAGATTTTTAAAGGAATATCTTGATGACGTTGTAGTGGTATTTATTGATTATAAATTGGTGTTCTCCAAAAGCTATGAAGATCATGAAAATCACTTGAACACTATTCTAAAGACTCTTAGAAGACACACATTATATAGGAAGTTTAGCAAGTGTGATTTCTAGATTCAGAATATTTCTTTTCTTGGTCATATTGTCTCTATGGATGGAATCTTTGTTGATCCTTCTAAGACAAGAGCAATCCATGAATGGGTAGCACCAATGATTATAACTGTGGTATGCGGTTTTATTGGTTTAGAAGGCCATTATCATAATTTCATCCAGAATTTTGCCCAATTGGATAACCCCTTAACCAAGATCACACGTAAAGGGGTGAATTTTTTTTCGACAAAATTATGTGAAGAATGTTTTGAAGAATTGAATAGAATATTAGTCAATGCTCTTATCTTGGCTCTACCGTCAGGGAATGATGAATTTGTTATTTATAGTGATGCATCAATGAAAGGACTTAGTTGTATCCTTATGTAGAATAATGAGGTTATTTCCTATGCATCACAACAACTAAAAATTCATTAGAAAAACTATCCTACTCATTATATTTATTTATAATCTGTAATCCTTGCATTGAAGAATATGGAGACATTATCTCTAAGGTGAAAATGTGAGATTTATACTGATCACAAACGTTAGAAGTATATTTTCTCACACAAAGAAATGAACATGAGGCAAAGAAGATATCTTGAACTACTCAAGGATTATGATTGCATGATACACTACCACTTAGGAATGGAAAATAAGGTAGAAGATTATTTGAGCAGAAAAGATCATGGATTTTTGAACAATATGAGAGTTTAAAGGGATCCTATATACATGGATCTAGTAATGATGTATACAGGAATCACCATGTAAGGTGAAAAATCAATACTTTTTCAAATGGTTTCTAAAGCATCTTTACTATAAAGGATAAAGAGTTTTCAGAGCATTGATGAAGAGTTTAAAAAGAAGATTAAAGCTGTGAATGATGGGAGATTGAGTGGCTTGGAGTATGAAGATGGAATTTTGAAATTTGGGAAGAGACTTTGTGTTTCTGATATAGCTAATCTTAAAAGGGAAATGTTGGATGATTGTCATAATTCCAATTTTTATATACACCTTGGTAGCACTATGATGTATAGAGATTTGAAGGAGCATTTTTTGTGGGACAACATGAAGAGGGAGATTGCTGATTTTATGTCGAGATGTATGGTTTTTCAACAAGAGAAAGCTATAAGGGAACAGCCTGAAGGAGTCATGCAACCTCTTCCCATACCTGAATGGAAATGGGATGATATCATGATGTACTTTGTCATGGGGCTACCAAAGACTCCTATAAGGAATGATGCAATATAGGTCATTGTTGATCACCTTACCAAGTCAGCACATTTTCTTGCTATAATGGAAGATTTGCCACTTCAACTTTTATCAAGAATATATATTAACGAAATTGTAAGACTTCATGGAGTACCACTATCAATTGTTTCTGATCGTGATCCATGTTTTACATCAAGATTCTGGAGATGTCATCAGAAAGCCCGGGATACTGTACTTCATTTGAGCACTGCCTACAACCCCCAAACTGATGGACAATCAGAATGAACTATTCAAACCTTAGAAGACATGTTGAGATCATGATCACTTTACTTTCAAGGTATGTGGGATCAATATTTAACACTGGTAAAATTTTCCTATAACAATATATTCAAATCAAGAATTCAAATGGCACCATATGAAGCGTTATATGGAAAGAGATGTCGCACACCAACCTGTTGGGATGATGTTGGTGAAAGAAAACCCGTAGGCCCCAAACTAGTGGTGGAAACGAGGGAAAAGGTTAAGGTAATACAAAATGACATCAAAGAAGATCAAATTAGGCAGAAAAGCTATGTTGATAACCGAATTATTTGGAATTTTCGGTAGAAGATCATGTTTTCTTGAAGGTATCTCCATGGAATGCTGTTATACGTTTTGGTAAGAAGGGTAAATTGAGTCCCAGGTACATCGATCCTTTCGAAATTCTAGAATGAATTGGGGTTATAGCATACCATTTGGAAATGCCGCCAAGTCTCTCCAATGTTCATGATGTGTTCCACGTATCACTGTTGAGAAAATACTTTCCGGAACCAACACATGTACTCACCTATGAGGAATTAGAACTGGAAATCGATCTGTCATATTGTGAAGTTCCTATCAAGATTCTTGATACAAGAGAACAAGTGCTGAGAAACTAGACGACTCGTCTGGTAAATGTTCTATGGAGAAACCATAATATAGAAGAGTAAATATGGGAACCCGAGGAACTTATGATGAAGAACCACCCGAGTCTTTGTATGCAGTAATATTGTAGAAATTTTGAGGATGAAATCATTTGATGGAGGGGAGAATGTGACACCCCAAGCTTCAACAGTACACTTATTTTTGAATAATAAAATTGCTTGTTTAGTACCCAACTTCATGTTCGAACACACCACAACCAATAAAAATAGCTGTTATAAATAGTAATATAATATTTTTTAAATTTTATAAATTTTATCATTCAAAATGGACTTCCTTTTTGGATTCAGAGTATCAAAATTAGCTTTGGCTGAATTTTTAGTATTTTTCTGAAATCATTCAATTTTTGATGAATTGTTAAAAACACTGAGTTATAGTTTAAAACTGATTTTTTTATATAAATAATTATTTGTTTTATTTAAATTTATTTTTATGTAAAAATAGATACATAAAACCTATATAAGTTCAATGTAATTCGCCGGAGTTAGTTTATAAGAATTTTAGATATATAAAAATGTTATTGAACTTTTTACCGTCTTTTACCCACCTCATAGGAGCATTTTCAAATTTACATAAAACAAAATTTTATCGCTTCTATGTGTTTAATTTCAAAAATCTGAGAGACACGGTTGATATCAGTAATTAAAATGTTATTCAATGAGATGGAAATAATTTATTGGTGAATAGTAAATGTTTACTTTTATTTACCTCCATTAAAAGTAAATTGGTTAATTAAGGGTAAAAATTATATTATTATAGCCCTAAAACATTTACTAATTCTATGGGATAAGTATTATTTGACCAAAAACAACCTTAGGAATAAAATATGAACCTCTTTGGTCCACTTGGATTAGATTTGGTCATTTATTATTATATAATTCAAAGAATAGTTAAAAGTGTTAAATTCAATGTTTAATAACTAAAATAATTTTAATTTAGGCTTACACATAAGATAAATTAGACTATAAATATTCATTAGAAATATAAAAAGATTTCATACATAATGGTATTTTATTTATATTTTTTACACATTAAATAATTTAATTTATTTATGACACAATGATGATGAAGTATTTACCTAATTAATGAAATATTAAAATGATGATATTATAAGTATCCAAATAAATGTTATTTGAGCTTTTTTATGAATTAAACTAATTATATAGGTTAATATGTCATATTAGGGAAGTATATATGATTTTTTTTTCCGAATTAATAATTCTGTTATGAATTTAGAAAAATCAAAATACCAAATAGTGTCAAAATTGACATAAAATAGTTTTTTAAAATAAATATTATATTATTAATTGATATTCTATCCCTAAAAATATATGGTTCAGCCAAAAGACTTATATAATTATAGGTGTATCATTAATGAACCAATTGGGGTTCCCTTGGATGTATATAGTAATTTTATTAACCATATAATATAAAAATACAAAGAGACATGGTAAATGTCAAACTATTTAACTAAGAGTTAAATCTAAAAGATATGGTTAATATAGTGACCAAAATCTATCTAAAACCTATTGGTTCAGTGTTTTTAGACCCATACCCAACTTTAATGTTAAATAATCCTCTTTTGATCCATTATTAACCGAAAATAATTTAATTATAAAATAATATTTCTAACTTTTCCTAAGGTGCCTCTCACTCCTCTTATAAAAGGGCACTCACACTTCTCTCTAATTCTCACCTTCAAAGCCATTTGTATCGGCCAAACCCTTCCCAAATACAATATAAACTATAATACCTTCATCCTAGAGGCCTTACATTAGTCAAAAAGCCAACCTATGGAGCCTTTATGATCAAATAAAGTGGAAGAACCCAAAGAAGAGGTAAATATTTCATCACCTCTTTCAAGTTCATTTTTTCTTCCACATCCACTTTATTTGTTGTTTCCATTCTAAAAAAATAACTCTAGTATGTTATATATACTGTTATGTTATTATAAAGATGGTAAAAATATATTCATTATTCTATCCATCCTTTTAATGACATGTCACCATACATGTGTACGTATGACTTACCGTCTCCAAGTCGTGGTGTAATTATTATTCAATACATTATTATTTGGATGTGTATAATAATGATGTGTAATTGATGTAAATAATAAATATAACAAGATAATTATTCTTTATATATGATATAACATCCAATTATATATTATTCTAATATCAAAATGATGATATTGTTTCTTGTGCGTACATAGGGATTACCGTCTCCACGAACACGATGACAATCATTCCCCATCGTATCTATGCAAGAGTAATTTTTATTAGATGACTAAAAATAATGTTTAAAGACTTAATATAATTCTGAATATGAATAATATACATCCTATACATAGAAAACATTACTTATGTAACAAATCATACAATGGAAAATGAATCAGTTAACACTCGAAATGACGATAATACTAAGATATTATTAACAAAGTAATGTAAAAAGATAATATATGATATAAAATTAATATATATGATTATTTTATAATTTAATAATAATTATTTCACCATTATATAAGTTTTTAACCTACCCTCAACCAAGTAAAAGTATAAGGTAAGGGTTAATTTCACGATCTCTTCATTATCTGAGGTTGTTTATATATAAATATCTACTGGGACCTCTTTATCATCCACATCCATGATTCTTAAAAATTTATTTCAAAACATTATTAATATTTTATAGACTATGGGTTAAAGTCATTTATACCCTTGTTGTAGTTTTATAATATTTTTATAAATAAATCTTTTCATCATTTTCCAAACAAGGTACATTATGTCCTTTTCGACAAAATTATGGTAAGAATGTTTTTTTAACTTATACGGTGGGTGCGTCTATTTTCCACCATTATAACATCATAGAAGCTTCAATTAAAATCTTATAATAATATTTTAAAAATAAATTTTTTCTTTTATAATTTTGTGGCTCTTAAATTATTTCAAAATAGAAAGAGATATTTCTCAAAAAAAGGTTTTGATTTCATCTATGTCAACATCCTTTGGTAGATTTTATGTTTATTTGAAGTTGATCTATTATGATAAAAAACTTCCATATTGTATTGAAGGTTTTGTTATGTGTTTGACTATGGATGTGATATTTTTATACCATTCATGGTTTATGGATAAAGGATTGACATTTCGTGTGCTAGTCTTAATATGAATGTCTATGTTATGTTTAAACCTTTTCATATGAGGAATGAATTGGACTTAGTAAGTGATGGATGGATCCTTCCATAGCTCCTTGATGAATCGATAAGTCTCATGAGACAAAATAGTGTCTTGGCACAAGGCCTTAAAAAATTTTATTTGTAGTCTTGGCATAAGGGCTTGACTATGTGGTTATGATAGTCTGGCATTATGCATTCCATCGTTATGAAAGTGGCTATTGATATTTTATTTGATTATTCGTCTTGTAGAATATCCATGTGAGTAATTAAATGGAATTATTTTGATTTATATTTTCCATATTATGATGAAGCTTATGTTTAAAAGTCTTTTGTTTTAGTTCTATACATTTCCTTAAATGTTTATGCTCATTTATGAATGTTTCCGCTATATTGATATCCTTACTGAGCATCTGAGCTCACCCATTTTTATGTTTTATTTTTCCCAGGATGCGAAGAAGTATATTATGATAACTACAGGGATAGTCTATGGAATCTTAGTGTTTTCTATGGAAGCAATGTTGTTGTATTTTTCCATTTTATGTTGTAATGTAAACCTTATGAATGTATCTAGTACTTCCAATTATACTAAACTAATTGATATTTAGAGACTTTTTCTTTTGTGATCATGACAATGATATGTAATAATGCACCGACTCTAGGCTTCTAGGGTCGGGGCGTTACATATCATGGATAGAAACATAGAAATGTAAGAAGGGAATAGGATAAGGAAATAATTAGATATTTCAAAAAGGTGGATACACGACATGTACAACCCCTACATAATGTGTTTCCCTTAAGAATTCACATGGGAGTGTACTCCTACCAACTCTGGTTCTATAACACCCAAAAAAACATCGTGTTTCTCTAAGACACTACATTTAATTGAATTGTGTTCCCCTGCCTGACATCTTCTACAGAACTAAACCACATTGTTGTCCTAGGATTGGATTACATGGCGTTTTTGTTACAGAAACAACATCTTCCATGTAGCTTTCTACTGTATGTGTTGTTAGTCACATGGTTGGAAACATGTATGTCTCTACATAGCATATTTATTCTAGACACAAAGATTACTAGATGGATTTACACCAACCCATGGTGTTCATTACACGGCTGGATACAAGGGTTATAATACACGACATGTTCAATCCTGACACGATATGTATAACCTACGTTTTATCCATCTATGTCGTTAGTCACATGGGTGAAAACATTGTCTACACAACACAGCATATACATCTAGTACACACCATGTCCCACCAAAGATTTCCCAACCTCGTGTCTATGCCCATATTGCTAGTGACCTGGTTAGAGACTACATGGAATGTACATTTAGTACATGACATGCACATAAGAAAATAGTTCCCTCATGAATAGAAGGATACATGGTGTGTCATTATAATTAAACATCGTGTACTATAGTTTTTTCCAGATAATAAATCTCAAAAACTACTCTGGAATCCAGAAAAACACTGAATTGAACATTAAAGTGCCATATTCCGATATGTGAGTGTCCATACTCCCCGTGAATCAAAGCTTGGAATCTTATAAATGTCATATACAAGTATAACAAAGAAATGATCCACCAAATTCTTGTCTATGGGGGACCATAACACCTCAAGAACCAAAGTTTTGAATTCATTGAAAAAAAATCCATACCCAATTTAATACCCTATCCAAATGTAGGTATTCTATCAAAGAATCTATCACAACAGCATGTATATCTATCACATAATCTATCACAACAACATGAAATATCTAATGAACCGTAAATGGGTTAACAAAAATGCATTACATGTGATTTGTTGCAAGTGAGAATATGATGTATGAGATGGAATACCCTCATATCATCGGGTTTCAACAGAAATAGAATCTCAACAACATCCACAATAACAACACAAAACATTTGAATCACCCAACGGTGAAATCAAATCAACTGCAATAATTTCAAATATAGAATATAGAAATATACGAGGTAAATAAAATTTTCCTTGTACATGGGTTAGCTACTCCTAAGAACATCATATTACTAATTACCTATTTTGTCTTATCACTAGATATAGGCTACAAACAGTAAGTCAAAATGAAAATAATTCATCTTATACAACTTTGTAATGTCCTGGTTCTGAAAGCCGCCCAGAGGTGCCTCGTATCCAGTTGGTCACATGGCCTCAAGAGAATTTTCCCGAATTCCAGAGGATGCCGATTAAAAGTGAGGGCCATAGTTGTGATAGTGGGGAAAATATTCCCTTAATGGTAGTGTAACATAGCAGAAATAAACCAATAAAAATAGAGAACACAATAATGAAACCATACAATAATAGGCAATGGAATACTAAATTAAATAAATAACTGGACCACATATATAAATGATGGATGAAACATATTTCTATAAAAACATCCAAACAAGTCGTAATGTAGGAATATAGTACTAAAAAAAGTAAAAAAAGTAAGCAAATAAACTCAAATAGAATCACAAGCCTCAGCATGGTCTCATGCTCACCAACGTCATAGTAATCAAGTACCTGAAGTCGAAGGGTGCTTTCCCTTATCTATACCAATAGTAAAATAATTTGTTTGGGCCCTAAAGCATGACCCAAATACGGTGCGATAAAAATATCAGTATGAAACCACCAAAATATCTATGCCTAACTGTAAATGAATTTATATGGTAGGCAATAAAAAAATGAATCAATAAACAAGGAAGTACTAAATGTAAATAGTCTTACAGTTTCATTAAAAAACATTTTATTTTAATAATTTAACTAACCAAAAACAAATAAAATATTCCATCTGGAAAAGTTCTCACAACCTATTCCCTCTAGTTCAGATGCAATAGAAGATATAACAAAGTCTCTCTGAGGAACCACTCACTCTCTATTCCCCCTATATTCTTATAACGGTAAAATACAAACACACTGAAAAATAACTCAATGCCAATTCTTTCTATGGTCTCATAACATAACTATAGACACTCCGAGGGAGCACTCAACGTCATTCCCCCCATGGTCTCATAGCATGATAAATATTATAGACACTCTAGGAAATCCCTTACCATAAATTTTCCATAATGTCTCACTACACCATGTTCACATAGCCCTGTGTAAAGAAATCATGCTCAAACAATAATTTGCAGCCAAAGTAATCCTCAAAGTATTACTTGGATAAATTAGCTATAAGTTATTGGCACAACATATAAGATAAATAATCACTCTATCCAAACAACACTAGGAATGGAAAACAATATCCTAATAGGAATGGCTAGACCAAAGACAAAAATCAAACAATCATGGGAAAACACATCTATGGTACGGAAATTAACCCTATTCACAATAAAAAAACATCTATTCATACATAATAAGGCATAGTAGGCATTAACAGAATTAAAATCCCTAATCACGTAATATGCCGAATGAGGTTATTGGGAACTTTTTCACATATAACTGAAAGACTAACTATAGAATGGAACAAGCCACCTACCTTAGCATCTTACGATCGAAATAGTTGAATCCCAAACTTTTATTAAACCTATAATGTTTTAGATCTAAAAAAATGCCAAAAATGTTCAACAAAAAATATCTCACTAAAGAGGAAAAATTAGGGAAAAGGGATCTAGAAGAAGGAATAGCTAAATGTGGTGATTCCAATGCAATCTATGGTGTTCGATTCAGAGAAAGGATGAGGAGAAGGTCGTTCTACTGATTAGAAACTAACCTGGTTCTTTTAATTAAATAAAAATAATGTACATGGTGTGCTTTTTAAAAGTACACAGTGTGTACTTGCATTTGCTGAGCCCCACTTTAGGTGGTCTCCAGGTCACCCCACACGGCCATGTGTTCTGTCATTACACGGCCAACACACGACTATTTGCGGCAACTGATTACATGGCCTGTACTTATAATTACACAACGTGTACTACTGAAATTTCCAGAAACACCTCTTTTTCTCGAAAACACCAGAAAAAAAGATTAATACTTGAATAGAATATATGTGTTCTTACACCTAAATTAATAAAAGGAGAAGGTTACCCATAGGGGTGCACATCAATGGGAGGAGTAGGGGCTATCATAATCATGTGTTAAAGGATGGGGCACACACTGGGGAAGCACTGGCAAGAGGGGAGGGGGATGGTAGGGTCGCGGTCATTGTAGAGACCCGAAGCCTGACGTACATTGACATTACATTACCTTTGCGGAATACTTAGTACATAACAAAAATACACACACAAGGATCGTAATAGTTTAGTGTCTTTGGAAACTCGGAACGTAATCTTCTAATCGTGGTGAAAGATCTTCAATATCTCCCATAAAGATCTTCCCCTTTTTTTTACCTAGAACCTTTATTTATATCCTGGGGAAAATAAAACATAAAAGGGTGAGATCAAATGCTCAGTAAGGGTAAACAAAAGAAAAATCAATCACATCATATTCATAAGAACATAACTTTTGGAAATCTTAACCTGCAAAAGAGAGCATAATTTCATAACATGGGATAAATCATAGTAGTGAAATGAAATCACAATAATCATAACATAAAACATGAAACTTTGTGGCATACACACATAATCATAGATAATCATTTCTTGTTAGTCAAGACTCAATGCCAAGACTATCTTAGTGGACAAAGTCCCTTTCTGAATCGAGTAACCCTCGTTTCAGTCCTGTTTCACTGAACCGGTATAACCTACCATTTCAGCCATGTCTATCTCATGAGATATAAAATCTTTACCCAATGCATTGGAGGGAGATATAGGTCCCACCCATCTTATAATGAATCCTTTCTTATGTGTGCCACATAATCATAAATCATACATCATTACATAACCCATGTAATACAAATGGGAATCTTAAACATCATGACATCATAAAACAATTCATATAAGATAAAGGAATTCATAAAAATAATTCCATCACAACATAATCAAACCAATGTAATCATAGGGATAAAAACAGAACCCTTTTATTATCTTATATGGAAAATAATTTTGATAAAATACTTGAACTCCATTCTTGAGGAAAATATCCTTTCTACTTCAAAAACATTTTTCCTTTCATAACATATCATACGACTTTAAAATAAAAGAAGTTGATTAAAAATAAACTTGAAAACTTGTAAAGGAAGTTTCTTGGAAATAATGTTTTAAAAATCCATCCATGTCGTATAAGTTAAAAAAAACATTCTTCGTACTTTTGTCAAAAAAGTCAAAAAAGTACCTCGTAGGAAAAACGACAAAATATTCCTTTCATACATATTACTAAAAACTCACCGAAGGGTAAAAATGGATTTAAACAATTGTAGGTGGATGGATATAATATTACATATTGATGAAACATGGATGTGGATAATAAAATACACCCCAGTAAATACTTACGAATAAACAATCTCGGATAAAAATGAGATTGTGATATTTCCCTTACCTTAGGTCCGACTTGCTTTGTAAGTGTCTGAACCTCCTGTATAATGATTTAAATCATGTTATTGACTTGTTAAAGAATCATATTCATTGTTATGATATCATATATGGTTCACTTATGACATTATATTACCCGTTCTTTTGTAAATTCAATGTTAAAGAAGCGTTTTGGGTAAAATCGTTTCATTTATCGTAGGTGTTTTGACTTGTTGTTCTTGACATCATTATTACTTATATCATGATTTACTCACTTCCAGAATATAAAATATGATTTATATATCATATATATTCAGTATATATATATATAATAGGTAGATAAATAAAATGAAAAACACCGTTCATGGAGACGGTAGTCCATACGTACGCATGAACGCTGTTTTCCTTTCCTTATTGTCTTGAAATGGAAGTAAGTAGATGACATACATATGTATATATATACATAAATCCAGTAGCTTTATAATGTCATATATTTCATTATTATTTCTTATATATACGTTATAATCATTCTTAAATGGTTAACATGGAGAATGAATCTCATCGCGTCGTGGAGACGGTAGTCCGTACGTACGCAGGAGCGATGATATCATTTCTATAAATATTGAATTGAATTGAAGTGGGTTATACAATATATCAGAATCAATATGATGTTGTAATAACTATGTATAGTTATTCTTTACACCATTATACCCATCCATGTAAGATGGTGGTGGAAAATAGATTACACCACGGCGTGGAGACGGTATTCCGTACGTACGCACGCGCGGTGATTTATCATTCCGTAGGATGGATAGATGGTGAAATAGGGTTGTTTCATACTTATAATAACATATCAGTATATTAGTGATACTGATGTTATTACTTCATAATGAAACAACCTATGAAGAAGAAGTGGAAGAAGAAATAAAGATGAAAGAATTGGTAACGGTAATTACCTCTTCTTTGAAGTGCCTCTTTGAGACCTCCTCTTAGGGCACTAGAATTGGTCTTTGAGGAAGACCAGAACCTCTAGGATGTTTCTAGGGAAGTGGAGAAGAGATTTTTGCAGGGGTTGGCCGAGCTTGAGTGCTCAAATTGGTGTGAGGAGGAGGGGGAGGAGGTGTCCTTTTATAGGGGAAGAGAGGGGCACCTTAGGAATATCTCAAAATATTATTTTATATTAAAGTCAAAATCGGTTTATAATGGTTCCAAAGGGTCTTATTTCGAAGCTAAAGTGGGGATGGGTTGCAATCCTATCAACCAATAGAATTTAGACAAGTTTAGGATATTATTTTAACCTTATCAATTAGATTTAACTCTAAGTTAAATAATTTAACATTTACCGTGTCTTTTTGTTTTCATTCACTATATGGTTAATACACTTACTATAACATGCCAAACGAACCCCAAATTGTTTATTATTAATATATATATCCTTATCTATGTCATTTGGCCGAACCTTATATTTTTAGGAATAAAATAACAATTAATAATATAATATATGATTTAAAACCTATTTTGTGTCAATTTAGACACTATTTGATATATGATTTTTGTGAAAGTCATAACAGAATTATATGTTCGAACCAAGTTGATTAAATCAACACTAATATATCATAGTAACCTATAAAATTAGTGGAATTCATAAAATGTCTCAAATTACATTTATTTTGGTGTTTATAACATCAATTATGTCAATATTTCGTTAACAAGATAATTACTGCATCATCTTTGTGTCATAAATAAATTAAATTATTTGATGTCTAAAAATTACAAATAAGATACCATCATGTAGGAAATCTTTGTAGCTTTCTAATGAATATTTACAATCGAATGTATCTTATGTATAACCCCATATTAAAAATGTGTTAGTAAATAAACTTTGATTTTAACTCTTTTAACCCTTCTTTAAATAAATTAATAATAAATGTCCTAATCTAACCCAAGTGGGCCTAAATGGTCATATTTTATTCCTAAGTTTGTTTTTGGTCGAAATACACTTGTCCAATAGGATTAGGACACGTGTTAGGGTAATAGTAATATCATATTTACCCTTAGTTACCCTATTTACTATTAACCGTGGTAAAAAAAAGTAAAAAGTTACTATTCACCAAAAAAATTATTTTCATCTCATTGAATCACATTTTAGTCCTTGATATTAACCGTGTCTCTCGGATTTTCGAAATTCCATTCACAGAAGCGGTAAAATTATGTTTTATACAAAATTCAGTTTTTAACATACCACTTAGTAGTTTCACTATTCATCAAAAATTGATGTTTTTCAGAACAATGCCAAAATTTCATCCTAAGCTATATTTCATATTCCGAATTCAAAAATGAAGTATATTTTACCAAATTCATAACATAGAAATTGCATTAATTAAATTTATAATTAAATCCCGCTGTTAAAACAAATAGCGTGTTTTTAAGAAACAATATCTATCAAAAGATTGACATTTGATTACGTCTGGTTTAAATGTGAAATTACATCCAATGACCAACATTGTATTAAATTGTAAAAATATATTCTAAATATACTTTAAAAACACTCAAATTAATAATTTATCACTATTAATTATTTCGATTAAAAAAGTTGTTTTTAATTATAAATTAGTAATTTTCACTATTCATCAGAATATGAAAGTTATCCGAAAAGTACCAAAATTTCACCTTAGGCTAAATTCGATACTCCGAATCCAAAAATGAAGTTCATTTTGAAAAATAAGATTTACAGAATTTTAAAAAGTGGTTATTACTATTCATAACGGCTAGTTTTAATAATATTTTAATAGCATATCGTTGTTTAGTGAAACTCGGTATTGCGTATTACACACGCTATCGAGGAAGGTCGTGATTGCGTGTAATGCAAGGCAAGTCAAGGATGCGTGTTGTGCAAGCTCCTTTTGGTGTAGCGTACAACACAAGACATTAATAAAATTAAAAAGAATATTTTTTATAAAATCTTGGGCTGTTACATTCTACCCCCCTTAAAATGAATTTCGCCCTCGAAATTCGTCGGGGTTATAAATGGTTTACTATTCGAAAGTTTCTTTAATAGAAACCCACATCGTAAAAAGGAAAGTCAAAACCAATCTTTAAAAACAAAGGTATGAAACGTAACGGTTACCCAAATAAACTAATCATTGGGTTTCCACATAGGTGAAAATATGGATATGGAAGAGAAATCTAACCATCATGTTCTGATGGAGAGTGGTAGAGAACATGGCTATGGAAAAGCCAGTAATCACAAATCCATAAATTTGTGACGATCTAAGGTACCATCTGATTCATCAGGTATAAGATCACTAGGACAACATTTTTGGTTTTCAAGATCATTTCCCCTAAAGTTGAAAATTTGAATTAGAATAAATACTTACTTTATTTTGGTACAATCTCACTATTGTTCGTGCCTTGAACAATTTCCACTTCATCTCTTAAATAAATGAAGTTGAATTTGTTATTCATGAAGTGTTATCAGATCATGTGATAGAATGACGGGTCATTCCATCTGTCTCAAACAAAAGGTTAGCAAAAATTATATACATAAGTCGATCTATAGTGAGATTAATCACATATGGTTTCTAAAATGGACTTATACTTCATATATCATACTGCTTCATATAATAAAACTAGTTTCTACTAAACAGGGGCTTCCTGTAGGCCAGTGGTAGGCGATAAAGGCCAGTCGCACTTCGGTTGTGGGTTCGATTCTCACATCCTTGTCCGATGCGATGGGCTGTCGCCCGTCCTGCAGGTTGTCCCTTTTTCTAAAACTACGTTACTATAACATCCCATAAATAATATCGAAAATCTTCTATCCTTAAACAATACTAACTTATGTCCAACATAATCCAGTCTAATCTTTAGGCTTATACATAATACTGCAGTCCACTCTCATAATATAGTGACAACGATTACCAGAGATTTAATACTATCGTTGATCCCCACATATCATAAGATATGTCTTGTTGGTCACATTCCAAACATTCAAAGGCCTTAATCATGTATTCTCTTGAATACCCATTGAACCTTAGTGAAAACATGAATGCTGTCAAAAGTTAACTCTTTCCACATACCAAAATCCAAAAATTATATATACTCAAACCATGATATCACTTAGCCTTTATATCAATCATGAGCGCATGAATACAATCAAACATCTCATTATCTTCTTATCCCTTCATTATGCGCATATCATCTTTTTTCCAAAAATACCTCAATCACTTCGAATACCACATTAGAGCAATACATAAATATTCCAATATTCCATGATACAACATTATTTTGGAATCCCATTACATAAACACTTAATCATTCCACCACATCATTGTCATATTCAACATTGCCAATAGTGATCGCATGTGACTTCCCTTTGTCCTTTTCCTTAAGCGGTTGCTCATGTCGATCATCACTAACCCTTGGATTAGGGCATTTATTAGCATAATGCCCCATTTCATTGCACTTGAAGCATTGAAGTGTTGGCGGTGCGTTCTCTGCAGTGTTTGCTTTATTCACATCATTAGAAACCCTTTTTCCATTACTTCAACACTCAGCTACTCGATGACCTTCTTTTCCACACTTAAAACATTTTCTAGTCCCTTTAAGACAATCTCCACCATGCTTCTTTCCACACTTTGTGCATAAAGAAACATTCATCTTCTTTTCACCATTATTCTGAGATTTCTCCTTAAACTCCATCTTTCATTTCTTGTCAAAACCATGAGATGGATATGTAACACCAACTTCTATTTCTACCTTGATAGCACAACGCACAATTTCTTCATAGCTACTGAAGTCTCTTATAGCTAATGCCCTTCGAAGACTTGGTTTTAAACCACTGAAAAATCGATCAACTTTACTTTCAGGTTGGATGATAATTCCAGAAGCATACCTTGCAAGTCTTGTAAAATTTGCTTCATAGGTACCAACAGATTCATCGTCCCTTTGCTTCAGTTCAAGAAACTCTTTCTCCATCTTTTTTCGAAGAATACGAGGGAATTACTTATTGAAAAATAAGTTCTTGAACTCGTCCCATTCCATAGACTCAATTTCATCCCTTTGCCTTGTATTCTTAATAAGATTCCACCATTGATCAGCATCTCCTTCCAAACGATACACTGCTAGGATGACTTTATCATGTTCAGAACATTGAAGAACTGAAAATATCTTTTCAGTAGTACTAATCCATTGTTCAGCAACTAATGGATCAGTAGACCCACTGAAAGAAGGTGGACGCTGCCTCATGAAGGATTCAACAGAATGTTGCTCCTTCCTTTGCTCGTTTGGAAGTCCTGCATGATTCATAGCTTGAGAAAGTTGTGTGAGCATGGCTACAAGATTTTTCATTCCAGCTCCTATATCGTTTGGTTGCTCAGGGGGACAATCATTGCATTGCCCATCACATTCCGCATTAACACGGTTCCTTCGGGTTCCAGCCATCGTCTAAAACCCCAAAAGAATAGTGTGAGAGGCAAAAATCATGCTAGGGAAAACAACATTATAAAGGGTTAGTACCCTCAATATCTAACATCTTAGGTTAAATTTTAAGATCGTTAGCGCAATTCTAGGACTATAACCTATACGTATACTTAACCTTAGATACATCCCTAGACATACCTTAGAAATATCTCTAGGGATCTCACTAACGTTTTCACATCCTAGTTTCCAAAGGTTGACTAAACCTTTCCTCTGATACCAACTGTAGAGACCCGATGCCTGACGTACATTGACATTACATTACATTTGCGGAATACTTAGTACATAACAAAAATACACACACAAAGATCGTAATAGTTTAGTGTCTTTGGAAACTCGGAACGTAATCTTCTAATCGTGGTGAAAGATCTTCAATATCTCCCATAAAGATCTTCCCCTTTATTTTACCTAGAACCTTTATTTATATCCTGGGGAAAAGAAAACATAAAAGGGTGAGCTCAAATGCTCAGTAAGGGTAAACAAAATAAAAATCAATCACATCATATTCATAAGAACATAACTTTTGGAAATCTTAACCTGCAAAAGAGAGCATAATTTCATAACATGGGATAAATCATAGTAGTGAAATGAAATCACAATAATCATAACATAAAACATGAAACTTTGTGGCATACACACATAATCATAGATAATCATTTCTTGTTAGTCAAGACTCAATGCCAAGACTATCTTAGTGGACAAAGTCCCTTTCTGAATCGAGTAACCCTCGTTTCAGTCCTGTTTCACTGAACCGGTATAACCTACCATTTCAGCCATGTCTATCTCATGAGATATAAAATCTTTACCCAATGCATTGGAGGGAGATATAGGTCCCACCCATCTTATAATGAATCCTTTCTTATGTGTGCCACATAATCATAAATCATACATCATTACATAACCCATGTAATACAAATGGGAATCTTAAACATCATGACATCATAAAACAATTCATATAAGATAAAGGAATTCATAAAAATAATTCCATCACAACATAATCAAACCAATGTAATCATAGGGATAAAAACAGAACCCTTTTATTATCTTAGATGGAAAATAATTTTTATAAAATACTTGAACTCCATTCTTGAGGAAAATATCCTTTCTACTTCAAAAACATTTTTCCTTTCATAACATATCATACGACTTTAAAATAAAATAAGTTGATTAAAAATAAACTTGAAAACTTGTAATGGAAGTTTCTTGGAAATAATGTTTTAAAAATCCATTCATGTCATATAAGTTAAAAAAACATTCTTCGTACTTTTGTCAAAAAAGTCAAAAAAGTACCTCGTAGGAAAAACGACAAAAGATTCCTTTCATACATATTACTAAAAACTAACCGAAGGGTAAAAATGGATTTAAGCAATTGTAGGTGGATGGAAATAATATTACATATTGATGAAACATGGATGTGGATAATAAAATACACCCCAGTAAATACTTACGAATAAACAATCTCGGATAAAAATGAGATTGTGATATTTCCCTTACCTTAGGTCCGACTTGCTTTGTAAGTGTCCGAACCTCCTGTATAATGATTTAAATCATGTTATTGACTTGTTACAGAATCATATTCATTGTTATGATATCATATATGGTTCACTTATGACATTATATTACCCGTTCTTTTGTAAATTCCATGTCAAAGAAGCGTTTTGGGTAAAATCGTTTCATTTATCGTAGGTGTTTTGACTTGTTGTTCTTGACATCATTATTACTTATATCATGATTTACTCACTTCCAGAATATAAAATATGATTTATATATCATATATATTCAGTATATATATATATATAATAGGTAGATACATAAAATGAAAAACACCGTTCATGGAGACGGTAGTCCATACGTACGCATAAACGCTGTTTTCCTTTCCTTATTGTCTTGAAATGGAAGTAAGTATATGACATACATATGTATATATATACATAAATCCAGTAGCTTTATAATGTCATATATTTCATTATTATTTCTTATATATACGTTATAATCATTCTTAAATGGTTAACATGGAGAATGAATCTCATCGCGTCGTGGAGACAGTAGTCCGTACGTACGCACGAGCGATGATATCATTTCTATAAATATTGAATTGAATTGAAGTGGGTTATACAATATATCAGAATCAATATAATGTTTTAATAACTATGTATAGTTATTCTTTACACCATTATACCCATCCATGTAAGGTGGTGGTGGAAAATAGATTACACCACGGCGTGGAGACGGTATTCCGTACGTACGCACGCGCGGTGATTTCTTTTTCCGTAGGATGGATAGATGGTGAAATAGGGTTGTTTCATACTTATAATAACATATCAGTATATGAGTGATACTGATGTTATTACTTCATAATGAAACAACCTAAGAAGAAGAAGTGGAAGAAGAAATAAAGATGAAAGAATTGGTAACGGTAATTACCTCTTCTTTGAAGTGCCTCTTTGAGACCTCCTCTTAGGGCACTAGAATTGGTCTTTGAGGAAGACTAGAACCTCTAGGATGTTTCTAGAGAAGTGGAGAAGAGATTTTGGCAGGGGTTGGCCGAGCTTGAGTGCTCAAATTGGTGTGAGGAGGAGGGGGAGGAGGTGTCCTTTTATAGGGGAAGAGAGGGGCACCTTAGGAATATCTCAAAATATTATTTTATATTAAAGTCAAAATCTGTTTATAATGGTTACAAAGGGTCTTATTTCGAAGCTAAAGTGGGGATGGGTCGAAATCCTATCAAACAATAGAATTTAGACATGTTTAGGATATTATTTTAACCTTATCAATTAGATTTAACTCTAAGTTAAATAATTTAACATTTACCGTGTCTTTTTGTTTTCATTCACTATATGGTTAATACACTTACTATAACATGCCAAAAGAACCCCAAATTGTTTATTATTAATATATATATCCTTATCTATGTCATTTGGCCGATCCTTAGATTTTTAGGAATAAAATAACAATTAATAATATAATATTTGATTTAAAAACTATTTTGTATCAATTTAGACACTATTTGATATATGATTTTTGTGAAAGTCATAACAGAATTATATGTTCAAACCAAGTTGATTAAATCAACACTAATATATCATAGTAACCTATAAAATTAGTGTAATTCATAAAAAGTCTCAAATTACATTTATTTTGGTGTTTATAACATCAATTATGTCAATATTTCGTTAACAAGATAATTACTGCATCATCTTTGTGTCATAAATAAATTAACTTATTTGATGTCTAAAAATTACAAATAATATACCATCATGTAGGAAATCGTTTTAGCTTTCTAATGAATATTTACAATCGAATTTAGCTTATGTATAACCCCATATTAAAAATGTTTTAGTAAATAAACTTTGATTTTAACTCTTTTAACCCTTCTTTAAATAAATTAATAATAAATGTCCTAATCTAACCCAAGTGGGCCTAAATGGTCATATTTTATTCCTAAGATTGTTTTTGGTCGAAATACACTTGTCCAATAGGATTAGGACACGTGTTAGGGTAATAGTAATATCATATTTACCCTTAGTTACCCTATTTACTATTAACCGTGGTAAAAAAAAGTAAAAAGTTACTATTCACCAAAAAAATTATTTTCATCTCATTGAATCACATTTTAGTCCTTGATATTAACCGTGTCTCTCGGATTTTCGAAATTTCATTCACAGAAGCGGTAAAATTAAGTTTTATACAAAATTCAGTTTTTAACCTACCACTTAGTAGTTTCACTATTCATCAAAAATTGATGTTTTTCAGAACAATGCCAAAATTTCATCCTAAGCTATATTTCATATTCCGAATTCAAAAATGAAGTCTATTTTACCAAATTCATAACATAGAAATTGCATTAATTAAATTTATAATTAAATCCCGCTGTTAAAACAAATAGCGTGTTTTTAAGAAACAATATCTATCAAAAGATTGACATTTGATTACGTCTGGTTTAAATGTGAAATTACATCCAATGACCAACATTGTATTAAATTGTAAAAATATATTCTAAATATACTTTAAAACCACTCAAATTAATAATTTATCACTATTAATTTTTTCGATTAAAAAAGTTGTTTTTAATTATAAATTAGTAATTTTCACTATTCATCAGAATATGAAAGTTATCCGAAAAGTACCAAAATTTCACCTTAGGCTAAATTCGATACTCCGAATCCAAAAATGAAGTTCATTTTGAAAAATAAGATTTACAGAATTTTAAAAAGTGGTTATTACTATTCATAACGGCTAGTTTTAATAATATTTTAATAGCATATCGTTGTTTAGTGAAACTCGGTATTGCGTATTACACACGCTATCGAGGAAGGTCGCGATTGCGTGTAATGCAAGGCAAGTCAAGGATGCGTGTTGTGCAAGCTCCTTTTGGTGTAGCGTACAACACAAGACATTAATAAAATTAAAAAGAATATTTTTTATAAAATCTTGGGCTGTTACAGTCATTGTATGAGAGGGAATCAGTATGTGGGCCACAATAGAGATCAGTGGTGCCCACAAGGGGTTCATGCTAGAGAAGAGTAGGGTGTTGTGGGTGGTTTTTCAGAAGAAGACTACCCAACTAGGAGGAGGGAAGCAAGATGTGGGTGGGAGGATGGGAGTGAGTGACGAGAGAGGGGGAATGAGAGGTGAAGCATGACGGGTGAGAGGTGAGGGAGGAGGGAAAACCTAACACCAATAATAATAATAATAATAATGATAACCAAAAAAATAATGATAATAATAATAAACATTATAAATATAAACATTTTCGGTAGGAGTGGATAATCCAGAGGGGGGTGAATTGAGTTCCAATTAAAATTTAAGTTAAATAATTTATGAATAAAATCCCCCAATTTAGAACTGCCTAGTAAATTAAGGAAGTAGAGATATAAGTGTTTAATTTCTCAACAAGTTTCTCTAAGGTTGATTAATACTCAATTGAATCAATGTAAACACTAATTCAATTTTTGAAACAGGTTTACTAAATTAAGAAAATATACACACTAACCAAAACTTACTATCAGAGTGAATGTAAAAATAGTATTATGACTTTAATTCTAATATAAGTAGCATATAAAATAAAAAAGAGTATATGAGTGTTAGCACAACAAGATAAACAAGAGGTTCAGTCTCAAGCTGAGACATATTCCTCTCCACTTGGTGATCACTTCCCACCAATATGTTTATATAAATAAACATGATACACAACCTATATTAGGGTTTACATCAGTTTTTACAAACATTATAGGTTTTACAACATCTAACAAAGTAATGTGTTGGAAAAAAATCATCCAAGCCACACAAGGCTTCTTTCACTGTTATGCGTGTGAAAACAAGTGTGAGATAGATTTGAGTGAGGATTTTCAATATCCCCCAATTAAGTCACAGGTGATAATGTGTGTGTAATAAACACACACTAATTAGAAATGTATAATAAAGAACATAGTACAGCCAGAGAAATTAGGATGGAGTTTAGAATGCTTTGTGTGTTTGTAGATCAGCTCTGGACTTCTTGGAGTTTAGGAAATGAAGGGTTTGTTCTTCTCCACATTTTGTATCCAAAAACAGAGTGTCACAACTTCCAGGTAGTAGGTTCCAGGTATTGAGATGTTCAAATTCATGGTATAAGGTAGTTGATGATGCACAACAGGAAAACCTTGAGTATGTTCTTCAATAATATTTTTTTCAAGCTTTTGGATTATCATTATATGCACTGGAGTGTTCTTCTTTATGTTCTTCAGTAATGTATTTAACTTCTGGACAAACTCACTCATATATTTTTTTATGTGCTTATATATATATATATATCTTTATTCCTTGGTAATATTATTTCATATTAGAGGTACGTTAATAAGAGTAGGTATATTATGTGCAATATTTCTCTATCCACTTACTATCAAGATATGGTATCCTGATATGTCTAAAATAAGCATTAATTATGTCAGAAGAATTAATGCTAGCACAATAAGACCATTATGAATATATTAAGAAAATGGATAAAGTATAGAGTATGTTATCAGTAGACTAGTAATAGTATCCTGTCAATCGGTAGTATATTTACCAGCAAGCTTAATCAGCAGAAGACTTCCAACAGTAGGCGTATCCAGTTGTAGGCTTCGCCAATGGTAGGTTTTTACAATGGTAGACTTCACTAACAGTTGAATTGTCCATCTATAGAATTTACTAATGGTAGAATTGTCGAGCGGTAGACTTTACAAACAGTAGACTCATCCAGCGGTAGACGTTACCAACTGTAGGTTTTACCAGTGAGCTCATCTGCGGTAGACTACTTAACAATAGACTTCCAATAATAAGTATCACAATGCACTTCTAACAGAAACTATTTGTAGAAACAACCTTGTCAAAACAGTGACCTATCACATTGAATCATCATCTGTATACATTGGTAAGTACTTCAACTATAGGATTTATAATAGTGACCTTTTACTGGTGGCATCCAATAGTAACTTTATAATTTTAGCTCTTATAATGGTAACCTTCATCAGTATGGTCTTCAATTGTGACCTTTTCACCAATGACTTCAAGCGGTAAGGTACATGTGTAGGTTTTTCAATGGTTACCATGACGGTGGCCAAATGAAAAAAATGTGCCCTCTTACCAGTAACTTTCAATAGTGACCTTTGACTTAGAAAATTTTATGTTGTAAACTAATTCCAATAAAGTCCTAAGATTCAAATCGATTGAAATAAATTGACAAAAAAAGAACCCATTATATAATTAAACATGATTTGAGATTATCAAAATAGGTGAGACAAAAAATCTCCCCCTTTTTGATAATCACAAATTATGCCATTAATCTTTTGAATAATTATAATATTATCAAAGATAAGTTAATAGAATAAACAGGTGTTACAGATAATCCTATCAAAATTCTATCACACATTTAGCAGAGATTAATGTGATATGTATATGAAATTAATTTTGGTGTATGTTCTTCTCCTTTGTGATTAAAAAAAAGAAATACAAGAAGAAACAATAGAGAATATTTATATTAATGAAATATCATTACATGATTCAAATAACATTAAAAAATCCCTATCAAAAGATACAACCACACTCAATCCACATCAGAAATGTCCATCAGAGCTTTGGTTTTGGAAGCTGAGGATGTAGGATCTAAAGGTCGATGGATTGGTTGAGGGATGGAAATTTGTTGGGTAGGAGGAGCTGCAACAGAAGCATCAGTAGACCTGTAGTGATTAGATCTTTGAGAAAATGGTAGGGGTTAGGCTTCTGATGTCTTGAGCAGGAGACATTATAGGAGCAGCACTGGAAGATCCTAAGGCACACGTGGTATTGGGCAAGGCTGGAGGGACAATGATGGGTGTACAGTCCACATGGAGGAAGGGTATCAAAATATTCGTGAAGTCCATGGTGATATTGCCTCCTATTTCCATAGCCGAAATGAAATCATCGTTATTCTCCATAAATTTTTTCAAAGCAGTAGTCATCTCTCAAAGATTTCTCACTTGATCCTTAAAATCCCGAGTGACAGGTGGAATCCTCAAGTTCTCCAGCAACAACTTGAAGTGGTCATCCATCTGATTCTTAGTGTATACCCTTTTGTAATAGAACTCAACTTTATCCATGATGGCCTTATGATATTGAGAAGCTTCTCTTAAATAATCTCCCACAAGCTTATGAATTTCCCTGGTAATGGAAATGACCTGAGAGTCTGAGGTACTAGTACCAGAGAGATTTTTCAATTCTTCACATACAACTATCATGAAATCATCAATATCAATTGGAGGATAGGTGGAAAAAGATGCATATGCACCCAGAGGTTCCAGAGTGAAAGCCACAAACTCTTTAAATGATTTGGTTTGCCCACTGATCATCCTTTTTACATCATCATATTGACCTTTAACATTTGTTTTCATGGAATTATTAAAGTCCTCAAAGATATCAATAATTTGGTGCACTATACCTTTGATATATTGAATATCCTTTTCCACCTAAGGCCTTGAGGACAAAAGAGAATTGAATCTCACCACTGATTTCTTCTGAAGATCCACTGACTCTGACCATTTTCTCATTTGACTCTGACACTTATTTACTTCCTAGATCAGATTAGAATGAATTCTTGATTGAATTTTGGCTAACGCAAATTCTAAATTCTCCTGAACTAGGGAAATATCATTTTCCATATTAGAGGACCTATCTATAGACATTCTATGTAGGTTATATTTCAAGGATTCATGTTCTTCCTTTCTGACATCGTCTTGAGGGAAGATTTTTCTAGAGGTACAAAAATGAGGTTTGGCATTGAAGGTCTTCTGTTGGGACTTTCTTCTTATGAGTCATCATAATCTAGTCCCAACACTAGAAACCCAGGGTCCTCAGAGCACCCATCAATATCATGAACAACAGATACTCACCCCTCTCTAGCAGGATGCTGCCCCTCACTTGGAGTTACGTTTTGAACAACTACATTAGCCTCTTTCAGTCTTGCCCCTTTAGTTGCTGATCCTGGTTGGTCAACTAACTCATCAGTAGTGTGAATCACTGCATATACTAAATCATCCACAATCTATATTGCATCAGTAGTTGATACAACCTATTCTTCTTGATCACTTACTATCCTTTATGTAACACCTATCAGAGGACTTAAACTTAGATAATCCTCTTCACTATCATGAGTGGTCATCTCATATTCCTCTTGGTCAGAATGGCATGATTCATCAGCTTATTCCACATCTGAGTTATATCTAACAGTAATATGAGCCTCATTATACTCTTCCTCACTGGTTTCTTCAACCTCATCATCCCTTAGGATAGATTCTCTCCTCGGTAACTCTCTAGGAGTACTGGTCTCTCCAAAAGATACCACTCCAACTAGAGGACTGGCAAGTAGACCAGGATCACTCCTATCATCTATAGGAGTACCCTCTTTCTCAAGATACACAACCTCCTATACATAATCATCATAATATAAATGTTCTTCCTCATCAGGCTTTAGACCTAGATCCCTCTTATCCTTTTTCGAAGAAGGATTATTTACCGGGCCAAACTTCTTATAATGCTTCCATTCCTCATTTACCCATTCTCTTCTCCAAGGATTCCAGCTGATCTTCATGAACTTGAAGCCTATCGTAGAGATAGAAAAAAATTTCATGGAAAAAATTGTTTCCTCTTTATCTTCAGAAATTTCCATAACATTCAGCATCGCAGAAATTAATTTGGCATGAAATATAGTATTTTATTTAGAACTTGGATAAGTCATGTCTTCCAAATGAGCCATCAGCGACCTGCACAGGTTGATTTTTTTCCCATGTTTCAGCAATTAAAATATGAATATGTCCTGATACTTCAACACAGCAAAGTACCCTCTCCTGGGACTTATCACATATTGGATAAACATGAACATAATTCTATCATCCCCATTCATTTCAACAACAATCACCTTCTTTGAGGTCCCATTTCTTGTCAGCTCTTCCAATGATTTATTATATCCAAAAAACTCAATGTCTGGAGGAATCACTCTAGAGTAGTAATCAAATATTCTTTCATTAGGTACCCTTAGACATTCAACCCACTCAGCAGATGAAAATCATACCTCAGTGCTATGCACTCTAGACAACACTCGGTTCTCTTCATTAGACTTCTCAAATCTCAAAAACTCATAATTTTTTTTGACTATCTTCGGATAATAAAGCCCATTGTTGTTGGAAAAACAATCCACCCAGCCTTGAGTTTATAGCACTTCCAGCACCAAATATTTTCCCGAACGAAACCATTCTAGGCATAATTCCTTTTCTTGTATGATATCCCTCTTTGTCAGATGCGGATTAACCAAATTATTTGCAGTATTTCTTTCACCACTAGGCTCAACTAGATATTTCTTGGGGTTTTGTGCATCTCCATCACCAACCATAGGTCACTTGACTCTATCCGTTGAGGTTCAAAGAGGTTTGAGGGTTCAGCGGAATGATAGGGTTTAAGGATTTTGGGATCATGGGTTTGAGAGTGAGGAAGAGAGTTGATTGAAATTTGTTTGCAATATAATTTTATCATTTAAGGATTGAAACAAAAAAATGGTAATAATAATACTAATAAAATGGTTTACATTCCCACATAAAATACGAAGTAATAGTAAATTCCAATAGTGAGGTACCCAATAGTGAGGTTCTTACATTGAGGTGAAACAGTGAGGTTCTAACAGTGAGGTGCAATGGTGAGGTTCTAATAATGAGGCGCAACGATGAGGTTCTAATAGTGAGGTGCAACAGTGAGGTTTTAATAGTGAGGGGAAACAATGAGGTTCTAACAGTGAGGTGCAATGGCGAGGTTCTAATAGTGAGGTTCAATAGTGAGGTTCTAACAGTGAGGTGCAACAATGAGGTTCTAACAGTTTATCATACCTAACTCAAGTTTGATGTAATTTAACCTCTCATAATTCAACGTCTTTGTGAATATATCTGCCAATTGGTGTTCAGTACCAATGAATTCAAAAGTGATATCACCTCTTTGATAGTGATATCTCAAGAAGGGATGTCTTACATAGATATACAATGTCCTAGCATGAGATACTGGTTTTTAGAAATTTAAATTGCACTTTTGTTGTCACAATTTATAGAGACATGTTTTAATTGAAATCCATAGTCTAGTAAATTGTGTTTCATCCATAGAATTTGAGCCCAACAACTACCAGTAGCTATATAATCATCTTCGGTAGTAGATAAGGAAACAAAATTTTGTTTCTTACTACAACGTGATACTAGTGACTTTCCAAACATGTGACATGTTCCAGAGGTGTTTTTTTATCTAACACACAACCAGCAAAGTCAGCATCCAAATAACTTATTAAATCAAATGTTTGTGATCTTGGATAAAATAGTTCTATGTTGGGAGTATATTTGGGATATTTGAATATCCGTTTAACATCAATTAAATGATATTCTTTGAGATTTGATTTAAAATGATCACACATGCATATAATAAACATAATATCAGGTCTACTAGGTGTAAGGTAGAGAAGACTCCGTATCATACCTATATAGTTGGTTGGATCTACTGGTTCACCAGTTTCATCAGTATCCAACTTAGAAGTGGTACTCATAGGTGTATCAATACCTTTAAAACTATCTAAACCAAAAAGTTTTATATGATCCTTAATGTATTTATTTTGATTTAAAGTTTTCCTTTTTGTTTTGAAAAATCAGAAATCCAATAAAAATTTATGTTCCCCCATTAAACTCATTTCAAATTAATTTTTCATTATTTTTATAAAAGCAGTACATAAAATAATTTTTATAAGATCCAAAAATTATATCATATAAAAAAATTTGTACTATGAAATCGTCTTTGGAAAAAAAAATTAATAAACAAAGTAGGATCAACTATTCCTTTAGTAGAACCTTTTGAAATAAGAAAAGAACTATGTCTATCATACCAAGCTCTTAGAGCTTGCTTTAAACCATATAAAGCTTTAGAAAGTGTAAAAACATGGTTTGAAAATTGTGGATTTCTAAAACAAAGGAATTTTTCAACAAACACATCCTCAACTATATACCCATTTGAAAAAGAACTTTTAACATCCATTTGATAAAGTTTAAAATTTTGATGATGTACATAAGCCAATAGTATCCTAATGTCCTTTAACCTAGCTACAGGTGCAAAGGTCTCCTCATAGTTTATTCCTTCCTCTTGACAATATGCTTGTGCAACTAACATAGCTTTTTTTCTATCTATATTTCGAGACTCATCAACTTTGTTCCTAAATACCCATTTTGTGCCTATTGTCAAACTATCCTTTTCTCTTTTCAATAGTTCCAAGACTATGTTTCATTCAAATATTTTTAATTCTTCTTTCATAGCCATTACCCAATTTTCATTATTGATAGAATCATTAATATTTTTGGGATCAAGATGTGATAGAAAAGCTTGATTTTCAACCTTGTAGAGGCCCGAAGCTCGACGTACATGGACATTACATTACTTTTTCGGAATACATAATACATAACAAAAACAGACACACAAGGACCTTAATAGTTTAGTGTCTTTGGAAACTCAGAATATAAACATCTAATCATGTTGAAAGATCTTCAACATCTCCCATAACGATCTTCCCCTTTTTGTTTCCTTACATAAAACCTTTATTTATTTCCTGGGGAAAATAAAACAAAAAAAGGGTGAGCTCAAATTCTCTGTAAGGGCAAACATAGAGAACATAAAACAATCCATAGATATTTGAAAGAAAAAACATGAACCAGAAATCTAAACATTAAAACCTTGAGCAAAGACATAAATTTTGGAAGTACGTAAGGCATATATCATAAAGGAACATCAATCATGATAAAATAGCATGGGAATAAAACATGAAATTGTGGAAACCATTAAGCACATGATATGATTTCCATAGTATTCAAGGCATTGCTGCCAAGTCTATCTTAGTGGACAAAGTCCCGTTCTGAATCGAGTTCACTCCTCATTCCAGTCCTGTATTACTGAACTGGTTTAACTTTCCGTTCCAGCCATGTCTATCTCATCAGATATAAATCTTTACCCAATGCCTTGGAGGGAGATATAGGTCCCACCCATCTCATAATGAAATCTTTCTTACTTGTGCCACAAAATAATCATACATCATTCATAAAAACCCAATAAATAAAATGGGTTTCATAAACATCATCCCATCATCACATAATCCATATAAAAGAAATGGATATCATTTCATAATAAGAAAACTGAAACCATGTAAATCATAGAGACATTATACTTGAAACATACACATATGAAATAATGTCATCTTAGATGAAAAATGGTTTTGATAAAACACTTGAAATGAATTCTTGAAGAAAATATCCTTTCTTCTTCAAAATCATTTTCTTTTCACAAAATGCCATGCAATTTTAAAAGAATAGGGGTTTGTTTAAAATATTTATGAAATATTTTGGAGGAAGCTTCATGAAAATAAGGCTTTATAAAACCGTAAAAATCCGTTCATGATGTATAAGTTTAAAATAACATTTTTCTTGTACTTTTGTCAGAAAAGTGAAAAAGTACCTCGTAACGTAAAAGAATAAACGATTCCTTACATACCATGTAGTAAAAGACAAAAATGGGTAAAAAGGACATTAAACATACATAAGGACACTTTTAGAATACATGGACATGGATGATAATAATAACCCCAGTAAATACTTATGTATAAGCAATCTCGGATAAAAAAATGTGATTTGGAAAATTATCCCTTACCTTATGTTCAATATGCTTCGTATGTATTTGAACCTCCTCTTCTTCGATGCGCCTCTTTGAAACCCCCTCTCAGGGCACTAAGATTGGTCTTTGAAGTAGACCAGGACCTCTAGGATGTTTCTAGGGAAGTGGAGAAGAGAATTTGACAGGGGTTGGCCGAGCTTGAAGGCTCAAAGTGGTGTGAGGAAGAGAGGGAGGAGGTGCCATTTTATGTGGGAGGAGAGGGGAACCTTTGGAAATCTTAAAAATATTAATTTATAAAATATCTAATCCCAATTAAAAACCTCAAAAAATGTATCATATTCGAATATTAGACGAGATAGGGTTGTAATATCATCAACCAATAAAATTCAGACATGTTAGGAATTTATTTTAAACATTATCAACTTGATTTATCCTTATTTAATCAATTTTATTTTATTTGTGGTAATAACATTCTAAATTTTAAATTATAAAAAATAATTACTTATTTATTGTGAATTGACCATAATTGAATACTTTATAACATTTTCTACCATATAAATTTATATTTATAATTTTTAAATATTTTTGAGATTTTTAAACAATTTTATAATATGTTATTTTTATAAAATAACAATAGTTTCAATTTTGACACTATTCATTTATTTGAATTTAAATAAAATATATACAGATAATATGTTATTAATAAAAGCTTTAATAGATTCAAAATAAGTCATATGTATCTAGAAAATTAGTGTATAACATAAAATAGTTCATATAATATTTATTTTATTATTTATAAAACCATTTATTTGATTTATCTCTTAATAAAATAATTACTACATCATTTTTGTATAATTATTTAATATACTTATTTGTTGCATAAAAATTAAAAATAAAATCCTATGATGAAGATAAATCTATTACCTTTCAATATAAAACTTTTACTCGAATTTATCATCTTAAAATCAAAATATTTAAATTGTTATATTTATTTAATTATTAAGGTGTCAACTTTGGCATCATTTAAAATAAAATAATATAAGTTTCATAATGGATTTTATAAGGATCCCAATGGTAAACTATTCTACCATTGGATGATTATGGTTTAAATTTTTATGACCAATATGTTTTGGTCAGGGTTTTGTGCCTTTTATGGACACTATTAGTTTAATAAAAACTATATTCTTGATTTTTCACTAGATAAAATATTTCTGCTTCACTATTGTGTCACAATTAATGATAATTATTTAATCCATAAAAATTATATATAAATTCATATGATATATATAATTTCATTATCTTTCTGGATACTATTCATGTTCGAAGATTCATGATGTTTATCACTAAATTAAAATTAATATACTTATAAGATTTAAGAGAGTGACTTATTGTCACTTTCTTTGGTTTTAATAATAATTAATTTATTTTCATGCAACAAAGTCCATTAAATGATTCTAATCCGACCCTTAGGTGATATGGGTTGACTTTTAGTCATCCAATAGGATTTTACAAAGTTTTTGGTTAATTTTATAATATTATTTTTACCCTTAATTGCCCGATTTACCTTTAACTATGGTAAATAAAATTTACCGTAGTTATTATTCATAATGCCCAAAAATAAAAAACTAGTCTATTAATATAATTTGAACCCACTGATTCCAAACATGGAATCCATTTTTCCAAATTGAATACACAGATGTTTCAGAAATTAAATTAAATTTAATCCCATTGTCGAAAGAAAATTGGTTTTTGTTTAAAACATTGCAAAAGATTGAATTGGTTTTACCTACGAATTCAAGGTAAAATCAATGAATGACATAAATTATATTTAATGGTAAAAATATATTCTATTTATAATTTAAAACCATAAAATATTATAATTTAACCATATAAATTATCACGATGAAAAAAGTTGTTTTTAATTAAAATATATCGTGTTTTCACTATTCATTAAAATATGAAAGTTATCAGAAAAATATCAAAACTTTATCCAATGTAAATTTTTATATCCTGATTCAAAATAAGATGTTTATTTTGTAAAATTGATCTTATAAACACGTAAAAATCTATATTTAATGTGGGTGCGCCATCAAAAGGAGGCAAAACCGCATTTTTTTAAAAATACTTATTTTACCTGAAAAATTTATTTTGTTCACATAAAATGTTTTAAAAAATTTATAAGATGAATAATAATCTTATAAAATTAGAAATGTGGTTAATTATATTCATAATGCCTGGTTCATGATAATATTATAACCAGATATCGTTGTTTAGTGAAACCCGGGATTGCGTACAACACACACTATCGAGGGAAGTCGCGATTGCGTGTAATGAAAGCCAAGTCAGGGTTGCATGTAGTGAATGACTACTTTGTTGTTGCATATGAAAAAATCCAACCATTTTTTATTTATATATTGAATATATATATATATATATACAGTCAATGTTGCATAGAATAACTTCTATCAAATGAACTTGAAATTGTGTATAACACGATCCAAGAATTGTGTTGCGTAAACTGCAAGATAATACAGTGTTGAGTATAACACAAGATAATCTTGGTTTAGCAAGAAACACATGACATCAAATAACTTAAAAAGAATACTTATCATAAAATCTCGAGGTGTTACATTCTACCCCCCTTAAAATGAATTTTGCCCTCGAAATTCGTCGGGGTTATAAATGGTTTGTTACTTGAGAATTTATTTCATAGAAACCCAAATCGTAAAAAGGAATGATAAAACTTAATTTTAAAAAGTGAAGTATGAAACATAACGTTTACCCAAATTAACTCATCACAAGTTTTCCACATATGAGATCATAGGTGAAAATATGGATATGGAAGAGAAATCTAACTATCATGTTATGATGGAGAGTGGTAGAGAACATGGCTATGAAAAAGCCAACAATAACAAAGACATAAATTAGTGATGATCTATGGTACCATCTGATTCATCGGATATAAGAGAATTAGGACAACATTTTTGGTTTTCAATATCATTTCACTAAAGTTGTCATTAGAAGAAATAGTTTCGTGATTTTGGTACAGTCTCACCTTTGGTCATTCCTTGGACAATTTCCACTTCATTTCTTAAAGAAATGAAGTTTAATTTGTCATTCGTGAAGTGTTAGCAGATCATGTGGTAGAATTATGGGTCATTACATCTTTCTCAAACTAAAGGTTAGAAAAAGTTATCAAAAATACATAAGTCCATCTATAGTGTGATTAATCATATATGGTTTCTAAAATAGACTTATAAATCATATATCATAATTCTTAATATAATAAAACTAGTATCTACTATACAAGGACTTCCTGTAGGCCAGTGGTAGGTGATAAAGGCATGTCGCACTTCGGTTGTGGGTTCGATTCCCACAGTCTTTTCCGATGCGATGGGTCGTCGCACGTCCTGAAGTTTGTCCTTTTTCTAAAACTACATTACTATAACATCCCATCAATAATATCGAAAAAAATTCTATCCTTAATAAATACTAAATTATGTCCAACATAATCCATTTCAATATTTAGGCTTATCCATAATATTGCAGTCCTTTGTCATATTATAGTGAAAATGATTACCAGAGATTTCATATAACAAGCATGTTAATACCATCGTTGATCCCCATATATCATAAGATATGTCTTTTTGGTCACATTCCAAACGTTCGAAGGCCTTAATCATGTATTCTCTTGAAAAATGAATACCCATTGGTTCATAGTGAAAACATGAGTGCTGTCAAAAGTTAACTCTTTCCATAAACCAAAACCCCAAAATTCTATATACTCAAACCATGATATAACTATTTCCTTATATCAGTCATGAGCTCATGAATACTGTAAAACATTTCATTTTATCCTTATACCTTCATTATGCGCATATCATCTTTTTTCCAAAAATATCTCCATCACTTTCCATGGTTACCGATGCCATATTCTTATGGAAAACCACAATGTACCAAAATATAGGTATTACAATATACCATAAAAGTACTTGAACAACATTATTTTGGAATACCAATACATAAACACTTTAAACCATCCTCTTCAATGATTGTCATGGAATAAGTCCTTCCTTGATTTAGATGTAACCTCTTAGGTTAGGGCATTGAGTTGGGTAATGCCCATGTTCTCCAAAGATAAGACATTGAAATCCATAAAAGTCTATCACTCTATGACCCTATTCTCCACACAGATAACATGTGTCCCTCCATTTGAGGTATTATTCAAAGTTCATCTTCCATTCTTTAGAAATCTCAATCATCCATTCTTTATGCTCCTCACTATGTGAACATGCCTAAAATTCCATCTTCCTCTTATTTGATGACTTAGGAATACCAATAAATTTCACCTTGTTAATCATATATCACGATGACTGATTCGACATAATCACAATATCTTTCTCTCTAGGAATTACACAATTTAGTTGCTCATAGTCACCAATTTGTCCATCGGATTAAATGTCAATCGAATTCCTTCTGGTTCCCTCCATTGACTAAAACATAAAAAGAATTATGTGAGAGGCAAAAATCATGCTAGGGAAAACAACATAATAAAGGGGGAGTACCTTCAATATATAACATCTTAAGTTTAATTATAAGATCATTAGTGCAATTCTAGGACTATAACCTATACGTATACATTACCTTAGGTACATCCCTGGACATACCTTAGAAATATCTATAGGGTTCTCACTAAATTTCTCGCATCCTAGTTTCCAAAGGTTGACTAAACCTTTCCTCTGATACCAACTGTAGAGACCCGAAGCTTGACGTACATGGACATTACATTACTTTTGCAGAATACTGAATACATAACAAAAAAATACAAACAAGGACTCTAATAGTTTAGTATAGTTGGAAACATGGAATATAAACATCTAATCATGTTGAAAGATCTTCAACATCTCCCATAACGATCTTCCCCTTTTTGTTTCCTTACCTAAAACCATGATTTATTTCCTAGGGTAAATAAAACACAATATGGGTGAGCTCAAATGCTCAGTAAGGGAAAACATAGAGAACATAAAACATTCCATAAACATTTGAATGCAAAAACTTGAACATGAAATCTATACATTTAAACCATGAGCAAAGACATATATCATAGAAGTATGTAAGGAATATATCATAAAGGAACATCAATCACAATAAAATATCATGGGAATAAAACATGTAATTGCGGCAACCATTAAGCACATGATATGATTTCCATATTAGCTAAGGCATTGCTGCCAAGACCATCTTAGTGGACAAAGTCCCTTTCTGAATCGAGTTCACTCCTCGTTCAAGTCCTGTATTACTGAACCGGTTTAACTTTCCATTCTAGACATGTCTATCTGATGAGATATAAATCGTTACCCAATGCATTGGAGGGAGATATAGGTCCCACCCATCTCATAATAAAATCATTCTTACTTGTGCCACAAAATAAACACACATCATTCATAATAACCCAATAATTAAAATGGGTTTCATAAACATCATCCCATCATCACATAATCCATATAAAAGAAATGGATATCATTTCATAATAAGAAAAATGAAACCATGTAAATAATAAGGAAATTATACTTGAAACATACACATATGAAATAATGTCATCTTAGATGAAAAATGGTTTTGATAAAACACATGAAATGAATTCTTGAGGAACATATCATTTCTTCTTCAAAATCATTTTCTTTTCACAAAATTCCATGCAATTTTAAAAGAATAGGATTTTGTTTAAAATAGTCATGAAATCTTTTGGAGGAACCTTCATGAAAATAAGGATTTATAAAACCGTAAAAATCCCTTCACTCCGTATAAGTTAAAAACAACATTTTTCTCGTACTTTTTTCGGAAAAGTTAAAAACTACCTCGTAACGTAAAATAAAGAAAGATTCCTTACATACCATGTAGTAAAAGAAAAAATGGGTAAAAAGTATATTAAACATACATTAGGACACTTTTAGAAAACATGGAAATAGATGATAACAATAACCCCAGTAAATACTTATGTATAACTAATCTCGGATAAAAATGAGATTTGCAAAATTATCCCTTACCTTATGTCCAATATGCTTCGTATATATCCGAACCTCCTATTCTTCGATGTGACTCTTTGAAACATCCTCTTAGGGCACTAAGATTGGTCTTTGAAGTAGACCAAGACCTCTAGGATGTTTCTAGGGAAGTTTAGAAGAGAATTTGGCAGGGGTTGGCTGATCTTGAAGGCTCAAAGTGGTGTGAGGAAGAGAGGGAGGAGGTGCCCTTTTAAATGGGACGAGAGGGGCACCTTTAGAAATCTAAAAAATATTAATTTATAATAAATCTATCTCCACTTAAAAACCACCAAAAATGAATCATATTCGAATATTAGATGAGCTAGGGTTGTAATATCATCAACAAATAAAATTTATACATGTTAGGAATTTATTTTAAACAGTATCAACTTGATTTATCCTGATTTAATCAATTTAATTTTATTTGCGGTAATAACATTCTAAATTTTAAATTATAACAAATAATTACTTATTTGTTGTGAATTTTCCATAATTGGATACATTATAACCTTTTCTATAATATAAATTTAAATTTATAATTTGTAAATATTTTTAGGTTTTTTAAACAATTTTATAATATGTTATTTTTATAAAATAACAATAGTGTCAATTTTGACACTATTCATTTATTTGAATTTAAATAAAATATATACAGAATATATGTTCAAAATAAAAGCATTAATTGATTCATAAAAAGTAATATGTATCTATGAAATTCATCGATCACATTAAATAGTTCATATAATATTTATTTTGTTATTTTTAAAACCATTTATTTGGTTTATCTGTTAATACAATAATTACTACATCATTATTGTATAATTATTTAATATACGTATTTGTTGAATATAAATTAAAAATAAAATCCTATGATGAAGATAAATCTATTACCTTTCACAATAGAACTTTTACTCGAATTTAGCATCTTAAAATAACAATATTTAAATTGTTATATTTATTAAATTATGTAGGTGACAACATTGGCATCATTTAATATAAAATAATATATGTGTCATAATCAATTTAATAAGGCTCAAAATGGTCAAATATTCTAGAATTGGATGATTAGTGTTTATATTTTCATTACCAATAAGTTTTTGTCAGGGTTATGTGACTTTTATAGTCACTATTAGTTTAATAAAAACTATATTCTTGATTTTTCACTAGATAAACAATTTCTGCTTCACTATTGTGTCACAATTAATGATACTTATTTAATCCCTAAAAATTATAAATAAATTCATATGATGTAGATAATTGCATTATCTTTCTGGTGACTATTCATGTTCTATGTTTCATTAAGTTTTTCACTAAATTAAAATTAATATACTTATAATATTTAAGAGAGTGAGATGTTGTCACTTTCTTTGGTTTTAATAATAATTAAGTTATTTCCAGGGCCAAAAGTTCATTAAATGATTCTAATATGACCCTTAGGTGATATGGGTATACTTTTATCCATCCAATATCATTTTCCAATTTTTATTGTAATTTTATAATATTATTTTTACACTTAATTGTCCGATATACCTTTAACTATGGTAAATAAAACTTACCATAGTTACTATTCATAATGCCCAAAAATAAAAAAGTAGTCTATTAATATAATATCGACCCACTGATTCCAAATATGGAATCCATTTTTACAAATTCAAAACATAGAAGTTGCAGAAATTATATTAAAATTAATACCGTTGTCGAAAGAAAACGGGTTTTTGTTTAAAACATTGCAAAAGATTGAATTTGTTTGACCTACGAATTCAAGGTAAAATGAATGATAATGAAATAAATTATATTAAATGGTAAAAATATATTCTATTTATACTCTAAAACCATTCAATATTATAATTTAACCATATAAATTATTATGATGAAAAAAGTTTTTTTTAATTAAAATATAGCGTGTTTTTACTATTCATTAAAATAAGAAAGTTATCAGAAAAATATCAAAACTTTATCCAATATAAATTTTTATATCCTGATTCAAAATAAGATGTTTATTTTGTAAAATTTAACTTATAAACATGTCAAAAACTAGATTTAATGTGGGTGCGCCATCAAAACGCGGCAAAACTGTATTTTTTGAAAAATACTTATTTTACCCGAAAAATTTATTTTGTTCACATAAAATGTTTTTAGAAAATTTATAAGATGAATAATAATGTTATAAAATTAAAAATGTGGTTAATTATATTAATATTGTCTAGTTCGTGATAATATTATAACCAGATATCGTTGTTTAGTGAAACTCGAGATTGCGTACAACACACACTATCGAGGAAGGTCACGATTGCGTGTAATGAAAGCCAAGTCAGGGATGAATGTAGTGAAAGACTCTTTTATTGTTTCATATAAAAAAATCCAACCATTTTTTATTTATACATTGAATATATATATATATATACACAGTCAATGTTGCATAGAATAACTTCTATCAAATGAACTTGAAATTGTGTATAACACGATCCAAGAATTGTGTTGCGTAAATTGCAAGCTAATACGGTGTTGCGTATAGAACAAGATAATATTGGTGTAGAATAAAACACATTACATCAAATAAATTAAAAAGAATACTTATCATAAAATCTCTGGGTGTTACAAACCTGGTTTCTTAGAGAAGCTATAGTTTCTGTTCCTCTATTTAAATCACATACTGAAACATCTAATCGATGATTCCTCAGAGTTTTAATACCTATAGAAATATTTGAAATAGACTCCTCATGATTATTTATAGGTTCAGACTCAATATATGCATATTATAAAGGATTCCCAGAACTGGTTAAATTTACAGGAGGTTCACTATCATTATCATTAAGGTCCATAATTTACATATCTTCCTCAAGATTTTCAAGAGAGGTTTTGGGTTCATGTGGATAAATCTCATCAAATTTGAAATGAACAGATTATTCCACACATTTGGATCTATTATTAAATACTCTATAGGAACTACTTGAGATTGAGTAACTTAGGAAATTCATTCATCACATTTGGAGGAACCTTTTCAAGAATATCCTTAGTGTTAAGTATAAAGACTTTGAAACCAAAATGTCTAAAGTAATTACCCATAGGCTTCCTATTGTTTGAGCACTCATAAGGGGACTTCTTAAGAACAGGTCTAATTAAGACTCTATTGATGGTATAAAAAGCTGTATTTACAACTTCAGCCCAAAAATAAATAGTTAGATAATATTTAGTATGCATAGTTCAGGAAATCTCGTGAAGGGTCCTATTTCTTCTTTCCATGAGTCCATTCTGTTGAGGTGTTATAGGAGTAGAGAAATTGTTACTATACCCATTGTGTGAGAAATAAGATTCAAACTCCTAATTTCCCAACTCACGTCCATGATCACTTCTCAAGGTCATAATATTAAGTCCACATAGATTTTCTACAGACATGGAATACCTAATAATGTAGGAAATAGCTTCATTTTTTGGAGCTAAAAATTATACCCAAGTATATCTAAAAAAATCATCTACAAGAAGATAATAATATTGATTTCCATTTATACGTGAAACTCTTGATGGTCCAAACAAGTCCATGTGAACCAACTCAAGCGGTTGAGAAGTATAATCTTATTTATTTGTTTTGAAAAAAACTTTGTGTTGTTTTCCTTTTTGACAGGGATTGCACACTTTATTATGTGGGAATTCCAGTTTAGGTAAGTCTCTAACTAAACCATTCCTAGTCAGTTTCCTAAGTGAGTTCACATTTCAGTGTCCTAATCTTCTATTCCACAACCAAGATTCATTATGAAATTCATTTAAACAAGAAGCATTTTTCTTAGACAACAAATCAAAATTAACAACATATACATTCTCATTTCTATGAGCAGTGAATACTAAATAATTTTTAGAATTAAAAACATTACAAGCAATATTTTGAAATTTAAAATTGAATCCATCATCACACAACTGAGATATACTAAGTAAATTATACTTTAATCCATCAACAAAATGTACTTTGGAAATTCATATTGGATTATGGTTACCAATATGGACTACGCTGATGATTTTTCCTTTTGTATTGTCATAAAAGTTATATATCCACCATCAAATTTGATTAGGATATTGAATCAAGAATAATATCCAGTCATGTATCTTGAACATCCATTGTTTGAGTACCACAAGGTCTTAGAAGAACTCTTTAGGCAACTTTCCCGCAAAACAGATTAGGCATGTGGTAACTTTTACCCATATTTTCATGGGTCTAGAGTGGTTACCAAGTAATAATTTGGGAACCCATATTTGATTTATAGGTTTCCTAACATCAAAATACATATTTTTAGTAATAAATAATTTGTTAGGTCCTTTTGAAAATTGTCTCTCAAAGTATGGTCCAGAACTGGAACTAGCCGTGAACTATCCAGAATTTGGAACAAAATTTTTATGCTAATTTTTCACTGACCTTGTTTATATCCTAGAACAGTTTTATATTTTGGGGCAATTTGATTTCCTAGAAACTGATTCATGGTATCTATTCCTGCAGTAAACATCTCAGGATCTCTCATTAATTTCTCATTGGATAATTTTAATTATGTATTTTCCTTTAATAGTTGGGAGAATTTCTCTTTCTTAATATCCATATTTGACTTATAATTTGTATTTAAATCATTTTGTATCTTTAATGATTTATATTCTTCATTGAGCTCATTAAAGGTATCCTCAAGCATTTCAGAGTATTCAAATAGTTCATACTTAGTCATATCTTCATCATTATGTGACTCACTCTAATTCCCATAATAATTGGCATTATGTATAGTAGAATTAAGTTTTACCTCAGATGTTTCTGTCATGAAACATAAGTTAGCATGATTGTTCTGTTCATTATCAAAAGCAAAAAATACATTGAAGATGTCTTCTGAAGCACTCCATGTGGCTTTCATAGCCTTTTTATATCCTTTTCCCTTGTCTTCACATTTCATCTTAAATTTCAGCATGGGCAGTCTGCCTTCACATGAACTTTTCATTTGCACTCATAGAAGATTATTTATTTTGAGTTTTCATTCCATTTTATGTATTTCTTCCATTATCATTTACTATCATACTTTCCCTTGTAGTTTTACTTCCTAAAGAATTTCTTATTTTGGTAGAAATTTTTAATCCTTCTAGAAATATTAGCCATCTCCTCATCACTGTCTGGATCTGACTCTTCACTAGTGAAACTATCTACAGGATCTTGAAACTTTTTTAATCATTTTTATTTGATGTTAAATTCAGGAATACAAATGACTCCTTCCTTGGTTCCTCATCTACTTCTTGATTCAATTTAATATCTTCTTCATACATCATAAGATTTCCAATCATCTCTTTCACTGGAAGTTTTCCTATGTCACATTATTCTCAAATAAAAATAGAAGTTTCCCTCCATCTCCCAGGTAGTAAACGAAGCAGTCTCATTATTTGGTCCTTGCTGTCCACTGTCTTCTCAAGAAAACTCATGGTGTTCACTATTTCATTGAACATGAGATATATTTAAGATATAGGTTCACCAGGATTTATTTTAAAATTATCATATTTAATAGTGTGTATATTTAATATAATTTATTTATCATTAGTTGTTACCTAATGAGAGATAGCTAAAGTATCCCAAATTTCATATGCATCTTTGCATTCAGATATTCTATTGAATTCCTCATCACCTAGAGAACAATACAAGCCATTCATTTTTTTACAGTTATTATTATATGTTGATTTAGTCAACTATGACCATGTGTACCTAGCATTAGTAGGCAATACATGTTGTTCTTCAAATGTGTCTGAGATTTTAGGCCCCATTCTATCTAGATATATTTTCATTTTTAATTTACACTAAGCATAGTTATTACCATTAAAGAAAGGTGTCATGTTAGTAGTAGCACCCTCAACTCTAGTTTCCATAGTAATTTATAATTTAAAGAACTGAAAATTTAGATATGAAATAAATTTTAAGATCTTTATAATACAACTAAAATCACAGTTGAAAAGAATTTGAACATAAGAAAATAAACATCCCTCTGATACCAAATTTCAGTCGGAGTGGATACTCAAGAGGGGAGTGAATTGAGTTCCAATTAAAAATTTTGTTAAAATATTTATGATTAAAAACCTCAATTTTAGAACAACCCAGTCAATTAATGCAGTAGAGATATAAGTGTTTAATTTCTCAAAAAGTTTATCTAAGGTTGATTAGTCCCCAATTGAATCAATGTAAACAATAATTAAATTTTTGAAACAGGTTTACTAAATTAATCACATATACACACTTACCAAAACTAACTATCAGAATGAGTGTAAAAATAGTTTTATGTCATTAATTCAAATATAATAAGTTGATAAAATAGAACAGAGTATATGAGGAATAGACTAACAAAATAAACCAGAGGTTCAATATCAAGTCGAGCCCTATTCCTTTTTACTTGGGGATCACCTACCACCAAGTAGTTTATATAAATAAAATCGATACAAAACCTGTATTGGGGTTTAAAATAGTTTTTTTACAAATTATACAGGTTCTACATCCTCTTCCATATTTATAAATGGGAAAACAACCAACCAATACACACAAGTATTCTTCCACAGTTATGCATGGGAAAACAAGGGTGAGAGTGTTTTGTGTGAGGATTTTTAGTATCCCCCAGTTAAAGAACATGAGATAGTGTGTGTGTAACAAGCACACACTGCTCAGAAATATAAAATAAAGAACATAGTAGAGCCAGTGAAATTATGATGGAGTTTAGAATTCTCTATGTGTTTTAAGATCAAAATTGGACTTCTTGGAGTTGAAGAAATGACGATTTTGTTCTTCTCTTTAAGATGTCTCCAAAAACAGAGTGCCGTAACATCCAGGTACTAGGTTCCAGGTACTGAGATATTCAATTTCTTGGTATAAGGGAGTTGAGGAAGCATAAAAAGATATCCTTGAGTATGTTTTTCAAAAATATCTTCATGAAGCTTTTGGATTTTCCATATATGCACTTTCGTGTTCTTTTTTTTGTTCTTCAGTAATGTATTTATCTTCTGGACATGGTCACTGATATATTGTTTTTCACTATGATTATATATATATATATATTTCTTCCTCTATCTTCTTCTTTAATATTTGATGTCTGAAAATAGGAGTAGGTATATCAAATAAAATCTTTCTCGTACCTTGTACTGTCAAGATATGATCTCCTAATATGTATACAATAAGTATATATTATGTCAAAACCATTAAATTTATCACAATATGATTTTAATGAATATATTATGAAAATGGATAAAGTATAGAATATGTTATCAGTAAACTGGTAATAGTATCCTGTAAATCGGTAGCATATTTAGCAGTAAGATTAATCAGTAGCTGACTTCCAACAATAGTCGTAACCAGTGGTAGGCTTCACCAACGGTAGGTTTGTCCAACTGTAGACTTCACTATAGGTAGACATGTCCCATGGTAGACTTTACTAATGATATAATTTTCCTGCGGTAGACTTTAATAATAGTATACATCTCTAGCGGTAGACTTTACCAACTGTAGGTTTTACCTATGAGCTCTTCCGTAGTAGACTAATTAACAGCAGAAATCCAATAATAAGTCTAAGAGTGTAATTATAATAGAAACTCATTGTAGCATGAAACATGTCACAACAGTGACCTATCACATTGACTCAACATCTGTATTCTTCGGTAAGTACTTCAACAGTAGGATTTAAAATAGTGACCTTGTATTGGTGGCTTCCAATAGTAACTTTATAACTGTAGCTCTTTTAATGGTAACCTTCATCAGTAAGGTCTTCAACCATTTATTTTTCACCAATGACTTCAAGTGGTAATGTACAGTTGTAGGTTTGTCAGCAGTGACCATGATAGTGTCACAAAGAAAAAATAATGACATCTTAACAGTAACCTTCAACAATGGCCTTTGACTTAGAAAATTTTATGTTGTAAACAGATTCCAGTAAAGTCATGATATTAAAATAGATTTAAATAAATTGTGAAACAATTATCCCATAATAGAATTAAACATGATTTGGGATTACCAAAATAGGTGAGTCCAACAAACATAATAATAACAATAATACTATTCATAATAATAATATTATATGTTTTTTATTTTTAAATGATTTTTTTATTTTATTTTTAATTTAATCAATTTTATTTAGAAAAAAATACCCAAGTATAAAAAACTAATTGTGACTGCATGTTGTCGGGTCAGGGTGTTACAGTGGGTGACATGGATTCACGCACATGTCCCAATATGATAGAGGGTAACCAATAGAAGAGAGGGTCTCGGGATGTGATTGTTGGTAGAATATGACCTTTTATCATAGTATCACAATGGAATAATTAAAATATGTATCAGAAAATAGTTGATATAATAAATAAATGAAATATAAGAAACACAATACTAATGTATTTATCTGAATAAAAATGGTCAATTCACATTTAAAACAATGCATGTATAATATATTAGTCTACATGTGCAAGAAGTACGAATTAAAAAAAATCAATGTAATAAAATAAAATCTTCCAAATTACTAGATCCATGAGAATATCGATCATGGGATCAGTCCTCTAATACAAACTCCTAGGAACAAGAATGACATGTTAAGGAATAGTCCATGGTCCTACAAACATATGGTCTACTCAGGTACCCAAGTGCAATGGTGGTCTGAGTATTTTGTGAGATATAAATCCAAGTTCACCGAAATATATGGTGTATAGCCCAATCCGATATAATAATTTAAATCAATTCATTGTGTAGGTATATAAATAAAAATAAAAAAACCAAAAAAATAATGATCAACCCACCATAGTTCTTTAAGGACTCCTTTTGTCAATACCTTCTTCATCTCATAGATGGAATAAGTTTCTGATCAAGAACATTTTATATAATATATACTGTTTAGTTATATATTTTATAAACCTATATGAGTTAGGTGTTTTCCAATTTTTAATATTCATTTATGTAGAATACTGGTGCATGATGGATTAGGACATAACTCACTTATCTGTGATAGGTCTAACAAGCATAAAACCCCAACGATATGTTACATTACCTGCACTCCAATATATTGGGGGAAATCATGAATTTCACATTGGATTGTGAGTGTGCGTTTCATGGAAGCATTTTAATCAAGGAACATACTGACTTAGCCCAATGACCATATAACATCACTGGTGTGAGTCACTATGCTTAACACCTCATATAAGGGAGAATGATGTTCCATTCACAATAGAACCCTTACCTCCCCACAACCTATGTATAAGTAATAATCAAATTTATAATACATGGCCATGAGGCATCATCTCTCATGCCTTAAATTTGTCATTCTTATATAAATGAATCTTGTATTTATAATATAATGCATGAGGAAATAACTCTCATGGTTTCCATTTCAATAAAAAATTATAATCAAGGGTATCATAATTATAAAAATTCATATATGAATGTACAAAACGATGTGTCCTTTCCACCCTTTATATTTCATACTATTAAATTTAAACCATTTGTTACTTTCATGGAATACAATAGACAAAGCATTATATAATCAACATATATGTTACCATTGAGCATAGGAAAAAGTGGAAAATCATTTTACATTTAAAAGTGGACACATATGTGGTGGCATGGAAAACAAGAAAATTTCCTACATGTATAATTCCAACTATAAAAGGTTCAATCAGCTATTTTTTTGAATTGGGTTTCATATAATAGTCACATATCCATGAAATTTCATTTAAGAAAAAAACTGTTAGCTAATTAGGAGTTTCAGGAATTTTCAAAATTTGGCCAAAAATTTTAGTTACTCTTGGAACACCCATGGGGTTAGCAAACATTGTCTAAACAACCTATAACCCACAAAATAGGTATGAAAAAAAGTTGGTCAAAAAAATATAAATTATAAATCCTCACTGGGAAATTTTGAAGAGATAACACCTCAACCGAGGGGTTTTATTTGAAAATTAGACATTATTTATCAAATAATTCATTTAACATTTTTTACATTAATTCTGAATGAATGTATCAATTTCTCAAAAAAATTATTCTAAAAACTATAAAACATAAATTAATATATATTGATGGTGTGAAAAGAAATCAATTAAATATTTCTTAAATTTTATGGGAAATAGAAATGGATCCTACCTCAAAGGGGAGATAACCATAATGAACACTTTGGCACTGGATAATTTCATTGGATACCACATGAAACATCTCATTACCACCACCGTGAAAATTTAACTTTTTATATACATAAGGACACCAAGAATCTGTATACATATTTACATGGACCTGAATATATACAAGGCGATCCTTCCATATATTATTATATATACATATAATCATTCACACTTACACCCGTATTAATTTTTCATATATATACGTAAGAACACATATCCCCATATATATACATATATATATATTATCCTCCAAGGTTTAATATACATATAACAAAGAATTTGAGTATATTTATTCCTACTTATGCATATACTATAATTCTTCTTTGATTATAGTGGCTCAAACTATCCTCATGGATGACCAATACGCACTTCAAAAGTATTAGGTACTCAAAATCACCACAGATGGTCCGACACACTTAATGAAAATTACCCATAGCTCAGAAACTATGATATACCTAAATAAAAATTCATCAATAATGAAGAACTATGGAAACAATACATGAAATTGATAATGGGTATACAAAAAATGGTCCAAATTGATTTACCTTTGGTGGTGGATACCAAAACACGCATGAAGGAGTCCTAGGTTACACATTTCATTCCCAAATGTCAGGAGAAAACAAAATATTATGTAAAACCTAGCCTAACTGTTCGTCCTAAAGTGAAAATTGGGTGATAGTAGAGGAGACATCAATATAAAAATGGAAATAATAAGATGTTTATACCATACCTATAAGAATTTAATTATAATCACAATGAAATCCAGTGAATACGGCATGTAGAGATGATGACTGATAGGGGGTGCATCATGCACGATGGAGAAGAAGGTGGAGGGATGCATCACATATGTATAAAGGGAGAATAATGGTGGATAAGTCATATATTATATTATTTATTTATATTTTCTTTTTATTAATTAATAAAAAAAGGTTATTTTACATGATTTAGTAAACCGTGCAACAACCATGAGCCCTCCACTGGGCAACCTAGACCACCCCACATGGTTTGTAAGACCATCAACCACTTGTGAAGTGAATAGTATAAGGGTAATACCAAAGTAGAACTACACATGAAGGTTAGGCACATGGTGTGGGTAAACCATGTGTAGCCAATATGCTTCACCCGTGCACCCCTCCACATGGCCACACAGTTTGTTATTGTGGATTACACTATTGGATAAACAAAATGCACCCAATACATACCCCCTAAATCATTTGATTACTGAGCCTAATGCTAATAAAATTAACTGAGACAACCGAGGTACCTCTTGATCTATCACCATATCCAAAAACTAATTATTGATGTGTTTCAAGTATTATAATTACATTCTAAAGCTTTATTTATAGAAATAAGCCATCTATAAAATGGAGAAAATTCAATTTATATTAGATTTCTGTCTGGTTCACTGACACGGGTGATTATAAAAAAGACATCAACCGGCTTACTAGGTTTGTGAAAAATTATTCAAATGGACATTTTTCATTTCCCAATTTCCAATAAAACTCCAAGAATTCATTTAATCATATGGAACTTAATTCATCAACACTTGATCCTATTCTCATTTCCAAACCAAAACACCAAAATTACACTTATACAAGTATGTTTCTCTATAAAAACAATCACATCATCATCACTTTGAACATTTTTTTGAAGTTAATCCTCCCCTTAGGAATTAAAATTTAAAAGGTGATAATTCTAAGCCATAGTGCCTCCACAATTTCAATTTACTCACAAATCATTCTTTTAGGCATTCTAGTGATGCTCTAGGCGTGATTTTCAAAAAATAAAATGGTATATTCCCCACAATCCTCACTTAGACAGGTCGAGCTGGCTTTTCATGATAATCCATGGGCAACACAAACTTCATTCATATTTACATGAAAATATTATTTTATGTGGTTCTCCCCTACGAATACTCATTCAACATGGAAAATAACAAGTCGAGCAACCTCAGTCAACTAATCTCTAGTTGCCCAGCTTAGACGGCTGACACATTGCCAATAGAACCGTGATGCCTTCTTCCATGGATTCTTACATCAACAAAAAACGTGTTTACTGAAGTCTATACCTAACTTCTAGTCACATTCCTTGGTTATTCCATCACCTGTATATTTGAACTATTGTGCCTCCACATGAAAAAAGGTGTAATCCTATTCCATTCCACTTGAATCGTCACCCATCTTAAACAAAAACTCCATGTCCGACAACAAGTCTATGATAACCTCTTATTTGAAAAATGGAGTCCGTAGAACTAACTGAGGTAGTCCATACTCCCTTTTTTACTTTTGAGACATTTTCACAAGTCTACCACATCAAAAAATAGTTAATTGAACGAGTCCAGAGAGACATCCACATGGAAGACAAATTAAAAGGAAACAATCGTTCTCCAAGAGTCCATCTAAGGCATTCATACTTGGGAACCAATAGTTCAACCAAGGCCAACCATGACTTGAAATGAACCACACATTTATGTGAAAAAATATGAAAAAATATAAAAACTAGCACAATTTTTTTAAAATTTTGCATATTTTAGGACCAATGATATCTTAGAGCATGTAGGTTAATGTAAAGATAAGAGAATGATCGTCAGTAATTAGAATACACTAGAAGGGTTTCATAGATTATAAAAAAATCAGTCGAACCACTATAGGTTTAATTACTTTTGATGAATATTGAATTCTACTATAAATTCATCATCATCATTAAATAACCAAGCCTTTACCACATGGGGCATTCTTTGATCGCTCAAGATAAACCATAAATGTCCTCCAAGATCCATGGTGTATCTCAAGGGTTTAATGCGAAGAAAACCTTATCATCATAATGTTTTGGAGAAATCACTCACATTTTTCCATCTCGAAAGGCCCAATGACTTTCGAGAAAAACTGATCATTTCGTAAATAGAATTTTTTGTTATTATCTTTTTACCTAGAAGGAAACATTTTCTCCCAAACCAACAATACACTCCCCACCTAAAGAGTTTCCTAGTCATTTAAATAAGAAATATCATAACCGCCCAAATGTGTTAAAGATTTCGGCCACCTTAAAAGTATCTGTGTTGCTCGTCCATGTCCTAATCACATACATCAATACAGACAATGAAATTCAAACCAAACCAACCAGTGTGTCAAAACACCCAAGTCTATAGGATGTCCTCTCGAGCATTGGGCTACACATATTTTGTTTAACATCAATGTCACTCTACCATGAAGATAACCCAAGACGATACTCAACACCCAAAGTCTTAACAATCAAAATGAACTTAACCAGTTAGACACATCATTTAGCACTCGACTGCCACCACATTCATGAATGCATGCAACCCTAGGGTTTCATAAGCAAGAAGAGACATCCTAAATACTCTTCATAGGTTTTCCTCCCTACACATTCAATTAATAGATTTTCCAAACAAGGGATTTGTCCCAAAGTCATATTTCCTCATAAAACCATTAACATACATGAATATGTACAATTATTTGAATTACTGTGGAAAATAAATGCTCAAGCAACCTTCAGAGAGGCTGGCTATTCTCAAGGAATGTCTAAACTACTGAAACTGAGCATTATATGATTCTAATTCCCATAAATATGCTACGAAAAAATGTCCACCCATCCATAAATGAAATCTATATAGAAGATATGAAATCTACTTGGGACAATGACATGTTAATTTCACCAAAAATTAGAAAACTCACAGCATCAACAAGGAATTTAATATCTAAATATGCTAACTATGATGAGATATCACTTTACAAAAAAACTTTTTACCCTATCACTAGTTCATGCCAAACTAATGTCACTAGATTCAAAATCCAACCAATTATGCTATTTATAATAATAAAATGTCGTAGGAAAACCACACACGCATCAATTCCAAAGAAACGCAATGAGAAACAGAATCTACCCTTTCATTAGGGTTTAATTAGAGGACACAAACTAGGTTTCCATTTTATGCCATTATATTAATTTACATTCAATATGTAATCATGCATATGATTATGTCAAAACGTCACGTACTAATTTTTAAGGGAAATAAACTTGGTAAAAGAGAAGGAAAAAAGGTACGTATCATAAAACATCAGTTTTAAACCTATTTTTTTATTAACATCGACATTTTATTTAGAAATTTATCAAATAAATTACATTTTATATTATAAAAGATAAGGTACCCTATGAGGGTCTAACTAATCCTTCATGGGTTCAACAGAATGCATCCCAATAGCAATTTCTTAATTATATAAACATTAAACACATGTACAGGGTTGTCACATAAGGAACATGATCTAGATTGCCTACATGGGTACATTTTGGAAATTAGAAAGATAATATATTCACTTCATATTAAAATTTACTATCCTACACATTTATAACCAATTAAAAATATATATACGGTAATATATAAGAGTTTGATTATATGGGTTTCTATTTCTCAATTCTTAAATCACTCATACACTTCATAAATGGAAAATTGTACCCCATTAATAAAAATAAATCTACATTGAAATTTGAACTTTAAAAAAATTCTATAATGGTTCAAATACGCACGTTACCTTTTCCTAACTATAAGGCACCCATACATCATACAAATTAAAACTGGATCTCATTTCAATCACAACCAATAAATTAACCCATACTACAAAATTTATATCACCAATGTAAAACTTGTCATCAGAATCTGTAAACACCAAAAACATGTTAATAATCATAGAATCATGGAATGTAAAAAAATAATTCAAACTAAAAAATCATGCTAAAGAAAATAAAATCATGGCATTAATCCCAAGGCACACAATCATACTCAATCAGAAAACTACTTAATTAATCTACATGTCATGGAATATGCTTGTTGTGTTTATTTATAACTTACTATAATGATCCATGCTATGTTACGTTATATATCATAGCTGGAAAATGGTAAAATTCTATAATATTCCACAAAAAAAATAAGAAGTGGAAGTAAATCATTCAGTAATGGTAAAATCATATCAAATTATATAAAAAATAATGAACATCAATTACTAATCCTAGCCACTTGGTTAATTCCCCATGGGTATGGTGATTATTCCCAAATAAATATATTTAGAAAAAGCCTATTCATTCATTGTCTTTTTTCTATCAGTCCAAAACAGAATGATAAAGGAAGGAAGAAGGATCTGATTCCACTTTTTAATATCCCAGACCAATTGAACACTATGAAAATTGACAAATTTTTGGGTCACATTGACTCAAGCGCATCTCCTTGTATTTTAGAGGATCCAGACTAATAGTGAGGGTCTTAGAAAATGATAGTGAGGAGAATATACCACCTTATTAGAGTAGCATAGTGGTATAATCAGAATAAATATTATAAAAAAGTGGAAGAAATAAATTAATGATTGATAAGAAGTATAATAATAATATAATTATCTGAATAAAAATGTATAATGTGAATTTACAATAATGAATGTATGACATATGATTCTACAAGTTACATAGGTATGAATTAAAAAATAAATAAAAAGTGTGAAAAGAAAAAATACCCAATGAAAATCTCTACAATCATATTAATCAGAAACTCAATCCTCTATTCCTAACTCCTAGGTATAAGCAAGATATCACTAGAAATATTTCATGGTCCTAAAAACAGAAGGTCTACTCACATACCATAGTGAAATGGAAGACAAAACAAGGTGTGTGATATAAATCTCAATTGGTTGGAACACACGCTATCTTTCACAATTTAGTATATGAATATATAATAATGAAGTATTTAGGTATAGGTTAAATGATAAAAAAACTAAATAAATAGAAAAATGCCTAACCAAATTCTTAAGGGACACATGGCAGCCATACCTACTTCCGTTCATAGCTGGTATAAGTGTCCAGTCAAGAACAATAAATATATATAAATATATAAATATACATATTTTCTATATTATATATATATATATATTATTTAAATATTTCATCCACCTATATGAGCAATGTGTGTGTGGATTCATAATGGTCATATACTTGGAAAACAAGTGTTGGATGCACTGGGATATAACTCACTTGTCCATGACCAAACTAATGAGCCTAAAATCTCCATTAATTGGGTACATGCCCTACACCCTATTAGTGTGGGGGAATTAATTATTTTCACTTGTTATAGTGAGTGTTCACACCATGGAAACACATTAATCAGGTAATGTGGTTCCTCAACCCAACACCCATATTGTGTCACTAGTTCAAGTCTCCATGATCAATACCCGATGAATGGGAGAGTGATGCACCCTGGTCAACAGAACCCTTAAAATCATCCCAATAGCTTATATATAAGTATAAAATAATTATTAAAATGACCATGTGGAAATAGCACTCATGCCTTACATACATAAAACCTATTTAAAGGCACCACCATATTCACAATGTATTATGAGAGGAAATACCACTCATGATATTCATTTCAATAACCAATTATAATCAAGGGAATCACAATTATAAAAATTTATATAATCATGTACTAAAAGGCATGGAAATTATACCTTTTACATTTCATTATATTCAATTTATACCATTTATTACATTCAAGGAACAAAATACATCCATCATATAAAAATCTACTCAAATCATACCATTGAGTCAATCAAAGAATGAAAAATTATTTTACCAATCAAAGTGGTCACTTATGTAGTGGCATGGGAATCAAGACAATTTAACACTTGTAAAATTCCAACTATAAGTGGGTAAATCACCTAAGAGGTGCATTGGTATTCATTTAATAGTAATATATCTAGAAAAATTACATTTAAGAACCAAGCTGTTAGCTAATATAGAGTTTCAAGAATTTGTAATATTTTTCCAAAATAGTCAATTGCACTTGGAAGACCCATGGAGTGACCATACATGTAATGAAAACCTTTAAAACACTAAATCTGTATCATATAAAGATTTAAATGAAATCTATAAATCATATAATCATCAATATGAGATTTTTATTATGGAACACCACAATTGAGGGGTTTATTATGAAAATATTAAATTGTTTACCAAAATATTCATTTATCATTTTTAACGTTAATTCAAAATGAATATCTCAATTAAAAAAAGAAAAAATTATACTAACAATTATACATCTTGAATTAAAATCAACAAAAGTTGAGAACCCCAATAAATTAAGGACTACTTAAATATAAATAAAAAATTGATAGGATACTACCTCAAAGGGTAGGGAAATAAGACAAACACTTTGGAACTCAATGTTTTCATTATTGACCACTAAAATATTCTCATTATTAGGAACTCAAAATTATCGAAACAAGTTCCAAAACACTTAAATAAAATTACCAGAAGCACTAAAACTACAGAATCCCAAAATTGAAATTAACCAATAATGAAGAATTATGGAAAACCAACCCAAATTTATGACACATGGACGAAATCATTTAAATCCAATTCACCTTAAATAGATGATACTTAAACTTTCATGAATGAGTCCCAAGAGACACACAACATTCCCTAACATTAGGATAAAATCATCACTCAGGTCATCCCTAACCCTAGGGTTTAGCCAAAAAGAAAAATAAGGGCAATAAGAGAGAATAAAACATGAAAAAAAAAACGATTGAGAAGAGGGATCTGAGACCATACCACAATGGATTGACCAATATTCACAAATAAATCCAATGAAAACAGTGTACAAAGAGGGATGTTTATATAGGGTTTCATCATAGTCAATAGATAGGAATAGGAAGGGGTACGTCACATGGGTAGGAATGGGGGAGATGGGTAGATAGGTTATTATTTAATTTTATTTTTTTTAATTTAATTAATTTAACTCTTAGAAATATATATTGTGCATTTTTTGGTTCTATTGGTTTGGAAAAATGTTCACCAATTGTGTTCCCTACACTGGCCACCTAGAGCACCTTGCACGAGCTGACCTTACGATTCCTAAAATCATGCGCCAACCATGTAGTGAACTGTGCAAGGTTTATGTATAAGTAACACTATCTATGTGGTCTCGGTGCACACTTTGGGTAAAACATGCACAAAATATATGCTTCACACCTAAAATCTTCTATAAGGCCTCATAGTTTTTTGATGGGGACTATATGGTTTTTGACACATAGTGTGCCTTACATAGACCACCCAAACCATTTGATTCTTGAACCCAATGCTTCCAAAACTCACTGAGACCACTGACAGACCACTAGTGCCATCAACTACGTTCAAGCATAACACATTGACATTCCCAAATCTTAGAATTAAATTCTCGATTTTTAAAACATCCCATCTGATTAATAGAAAAACCAATTCCCTTTTAATTTTCTTATGGTTCAATGACACGGGTCATTATAGAACATATAGGGATATATGGAGTTCCCTAAAAATCATTATCCAATTTTATGTTGTGGAGACTAGAAGACAATTTTATTTATTTAATTATTTTAATTGCTTCATGTGAATAGTTCAATCATGAGAAAAATGTTGTATAATATTGTTTTCATTTGAAACATAATCATGGATGTGTAGGAATAATTTTTTAGTGTAGTACTTATGTGTAAGAAACAATTAGTGTTGTTCTATAGTATATGTCAAATCATAGCATGAATGAGAATACCACTCTATATTGGTTCTAAGATCATATCTTATATGGAATACATTAATTGATTTGGGAGGGTAGAAGATATTTGTAATTCCAATAAAAAATAGAATAATTTTATGTCCCAATAATTATTCAATAATCAGGAAAGGGAATACCATAGTGGAGATTATGGGAAGAATGATTTCATCTTATGAGAGGTTTGGGTTGTAATGTTATTATGATGAAAAGAAGGAATTGAACTATAAATAGATGAATAACTTTGAATCATAGTGGGTCATTTCAATATAGTTCTTTTAATAAGATAAAGAGGAATGGAATTCAATATAATGAATACCATATGTGATTTATGGTTTTCATCATTTGGGGAGCAGAAGTTGACGTCACGCCATAATACAGCGGCTCACACCATAATTTGTGGTGTAGTGGATGAGAAAATAATATTGTTATGTCATCATACATAATTATACTAACTGGATAATATTTTTAGATTCATGGTTTAAATTAAATTTGAGGATCCACACCAAAATCAATGGTCCAGACAAAGATGACATTTAAATATATATTGGGATACTATAAGATATGAGGGACAAAATATTCTATATCCTTAAAATTATAGGGTAATTATGTATATGGTGTATTTAATCCACAATTATATAACCATTTACATATTAAATTTCAAATCCCCTTATTTTATATGTCTATAGAAAAAAAATACACACCTATTTTTTTGATTTCCATTATATAATATAATGGTATTGGAGGAGAATAAAAAGGGTTCACACCTAGTGTAAATTATAGATTCAATTTAGGTATGATAATTATAGATAATATTAATTGTTATAAGTTATTATTTATCTGGATATTGGTGTTCAAGAGAATCCACAAAATCTTTTACATGTTCCATTGATTTTTATATTGAACCGTGGATATCTGGATTTCAACTGATGTGATGAAAAAATTATATACTTATTAATTAAGGTGATTGAAACTTCTGAAAACTATTTTGTCTATGTGTGTTCTTTCATGTATAATATATTTTCATCATATCATCACCATAAGTATTTTTTTGTGTAACTAAATTTTCAATAATGATTTTTCTAAACTGATAGTTTTTGTTTTTGGTCACCGTGGTTTAACCCACCCTATTAGTGGTGATATAGATTCACCTAGGACTAAAACAAACCCACATATATATTGCAGAATAACTTTAAGTACTGAAATAAAATATAATATAAATTTTGGGTAATCATTTTCCATCATGTCATTTTTAGTTCAAGACATTCCCCCTACTCCGTTCTATATTCCATTTTTAATAAATTGGAAATTGGTTAGTTCTATAAAAATCACTACACACAACATATTTCCCACCTAAAAATAGTTTTGTGAAAATCATATAAAAATCCATTTACCATGATTGTTCATTATTTCTAAATCCATCATTTTTACATAATATCTTTCAAAATCTACTCTCATAATCTATAGATTAAAATCTATTAGTTTTTTAGTAGATGTTTTTAATATCAAAATAATCACCACATGCATCATTTTTTTTATATACTCTAGTTTCTTATCATAGATAATTAAACTCTATAATGTTTATTATCATTTTTGTAATGGGAATGAGGTGATATTTTCTACTTAAGATTTTTTTTTAAATTATAAGGGATAGAATAACTATAACAATGTAGATTAAAATTAAATAATAATTATTATTATTTAGGGATTTAAATTAATGGTGAATGGGAAAATGGATTAAAAGAAACCTTTTCATAAAATGATTGAATGTTTTCATTGGGGTATACGCTTAATAATGTAAATAATGATGCAAAGTGAAATATATTGAGGATGAAAAAACACTGAATTAACACAAAAATTATTTGGAAAAATGGAATGGTGGTGATAACGAGTCACATGCTAGAGGAAATTTAAAAAGTAAAAAACTCTTTATTTTTAACATGTTGTTGTTTGTGGACTGGTGACCCTGAATGTAAGTAATGTAGAAAACTATTTTAGTGAGTTTGTTAATGGTGTTACCCACATAACATGGGTCAATTTAATGTTGACTAAATATTGATATCTTAAAAAACAGAAAATCTTTTGAATAACATTAGAGAATTGATATCCCCCGATTTTATAACTTTTCGTAAGTGCATTTGAGTAAAAAATAATGTTTTCACTAAATACCTAATTTTTGTGGATAAAATGACTTTTAATGATCGTTGTAAATTTTAGGTATTTTCAATCCAATGTTACCAATCTAGAATCATCATAAAAAATATTGGATTATACACGATGTGTACTTTATAAACACACATCATGTACTTTCGTTTAGACACAGTTTGGAGAAACTAAGAACATTCCCATGTAGTTAACTATACATCACAAACTATGTATTTTCAATCACATGAAATGTACTCCATTTAAGAATATTTTTTTGGTAGATATTGATACTAAAATACAAATAGTGTGGTGATACATGCCATGTAACCCCCACCAACTAACTGTTTATGTGTTGAATGTTATTGGGTAGCTCAGTGGCTCACATACAGGTAGATAAACTCAATCAATCCAAGTTGACCTAATTACATGGTGTTTAATTTATGGTACACACTGCGTAGTATAAAATTATATAAATAAGTGGTAATACCTTATTTTTATAAGGTTTAGGAATTTAGGGGGAGGTTCTACCTCTCTGCCATTTGAACTCCTCTAAAATAAAATGTTGTTTTTTTATCTTTGTTTTCAATTTCAATTAGTGTAATTCTATCCTAACTCATCATCCACTCATATCAATTGTCAGGGATTAGTTTTGGCTCAATTTTCACACTTCGACATTGGCCATGACAGTAAGCTGTTGGAACCCCATTCAGTGGTAAGCCACTTCATACAACCAGGAGTATGTCGTTGGATCCCCAATCAGCGGTAAGTTGTTTCACCCTACCAGAAGTAATCCTTTGAAGTCATAAATCAATTCTAATATTTCATGGTCTCCTTTTTTGGGATCCACATTTTAGTTCTACCCTTAGAGCATTAGACCAACTGGGGCTGCTGACCACGTGTAAGCCCCAAAATGTCATCAGGTCATTGTTCTATATGTACACCCTGATTCTATGCCCCCATATTGAACTATGTGGACTTTGATCATTTCCATGGAAATTGACATATGAAGACACTATGTGGTTCAATACCATCATGCATGTCTCATTCTGAACATTTCCTATAGACTATCTGTTTCGGGAAGTTCAATGCTCCAACCAAGAGGTTCCACTTCTTCTCGGTCCCATCCATACGGGTCGCCTCCATAGGTGTCACATCGCCTCACCTAACATCATGGACATTGATTCCCCACCATGGATATATGTTGGATGTCTCTTAGATACTCTATACTAACATAATCATCTCTCTAAAAGTGGTTACATATCATTCTCCATCCACACCCAACTATCCGTACCCATCCTAATTCATACTCAGGCCACCACATCCATGTGATATCTTGTCACCCATATTCTCATTACTCCTAGAAGAAATCAGGTGAAAAACTACCTATTATACCCAGTATCAGTGTTCCCTATATGGGTTTCACCCATATGATCCACTGATATTAGTGTTCTAATCAGTCCATGTTCAGATTAGTCTGTGTTCTGATCAGTCTGATCAGTCTTCGCTAGACATTTAACTCACGGTATACACTGTGTTAAACATGGTAAGAAATGGAATACCTCAGATAAATACCTATGGAATAAAATTCCCCACATTCAACATGGGATGCCTCAGGCTTCCACGACCTCGAGAATAAATATCATAAGGAGAAGAAACCCAGATGGTCCAGGGTTCCAGTGTCTAGACACACCAGCGATGTTCAATGGGACTAATCCCTCAACTGAAGGTTTTTTCCATAAATGAACCCCTTGGACTATTCTAACAGAAGCTGGGTAATTAACTGGAATCCATGAATACATGGCACTGAGAATATTTTCACGAATAACATATTAATTCTATATGGGAGTCCCGAACAAGTTAATGAGCATTGAGGAGGAATCAACGAAAGGATAGTCCATCATCCCATAATCCCATTTTGAACAAAGTGAAAACTTATTGGAATATCTGGAATATGATCCCTACCTTTGTAAAGTAAGAATATATGGAAACAATTTGCATGTCCTCAAATAAAGATAGATGCACACCTCATAGAAAACATCAGAAATAGAAATGGTGGACCTAACATGAATTTCTTATCCACAATGATGAGATTAGTAATTTGAGAGACATTAGTGGATTGACGTGTCACCGGATATGTGTATCTGGCGCTAGGTCCCACCAAGAAAATAGTGGGCTTGGTGGGAAACTCACTGGAAAGTGGGGCAGTAGAACGTTGGACATCCCGATCCATGATACAGTCTACGTGGATCCTTCTTACCAACCATGGAAGATGGAATAGTGTTGCGACACAGGACATCACTTTTCCTTCTTTCAGAACTAATGGTTAAATTTCCCTGCTTTGCAGGACCTATGATTCTATGACTGGAAATGTATCACTGCCCACCCACTGATATAGGGGTAGGGGAAATGTCAACACAACAATCTCGCATGGCCCCATCGCTTCAATGATAGCTTCCACACCCCCAGCTACTGGGCACCCACACCCCATCTACCATTCTTAAATCATTAATAGAAAAATGATAAATGTCCTCGTTTGGTGATATGAGGAGGATGATATTATCCCAGTCTGAGATATAGACATTCAAGAAAAAGAGACCTATGCTCCAAATTTCCACTCCCTCACCCATGGGACGTGTAGAATGCCACTTCTCCCCACTCTATCATATAACCGTTTTGAGAACCTCTCCCTAGAACGCTTCAAAGATTTCCTCCACTACACTGACAGGGTGTGGGATTTCTGAGCCCGCTCGACCGAGATCTTATTCCATGGGCTCCCAAAGAGGGCTCCCACTAGGCCGCATCGACATCGCCACCTTACCCCACTGGTTGAGGAGCAGGTAATCAATGCACCTGCATCGCTGGCCCCAGTTCGGTTGACCCGACAACAGCGTCAGGCATGGGCAGAGGAGGACGCCCACCGATTGGTGTCAACGTCAACAACTATCATGTCTCGTTCCCCCACTGACTCGTACAATTAGTACCCTTTTTATGATCGCATGGGTACTCATATGCCGGAATCGGATCAATTCCCCAACCGAAACATGATCATGCTGAGTCAACTCCCCTAGTCACCAACGCAGGTAGCTCCCACTGTGGGCCGACGCATGGAAATGACACCCAATACAAAATTCCTCCTCGTACCATCACTAATGAGAGTTCATGCCCACCCCGCACCCTTGCATGACATGGAGGTTCTCCTCATGCTGACTTCAATCCAAAGAAGGGTCTCCCCCACTATAGTGATGCTCAATACGGAAGCCTCCTTCATACCCTTGCCCTCGGGTATGGAGCTGTTCTTCCTGTCACTGGTCACCAGTGTGAATATGCTACACTTTTGGTCAACCGTTAGAGTAAGGGCCTTCCCTATGTTCTTACAACAACTGATGAAGGTCCTCCTTATCCCATAAACTAGATAAGGGGAGGTTTGCCTCACTTTGTATACACCAAAAACAGAGGTCCTACCCATGTTATGATAGAATAGTCTGAGGGCCCTCCTCGCACTGATGTCACCAGAGGAAATATGCATGGGTTCCCTACCCATGCTCCCACCAGCTCCATCAAAGGTCCTACCCGCTTCAGCACTTCCTGTATAGATTCCCTTCGTGTGTCATCCAGTGGATACAAGGGACCTCCTTTTGTTCCCTTTGACATAAATCCAAATTCCCCACACACACCATCTCACCTAGGCCGAATACCTCTCCTCCCCATCACCAGTTCTGTCGATGGTCCTCCTTGCGTCAAAAATCTTCCATATCCCGAAAATCCATCTTAGGGTAGGAGGGAAGGTCCCCAATGCCTTAAAAATAATACCAAAAAGATTAATACCACAATTAATCCTATATGATTCTTATAATCCGAAGCTGAATGAGACTCAACAATGGAACCCTCACCTCAATCCTCTTTGTCAAGGGCCAAGGAAGGAATGAGGTGCATCAGCCTCATCCTTCTAGAATGTGAGGTCCACAAAATCCCTACCTTTTTTTAATATACATCCAGGAGGATGAATATTTGGTGTCTCCCCCAGGTCTGGTCGTGCAATCACCACCATCATCACCAGGAGCACTCTCTACCTCATCTAAAGACCACAAAGAGTTATTCTAGGGATCAATGGTGAATTATAAGGGACATGATCCACAACCAGCAGCCATAGTCCCTATTCTAGAAAATATGTTCTTTCATCCCATATTATCGCGATTTGGTGGATAACTCACTGATCTCTTGAAAAGATAGCTCTAGATGTGGTGACTTGTTAGCCTTCCCACTGTATTCTCCACCGACCAGCTTACCATATTGGCGGTCTGCTTTAGTACCACTTTTGGTTCTTCAGCCACCTTTAGTCAATGATTGGGGATACCTAGAGAAAGAAACTGAGTCTAAGCCATGGAGTTTGTTGGAAATTATTATGGAAGACCATTTCCTAGCGATTTTTTTGATAGTCGTAATTCCAAATTGCAATGCACCATAAACACTCACCTGGGAGGAAGTTGGATGCTTTCACAAGACCATCTGGGTGACACACATTTATCTTCGTCATCTATGAGTGGCTTACCCCAAGAGTCAAGAAAACATTTTTGAAATTGGTTAATATTGTCGTTTGATCAATTTTTTGACAGTCCCTGTGGCCCAACACCCTGAGCCACCAGGCCACAGTATTATCCTCCAACAATGATGCATTCAGAGCATTAATGTGCTCTGTAGGATTATGAATGAGGATTCCCCCACATACAGATATGTGGTTGGGGGAAATACGCGGCCCTCTATTTCAGTTCTATATGGCGTCTGCCTAACATGCACAGTGATATCTAGGATATGCCTCCAGGTCGAGTCACAATTATCATAGATGATTGATCAGAGGAATAGATGAAGATAGAACTCCTTGGAGAAAAATTACTCCCTAGGGGAGTGCCAAAACTATTAGACCTATAGGTAAGGGTTACACGCCAAAAAAGATATCTAATGGGTCTCCAAATTGGAGTGAAAAACATTATTTTATAAGTCCAATGATGTAACGACTTAAAATTTTAGGCTTGCTTTTGTGGAGGTGAGTCGCACTATCAAGGAAATGATTTTAAAAGTTAAAATGTCTTATATGATTCGGAGGATCCACTAAGGCACCATAAAATTAATAAAACAAATAGAAAATAACATTATTTAAAATATAAAACATATATTTCCAAATATCCCACTTATATTATTTTATTATACCACTAATTTATCATTATGATGTAATAAAACACATTATATAAATAAATGGTATCTAATTTTTACCCAAAAATTTGATTGTCTGAGAACATTTTGAAAAAATCACCGTTACATAATTTCAACATCAGAAATGTAAAAATGATATTTATTTTATTTAAATAATTTTATAAATATTTTAATTTTTACTTATACAATAAAAATTGATATTTATAAAAAATTCTTGGGTTTTGAAAAAACAGCTTTCAAACCAAAATAAAATTACAAATAAATTCATTAAACTTTTATGATCATTTATATTTAATTAATATTAATTTATTAACAAAATTTCATTAAAATATTATTTAATTCAGAAATCCATTTATTAATCAAAATAGGTTTCATAATTCAATATTTACTTAGAATACTATTTTTTCATTAAAAACTATTTACAATGTAAAAATAATAAAATGAATGTATATTATCTATACAAAAATAAAGTACATAATCATAGTGGTAGGGTCCTATTACATAATCCTTATAACATGAACATATTACTGAAGGATAAGGTGTGTGATGGTGACTGGCACTTTGGGAGGCTCTGATAACATCACTCGGGTGGTAATCTCTATTAATATTCACTTCTCTCATAGGTGGTTCTGCTAAAGCTTACCGTGTTCATGATCTGCTTGGTATTGGTCAAAAGCAATGCCCAGTGATGCCACCTCCCTTTAGAGCCCTAAAAAATGGGCTTCCTATAGAGAAATTCTACTGGATGAGGCCATCACTTACTTTGTATGGGTTAATTGGATTTGTTAAATCCCTATGTTTATACTAATCTTGTGATCACTTTTCAACGACTATAATAGGAACGATCAAAATTCATAATGGTATTTTAAAATACAAAAACATAAAACCAATGAATTTAATATTTTATATAACCATTTTAAATTATAATTCACTTAATTAGATCATGATGAATAATCTTTAATAATATTTTTGGTCGTTACAATCTTCCCAACATAAGTAATTCCACCCTCGAAATTTTCATTTCCCACACTAAAATAGTTGCGGCTAACTCTGCTACATCACATCATCTAATTCAAACGTTTACTCCTAGAACATATAGTTTCAACAGAACTCCATGATTAGGGAATTGTAATAAATATAGAACATTTTTCCTATGATCTAAAATCTTCACCAGTTTCTTTTCATTGGAGAGGTCGTTATCCAATGGTACCACCTCTGGATTGAGTACATGTGATGGGTCAACTACGTACTTCTTCAAGAGTGATACGTGGAATACATTATTTACTTGATATTGGTTTGGTGGGAGTTATAGTCATTAGGCCACTTTTTTAAATTCAATCAAGGATCTAAAAAGGTCCTATGTACATTGGACTGGGCTTTCATTCTTCCTAAATCTCATAATTCTCTTCCACGGTGATATGCAGAGTAATACAATATCATTGACATCTACTTCTAGGTATCATGGATGATTATTTTCATAGATCTTTTGTCGACTATGAGCATATTAAATGTTATTATGGATGGTCTTAACCTTCTCCAACATTTCTTGAACAATTTTTGGACCTACGGGTCTTCTCTCCCCAACATTTTCCCAACATTCCAATGTTCTACACCACTTACTATAAAGGGATTTATAGGGAGACGTGTGGATTCTTTAGTGGAAACTATAATTGTAAGAGAACTCAACTAAAGGAAGATTTGTATCCTTTTTTCCTTCTATGTACATTAAGATTGATCTCAACATGTCTTCATCTGTTTGGATAGTCCACTCATATTGGCCATTAGTTTGAGGATGATAAGCTGGAGTGATGTTCAGTATAGTGTTCAGAACATGTTGAAGACTCTTCCAAGACATATAGGGGAATCATTGATCATGATGGGATATAATAGATAGTGGTATTCCTTGAATACTTACCACTTATCTAATATATATATGTGTCATTTGATCCAATGTGAAATCCTCTCGAATTGTAATGTAGTGTGCTGAATTTGATAGATGATCCACAACAACCAAGATAGCATTGTTTCCTTTAAATATATTTAGATGTCTTGTGAAAAAACCCATGGTGATGATCTCCCATTTCCATACTGGTATGGATAATGGTTTCATAATCCACTTAGAATTCTTCCTCTCAACCTTCACTTCCTAAAATACTAGACACATTGATGTATACTTAGCGATCTCTTTAATCATGTTATCCCTCCAATAATTCTCTCAGAGATCTCGATACATCATTGTGTTTCCTAGGTAAATGGAGAATTTTTAACTACATGTATCATCCAAAAGTTATTTATTTTACTCAATATTTGATGGAACACAAATTCATGACCAAAATCTCACAATACCTTCTTCATTGTCATTAAACTCTATGGATTTCCCTTTTCTGATAGTTCACACTTTTTTCTGAATTCCCACATCAACCTTTAACAATTCCAAAAGTTATGGTTAAACAATTATTTGTAAAATGATGGATGATGTACCCTTATTTATGATTCCAATATTTATCTTCATCAGATATAATAATATTAGATCATTTTCAATTCACATCAATGATAGAATTTATAGGTCATTTCAACTAATAGAATCTTTAACCTTGTTCATTGTCCTAGTGTAGTAATGGATTGATCAGTTATAGTCACTGATCAGATATAACCATATTTTTTCATGATTTTAAACTATTTATATGTGAATATATACAAGAGGGTTTTGTGGTCTGTATATATTTCACACTTCCCACCAAAGAGGTAATGTCATAGTATTTTCAAAGAAAAGATTAATGTTTCTAACTCTAGATCATGTGTTGGATAGTTTTTATCGTGAAACTTCTATTTTATTGAAGAATAAGAAATGACTTTGTCATTTGGCATCAACTAACAACCCATTCCCTTCTTCAAAGATTCACTGGATACCACAAAATGTTCTCCACTTCTGGGTACTGTGAGCACAAGCGTAATGATAATACTTATTTTAAACTAATTAAAGCTATATTTCCATTTATAACTCTATGGAAACTTTACTCCCTTTTGTGTTAGCCTATTAAAAAGTTTGGAAAATTGTGAGAAATTTCTCCCAAGTCATTGATAATATCCAGCAAACCCCAGGATGCTACGGATATCCGTTAACAATGATGGCCTCATCTATCCCTCAATTATAGCTATCATGGAAGGATCTATATATATTTCAATTATTTTGATTATATGAACCAAGAATGATATCTCCTTCAACAAAAACTCACATTTTCTGTACTTTTCATAGATATTCTCTTTTCGCAAGGTCTCTAGAATAGTTCTTAGATTCTCCTCATTATCTTCCTTGGTTTTGGAGTATATTGGAATATCATCTATAAAGACTAGCACAAATTTTTTGATGCAATCTCTAATGACACAATTCCTAAGGTAAATGAGTATTTCTAGAGAATTATTGATTTTCAAAGTCATTAATATAAATTCATAGTGATCCTACATTGTACAAAAATAAGTCTTCATGATATCCTCCTTCCCCACCACTAAATGGTAATATCCAGACAAAAAATACACCTTATAGAAGTATTGTTCTCCAAGTAGATAATAAAAAAATTCATCAGTTCATTGCATAGGATACTTTTTATTTATCATGATTTTGTTGAGCTCACAATAATAAATTCAATGGCACATGAGCCATTCTTTTTCTTGATGAAGAAGACTGATTCACCCCATGGTGAAGCATATGGGTGTATAAACCCTCTATTTGGATTCTCTTATAGTTGTTTCTTCATCTCCTCATGCTCCACAAAATAAATTCTCTTTAGAGTCTTGGATATTGAAAATTACCTAGTTACAAGATCTATTTATAATTCAAACTATTTTCAAGGATGAATAGAATGAAATTTCTTGGGAAACACTTCAGTTAATTCCTTCACAATAGGAATTTATTCAAGGATGGTTTATTCCTTAGACTCAATCATCTGATCAAGATTCATGTTCTCAAAAGGGATGTTATATCCACTCTTGAGTTGATGGTTCTAAGGAAGATTCATCTTACTCCTTTCACTTGTACAAAATTGGGGGTCGATTCACAAAATTTTGAGGGATTTACCACTAACGGTAAATTATGTTGGCTCTATATAAGAAAATCTAATCCATGCCCAGAATTTCATAAAATTACACTAGAGGAAATATGTTGAGGTTTTTTGGAGGTTCAATCCTCAAATTATGATAGGGTAGGAGGTATATTCATGGGAAGCAATGATTTTCTCATTTTTCATTCTCAATGACATCTTTACTTCAATTTTTTTTGGTCGTGTTGGGATTGTTCTAATAAACATTTAGGATATTATAGAATTCTTAAAACTAGAATAAATAAGTATTTTCTCTATTATTGAATTAATAACTAGTCTATATGTTACCACTTTGTTGTCAGGGATCACTTCAGTGGTAGTGATGGGAAAAGATCTCCGTTGATTCTTTATAGGTTGTTGGTTGCCTCAGAAAACCCTTAAATTAGAGCACTGGATTTAAAAGTGATTTGGTTTATTATAGTTGATGTAATGAACAACATGTTGAAGATTCAATGGAGCGTTCCACTCCTTTATCATAGTCACCGATTTTTTTGTCAGTAGTAAATGGCCATGTTACCTTCTATTCCACACTTAATGGATTTCATCATCCCCTTCAAGAAATTTCTAGGGTTCTTCTTTCCACACCATTAGAAAGTGGAGTGCTGAATTTTCTTAGTAATTTTGTAATAATCAATCAAACAGTTAGAATTAATGTCCACCATACACTACTTATCCCCATGATACCCCAGAAATTCATCAATCTCTATTTCTACCATGAGAGAACATCAGGAAATTTCCACATATCTCTTAATATCACAATCATTAGGGTATTACGTAGGCTAGGTTTTACCCCAAAAAATAAGTAGTCAACCTTGCATTCAGGGGTAACTATAAAAATTGAGGTGTAACATTCAAGCCTTGTGTTGTTTTCCTATTATGCTCTCATGGATTCATCCCCGTTTTTCTTAAGGTCATAGAAATAAATATCCATATTAAGTCGGAGGTTTCAGGGAAAATATTTATTGAAAATACTTTTCCGAAAATCCTTCCATTACAATGCCTCGATCTCCTCTGGAGACTTCGTATTTTTGATCATCGTCCACCATTGATCAGCTTCACCCTCCATACGATATGATGCTAGAAGTGCATTATCTTTTTTGGAAAATTTAATTATGAATAAGATCTTTTTAATGGAGTTAATCCATTGTTCAGAAATTGAAGGATGAGATGATCTATTAAAATTATAATGTCTTTATCACATGAAGCATTTAATTGAGAATTGTTTTTTATTTGGGGGGTTAACATTACTCTAGACCCATGTTTCTAATCAAAAAATCAGTTAATTGAGAGAGTATCATTACAAAGATTTTGATTCACTCTCCTATCAGATTGTGGATCTAATATGAAAAGGCATCACATATATCGTTACATCAGTTGTTATCCTTAGTTCTCCTATTATTATCCATTATTTAGAATAGAATAAATCATATGAATAAAACAAAAAGGGTAATCCAAATACAAAAATAGATGAATTATAAATTATTTTTATTTCCTTAAATTATGAATTTATAGGCTTCATTCTATGTTATCCATGATCTTTTTCCCAACATATAGTCATAAAATAAATTTTTTTATTAGCTTCATAGAGGTTCATACAGTTATTATGAATTTATAATATCATATCCCTTGAGAGAGTCGTAAACATGACTGCAACATGGCCCGTTTTCATGCACCAGTTCCCTTTCAAGTCTATCTCATATATGTGTTTTCGGTTTTTACCCCTAGATACATCTGTGCCAGCACCACATCTACCTTCTATTATCCTGAAAGGGATGTATTTTAATGGAAAACCACTTACTCATCAGTCACCAATATTTAGGTATTTCTTCATTATACTTTGTCTTATCCCTAATTCTTTTACTAGGGTTTTTTAATACTAATACTAAAAAAAACTAATCCTCCCATTGATACCAACTATAACCACCATACTCTTTATTTCAAAGATAAAAATAATTTATTACATAACATATTATCACTATAAAACATAGAAGATCATGTGGTATAGTGTATTTTGGTTTTAGGAACATTACATAACTTTATAAAATATGAAATATATATTTTTATTGAAAACTTCTTTTACATGACCACACACATTCATTCATATGGAGCGTTGCCTTCCTGAATGCATGTGTATTATCTCACTGTTTCTAGTGTTGGGAAGTGATGGAATGTTTTCTATTCTCTTATATCTTATCAACCATGTAATCATGGATCAATACATGAATATGTTTAGAATGTACCCCTAAAACACATACAAATCATAGTTAGGTGTGGAGTAATCCCATCTATTTTTGCATTATTCCTATGGCTAAATGAGGAATAGTTTGATAAACTGCCACCCCTGGAGCCGTGTCATACAACACTCATCATCTAATTCAGATTCGGAGTCATATATCTCCTTAGGGATTCCAGGCCGATATTCAGGGAAAACGACCAAAAGATTCATGGAATGTTCTCTTTCTGGTATTCCTCCAGAGGTATTTGGATATTCAAAATGTGGGTGAAAGTCCTATCTCATCTCAGTATCAAAAAGTTCACCCTCACCGACTTCATACCCCACCCCAACATTGATTTTGACAGTTTACACATCCTTTTTCTCACCAGGTGTTGGGGCTATCACAGTTCAAAAAGTGTGTTCTGAGTGGGTTGGTGCATTCACTATGAAATCATCTATGGATGGTTGGGATCCAGTGGCCTGTCAATCCCCTAATATCGTGATTACTACACTAGAGATGACTACACTGATTAGTAGATCCCTCTGGTGACAAATACATATTTCTGAGTAATGAATCTTACAAGAGCTCAATGCATTGACCTCTAATGTTTCTGTCAGTATTAGAGTTATCACTGCAAGTGATTATTCAGTGCTGGTCAATTCAATGAAGGGTGTCAAATCCCCACCTTGTTCTATTGGTACACTTTCACCCACCTTGGATGGAGCTTCTTGAACACCAGCAACAAGATGCACCTGAATAGAGAAAAAATACCGGTTTGTGATTACGAAAGACGAGAAGATGAAATTCTAGGATAAGAATTAAGGAATACCTTTAGTTTCTCAGCTATGTCGATGTCAGAGCTAGAAATATCACCACTCTCCCAAGGGCTCCCTTAGTATCCCATCCCATGAGACCCTTCTCCTCCAATATCCTCTTCAACTCCACTTATTTATACTTCCTCTTCTCAATATTATTCTTCCTCTGCTGATTCTCTTTCCTCTTTCTCCTCATCGTCATCAACATCTTCAGATGAAATTCGTTCCAGATCATGATCTTGACCGAGCAGCACTTTTACCAAGAGAGTTGGTTCCTCACGCCTCCCCTGTTGGCATGCATACACAACCATGGACATTTGATACGTGTGACTATTATAAAATATTAGTCTGTAATAATTCCTAATGAGACTAATTTCTAGCTGCTAGATCACATCATATACCTTCATTTTCTAGAGGGCTTCAGTGTTCATTAACTGTAGTAGGGTCAACCATGCTGACCACATTGAAAGGAAGATTTCATCCTCAGAGGGTTAAAGAAGATACCTTAATTAATTCCTAGGACTCTTCTTTCCTTCTCTACGAGATTATTCAGGACCCATATCTCTGAAGACAATGAGGACATGGCTGCCCCATGCAGAATTCCTACTGTTGAAGTCCCGACATGTACTTATCCAGCTACTAGACTTGTTCTGGGCCTATTATCTCTAATATCTCCATGATTATATTCTCGCCGCACAAATTCCACACTGGACACCTTGATTTTACAAAGTCATTTCTACAGGATTCCCATAGGGTATTCCACCACCCAATGCTCAGAATATTTCATTGAGAGGCCAACATCGACTCTAGTGGGGGGAAAGGTTATTACCTCACAAAAACCATAAGATGTGAAAATCATACACATTTTATAAAGAATTATAGGGTGATACTCTTTCTATACATATGTATACAACTTCTTCTGCATCCATTGGGTGCATCCAAAATGCCTAGAAAACCTTGACAGAACATATGTATCGTATAGTATATTCCCATCGACCTGAGCCATACGAACTCCACCTATGAGGCATTGAAAATATACCCTTTTCACCAGTGAGAATTGTACATCATAAACCATTTGGATGACCATGGTGAGGAATGAAATAAAGGTGAAATTTATGTGATTATGAATCCTAATCCTTATCCCTTCGTCATTGAGAATCAATGGCATGGTCTTGAAAATGATTAGCAAGGATGGTCGTAGACTATTACCTGAAGGATGGATAGAATTTGGGAAAGTGTATCTGCCGAATTGATCAGTGATCCAACCATAATGGATTTGGGAAGGGCCACATATCATCATTGGTGATCCCACACTTGAAAAGTACCTCGGGATGGTGTACAGTCTGGCCAGCATGGGGACCCCCAGGTTGAACCTCTGATTGTATTCCATAATCCCCTGCATCACAAATGTTTTGGGGAGAACTCTTATCTTGGTATCCCATACTAGTAGAATCCATCTGCCTAGGAAATATGTGGGAAATCTGGAATATTAGATGTTTAAGTCTCGGCTGTCATCCAAATAAAATACCCATGATTGGTAGTCCCCCATCTCTATATTTTTCTAATATAACCCACTCTTGCTGCTTTGAGCCACCGTCAGACACAGCTTTCCTCACCCCAGAATCTTCACAGATGGGTCCTTCTGAAAGAATAGGATAAATAATTTATAATAAGAAATTTCATTCAGAATGTACTTTACCTTCAATCCATCTTTGGAAAGGTTTAATAGATGCCATGTAAGTAGGGGGGTTTGCAACCTATCCACCAGATATTATTTGTCTGAAGAAACTCATCATATTGGTGCCCGTCTAAAGGGATACCTATGATAGAGTGGACATACCAATGAATAATTCTAACCTCCCTATGATGGATGTGGAATGTGTTAGTGTCAGGGGACCACTGGTTAAACATATCTGGCCCATGTTCTTGCTAATGGTAGAAGTGGAACTATGATGTCCACACCACCTCAAACATCCCAAAATTCCATTGTTCTGCTCTGAACTGATCACATGATGGGTGCAACTAGTATCCCCAAGAACATTAGTGGGTATGATTTCCTCCAAAACTAAGGTCCCAATCCTGTATCCAGCCTTTGGTATCGTTGGTAAAGCTCTATAGGAAGTTACTCACATAATCTGTAGGAGAATACTCGACGACCGACTCACCTTTCGAGAAAGTTCTGGTCCTTGGTTTGAGGATGTAAATGGACATGTACCTGGTTCCTCGAAAGGGGTGCCCATTGTTTGTAATGTTGTACCCTATTATAATTATAGTATATTACTTATAGAAGTATTAGTATAGTAAATTATATTAGGATTATTTCCAATTAAATTTTAATATCCACCAATATCTGGAGGTCCTCTATCTTAACATGATTCCCAACTACATGGTGGACCTGTTGTATTATTTTCCCATGAACTATATTCTCTGTAGATTATTATAACATGAATTATATAGTTTTAATACCAATAATATTCAAATGAAATATGTATTTTTCTCATATGTGATGTAGTAAGTGATAATTTCCAAAATGTAACTATCGTAATTAATAGAAAAAGAAGTACCCGATTATGATGAGAACAGAGACATTACATGACATTATACATAAAAATATGATATCTAACTGGATTATATAATTTTATGAAACAAAAGTGATACTTGATATTAGGATTGGTGACTCATGACACATTGATGAACAATCTCACTACGTAAGACCTTTTTAAATTCTAGTGCAAAATCTTATAAAAATATGACAATATTTGAATAAATTAAAATTTTAATTTTTCATTCAGTGTTACTTTACATGGTTTGTGTAATGATTCCCAAAATTTTTAATTTTTATTAATGTATTAGATAAATGCAAAACGTTTTGTGGAAAAAAAACTAAAAAAGACACACACGCACACATATAATATATATTTGATGCATCATGAGTGAAATTTCATTAGTTAATACAGTATGGAATGATTTTTACCATGTTTTCATTAAAATACAGTGATGAATAAAAAAATTCAATCAGAATGGAATCACGTAAATAATTACATGCTCATGGTTTTATATAGGTATTTATATTTATAGGATTTCAATTAATAAGGCATCAAGGACATGTGGTGATGAAATAGGTATGGAACCTCTTATATTAAAGATATCAAAATAATGTGATTATATTAAAAATTATATGTTTATATTAGGTTTTATGCCATTTTTACATTAACTTAAATCACCAAGGGTGTGTAAGATTGTTTTTAAATGATAACCATATACATTAGGAGGATCCTCCTAATTCTGCTAAAAAGTGGGATTAGTGGATAACACATGTATTATTTCCATAATTTCAAGAAATGTTTATTATTATTTAACATGTTGAATAGATTATATTATCATATTTTTTAAATAATTATTCAATACATATTGATCCAATATATTAAATCACTAGTATTTTGAGAGAATAATTATGTGTAGAATGTATAAAATATAATTATTTTTTAATTATGTAAATATAATATTTATTTATTTATTGTAAAATATTGATGTGATATTAAATAATAAAACAAATAGACATTATTCAACGCTTCATATTTCCTCAGAACCATCATCTTGATTCAATTTAGTCGAATAATCATTTTAACTATTTAAATATTATTTATAGGTTAATGAATTTTTCATTGTTTCTCTATTTTTATTCTATAGATATATATATCTAAATCATGGGATAATATTTTCTTCCCATATAATCTAAAAAATATAATTTGAAATGGATTAACTATGAAAAAATGACCTTTATATAATTAATATAAAGGTAGAAATCATTTTAGATTTATAAGAAAACAATACATAACATGATTACCATTGGAAAAAACCATATACTCATTTTTATTGAGCAGAAATAAATCAAAATATAATTTTTAACGTAATGAATTAATGAGATGTGATATGTAATTAACACACATTAAATATTCAATGGTTTATATTAGAACATGGTTAACCAAACCACATTCTTTGTAACAAGAATACATGACATATAGTCTACTAGTCGAAGAAGATATATGTGTTTATTGTGCACCATGTTTTATTGGTAACCATATAAATCAAAGACCACATGAATTACATCCATGAAATACACTTTGTACCCTATAAATATCAAAAATAGGCTAACCCATACAGTCCCTATGAATGCTTCACATTTTGAATATAAATATATTTAAAAAACATGAAACAATGTATTAAGAATGGATTATATTAACTTGTTATATATAATATTAATTTAATTTATTACACTATTTAGAAAAAATCAATATGTATGTCTTAGTAATATATATTAATATAAAAAAAATTATACTTAAAATAGTATATTTTCATTACTGTGAGATTTTTAAATTGTACATCAAATTAGATTTCATTAATAGAACCTTTCATGAAGATGTCTATATAACAAAACTGAATGGTTTTGTGATCGTAATTAATGAAGAAATGGTTTTAAAGTTTCATAGATCTAGTTATATATAAATAAAAATCTAGTGTAGTGAACATTTGGTTTGATGAATATAGGGTAATTTTATTATGTATTAATTTGAGCCATGTGTTAAAAAATTGTTTTGTCGATGTTTGATTATATTCTTAGTACTATATATGAATGAAATATAATATATTCGAAATTACATACAAGTATTACCATAATTCAATGTCAAGTACAACTACTTCTTCCAATGGAAGGCCTTCATTCAGTTAATCTACATTGTCTAGATTGAGAAAATTGGAGATAAATGAATGAATCTAGGTAGACAATGTCAAGGAGCATAAATAAAAAATATAATAATGATATTCAGTATAGAAAATTCAATAGAATTTGGTTTTTTTACATTATATACATCAAAATATAAAAATATTCCACATACATAAGTGGAAGGAGAGGGAATCTATATGCTCCCATATGTTTCTATGACATCATCAATCATGTATCCAATGTTATGTACAAGGTTTTATGGATCCTATATGTTGATTTAGGTATAAAGATACCAATAATATCTTTTTAGATTACATTTTACTTCTATTAACTCTATCATTTATTATTTTATGAATATTATGGACATTTTCCGTCTGTATCGAGGTGACATGGAGATATCCATTAAGGATTATTCTTATTCATTCATTAAAAAACAAAAAAATGACTTAATGTTATAGTTAGAATAAACCTTCAGTATCAATAGAAGAGTTGTGATATCAAAGTGTTTAAATAATTTTATTTCCAATAATTTAAAAATGTGAGATGATTATATAACATCCCTTTTATGGAGGGTCACACTAATAGAAAAAATATAATTTAAAAGTGTCACCTTTTGAGATATTTTTTTCCCATATTGGTTAATTAATGATTATAATATCTTCCATGGAATATAATGTGAAAAACCCATTGAATAAATTATTATCTCTATAGATACATGTGTAACTTGTGTGTGCTAGAGAGTTAAATTCTATTAGCAGTTATATCTAGTGAATGTGGGATTTAGGTAAAGTATGTTCTCTAGAACTAACAACTATGTACGTTATTAATATCTATATTAATTATAATTAATGTTAAGAAACTTATTACCACGTCATTATTTTCATTCTATGTGACATTTTATTTGAAAACACCCTTATAGTAATTCTAAACGTAATGTTCGTTACATTTCCTAGCTAGGAAGAAAACCTATAAGTTGAATGATAGTATTATTAAAAAAATATTATATATCTAGATGATATAATGTTAAATTTTAAAAATTACCTCAACTATCATAGTATAAGACTTATAAGTCATTGAGGCACATTATCAAGTTGTCTAACATTTGTAATTTTCTATAAATGATATTTTAAGAATTAGAATCTCCATAGGAAATCAGTATTTATATTTTTCATTTTATTTTCACATATGTTGTTATTTGAATTTATCAATAAACATCATGATTATTATTCCAAAATATTTATATTCACATTCATTGATATTTTTATGAGAACGAAGATGATATATTTTCATAATGAAGTATGATATGATGGGTTTGTCATAAGTGATATTGAATTAATGAATATTGTTTGAAATTACTTTTACTTTGTATTAATTAATAGATAGTGACCCATAAATAACATTAATGGTAATGAAATATAAAAAATAAATCAATGGTCTTAGGGTAGTATGAGAATGTGGATTTTTCAAATCTAAAATAGATATATTAAGAAAAGTAGATGATGACACCGTCATGTAGCCTGTTAGATTTATGAAATTATGAAAAAAGATCAATGTTATATAGAATGAATTTATATGAGGCTTTATTTCATTTAAACATTAAAATCATTTTTTGTGACATCATGTGTTGTTATATTCTAATCATGTACCTTAAATGGATCCATCCAATTCCATTATGAAATAGTTGTAGAGTTTTAAAAACTAAATATATAAATAACCTTTTTTAAAAATTATAATAATCTATCATTTTAAAAAATATTATTTTCATAAATGGTATATAACAATCAATGTTGTCTTGATCAACTATATTTAGTGAGTATTCATTTGAGATAATATCTTCGTGTATATTAATTAATAAATACTTAATTTATATTTAGTAAATATAAAATTTATTAATATGTTTTTGGAAAATATAGTTGAATTTATTATTTAATATTTTTTATTATTCATTAATTGATTAATATTAAATATGAATGATAGACTAAGATTATAAGCTTTGTAGATAAATAATATATATATTTATTAAATATTTTTTGAATAAATATTTAATAATAATTCATTAAATAATATTTAATTTATCCTTGAGTGTTGTGAGTTTTAAGAATAAGAATAAGAATATAAATATTCATCCATTAGGTTGAATATGAATTATGAAAATAATAATGTCCCATGTATAATTTTTTTTATATTATAAGTAAAATTTAAAAAAATTATAGTATTTCAAACCCAACCTCTAAAATTCATTTTGAGCATAACACCGTACATATTTCCCTTAAATCCATAGACAGACCCAATATATGAATGCACTGAAGACAACATGAGGTCTATTTCCACCACCCCTATTTATTCTAGGGAGAAAAAAGAGTTTCATTTTTTAAGTGATACTCATGGTGATCATTGATGAACAATGCCAGTATTAAAACATTTTATGTTATAGTATTCGTAGATTCATTCATTGTTACTAATACGATCACAGTGCTGGTGTGGGTTTCTACAAGAGGGAATTTACACATGATTCGTTTTATGAAAAAATAGTGAAATGTAGATAAATATTACAATTTTCCCTTTGAGAAAAGATTCAACATAATTTAATTATTTCAGAACATACATTAATTATATATATTTATCAGATAATTCAGTATTTTGGTTTTAACATTCCTTGAGTAGTTAATCCATGAATTACTTAAATTTTTTATGTTATCATATGTTATGTATATCACATCAATATCATTTTCTACTATAATAAAAAAAAGTTTTTCATAACGAATCTGTGCATCTGTTATGCCTATAACGATGAAAGCCTCTACAAAATGTGCCTTCAGTAGGACCTCCTAGGTGGGCGATTTCATTTCAACGATGCAAAACTTTATGGTTTGTTCTCCAGGGAGGCACTCTTAGTGTGTTTAGATTTTTACCATGGAGAGGACCTTTTTTCTTGGTCTTATTACTCTACAAATATGCAATGATATGATTATTTGGTTTAAAACAGGTGGTGTTCTAGAGTACAAATTATTATGGTGTTGATAATTTTTAGAGTATGAAATTTTTTTTGTTCATGGGAATTGTATTTGAGGATATCATTTGGATATTCAGGGTCATGTGGATATAAGTGTAACCATATGGTGATTTTTTTGGGTGTCATCCAGAATATTTTGGTTATCTCGACATCTATGATAGAGGATGGGAAGATTATTTTTTTCTCAACTACAATAGGAAAATTCTGTCAATCCTTCTAGGTGAGAGTGGTAATATATTCACACTCCATTATGGTTGTCACTGGAATATTCCATGGATTTTCATGGGACCATGAATGACTAAATTCTCATGGTTTCAAAGATATCATCATGACATTATTTATAATTCATATGGATATGAAAATTCTAAAAACTAAACATCATTGTATGTTTAAATGCAAAATTTTGGATGGTTGTAACCCCCAACCTCAGAAGCCTGGAGTCAGTGCATTATTTTAATACATTGGAATGATTACAAAGAATCATGGTCTGATGAAAAAATAAGTTTTTCAGTCATGGAAAACTGTTTACACACTTGAACGTTACATTACACATTCATACATAAAACAAAACATAAATAATCTGTTGATAACTTCATTATTACCTTATATTAACCCACCCTATCAAGCATAATAAACTTCTAGTAATCCTAGGAAAACAAAACATAAGAATGGGGTGAGCTCAAATGCTCAGTAAGGGTAAATAATTTAGCATAAGCAGTAAACATTTAAGGCAATATGTGTAATAAAAAAATACACTTCTAAACATAAACTTAATCATAATATGGAGAAAATAAATCAAAAATTATCATACAAACATGCACATGGATATTCCACCAGTTTAATAATAACACGTAATAATTAATTTCATAATGAGGGAATGTCTAATGCCAGACATCATTACCACATAGTCAAAGACTCATTCCAAGAGTACAAATTATTTTTTTTTCATGGCCTTGTGACAAGAAACTAATTTATATCATGATACATATCGATGCATTAAGTGGATATATCAGGCCCAACTCATCACTTACGAAGTCCACTATATTCCTCATTTGAAGATGTTGAAACATAACATAAAAATTCATATTAAACTAGCATAAAAATGTCAATACATCAACCATAAATCATGAACTGTATAAAAACATAACATAAACATTCAAACATATCATAACTCATTCAATAAAATATTGAATTTTTTATTTGATTAAATCAAAATCAATAAAGAATAATATCTAATAAAGGATGTTGACATAGTTGAAAATGATCAGTAAATTTTTTTAAGAGAAATATCCCTTACTTTGAAATAATTTAAAAGTCACACATTTATACATAATATTATTTAAAATATATTTCTGAATCATTGTGTCCCATGCCACTTTGAAGTTTTTTAAGTAAATGAACACTTTAAAACAATCATGTCCATATAAATAAATCCTTAAATCATTTTTTTAAAACATGGACAATATTGAAAATGAATTAGAAGAATAAATATTTAAAGCATTCAGAAAGATTTTTTAATTAAATAGTACATTAAATGAATCATTTTTAAATGTTTTTTATGAAACATGGAAATGGATAATAAATATGGACTTGAAAATACTTAAACAAAAACAATCTCAGATAATAATGTGATTGAGAAATCTACCCTTACCTTGAAATTTCCTTTAGTTGAGTGTACGTTTAAAATCTTGTATAATGACCAATGTATGTTATTAAATTATACCATTACCATATTAATATTTAATAGATCATACATGATTCATTTTTTAACTTTATACTACCCATTTGATAATGATTTCCATGTTAAATTATCATTTCTGGTAATAATCACTTTCTTTATCGTACGCGTTTTAATGTGTTATTATTGATCTTATCATGTAGATCATTATTAAAATACATTAAGAATATAAAAAATGATCTATATAATATATATATTTAGAATATAAATATGTATAATAGATAAATAAATGAAATGGGAACATTATTTATAGATACGGTAGGTCGAATGTACGCGTAAACGACCTATCAGTTTTCATATCGTATTGAACTGAAGTATGTGAATAAGATATATGTAAGTAAATACACACACACACACATATATATATATACAGTATCATTATTATTTCATATATTACATACTTATTAATAATATATATTATCATAATCACCATTGCATGGTGAACTAGGAAATGAATATCATCATGTCATGGAGACAGTAAGTCGTACGTACACCCGAGTGACAATATAATTTCTGTTATAATTAAAAGGTATTTAATTGTATTGAATGTTAATTATATATAGAAATTAACATGTTATTTTCATTATTTATATACTTATTACTCATCATTATATCCATCAGAATTACATATTTTTGAATAACAAATTACACCACGACGTGGAGACAGTATGCCTTACGTGCGAATGAATGGTGACATTATCATTCATAGGATGGATAGAATAATAAATATGGTAGTGAAATATTTATAATAAAATCAAATTTTGTATATGGGAAAAGATTTTATTTATGGAAGTAACACAAAAGGGAAATTGGAAGAATAAAATAACTTTGAAAGAGATGATAAAATAATTACCTCTTCTTTGGGTGTTTCCTTTTGATTTGATCAAAAGGGATACATATGATGGCTTTATGCTCAAGGGAAGTCCTCTAGGTTGATGAAATGAAATTTATTAGGAGATTTTGGGAGGGGTTGGATAAGACAAATGGCTTTGGATGTGTGTCTTTGAGAGAAGGGGAAGTACCCTTTTATAAGAGTGGTGAGGGTCACATTAGGAAAATTTCATAATATTATTTTATTACAAAATAAATTTCGGTTTCTTATGGCTCCAAATTGAATTATTTATAAGATAAGGTGGGTATGGGTTTCAATACATTCAACCAATAGGTTTTAGACAAGTTTAGTTCACCATATTAATCCTATAATTAGATTTTACTCATAGTTAAATAGTTTGACTTTTACAATGTCCTCTTCTATTATTAAAAATAATGGTTAATAAACATAATATAAAAATACAAGAGAACCCCAAGTGTTTCATTAATGAAATATTTATAATTACATATGTTTTTTGGACGAACAATTGATTTTTAAGAATATTATATCATTCAATAATATAGTATTTGTTTTAAAAAACCCATATATGTCAATTTTGATACAAATTAGTATTTGATTTTTGTGAAATTCATACAAATATGATTACATCGTGAAAAATTACTTGAATCAACCCTAAAATTTAATATTAATATATAAAATTCGTGGATGGACTCAAAAACTCAATTTACATTTATTTGTTTGTTTATACTATCAATTATTTTAATCATTCATTGATAATGTAATTACTGCATCAACAATGTGTCGGAAATAAATATAATTATTTAATCTCTAAAATTTAAAAATAAAATACCATTATATATGACATATTTTTTGATTTCGAATTAATATTTATTGTAGAATTTATCTTATGTATAACCCTATATTAAAAATGGTTTAGTTATTAAACGTTGAATTTATCATTTTTAACTCTTCTTTAAATAAAATAATAATAAATGATCTAATATAATATAATTGGACCAAAAGTATTATATTTTATTACTAAGTTTGGTATTGGTTGAAACACACTTATCCAATAGAATTAGGACAAGTGTTAGTGTAATAATAATATCATTTTTACCTTTAATTTCCCTATTTACTTTTAACCGTGGTAAATACAAGTCAATAAATACTATTCACCAAGAATTATTTTCATCTTGTTGATAAACATTTTAATTACCGAAATCAATCATGTTTCTATTATTTTTGAAATCCAATTTAAAAAAGCTGTTAAATTACGTTTTATGCAAATGGTCATGTGTACCTAGTAGGTGGGCAAGAGACGTTAAAAAGGTCAATAAAATTTTATATATCTAATATTATTACAAAATGACTCCAATTATTTAAATTGAACATAAATAGGTATTATATATCTATTTTAAATTAAACAAATTTAAGTAAAATGCTTTTTTTAAATTATATGTCAGTTTTAAACTATAACATCTTGTTTTTCAATACAAATCAATAATTGAATGTTATCCAAAAAATTCCAAAGATTGACGCTAAGAAAATTTTTATATTCCAAATCCAAAAATGATTACTATTTTACCAATTTCAAAACATATGAGTTGCATTAATTAATTTAAAATTAATTCCCATTGTCAAAACAAGAAATCGGGTTTTTAAGTAGAAAAAACCATCAAAAGATATTCATGTGCTTATGTCAAATTTAAATGTGAAATTAAATGTAATTATATAAATGGTATTAAGGGATAATAATATAATCCTAATATACTTAAAAACAATTCAAATTTAAAATTTAACACTATAAATTATTTTTATTAAAAAGATGTTTTCAATTAAAATTTATTATTTTTCACATTTCACCAAAATATGAAAGTTATCAAAAAAACATTAAAAAGTTTTTTGAAACAAAATTTTTATGTCTCTATTCTATAGAAGAAGATTATTGTGTCAAATTGAATATATAAAATTGCCAAATATTGGATTTAAAAAGGGTTTAACATTAAAAGGTGATACAGTTTTATTTTCCAAAAAATATTTTTTTTACTGAAAAATTGAATTTGTTATTATATTAATTATAAGAAACACCTAATATGGATTATAAAATTATATGGAGTACATAAAAATCAAAATTCAGTTAATATTATTCATAACGTCTTTTTGAATGACTAGTTTTGTATGTCATGGTGCGCTTGAACTCAGTGTTTCATGTAGCATATGTTATTGAATTACTTTAAAGAGATAATGTACTATGAAATCATGTGGTCTTACATTCTCCAATCCTTCAATAAACTGCTACTTCGCAATTTAAAATTGTTCTTAGAATATAAAAGGCTAAAAAAAGAAAAATACATTGGTGGAAATCCCACATCTAATATTTTTGTTGGTAGTTTTTTTCTGGCACTGGTATTTGGGGCGTGAGGCTATGTTTGTAGTTCTATTGACGGTGTTGAGGGTGGATTGGAGTCGATTATATTGTTTTCATAGGTGGTGTGTTTTGGATGTTGATTTTATCAACATGATGGTGATGTTCAGATGGATGTGATTATGGTGAAGGTGAAGAAATGGTGCAGAGACGTGGTTGCTCCGGCATTTTTTCCTGCGTCGGTCTTCTCGTTATCTGCTTTGGTTCCAGGTTACCTCCATTCTCTCTGAGACAGAGCAGCACGGAGGTCTCCACGGTGCTTTGGGATGTTTGTTCGAGTAGCCATATACAAGGTGTTTGTCACTGATTCCTCATGTTTTGGAAACAATGGTGTTTGGTTTAGAGTGGTTGGCGATGATGAGGCATGAAGTTTGAAGTCTATGTTTATATATTGACGTGCAGACACTGTCAATGCTTGGATTATGATGAGAGGATGGCATTAAAGTGTGATCCTCGGTGGTTGGTGTCTCGAGTAGAGTGCAGCTCATGGTGTGTCGACCTTTTGTTGTTTTCTGGATTTTAAAGTTGGTTATTAAGCATTTTTGACTTTTGAATTTGGCGAGACATGTGGCTACTTTTGGATTTCTGTTTATGTTTGAATTGTGCATTAGAGAGTTATCTGGGATAATTTATTTTTATGTTTTGTACTAGTTGGACTTGTCTTTGGTTCACAATTTTCCTTAAAAAGTGTCATTTGAAAAAAAATGGATTTTATGGTATGGTGGAAATTAGAGACAAATAATTGGAGGAAAAATTTAAATATTTATATGGAGTGTTTGTGATCATAAATCACAAATAAGTGTGAAATTGAGGGCCTTAAAGCTATCAATCTATACTAATTTAAAATATCATCGGTTAAAAAAACATAACTATTAGGATAACACATTTTTGGATTTAAGAACCCTTCCCTAATGTTTAAGAATTAATTTATTGAAAGAACAAAAAATACATGAGTCATAGAGTTTCATCCATCAACTAATTTCTACCACAAACTCATTTTTCAATCCAAATAAAAATATAAAAAAAAATTATTCTATTTATCATAATAGTAGGGTTCCAAAAATAATTAATTCATAATTAATTTTTCATACTATTTAATAATACTACATTATACGAACTAGGAAATTACATACGCATGTTATAGGTGATTCACCCTTATCACCCTTCGATAGTGGGTTCAGGTCTCGTGGCCTTCTTGGATGCGACGGGTTGTCACATGACCTCTGGGTTGTCAGTTTTATAACAATCGAAAAATAATCATAAGAAATTATTTAAACATAACAATAGTATCCAATGTCAAACATAATCTTTTCCAAAATTTTTACAAATCCAAAATATCTTTTTCCAAACTCAATGTCCAAAATTTATAAGGAATGTAAACACAATTAAGATCTTTTTTTCCATGTAATAATTGTGAATACCTTCATCATGTATTATTCAAATGGTAACACCCGGAATTACCATAAAATCTTATTGATAACATTGATTCTCCCTTATTTATTTTAGTATGGTAGATATAATCTTTTAATCCAAAAATGTTGTAATCTCAAACAATAATGGAAAATAAAAAATAATTAGTTTGAAAGTAGTCAAAAATATAAAATATAATTTATCCAAACAAATAATATCACATTCCTAAATCACTACCTCAGTATAAAAACCATATTAATGTTTATCATTACTTTAACCATGTATTTAAAAAAATATTAACTTCATTTTGAGTCACTTTATTTAGAACTATATAATATAAAATCCTAAATAAAATAATACTAGAATACAATCCTTGTTTATTTCCATAATTCATTTAACCAGCAATTCATTGATACAACACTGAAATGAAATTATTCTTTAGTAACAATATAAGAAAACTATTAATTACTCTTTATTTGTGGGAGTATCATAACATTATTATTATACAATAGAATCATTTGGGGAATACTCTAATGATTTGGACAATGATTCACGTTGTATCCCAACCCTTGCAGACAAAGTGTTTTACATTTAAAACATTTTTCATACCCTTGAAATCACGTACTAGGTGTCCGTTATATTCACACTTATAACAGACTCCCATTCCATTCATGAATTTACCAAGGTGATTATTTCTATAGTTATCACATTTGGGAAAATCATTCTTTCCCCTCTTTCATTTATTCATCACTCTCTTGTATCCTTTTCATCTCCTGTTACCTTCAAAGACATAGGTCATATAGAATTCATTAATTATCTTATTAACACATGATAATATTTTTTGTATGGTGAGAATACATGGTAGATTATTTTCCTTCAATATTCTGTCTTAATACCATGACATATATGATCCTTCATACTCTTTGGATCATGTGTATTACTGGAGTTATCATTCCTTCTACTGGGTTCCATTGCTAAATAATGTCATACACTAGGTATGTTTATGAATCAAAATTCAGAATTCCAAACTTGTAAAATACCTAACATAAATTGTAAGGATTATTGATTTAATATATAATCCTAAAAATGTGTTTTGTTTGAGGAATTATTTTCTCCTAAATCCTTCATAATCTCTTTAAGTGAAATATGAATTATCCTAATCATATCCCATGGGAGTGTCGTAACAACGAGTGCCACAAGGCCCATTGTCGTGTACCTAGATACCCTCGGTCAACCCTTAAACTCCTTGTCCATGTTTTCACTCATATGTACATTTGTGCCAGAGACGCCTCTACCTTCTCAAATCCAGATATGGATTTATTTTATGGAAAATACACAAAATCTCTACATTAAAAAAATTATAGTAAATTTTTCTATAGTAATCCTTAGAGTCCAGTTTAGGGTAATGTTAAATAATCATAGTTTTTATAAATATAGTTTCCAAGGATTGTACTAAACATCCTTTGATACCAACAGTAACACCCTAACCCTAGAAGTATGAAGCCGATGTATTATTTTAATACATTTTCATGATTATAAAGTATCGATTGTCGAAGAGCTGATCTATTTAGAAGTCATGGAAAATATATTACATATATTAACGTTATATTACACATTCAAACATAAAACACAAAATAAATAATCTGTTTAGAATTCAATATTTCTCCTAGCTTAACCCTTCATAGCTAACATAATATATTATTTGTAATCTTGGTAAAACATAACATAAGAATGGGGTGATCTCATATTCATAGTAAAGGTAAAAAATTTAGTAGAATCTATAAACATTTAATTCTAGATGTGTAATAAAAACAACAAACTTTTGAACATAAACATGAAAATAATATGAATAATGTAAATCAAACATTACTATATAATCATACACATTAATATTATACTAGTATAACAATAACATGTAACAATTAATTTCATAATGAGGGAATTCATAACGCCAGACATCATTACCACATAGTCAAGGCCTGTTGACAAGACTAAAAATAAATTTGTGGTCAAGGACTTGTGAAAAGACACTAATTTGTCTTATGATACATTCCAATGTATCGAGGGGCTATATTGGTGCCCACACATCACATTCTCTGTCTAGTGAATTCCTTATATGAAATTGTCGAATCGTAACATAAACATTCGAATTAAAACTCACATACAAAATGTCAATACTTAAACCATAACTCATAAAGGGTATAAAAATAACTAATCCATATCCAAACATATCCTAACTCATTGTTTACAATATTTATGATTTTATTATAATAAATGAAACTCTATCAAGAATAATATCCAGTAGAAGATGTTAAAATAGTTGAAAATGATCCGTAAAAATATTTGAGAGGAATATCTCTTACTGTGAAATCATTTAAAAGTCACACATTTATAACGGAATTACTATAAAATAGAATTCTAAATTAAAGTGTCCCATACAACATTGAATCTTTATAGAGGAATTAACATTTTAAAACAATCATGTTTATATAAATAAATCCTTAAACCCATTTTGCAAATATGGACATTAATCAGAAATATTTAGAAGAATAAATATTTAAAAAAATTAAAATGATGTTTTAGATAAAGATTACATTAAAGGAATCATTTTGAAATTTATTTTATGATACATGGAAATGGAAAATAAAATTTCCCCAGAAAATACTTACACATAAACAATTTCATATAATAATGAGATTGAGGAATTAACCCTTACCTTGTAATTTCCATTGGTCGAGGGTATGTTTAGCCTCTGGTATAATGTCCATAGTATGTTGTTAAATTATACCATAACCATATTCTCATTTATTATATCATACATGATTCATTTATGATATTATACTTCCCATTTAATAATTATTTCCATGTTAAATTAACATTTCGAGTAATAATTTCTTTCTTTATTGTATGTGTTTTAACTTGTTATTCTTGATCATATTATTTACATAATGATTTAAATACATAAAAAAACAATATTTATATATAATATAAATATTTAATATAAATATTTATAATTTATATATTTTCTAAATGGAAAACACTGTATATAAAGACGGTAGTCCATACGTACCCATAAACACTGTTTCTGTTTTTGTATCATATTGAACGAAAGTAAGTGAATATGATATATGTAAATACAAACACACAAAGTGATATATATATATATATATATATATATCTCCCGTATCATTATTATGTCCAATATTACATACATATTAATAATATATATTTTAAAATCATAATTGAAAGGTGAGCTTAGAAAAGAATCTTACCGCGTCGTGGAGACGGTAAACCTACGTACACACGAGCGACGATATCATTTACTTAATGATAAAATTATTTGGAATTTAATGGTATATTAATTTTATAGAGAACTTATCATGTTATTCTAATTATTTATTTAAATATTAATCATCATTATATCAATCCAAATAACATATTGTTGAGTAACAAATTACACAACGACGTGGAGACGATAAGTTGTATATATGCACATACGGTGACATTATAATTTATAGGATGGATAGAATAATGAGTATAGTTGTACCAAATTTTTAATAACATGAAATTATGTATAAGGTAATAAAATAATAATTTTGGTATGAAAATAACAAATAATGAAAATGTGGGAGATGAAAAGAACATTGAAATAGGAGATAAAATTATCACCTCTTCTTTGGGTGTTTTATTTTGATTTGAGAAAAAAAGCACCATAAATTTTCTTTCATCTCAAGGTAAAGATTCTAGGGTGAATTAAGGTATGGTGGGTTGAGATTTGGGTCGGGGTTTTCCAAGAAAAATTTCTTTGGAGGGGTGATTTTGAGAGAAGGGGAAGTACCCTTTTATAAGAGAGGTGGGGGCCACTTTAGGAAAAGTTTGAAATATTATCTTATTATAATATAAATTTAAATTTATAATGGCTCAAAATTGACTTATTTCAATGAAATGTTGGGGATTTGTCATAATAATCTCAACCCATAGGTTTTAGACAAGTTTAGATCACCATATTAACCATATCTTTTAGATTTTACTCTTAGTTAAATAATTTAACTTTTACTATTCCCTCTTGTATTATGATAATAAATAGTTTATACACATACAAAAAAATTTCTTGAAAACCCCAAGTGGATAACTAATGAAATATTTATCATTATATAATTTTTTTGGCTGGTCCTTATATTTTTAGGAATATTATATAATATAATAATATAATACATGTTTTAAAAACTCATTATTGTCAATTTGGACACTATTTAGTATTTGGTTTTTGTGAAAGTAATAACTGCATTATTAATTCAAAAAAATAATTTAATCATTAAAAACATGTTATAATAATCTTTAAAATTCTCGAATGGCATCAAAATCCACAATTTAAATTTATTTTTATATTTATAATATGAATTATTTTAATCAATCATTGATAAAGTAATTATTGCATCATCATTGTGTCATAAATAAATTAAATTATATAATCTCTAAACATTATAAATAAAATACCAATATGTAGGAAATATATTTAAAATTTTAATGAATATTTATTTTAGAATATATTTTATGTATAACCTTATATTAAAAATGGTTTAGTTATTAAACTCTGAATTTTACACTTCAAACTCTTGATTAAATAAAATAATAATAACTGCTATAATATAATCCAAGTAAACATAAGATTAATATTTTAATAATATGGTAGATTTATGTCAAAATACATTTATATAATAGAATTATTATTTATGTTAGGGTAATAATAATATAATTTTTACATTTAACTACACAATTTACTTCTAACCATGGCTAATAAACACCAAAAGTTGCTATTCTCCAAATATTATTTTCATATTATTATACCAAATTTTAGTTAATGATATCAACCATTTCTCTCATATTTTTGGAATTAAATTTACAGAAGCGGTAAAATTGCATTTTATGAAAATTTACAAATGTGTCTAGTAGGTGGGTAAAAGACATTAAAAATATCAATAAATTTTTTTTATATCAAATAATATTATAAAATGATTCCAATTAATTACATTGAACATATATAGGTATTATATATCTATTTTGGTATTATGAATCCGAAAATGATGTCTATTTTACCAAATTAAAATCCATTGAGTTGCATTAATTAATTTAAAATTAATTCCCATTATCCAAACAGAAAGTAGGTTTTTATGAAGTAAAAACATCAAAATATTGTCACATGTTTATGTCACATTAAAATGAAAAATTACTTATAATGAACTAAATTATATTAAATTTTGATAATATAATCTAAATAAACTTCCAATCTAATCCAATTTATAATTTAACACTTTTAATTATTTTGACTAAAAAGTAGTTTCCAATTAAAATTTAGTATTTTTCACTCTTAACCTTAATATGAATGTTATCAGAAAAACAAAAAAAGTCATCAAAACTAATTTTTTTGACTCAATTATTAAGAAGAAGTTATATTTATTAAATTTATCATATAATAGTGTCAAATATTTGATTAAAAAGGGTTCTTTATTAAAAGGTGGTAAAATTTAATTTTATGCCAAATACTTCCATTATCTAAAAAACAGAACTTGTTCTAATATATTGTATAAAAAACAAATAATTGGGATTCAAAAATTATATTGAGTTCATAAAATTAAAAATTCCTTTAATTCTATTCATAACCACTTTTTGATGGGCTAGTTTGGAAAGTTGTGGTGCGCTCGAACTCGGTGTTGTGTGTAGCGCAAGTTGCTGATTTAAAATAAAAAAATAACATACTATGAAATATAAGGGAGTATCAATGGTGATATGAGAATCATATTTTTATCTATTTCATGAATGAATATTAAAATATTCCACTAAATTTTTGTTGTTAATTTGAACCCTCTATTGAATAGTCTCAAAATCAGACTAAAGAGAATCTTTAATGGTGTGAGCATGAATAAGGTCCACCCCTTGTTTGTTAGTATGATTATTATAAAAATAGTCCTCTAATTATATTGAAAGGATAATATGGACACTACGGTGGACATGTATAGGGATATATACCAACCCAAAATTTGATGTGATAAAATTCTTATAGGATTCCACCATCAAAAATATTTTATGATATTATTCCATTATGTACGTGGGGTCCTGATCCCTCACTCATTTTCTGTCCTCCATCATGATATATTAGTGGACCACATTGGAAAGTGAAATTATATGATAATACCCCAAAGATACTATTATAATTTATTTCATTTCCACCTATTTCTAATCCATTGTATGTGGGTATGATTTTTTGTAAGAGTAATTATTTAATAATGTTCTTAATCCTCTATTAGGATGTGCTAATGGATCCACCCAAGGGAAATATGTATAAGATCATTCTCTTATACTATTGAGTTTTCCAACCCTAGTGTGATTTCCATCAACATGACCTGACCTGATTGCACCAAAATAGAGTCTCCAAAAAATCATTCTCAACACAATTATATTTATTAAGAGTGATATGTTTTTAATTATAGTGAATAATTATAAAAAGAATATATCAATGATGCTTATTTATAGTAGTTAAACTTTAATGATCCCCTTGATCTCCCTCTATGAGGTTATGGTGCTATATTGTTCATAGATTGAGTAAATTATTCCAAATGTTGTTAGAGGTGGAAATAGAATCTACATGATACTTTTGTTGTCATAATTGAGTGGAAAATTATAGTGATTAATATCATAGAGTCTCAATTAAAATTCCATTATTTATATGATATTAAAATTCCAATGATACTTTTAAAATATTTGATTTTTTAGGTTGTACTAAAGTCCAAAAATGTGATAAAGAATCCATCAATTTCGTTTTATATATAACATAATTAAATTTGTAATATTAATCAGTTGTTTCAACCAATAAAATATTTTTTAGATAAACTATTTTCATAGTTAATAATATCTAATTATATTGACTTTTTATGATGATAAAATGGAACAATCATTTACATTGGATTAATTATAGTTTTAAATGGGGTTTGCATGTCCTGAGGAGAGAATGAAAACATACAAAAATGGTAAATATAGATTCTAATTAAATAAATTATAGATTAATTTCCCACATAATGGATTCATGTTGGGTTCACCATTTTGTTTTGAGATGATAACTAGGACATGAATCCTCCACCATTTTTCAGTGTTTTTTAGTTCTACATTATAAACCATGGAAATCAATTATAAATTAATAGGAATGCCTTCTAATGAAAGCAAGTTTATATCACCAAAATATATTGACATCAATAAATTTTGAGGGTGAATTACAACCTTAATCCTGAATCTCAAACCAATATATGATATTCATCGGATACCTTCCCAAATTCTATCATTTGATTCATTACCATTATTCAGAAATTCACCTTTGAAACTAATATATGTGCACTATAATTATTTATAAGAGGTTAAACATTAATGTTAACATATATATGTATATGATGTTCCATGTTGATGGTATAATTTTTATATATAATATATTCTCCATCATTCCACTATTAAATACTAGTATATTGGATGTTATTATAAGTTTTAATTCCACACTACGGGGTACATTGGTTGACTAATTAATTCTAAGAATATGGTTGGAGTATGAAGGAGTCATGTATAAAATTCATACTCTGTATCCCCATGTATTCAATTGAACCCCATTCACATCAGTTCAACCTAGAAACATACATCATTCAATTATTGGTAATCTGATAGAGAAATATTTATTGTAGTTTAATGCTTTGAAAATTTTAATATAAATTTGAAAATAAATAATAATGGATGGAATGGTATTTATTGAGGGGATTATCATTCTAGGACTTCTAATATATATTACTCACTTTTGAAAGTATTTTGGGGTTTACATGGGCAGTGGCCCAACTAGATGTGTGGCAAGATTGGTTTGTAGAGATATGTCCCACTTGGATGGATATGGATCTATCTAAAATATGAAATAATAAATAAAGATCACATAGAATATGAAATAGCTAATTTTATGGTCAAAATCATAGGGTGTGAATGGAGTATGAAATTAAAGTATTTCATGATTAATATATCTTCATTAATTTGGGTTTATAGAGAATATATCACAGGTGAATGTATATAGGGTTTTATAGATAATAAAAAGTAATGAGAAAAGATGTTTGAGTGTATGAGAAATATAGTCTAATGGGTGATATAAAAAGTGATTATATTATTTTTTATTGACCTCAAGGATTCATTCTACACATACTAATTATCCTGAATCAAGGACCACATGATTTGACATATAATTTTTATGGTCATGTGACAAGACTGTAAATTGCAATTTTATGTCATCTAGTAATGACATTTCCATGTACATTAACATCAGGCCACTAAGATATTGTACTATTAATTATTATTATATGACCATGAAACACCCTAGGATTTTATATATATCCCATTTAATTTTTTTTCTAATTTATATCTTAATATTCAAGAAACCCTAAAAATAAATGAACTTGGATTTATTAATGATTTTATAAAGTAACTAAAGTTTGAAATATATGAATAAGATTAACCAACTGACCAAACATATAGTTTAATTTTTTCTCAATTTTTAAATTTTCCATTATTTCATTTTAAATAATCATCAATTTTTAAATAAAACTATTTCAAGATTGAAAATCCTATTTTACTAAATATATTTATTTTTATATGAATTAAGAATATTGATATAAAAAAACTCAATGATCTAATTTTAAAATATATTTTTAATAAACATATTATTAATTTATGAAAAAACATCATATATTAGTTATCTAATGGTTAATAATAAATATAATATCTATTTTAGATAAAATAATTTATTTGTTTAGAAAATTGTTTTTAAGTAGAAAGTTCATTTATATCATAATAAGTTAAATAAAATACCACCGAATATTCATAAGAATTAATTGTATGTAATATAAATTTAACAAATTTATTAAATTCATTTTATAGTTTTTATAGCTCATGATAACAGTCTAAAATTAAAATAACGAATAAAAATTTCTATTTTTAAATAATTTTTTTTGACCTTTTTAATTTATATTTTATAATTAATATCAATCAAATATATAAATTGAATTTTATAAAATATATTTCTTATTTGGAATCATTTTTTTAATTTTTTTAGTGATTTTACTTTTCTCATATTGCATAGTATAAATAGAACATAACATACTATCTTGATTAAGGTTAGAATATGTTTATTAGGGCGTTAAACATTTAGATAGTGAAAAAATGCCACATAAACATATATAAATCATATTTAATGAATATATCTTTACCGTATAATATTATAACACGATGTTTTTTCCATTTTGGTCAAAACTCAATTTTAAGTGGAATTATATATTTTAAATATTCTACGTAATAACTTGTCTGTACCTCACCATACATATAAATGGTAACCTATTATCCTCTCTTATTCACAAAATTGGATCCATGTGAATCATTCTTGCTCAGCCAAAAATCATCTTTTTTTCATTCCATCAATTTGTGTTCTCTTAGTCATACACAATTTCTATACTAATAAGGATTGTGGTTCATGCCAATGGTTTTCTCTAAAAAAATGTGGTGGCTATTAAAAAGATATTATGAAGGAATTATAACAAATGGTAATGAAATATCATATCTTTTTAGTGTTTACGATACTTATTTCAAATTCACCAAATGATTCCCTCGAGTGTTGAATATATTACTCCTTTGATATGATATATATTTATTATAATTACATTCATGGTATTTAATGTTTCATTAAATATTATTTCATTAATTGAGGTTATGATTCAAATATATACATAGAAGTAAGGGGTTTACATTATTATATAACATATTTTAATTATTTTTATACAAAAAAATTTATGATGGTGAAATTATATTACCTAACACAATCAAATCATAATAATTTTTTTTTATTCGAATTTCTAGAGATTACAATTTTTTAATTCATTATTTTCTTTCTCTGTTTGTACACAACGGTGAGAAATAATGTTTCAAAGAAAAGAGACATTGGTTTTTCTATATTATTCAGTATGATTTTCTTCCATACCCATTTTTTAGTTATAATATTTTCAAGAATATTTTTATAATTATACGATGATTTGTTAATATCATTATTCTTTATGTGTGAAAACATATAAAAATAATTAAAAGGGATCATATTGTCAATTTAGGAATTTGGTATTTTTGACCAATTGTGTGAACAAAATTATTCTATATATATAGATAATATGGTATTACATTACCACTATAATGAATATAATGTATCATTTTAAATAAATAAAATGTTTCTAGGGAAGTTTTCAATGTACTATTTTTCCAAAACATTCTCTAATATTATTCATATTTATTTAAAAGTTTCAAAAAGGGATACATTCCTCAAAAATGGTCAAGCTGTCTTTTAATTTTATTTTTATTGATCAAAACAACCATTATTTTTTCTTTTATATCACTAGTTATATTATTCTATTTAAAAATCATTAATATTTATCTAGATGGTATTTTATTATTTTAATAAAATTATCATGAGCCCTATTTTAATTTCCACACGTTAGACTATGTTGAAATAATAAATGTATAAATGATCTTGTGGTATAAAAATGAATTTATTATGATAATGTGTTGGTATTTTATATTAAATATTCTTAATGTACTGGGTAATTTTAAATGATAATTGTATCAAAGGGTACATGAGATTTTATCGAAATCATAGAAGTTGGAAACATGGGATAACATCTCAAACATGAAATAGGGTTCATTGGAGGTTATTCTATAAAACTAAAATGTTCACAAGTTATTATACGAATCCCAAAAAATGTGGAATGTCTTAGAATATTTCCTCAAAATATTTTTTTGATTATTAATTAGAAAAACATTATTCCACCCTTTTGTAACATGTTCTTATATGAATGGTATATTCTCATGTATCATGAACATTGATTATCCTATTCATTTTGTCTTATGATCAATGAAATCATGATGTAATGATACCTTGTTGGACCGGTGAATTATAGTGTATGAATTTATAAAGATAAGTCCATTCTATATGAACATAATTATTATCAAATAAACTCTTATGACTATTGATTTATATCTCTAATGTTTACCATTAATTAGAATATTAGTTCCCTATTTATTATGTTCTTTTCAAAAGGATATGGAGAGTTTTTTTAAGTAGGCAATGGCAAGGAAGTGTACAATGTTAGAAGTAGAAAATGGAAGAATATGTTTATTTTTAATGAAGTAAGATGATTATGTATCTATTTTCCGTAGACAGTAAAACATTATTATCATTTATCATGTATTAATATTAAATATACTAATTATTAATTTAAAATGATAAAATTTGTTTTGTATGTAATGAAATATTTCACTCCATTTGTATTTGTGGATGGATTAGTTATTATTATAGATCAGGGTAATATGAATATATTGAGAACACATAAGATAATCCTATATATAAGATACAATAATATTTTTTGTTTTATATTGAAGATTGGATTTAAGATAAAATATATCTATATCTGGATATGTGAATGTGGATCAATTTTTGAAATAGATGAACCGTGGGGTAATAACTCTAAATTGGATAGTTTAGTTATTAACAAATTTTAATTAGTATAATATGAGTGGGACTAATACTGCACACTAGGTGAGACACCTATAAGGGATCTTGATGGGTTAAATCACAGTTTATTTATGTAAAATTACGATGAACTATAGGATTGAACATATAAAAGTATTTGATAATCCATAAATATTTCAGATGAAGAAAATGTGTCTTTAGTTGGAAGAAGGGTTAATAATTTAGTACAACATAATACATCATTTCATAGTCATACTATTTTTAACAAAATTATTGACGATTGATACTAATATAAGGTTTTATGATTTATTAAAATGTTTGAACCATGAGGAACTATGTGAAGAATTAATGTGTCTATAAATTAAATGAACATTTTCAAGAGAAAAAAATGAATTTGGAGATGAAATGTGAATCCATGTGACTATTAATTACTAGATACCATTATATATGACTAAAAAAACAACATTCATTACATTACCAATAATATAAATATAAGATTAATATATTTTAATTCTAATTCATTTGAAAAATAAAATAGGATAAAAAATATTTTCATCACTATATGTCAAAAATGTGGGAAGAATAACCCATTAAAAAGTCACAAAAGTGAATGATGTTGTTTTTTGTGTTGAAAATAATTTCATAAGAAAATTATTTAACATGGAACATGAATTTTTTGAGTGAGGGAAATAATGGAAAATCTAATCACCCTTTATAGTTTAAATTATTCTTAATGGAGTACAAAGACATTATCTGCCTCATTTCACTAATCCAATGGATATATCAAAAAACATGAATTTCTTTTATTATTTCAAAATTTTAAGTGAACCATGATGGTTAAGGAACATTTAACCCTCACTGATGTGATGGAGATTTCATGTTTTTATCCTTTATAATTTTTTATTCTAAAATCATATTCTATACCAATTAGTGATATTTTATTTCACTCTGAGCTTTAATTTTATCTCCCTACATATATCTGCTATAAATTTCTTAAATAAGAAAGTCACATTTTTTATTCTAAATCACTATATAATTGTAAATTGGTGTGAGTATAAAAATGGTCCTTATTTGTATACTAATTCCATTTTATTGGTCTTGATTACAATTTATGAGTGATATTTTTATAAAATGGTTGGGGAGATACCCAAATCCAATGATATTCAAACTGAAATTTTGTTTCTTTTTTTCATATCTATATAAATTCTTAATGTTCCTCCATAACTCAATGTTATGATTTTCATATAACTCATACATAATTATACACATTCCTTAAGGATCTCATCTAGAATAAACCGAATTTCATAGCTAGAATTGATGAATAAACTCTAAGAGAACATTGATAAGTGACTCATTCATTTAGATTTTTCACCATGGGATGAACCTATAATTTTTTAAAATGAAACATGGATCAATGTTGCTTTTGTATTGATTAAAAATAATATAAAAAATAGCAAGATCATGAAAACATATTTTCTTCTGTGTATTAATTATTTGGTTGATGGACATTAAGAACATTAATTATTATCAGGGAATGGATCTAATTTTTGATAGCATCTATTAACGATTAAAATTTAAGGCATACATAAGAATACCTTTATAAAATGGTATTTACTCTATGAAATTATATTTATTCCATTTTTAATTACTAATAATTATATTAATAGAGAAAATTTAATAAATGGAGACTTCATATATTACCTCAATCATGTTATTGTTTTTTTATAAATGACATTCTTATATACTGTAAGATTATGAGGATGAATATAATACATGAATTACTTTAGAGTCCATGAGGAAGGATAAAATATATAAAAAAATTATGAAAATTGAAATCTAGTTATACAAAGAATCATTCTTAGGTCATACGATCACAATATTGAAAATATGAGATGATACTTCTATGACGAAAGCCATTGAATATTTTCATATAAAATCCAATATGATTGAAATGCATAGTTTTCTTCTATTGTATAGTAATTATGAAAACATAATATATTATTTTTCATAGAGTTCAAATCCATATTGATCTATTTAATATTCAGTTGGATTGATGAATGAAATACAAATTTGAAGGAAATATAGATTATTATGGTATGTGCAGCCATACTCAATTTACCCTATAGTGGATATGGTATTGTGATATATAGTGATTCATATATGAAGGTACTATGATATATTATCTTTTACATTTATATTGTGATATCTTATTATTATTTTCAGGTAACAGTTCATGTTGAATATTACTTGACACATGTCCCATCATCAGATGACGTATATGAATTTTATTTAAGAATATTTCTTTTATATAAAAGATAATTTTTATAGATTATAGTTAGTATATATGGGTTTAAAAATTCTAAATTAAAATAACATCATGTTAAATTTATATTCTAAAATATTATTCATGTTACTCTATAGTGTTGATTTGTAATAGGAAATAAAATATATTAAAACTGAAAACGTTTTTAGTTTATCATTCAAATATAGACATACTCTACTCCTATAAATCTATACTATATGTGATATTCATTATGATCAATAGATATTTTTGAAGTGAAATCCTTACCATTTACAACTGGATTTTTATAGTGGAAGGATAAGAAATAAATAAAAAAACATATATATGACTATATGAGTTAAAATAAAATTGATTCTAAAATTATAATATGAGATTCACTTACAAAATAGTGAAAATTAATATTTATATAAAATCTTAAAATGAATGTGAGATAAAATTTGAGAGATATGAAGTAGTTGGACAAATATAAGAAACCATCAGGAAATATACAAAATATTATAAGATAAGAATAAGTTTGGTTTCATGATTATACAACTAACTCATCACATCAATGTAGTATTAGTATATGAAGTTTTATTATTTTACTGTAGACATCATCTAGTATATGAATATTTTTTTCATAGTATAATTGATTTACACATAACTATAGAAATCTAATGGATTATATTGTATTATGTACTTAGATATATATCAATATATGAGTATGTTTCTTATTATATAAGAACATTTTATTTTTCCTTTAAAAATTCAAATTTAACTACATTAATAAATTCATTAGAAAATAAAAATTCAGAATGTTCATTATAAAAGTATGTTAGGTGGAGAAATATAAATATTTACATAATTGTTTCATGATAATCGCTCAAAATTAAAACAATAACAAAAAATACATATAAATTTATAATCATCATTAGAATATTTAATGTAAACACCAAAATAATATTCCATATACAATATAATGAAAAAAAACCTTAATTATCATTAAAAATATTTGTTTATAAACATGATTCATAAATGCATATAGATATGTTGAAATTCATAAATATGTTACATTGAAATGATACATTTAAAAAAGTTCCAATTTGGTATCAAATATCTTCTCTGAATTTAGATATATTAAAACATACAATTGAACTTTAAAAAATAAAATGTAATTTTTTAGATTAATGTTCAATTATCAGACGTTAAATTAAGAAAGTATTTTATATTTATTAAAATCTAATTAATACACTTAAACATATTTTTTATATATAAAATATTATTAATCATAATTTATGTAAAAAATAATTCACAAAAAATAATTTCTATATTTTAATAGTAATTCTTAATATCATGAATATACAAGAAAATAGTAATATAGAAAAACATGATACGCATAAAGGTAATATATGATGTTATGCAAATGTAAAAATTGATTCTAGTATATTTTGTAATAGTAAAATAAACATAGAATATTGTATATAAGGGTAAAAAAATCATACCATGCAAAAGGAAATGATATAGTATTTTTATGCTTCATTAGTATAAAACTAAATTTATAAAAGATTGATAAATGTGGACTCAATATTCATCTTCATACATAAATGTTAGATAAATGGAATGTAAGGATAATAAAAAATTATCACATAAATTAAATAAGAGTTTATATGTGTTATGTAAGAGTACATGAAATTTTTAAAAATCATAAATAATAAATCATATACTCTATAAAGGTTTAAAATTATAGTAACAAAAGTGTTAAAAAATAGTTTCAAAGCAACTTTAAGGGTAAAACCATGTTTTATATAGATAGAAATATATTTATAAAACATGAACAATGCTAAAGAGATGCATTCAGAAATAATATAATGTTATAAAATAATATCTACAAAGAAACAAATACGAAAAATAATATTACAAAACCTAATGGTATAATTTAAAATAATAAAACAAGAGAAAATTAAAAAAACCATTAAATAATTACAAACTAATTTTTTAAAAATTAAAAAATATATAGAGTCAAATTTATAATTTCAATAAAATAAAAGATAAATAATAATTTTATTATCCAAAAGTAAACAACTAATCTACTTAAAACAAATAAACTCTATCATTTTGAAAATTTAAAAATTAAACAATGGTGAAATTAATTTCATCAATTTCCCAGATTTTATAAATTTATATAAAAATTACTATAAAAAATTTATTTAAATACATATGGTAATATTATAATAATTAATTTCCCCCCTCTACTAATAAAAAATTTGAAACTAAATTTCTATCATTCCAATATTAACATTAATTTTCTATGTTTTATAAAAATAAATTGGCTTAGAAAAAATATTAGTAAGGGGTTTTTTATTTAAAAAACATTTTAAAATAACAACACCTCTATTAATATATTCTAAAATAAAATGATATTTCTTGTGAATATTCTGAGTGTGTGATTATTGTAAATTATTTTCCCAAAAAAAAGAAATTAAAACAAAAAATATGTATATTTTGAAAATTTAAACTAATGACATATAATTTTATTAAATCTATAAAAATTGAAAATAAAATAAAGAATCAGAGATATATTAAGCCTCTATAGTGTAAAATGCAACAAAATTATTATTCCTTAATATTCATGAAACAAAAACTTTTATAGTGAAATTAGACATAACAATGTTATTTTTATACCAAGTTTGTATCTACCAAAATCAGTGTGAGAATAAAAAATTATATAAAAATTTATGTTCAGGAATAAAATAATCTAGTAATAATACTTATGTTAACATATATAAAAAAAATTATCTAATAGCTACTATGTGTGATTCCTTATGAACAGTTTGAAATATTGCATATAAACAAACATTACTAATTACATCTAGTCAAATAGAAGATAAAATAAATGATCCGTAATCATAAATCTAAAAAATAATGAATAAATATATTATCCTAATACATCGGAAAAATATATACAATTAATTATCATAGAGGTTATTAAAAAATTTTCAATAATAAATACCAAAACATTTTCTCAAATCTATAGAATATTTTCAATTATTCTAGATTATAAAAAAATTTCAAATATTAATTTTATTGCATAAAAGATATTTTATTCAATGATAAGAATTGTATAAATTTATATAAAAATAAAAATAGACAACTTTTTACATAGAAATTCTTTATATGAAAAAAATATACAATCAATATAATTTTGGACCATCAAAATATCATTAGAAATCAATTTTATAAATAAAATGGGATTTGATTTACATTTAGTAAAATATTTTTTTAATAAATAAAAATTAATCCTATAAAACTAAGCAAGGGGTTCTTTTTTAAGACTGTACATAGCCACACAATATTTATAAATGTGATTAGGAAAATTTTTTCAAAACAAATGTGTTGAGAAACATAATGTTCCTTAAAATTTAACCATTTAAAATTGATATTTAATATGCATTTTAAATTATATAATACATTGATATGTTGATAAATCAATAAAATTTTTCATATATATCATTTTATTTTTATGGATAAATGATTAATTAATATCAAAAACATCTTTTTTACAATAAAATTTATTACAAATTCTAACGATATACATCATTAATTGACTAGATTCATACATTTTATTTTTTAAAATTCATTAACTTCCAATTATAATATATTCAACATGGGGATAAAATATAGTCCAACATATATATATACATATATTAGTTCTTCATTTATAGAAAAAAAAAATTCCATCAGTACTATTCAATGAGTCAAATACATCATTGAGAACATTATCTATAATAAAAGTACAATTTACAGAATATATTGAAATATTACATCTATTTTTAATTAACAAATTTCCATTCCCATAACACTGTTGAATTGTTTGGTCATTATGAACCTTTTAAGACATGGGAACAAAAGGACAACTAATATCCCCTTTAATAGTTACAATATATTCACATTTTTCTTCACCGAAATATAATTAATTTAAATCATCATGAAAATCCTATAAAAACAGATTTTTTCATCAAACAATATAAAAAAAACATGAACATATAAATATACAACCAGATATCAATATTTTTAAATTCTAAATGATGTTATTTTTTATAATAACCAAGAAACATACCTTGAAATTGAATTTATATAGTATAACCTTAGTATTAGAAATGAACACTTAACAACTAAAAACCAAAAAATAACTAACATTATGTTTATTGTTTTGGGTTCGGCTTTCAAGACAGGGACCCCAGTGTTGGTGTGGTGACCGACATATCCATATACCAGGGCTCTGATAACCTGTTTTCCGACTTGGTACATGAAAACACTGGTTGCAGGGAAATAAAAAGGTACATGCATCATATAGGAATGGTTTGTGGTTTCCATGTCCTTTTTGTCAACTATCCAGATATACTCTTTGACCATGGTACATCTTGTTTCCTTACATTATGCCTCCATGAAGCATACTCACTAGGGTTCAGTAGCACGATCATGAGGATGACCCCCTCAGTGGTGAGGCTTCGATACAGGGTCCAGCTCCCCAGGCGTTTCCACCTAGTGGTGCACCTGTTATACCACCACCAGTGGAGCAGCCAGTGGTACCTACATTATCGACCGGTGAGGAGCATAGGCTTAGCGCTCTCCATGAGTTCCAGAGACAGTGTCCCCTCAGGTTCTGATGCGAGCCCGACCCTCAGGCGGCTGAGTACTGGCTTTAGGCGGTGACCATAGTTTTCCGTCTAGTGAGGAAACTAGTAGACGAGATGGTAATCCTAGGAGCGATCCGTCTTTAGGGTTCAGTGGGATGATGGTTGAGTCTGACCACACAGACTCACGACGAGGATACCCTTTCGTGGACAGAGTTTGAGAGACTCTTCAGGGAGGAGTTCAACCTGGTTACAATAAGTGTTGTATGCATCCATGAGATTCTGTGTAAGGGTTGGTGTCCTCAGAACCAACTGTTTTGTACTTTGATTACATAAATCTTCACTTATTATATATTGTTCATTTTTCTGCATGACTATAATATAATAATTTCCTGGAATATTTGTTGCATTAATATGGTCATAGAAGATCCCCGCTATGATGAGAACCTTGAAATGATATAACAATATTCTTAAATATGGTTCTACGGTTGGATGACATACTATGATAGGACACATAGTATACAGATCGTCATGTGCGAGTATTCGTAAGACGATGAGACTCTCTCTCATGGAGTTCGCACATGGTAATCTCCAAGATGGGAGATTATGAGAACAGACCCGCCAGTAGTAATTCTGCATGTCTTGGTGTCATCAGATATAGCTATCTGCGAGCATGTGTAATGGTCCTTAGACTGGAAGATTATCATTAACTCATGTCATGACTCACGCACTTAGAATTACTGACGAAAACCATCACGCAGACAGTTGGCGGGAAGTTCTGTACGTTGGGTGAATCACGAGTGACATGTTGTTAATGGATAAGTCGAGGAAGGATTTATCCCTTCCATTTATGGAAGTTAATATCTCGGCCCTTTGATTGAAATAGAACTGTGGCATTAAATTCCATGGCCATGGTGTAAACGACGAGTTTATTTCAGGTAGTCAAAGAATAACAGATCAAGCATATAGGTTTATGACGCTTCCATGAAACCGGCTTGATGAGATATTGAGACAATGGGATTAAATTACATAGTAAGCGTTCATATGAGGTGATACGGCAATGCAGCGTCAACTTCTTTCTCTTGGGTGCCTTGACCCATTGCTAGACAGTAATCTTGGACTTTAGGTAAGCCCACCTAATGCCAATGAGAAAGAGGCCTAGAGGGTCACACACTAAGTGTATCCAAGTATCTCAATTTGAATAAAGATTATTCTCGTACGTGGTTTAATAATTATTCAAGGAAGCCTAAGTTGTTTTAAATGATGGAAGAAAAATAAAATAAAACAAGTACACGCCGTGTATTATTAAATGTACATGTCGTGTAGTTTTATTTTTGAAAGGAAATGAATAAATGAAAACAAGATATACACGCCATGTACATTTAATGCACATACCGTGTAGTTTTCAATGAAAAACAAGTACACGCCGTGTATTTATTATTATATGCCGTGTTGTTTTTCCAGTTGGGATTTTGGGGATATAATATTTTTTTAAATGATATTTATTATAATCTGTGTGGGCGCATGTCAAGGAATTATTTATTCGACATGGGGGTTTTAAATAAAGGGTTAATGAAATAAATAAAATGTTTAACGCGTTTATTTATTGTCATAACTCTATAACCCCACACACCCGATTATAAATATCCCCACAACCCAAACTCTTTTCCTACACACAAGAGAATCGTTTTACACAACATCTCTGGAGAATTCTTTCAAGACCGAAAGAACCTCTTCCTCCAAGAACACTCTCAAGACCGAGAGAGATCCTCTTGCATCAGATAAAGATGATCTATGGTGGACAACGCAAGAAAAGGCTTCTCCATGCTAGCACCCGGAGAATGCTTTGGCGACGTCTAGAGATACAAGGTACACGTGTGGATCACCGCTAGAGGGAGTCTACACTTGGATTCTGTGACGCAATGATGGATCACATCAACAACGTGATCAAGAACATCAATGAAGAAAGAACACCCAAAAGGTATTTCTTTATAATTAATTAAATTAATTATAATAAACCTGTAATGATCCTTTTTTTGGTTCTGGGACTAACCATCTTCTTTGTCTTTTTCTGTGATTCGATCTGTGGAGACTGGCGTTTATCGTCATATTGATCCCGGATTGATCATTGCAAATGACAAAAATCCAAGTGGGCACATCCACCCATGCGCTTCTGCTGTGCCTGGAACCTTCAAATGGTATCAGATCGAGGTTAGAATGTTGATTATAGTTATTTAATTTTCGTTGATAATTTACGCATTCATATTTGATTCAATTCGAAATAAATCATTCTATAAATATGAATTAACGAGATCTATTCTTCCTCCTTCGTTTCTAGATTCATATCACAAAAACGACCTTTTAATTTTAATTTTCATTAAAATAAAAATGAGGAAGTCATCCGGAGGAGCCACTCTTTCTTTCTGTACAACATGGGATTACACTACGTGTAATTAAAACTACACGCCGTGTACATAGGTTCAAAGAACCGGCACTGGTCCGCCAAACCACGCCGTGTGAATTGATTATGCCTATATTTTAATCAATCCCTGTTTACCAGAATTGAACGGTGCGTGGAAACCGGAAATACACGGCGTGTATGTTGGAACAACACGCCGTGTAGTCTGTTCCGACCCAGGTGAAACCGTGTACAAAGATAAGATGCATACCGCGTACATGGGATCGCCAGGCCAGTTACCGCGTAACAAGGAAGTACACTCCGTGTATGATTCATCTACACGCCGTGTACTCTAAAATTTCCAAAGTACAGAAAACACGCAAAAGCCCCGGCATGTACTTTGGATAAAGGGTGAAAAGAAAAATACACGCTGTGTAATTATAAACTACACATCATGTACTTTCCAGAAATGGAATTTCACCAGTTTACCTTCAATGTACAAATACCCATACAAGGATTATGGATGAGAAGAATGTCATGGAAATTCAGAAAGTAATTTAAGATAAAGAATTGATTAATTATAAGATCATAATTAATTGAATTCGATCGTGTATTATCTTAAATAAAAGAACGATTGAAAGAATTTGAATTCTAAATATGCGTAAATATTGTTGCATACTATGGATGATAATAAGATAGAACAATGACCCTTTGTATGTGTATGGTTTCATTTAAATTTATTTAATTTAAATTATTTGGTCTACGAGCCTTATTCCAATAAAATGTAGGGCATGTGTGCCCATGGTTTCTTTAATGTAAACCCATGTAATGGAGGATCTCCCAAGCCAGAGGAGATGGTTCAAATCCCGAAGCCGAGGTGAAACCGACACAAGAAGATACAATGGGGGACAGGTTGGAGCTGCAAAACATGAACCATCAGGTTCAAGGTGTATTCCCTAGGTCAGGGTTTGCTTATCAAAACTGCTAGATAAGCTAACCAAATAGAATCTCATGATCATTCCATCTTATTTTATTTATTTCTGAATGCATGGTTTATTTATTATGTATGTGTTGCTGCGATCACAAAATTAATAAAATGAACAAGCATGCAAAGATGGAATAAAATAAAAACCGGACTATGCATAAACATGGTTAATCACTTAAGCAAGCATCACATAATATTAAAAATCATGTGATAATGCAAAGATATGCATAAAGAATAAAATCCCTCAAATACTATATTAAGTCAAACCAATCCTTCCATTACTTGATTAAGGGAAAGACTCAATAAAACTATGTGTTTGACCAACCCGTGTTGGGAAAATTACTTTTATAAAGGAATCCCTTATGAAAGGTTTCGGGTTGAATTACCCATATTACATCAAGAGAAGTAGCCCTTTTTAACTTGATGTAATATTGGAGGCAAGAGTTGAGGAAATGCAAGTCAGGATTTCAGGATTGTGGAGTCCACTCAATAGATCATGGAACTGTAAGCTCATAGTTGGCAATGACCTGCCTACCTAAATACCTTCAAATAGCTTGACCAACCCTTGTTGGGGTTATGAAAAGGGAAATATGGATCCTTGCCACTAGAATGTCAAAGAAACAAGACATTCTGAGTACAATGGTGAGGGACATTGGGACTTGATAAAATAGTGGGAGAATTAAATTTTTTATTATTTCCCATAAAAATGTAATCAAGAAAGTACTAATAAATCTGCTCTTTTAAAATTGTAGAATCAAGATGACAAACTCGTCAACCAAATTTTCTCTGCGATCAATACTGGATAAAGACAATATCCTCACTGGAAGTAACTTTCAGGAATGGTTTATGTGCCTTCAGGTTATCCTACGCCATGAACGAATGTTTTACGTGCTGGAGTCCCCACTTCCTGACTCCCCTGCCCCAGGGGCGAGTGATGATTATTTCCTAGTCTATGAACAAAATTTTAACAATGCACTCGACGTTAAATGTTTGATGCTATCATCAATGTCTAGTGAGCTCATGAAGTCTCATGAATACATGGATTCCTATAGAATTCTCGAGCATATCCGTGGCCTATACCAGGAGAGAGAAAGATAGGAAAGGTTTGAGATCTCCAAGGCTCTATTTATGAGCATGCTTGGGGAGGGTACCCCAGCTGGGCCTCATGTAGTCAATCTCATTGGCTACATTGAGCGCTTGGAAGTTCTAGGGTTTAAAATCTCTGAAGAACGTGGTACCGATCACATTCTTGCATCACTCCCCCAGAGCATCTCAAACATTGTTGTTAATTTCAACATGAACAATATTGTGAAGTCTCTATCTGATATTCTTATCCTTATTCGCCAAGTGGACAATGACATGAAGCGTGAAAATCCATCTGTCATTACGGTGAATAAAATGAAAGGGAAGGCGAAGAGATTTAAGCCCAAAGCTTCTTCAAGGCCTTCCAAGAAAAGGAAGATCAAATGGGAGGCAAAGGAACAGGATGCTATTTGTTTCGCATGTGGCAAGAAGGTCCAATAGAAGAAAAATTGCACCCAGCCAAGGAAGCAAGGGGAAGCTTCAGGTGCATTTGTTATCTAATGCAATCTATCTATTTCTACTAATTGGGTATTAGATACTGCTTGTGGTGCTCAAATCTGTATCCAAATACAGGAACCAAGTAGATTCAGGAAGATTGATTGAGGGGAGGTAGATCTACGAGCAGCCAACGGAGCCAGACTCGCTGCTGTAGCTGTCGGAGACTACCACCTCACATTGCCTACCAGGATGGTCTTGGTTTTGAAAGGCTGTTATTATGTTCCTTATTTTACTAAAAACATTATTTCAGTATCCAGATTAGATACTGATGGATTCATATACATGTTTGGAAATGAATGTTGCTACTTTTATAAAGATATCATTTGTTTTGGTAGGGCACATTTATATAACGGCCTTTACGTGTTAGACGACACAAACCAAGTAATGTCAATCGATAACAAACTAAATTCACATGACTCATACCACACCCAACTTTTGCATCACCGGCTAGGTCATGTCAATGAGAAACGTTTGACAAAATTACATCAAGATGGGTATTTAGATTGTTTCGAACTAAAACAACTTGGTGTATGTCATGCGTGTCTACAAGGAAAAATGACCAATGCCCCATTTAATAGGAAAGGTTAAAGAGCTAAAGAGCTTCTAGAATTAGTTCACACAGATGTGTGTGGACCATTTCCAGTTGAAGAAAGGGGTGGGTTCTCGTACTTCATTACTTTTACTGATGATTTTAGTAGATATAGATATATCAATTTAATGGGGTATAAGTCAGATTCTTTTGATCGGTTCCAAGAATACAAGAATGAAGTTGAGAACCAGCTTGGTAAAAAGATTAAGAAACTCCACTCAGACAGAGCAGGAGAATATCTTAATCAAGACTTCATTGATTTCTTACGGGAGTTTGGGATTCTATCTCAACTCACTCCTCCTTACACATAGCAGTGGAATGGTGTAAGTGAAAGGAGGAACCGCACCCTGTTGGACAAGGTGAGATCAATGATGAGTCATGTGAGTCTTCCATTATCCTTTTGGGAATATGCATTACAAACAGCAGCGCACATACTAAACCAAGTACCAACTAAATTGATAAATGGTATTCCATACAAATAATGGAGTGGACACAAATCCAAGTTATCGAATTTACATGTGTGGGGTAGTGAAGCATTTGTTAAGGCCTCTTCAGGTAACAAACCTGCACCCCGAGGCACAAAGTGTATATTTATAGGATATCCCAAGTAAAAAAGGGGATATTACCTATACAACCCCTCAAATAAAAAGGTTACAGTGGCATGACATGCCATATTCCATGAGAGGTATCACATCTCCAAAAGAGATAGTAGGAGCGAGATAGACTTCGATGAATTCGAGGCTCAAGATACACATGAGTTGGTACAAGAACAGATTCCACAAATCCCCAAGGAAGAACAATCCGTTCCAGAGACACAAGAACTACTTAGGAGCACGAGAGAGGTGAGAGAACCAGAACGATATGGTTTTCTTGTCAATGAGGATGGTGACTCATTATTGGTTGACAATGATGATCCTCTTACCTACAAGGAAGCAGTTGAAGGCCCAAACATTTCCAAGTGGAAAGAAGCCATGAATTCTGAAATGGATTCCATGTACCAAAAACATGTCTTGATTTTGGTAGATCCTCCAGTAGATGTAAAGCCTATTGATAATAAATGGGTATTCAAGAAGAAACTGGACATGGAGGGGCATGTCAGCACCTACAAGGCATGACTTGTTTCAAAAGGTTTTAGACAACGTCAAGGAATTGACTATGATGAAACCTTTTCACCGGTTGCAATGCTGAAGTCCATCAGAATCCTATTGGCCATTGCTGCTTACCATGAATATGAAATTTGGAAAATGGATGTCAAAATATCTTTCCTTAACGGGAACCTCCAAGAAGATGTCTACATTACACAACCTGAAGGGTTTGTGACTACAAAGGATGCCAACAAGGTATGCAAGTTGTAGAAATCCATTTATGGATTATAGAATGTATCAAGGTCATGGAAAATTCGTTTTGATGAAGCTGTTACGGAATTTGGATTTGTTATTAACGAATGTGAGCCTTGTGTCTACAAAAGGTTTAGTGGAAGTGCAATCATTTTCCTAATAGTATATGTTGATGAAAAATTGCTAATTGGAAATGAAGTACCTATCTTACAGTCAGTTAAGGCATGGTTTCATAAATGCTTCTCCATGAAAGACTTGGTCGAGGTGGCATATATTCTTGGGATCATGATCCATCGTGATAGATCCAAGAGAATGCTGGGCTTGAGTCAAAGTACATACATTAACAAGATACTGAAGAGATTCAGTATGGAATAGTCCAAGAGAGGATTGTTTCTAGTGTCACATGGCATTCATCTTTCCAAGAAAATGTGTCCTCAGACAAATGAGGAATGAAAGAGGATGGAAAGGATCCTTTAAGCATCCTCGATTGGGTTAGTCATGTATGTTATGCTATGTACGAGGCTAGATGTTTCTTACACATTAAGTGTGGTAGGAAGATATCAAGCTAATCCAGGAGACCGCCATTGGATGGCAGTCAAAAATATCCTTAAGTATCTGAGGTGTTCTTAGGATATGTTCCTGGTTTATGGAGGAGATGAGGAATTAGTCATCAGAGGACATGTAGATGCTAGTTTCCAGACTGATCAAGATGACATGAAGTCGCAGACTGAATACATCATCAGTTTGAATGGAGGTGCAGTGAGCTGGAAGAGCTCAAAACAAAGTGTGGTGGTAGATTTTATAGTAGAGTCCGAGTATATCGCAGATTCTGCAGCAGCTAAAGAAGCAGTATGAATGCGAAGCTTCGTCCAAGAGCTGGATGTTGTTTCGAGCAGTAAAAAACCTATCACACTCTATTGTGATAATACTGCAGCGGTGGCACTTGCAAAAGATCCAAGGTCACATCAGCGGACAAAGCACATACGTCAGAAGTATCATCTCTTGAGGGATTTTTCTCAGAGAGGTGAAGTTGCAGTGAGTAGTATTTCCACGGAATACAATGTGGAGGACCCATTAAATAAAACATTGACTCAACAGAAACATGATCGTCATGTGAGGTCTAGAGGACTAAAATTTGTAGGTAGTTGTCTCTAGTCCAAGTGATAGTTTGTAAGGGTTGGTGTCTTCAGAACCAACTGTTTTGTACTTTGATTAATTAAATGTTCACTTATTATATATTTTTCATTGTTCTGCATGACTATAATATAATAATGTCCTGGAATATTTTTTGAATTAATATGTTCATAGCAGATCCCCACTATGATGAGAACCTTGAAATTATATAACAATATTCTTGAATAATGTTCTGCGGTTGGATGACATACTATGATAGGACACATAGTAAACAGACCGTCATGTGCGAGTACTCGTAAGAAGACGAGACTCTCTCTCATGGAGTTCACACATGGTAATCACCATGATAGGAGATTATGAGAACAGACCCGCCAATAGTAATTCTGCATGTCTTGGTGTCATAGGATATTGCTATTTGCGAGCGTGTGTAATGGTCCTTAGACTGGAAGATTATCATTAACTCATGTCATGACTCACACACTTAGATTTACTGACGAAAACCGTCACACAGACAGTTGGCGGGAAGTTGGGTACGTTGGGTGCATCACGAGTGACATGTTGTTAATGGATAAGTTGAGGAAGGATTTGTCCCTTCCATTTATGGAAGTTGATATCTCGGCCCTTTGATTGAAAAAGAACTGTCGCGTTAAATTCCATGGACATGGTGTAAACGACGAGTTTCTTTCAGGTAGTCAAAGAACAACTGATCAAGAATATAGGTTTATGACGCTTCCATGAAACCTTCTTGATGAGATATTGAGAAAAAGGGACTAAATTACACAGTAAGCATTCGTATGTGGTGATACGTCAATGCAGCGTCAACTTCTTTCTCTTGGGTACCTTGACCTATTTCTAGGCAGTAATCTTGGACTTTAGGCATTCCCACCTAATTCCAATAAGAAAGAGGCCTAGAGGGTCACACACTAAGTGTATCCAAGTTTCTCAAGTTGAATAAATATTATTCCCATACGTGGTTTACTAATTATTAAAGGAAGCTTAAGTTGTTTTAAATGATGGAAGAAAAATAAAATAAAACAAGTACACGCCTTGTATTATTAAATGTACACACCGTGTAGTTTTATTTTGGAAAGGAAATGTATTCATTGAAACAAGATATATACGCCATGTACATTTAATGCACATGCCGTGTAGTTTTAAATGAAAAACAAGTACACATCCTTTTTTTATTATTACACGCCGTGTAGTTTTTCCAGTCAGGATTTTGAGGATATAATATTGTTTTAAATGATATTTATTATAATCAGCGTGGGCGCATGTCAAGGAATTATTAATTCGACATGGGGGTTTTAAATAAAGAGTCAATGAAATAAATAAAACGTGTAATGCATTTATTTATTTTCATAACTCTATAACCCCAGACACCCGATTATAAATATCCTCACAACGCCAACTCTATTCCTACACACAAGAGAATCGTTGTGCACAACATCTCTGGAGAATTCATTCAAGACCGAAAGATTCTCTTCCTCCAAGAAAGATCTCAAGACCAAGAGATATCCTCTTCCATCAGATCAAGATGATCTAAGGCAGACAGCACAAGAAAAGGATTATCCACGCTAGCACCCGGAGAATCCTTTGGTGACGTCCTGAGATACGAGGTACACGTGTGGATCACCGCTCAAGGGAGTCTACACTTGGCTTCTGTGACGCAACGATGGATCACATAGACAACGTGATCAATAACATCAATGATTAAATAACACCCAAAAGGTATTTATTTATAATTAATTAAATTAATTATAATAAACTTGTAATGATCATTGTTTGTGGTTCTAGGACAAACCATCTTCTTTGTCTTTTTCTGTGATTCGATCCGCGGAGACTGGTGTTTATCGTTGTATTGATCCTGCATTGATCCTTGCTAATGACAAAAAGCCAAGTGGGAACATCCACCCACGTGCTTCTGATGCGCCCGGAACCTTCATTCTGAAGCTCCAGCAGGGCATTGTGGCAGCAGATGACTAATCACCGAGGTTCACCAACCTCGCTAAGTACTCGATGGATATGGTCCGGGATGAATAATTCAGAGCATGGACCTTCGAGCGAGGTTTGCGATGAGACATCCGAGCTAGTGTCGTGCCTATATGCATATCAACTTATGATGGAGTGTTCGAGTGAGCATTGGTGGCCGAGAGCCTCTGGGCGGAGTAGAGACAGCCGCCGACAGTCAGCAGCAGGTAGACAAGTACAGACACCTCGGCGGTAGGGAGCCGATGACAACAATAGGGATCTAGACGTGAGAGACGTCGGATGAGGACCCAGGATAGGGGATCGACAGTCCAGGGCTCTCAGGCTGGATCCAGTCTGCCTAGGGAGAACCGATGCTACGCATGCGACGGTAGGAGACATCTCACTAGATATTGGCCGACCCGTCGAGCTGCGGACTGGGAAGCGGCAGATGGACCACTGAGGCAGAGGTAGAGAACAGAGCAGGCAGACCCACCAGGTGGCAGACATGGCATAGGAGGATGGAGAGCTGCAGGTGGTGGTAGATGCTACGACTTACGTCCACCACCACCCCCAGAAGGTCCGCACCAGGCTCAGGTAGCTTGGGGACAAGGGAGAGGACAACATCATGCGGTTGAGGCATATGACCTAGGGGCTCCAGGGATGATTCGAGGTATGATCTGTGTCATTTCTACCATAGTTGTCGTACTTATAGACATAGGTGTCGGTCATTCTTTATAGCCACATGTCTTATACAAAACCTCAAGATTCTGGTAGAACCGTTGACTCAATCCTTATGCTTGGAGACACCTATGAGAGGAGACTCGATAATCACGCACCTTTGAAGATAGTGTGATCTTACCATTGGAGGTGAGAGTTTTAGATGGAACCTCTTGGTGGTAGCGTCGAGGCCTTACAACGTCATTCTCGGGATGGATTGGTTATGTTCGGTCCATTTCCAGATTGTCTGTTTTAGGAGAAGAGTGCGGTGTGTCCGTCGTGATGGAACGAGGTGTTCCTTTTTTGTAGAAAAGGAATCTCAGGCAGCACAAAATGGTCTCATGCATAGGAGGGTACAACCGATCACTCATGAGTTTTCTATCCATACCCTTGTAGCAGAAGATTTTGTGAGATCTCAGTTCCCAGCGGTAGTGGAAGAGTATGAGGACGTCTTTCCTGAAGATGTTCCATGATTACCTCCCTACTGGGAAATTGACTTCTGCATCAACTTACACCCCGGGACAACACCGATTTCCTCATCGGCATATCGGATGGCTCCCACAGAGCTTCGGTAGCTGAGGGTGCAGTTGGAGGATTTGCAGAGCAAGGGTTTTGTAAGAACCAACGATTCAACCTGGGCAGCCCCAGTCTTGTTTTCCAAGAAGGAAGACAGAAGGATGAGGATGTGCGTGGATTAACAGCGCCTGAACCAGGGGACGGTGATGAAAAAGTATCCACTACCGAAATTTATGACCTCTTCGATCAGCTAAGAGGGGCATAGTGGTTCTCGAAGGTTGTCCTTCGATCAGGCTATCACCAGCTACGAGTACGGGATGAGGATATACCGAAGACGGCATTCAGATGCTGCTATGGTTAATATGAGTACTTGGTGATGCCTTTTGGCGTGACGAACGCCCCCGCAGTTCTCATGGGGCTGGTGAGCCGGATCTTCCAGCTATACATGGACCGGTTCGTGGTGGTCTTCATCGACAACATCCTCATGTACTCAATTTCAGAGGAGGAGCACGAGAGACACCTACAGATGGTTCTGGACATTCTCCGGGAGAACCAGCTTTATGGGAAGCTCTCGAAGTGCCAGTTCTAGATTCAGGAGGTCCACATTCTGGGAAATATCATCTCAGCAGATGCAGTAGCTATAGATCCAGCCACGGTGAAGGCTGTGTTGGCATGATAGCCACCTCGAAACGTGACAGAGGTGCGGAGCTTCCAAGGGATGGCAGGATATTACCAGAGATTCATTCCTGATTTCTCCTAGATATCAGCACTGATGATAGCCTTAACTAGGAAGGGGAAACACTTCATGTGGACGGAGATGTTCCAGAAGGCTTTTGAGTAGTTGAGGAAGATTTTGATGAGCACCCCAGTCTTAGATTGATGGAGGAGGGTGTCAAGTACGTAGTTTTCTATGACACATCAGGGATGAGGCTCGGCTGTGTCCTGATGCAGCAGAACGCAGTGATTGCTTATGGTTCGCTCTAGCTTAGGCCATATGAGCAGAACTATGCGACCCATGATATCGTGTTGGCAGTGGTAGTCTTCGCATTGAAGATGTCGCGACACTACCTCATGGGCGAGCGGTTTATTTTCTACTCTGAACACAAGATCCTCAAGTACATATTTTCACAAAAAATATCTGAATCTGAGGTAGGGGATATGGCTAGAATTATTCCAGGACTAAGATTCCGAGATCATCTATACTCTTGGAAAGGGGAATAAGGTGGATTATGCCCTTAGCAGAAAGTCGAGCTCACAACTGTTGAGTGAGGTGACACAACAGTTATCCGCATTACAGTTATTCTTTGTTGATAGAGAGGATACAACTTATCTACAGTCGATAGTTCTCACTCGTCCAATCTTATAGTGAGTTTTGGGGGCACACATTGGGGATGTCGACTGTGTGGATTTACGTTCTCAGTTATCCACATGACATGCTCTTGATGGATATTCACAAGGTGGGGAGCATGTACTTCTCTTCAGAGGATGCATTGTTGTACCAGTGGCATTCAAGGAGGAGGTCCTGATTGAATTTCATATATCCCCATTGGTGGTACAACCTGGAGTGGAAAAGATGTACTAGGATCTCCGACGATTGTTCTGGTGGTTAGGCATGAAGAAGGCAGTAGCAGAGTTCGTTTCTCGATGCCTCACATGCTAGCAGGTGAAGGCTGAGCACCAGGTTCTAGCAGGGTTAGCTCACCCCTAGAAGTTACAGAGTGGAAGTGGGATGGAATATCGATGGAATTAATGATAGGATTACCTCGGACGTCCAAGGGGCCTGATTCCATCTTGATGATCATTGATAGACTCTCCACATTGGCCCACTTCTTAGATATCAGGGAGTATACTTCCATAGAAATAATGGGACGCCTCTACGTGTATGAGATAGTTCAACTTCAGGGCATCCCCTCGACTATAGTCTCAGATTGAGAATCCTGCATCACGTCCCAGGTTTTGGAAGGGATTATAGGAGGCTTTTGGGACTCAACTACGCTTGAGCACAGCGTTTCATCCTCAGACTGATTGTCAGACGGAGATGACCATTCATGTTCTAGAGGATATGATGTGAGCTTGTATCATGGACTTTGGTCGTAGATGGGAGGTCCACCTACCACTGGTGGAGTTTTCATACAACAACAGATACCACTCCACCATTGGTATGGCATCGTTCGAGGCCTTGTACGGGAGATCCTGCCGGTCACCGCTTTGCTGAACCGACCCTGGATAGTCAGGACTCATGGGTCCAGAGTTAGTGTGAGTCACCACAGTGAAGGTGCAGATCAGTCAGGAGTGGATGAAGACTGCACAGATCTGGTAGAAGTTTTATGCTGACAGACGACGAAGACCTATGGATTTCGAAGAGGGAGACCATGTCATTCTTCGTGTATCACCTCGAAGAGGGCTACAGAGATTTGGCCGAGGCGGCAATCTATCTCTATGGTTCATCGGAACCTTCTAGAGACATTTTATAGTTGGCTAGGTGGCATACTGTCTAGATCTACCGCCACAGTTGCATCGGGTACCTGATGTCTTCCATGTGTCCCAACTGAGGAGGTATGTGCACGACAAATCGCAAGTAATTGACTGGGGAAAGCGGGACATCGTGGATGGAGTGACCTTTTCTGAGTACCCGGTGGAGATCGAGGATCGGCAGAAGTGGATCCTTCTTGGGTGATCAATAACCTTGGTGTGCGTCTAGTGGCAGCATTAGAATCTTCAGGAGAGCACGTGGGAGCAGGAGTCTCAGATCCGTTCCCACTACCATCATCTTTTTGAGTAGCCCTTATTTTGGCTTTTCGGGGATGCAAAGACCTAAGGTGGGGAGAATGTAACATCTCGAATTTTGCATTTATTATTTTAAATATTAGATGGATTTATTTCAAGACCAGGCATGAAGATGGCACATCGGTTCGTGGTCCAGTGAGCCTAGAGTGGTGGTTTGAACATTTTTTATGTTAAGTGAGTCGACGGTAGTGCGCAGTTGTGGATGTTTCCAAATAGATGCCTGAATTAAAAATATGAGCGCACTGTTGTGTCCAGGATGACGACATTACCTAAGAACAGGCCAAACCTCGACCGGCACGGTTTGAGGGACAAAGTTAATTTTCGGACGTTTTAGTCAAATAAAAATAATATAAAAATCTAAATGTTTATTTTATTTTTTGGAGACAACTGATGCAGTGCAGTAAAAGGGAAGCTATTTCCTTAATTAAATATTGTGTCATAATGACAAATAAATGGAATGTTGGACTCTTTAATATGCACTGATGGGATGTTTGTTTCCTTAACTAATGGTGCGTCATAATGACTCAAGATTGGAAAGTAGGAGTCATTAATATCTCAACATGATTAAATGCCAACATGTTTCCCTTTGTAACGGGTTAAGCATTGTTGATCATTGGCGACGATTGGGAGGAACCTCTGTAGAATCCGCGGGGTGTTGGAGAAATTTCATGGAGACAAACAACGACAGATCGAAATCGAGAATCGATGCGCCGACATTGAAGGATCTCAATGAAAATGGAAGCGTGACACCTTTGTCAACGATCGATCCTTTATAAAGGTAGTGTTTTGTTATTTCAATTTCTTTTCCCCATTTTTGATTTTAAACGACGAACGTGGATCAACCATGAACAAGTTGATTCACCGATTCATACGTTCATGAGGGAGGGTTTTCTTTGTGTTGATTTTGGGGAAATAATTCATGCTTTTATTTATGTTGATCTCTTCTTCGTTTAAACCTATTAACGGGAGCAGATCAATGATGTGATGAATGACAGTGTAGGTTCATTCCTCAATTTTGTTTATTGGATTTCCTCCCCCTTTTATTTTCTCGCGTGTTCATTGCATTCTTCGTGGGGCGACAGAAAATGGATCATTGCACATCCATTCCACGACACAACGATCCCAAATTGAAGGTTTGACACCGAAATGGCCCTATAGAGGAGCGACGACGATGGCAGACGACGAATCAGACAAGATTAGTAACAGGCATTCTTCGAGCATTCTTCATGCGGGAAGATCAAAACACGTTTTCAGATCCGATCAGAGGCCTGGAAACACTAGTAGCGGCTTCGTGGTGTCAGGGCGACCAAAACATGAAGGATTCTTTGCGAATGGACGGCCGGAACGATGATCGGAGCAGCACGGGAGGCGCCCTGGCGAAGAGCTCCATTTTTGGAAATTTCCAGAAAACACGGCGTGTTCTTCCGAAGAACACGACGTGTAGTACTAGCATCAGCTGGGGCTCAGCGGTAAGAGAGGTGTCACACGGAGTGTCACCTTGGTCACATGGCGTGTTGAACTTTTCCTGATGTTCTGCGTGGGTTTGAGAAATACATAGGCCCATGATGATCTACACAGCTTCAGGCGACATGGCGGGTATAGCTTGGCAGAGGTGGCAACCTAGAGATCGGCGATAAACAGACACGGGTTAAAGTACACGGGTTGATAGCCGTGTATGGCCATACGACCAGTGACACGGGGCCAACCCCAGTCAATCGGACACGGCGTGTACATCGTACTATAGCCCTGGTACTGTGTTTTCCTACACGACCAGTTCTACAACATGGGCCATTTTACATGGGTAGTACCTGAGGTTAGACAACAGGGCGTGTATATTTTCTACACGTCGTGTACTTTTGGAAAACAACATGGTCCTCTTATCCATCGTAATAAATACAATGTTTTCATAAATTTTTTTTATGTAGAATGATATTTAAAATATTAAAATGTGTACTAATATATTTAGGTTGAAAATATTTATTTATACAATATTCATTTAACATATAGTAATCCTTTTTAGTAATATATAATCTTTAAGTTTTAATACAATATTTTTGTTTGGGGTTCAATGAGATAAAAAATAATTATAATAATTTTTTTCACAAAATTAATAAAAATTAAAATTCGAAAATTCACCTACATTATATTTTCTAATACAAATATTTTACAAACCTATTTTATTTGTTACCATCTTATGAAGCAGAAAAGAACTAGAAAAGATTATATTTTATGAGAAGTAATTTATTTCATGGTAAATCTACAAAAATCGTTATCAATTTTTTTTCTTAAAAACTTTTTTAAGAATGTATATATATTAATTATTAAGTTCAAATACATTAACAATTAAATGATCATTAATTTATTTAAAAAACCTATTCCTTTTTTCCTTTTAAAAAATAATCATATCTAAAATTGATACGAATTTCAAATTTAGGTTTTTGTTGTATATGCCATTTATAAAACAGATTGTGTAACAATTAAAAGTTAACATATACAGGCTTATGATTTAGTAAGATATCATCTATTACTAGGGTATAAATACTCTAGAAATTGTAGAAAATTAAATCTGAAAAAAAAATTAATAAACATTTTTATTTCCTTTTTCATTTATCATAACATTTTAATTAAAAAACATTTACTATATTTAAATTTATCAATAACTCAACAATATGATAATTTTATAATATAATTTCTTTATATTCTAAACATTGATAACGTAAAAATTTATAAATAATATTGACCATTAAAAATCATAATTCCCTAGCATGAGATATTTAATACACGTGCTAATTGATGTTCATCCTTTAGATATTTTAATAGAAGTGTTATGAGAAATTATAAATGACCACTTATGAATACTTTTATATATTCAAATGAATATGTAATATATAATAGTGTAAATTTATAGAAAAAAAGAAGTTCGGACATGAGATATTAGTGGACATAGTAAATAAGGTTTACAATACTCTTCAGCAAAATAATAGAACTTAGAGTCGATAGAAGAGTTATGATGATAATAGTCTGTGAGATGTATATTTACAAGTTATTGACATGGAATTACAAATAATTTTCTAATATATATTTCTATTAGAATAATAAATAAGGGGATGTTGATCCATTTTAACATTGACCCTTTATAGATTCTTTATCTTGTATGTACAATAGTTTATCGTGTGATAGTTCTACCAATGAACACTATTATTCTAGATGTATTCCATGTATCTATTTCCTGGTTGTACATATCTGGTCCTTCAAAAGTACTAAAAAATGTGATTGTACCACTACAGTATGACATTTTTGATGAAGAATAAATGATACAATTAGTTCTTAATGAAATGAAATTTTAGAGAATAAGACTACATACCTAGTTAATTATATTTGATGGAATACAAAATTTGAGGAAGGTGTTAGCGAACTCGTGGAAGTGATGAAGATAAAATGTCATCATTTTTTCATCATTATGAATACATTTTTATGTTTAAATTCATTTCAATGTTTTTATATTTTATCACAAGTTTTTTATATATATTCCATTGAAATCAATTTTAATTATTCGAAATCTTATATTACAGTAATCCTCGAGTCTAAAAAAGCCATTATCTATTATGGACATTATATCATAGTCATTGGATTGGTAGGTATGGATATGATTTTTTATATTATGAAATATACATTGAAATATTTTTTATTATCAAATGTATTACTTATTTTATAGACTATATCCTTTTTTCAAGTCATTTCATGATTAGATGACCAGTTTATTCAATGAAATGTATTTTCCTAGGTGTAAAACATACTAATAAAAACATATATTGATCATAGTAAAAAATTATTTTTTATGAAATTTATGGTTTATTAATAAATAATACATTAAAAAAAAGTCATAAAATGTTTATTATTGATGATAAATTCATTTGATTGTTAAAAATTAATTTTTTTAGAAAATTCATTCATTTTTGGGAATTTGAATTAATCTATATATATATATATATATTAATTATAATAAATAAATTCATATAATACATATGAAATTTTAAAAAATATATTTAATATATAAATGTTTATACAAGTTATATAATTAAGGGAAACTCAAATTTATGCTTAAAATAATTAAAAAAACAGCTTTCATTGAATTTTTCATGTTTATTTGAAATTTTATTTCTAAACCAAATTGAAAATGAATTTCAGTATACATAATCCATATATTAAATCAAATTGTACAAATTCATTAATGTGTAAACGTTCATTTTGGGCCATAATGAATATTGAAAACAATAAATGTTTAGTATCTTAGTTAAGGTTAATATATATTAATAGGGGAATTATAATAAGAGGTAATTGTAAAAATTCCTTTTAAACATGAATAAGTATTATGTGATGATGTTATATTATATTATTATATATTAACATCAATTAATTTGACATTTTTGACACATTCAGATGTAATTTGTATTATATAATTTAAATATTAAATTGGATTCAATGGGTAAGCCCCCTCATATATGAACTTCTACATCTTCTCCTCCCTTATTCACAAAATTTAAGACTAATAGATAAGACGTGCCCCACAAAAAACCATCTTCTTAATATGTAATGTCTCATATTATCAATTTATTATTTCTAAATATAATTTTTAAATATTTCGATACCAACCATGGAGAAGACATTCCATTCTGAGGACCGATGAGCCCGGAATGGTGGAATTATCATTTTTTAGTTAAGTGAGTCGGCATGTGTGCATTGTTATGGAAGTTTCCAAACTGATTCCCAAATTGAAAATAAAAGTGCACTATTGCATCTGTTGCAATGACATTACCTATGAACGGTCTTAACCTCAACCAGTGCGGGTTTAGGGAAAAAGTTAATTTTTGGTCATTATTAATCGAATAAAATAAAATAAAATAAATTGAAAAGTTTATTTTATTTTAATTGGGAATGTTCACTGCACCGCAATGATAGGGTAACTATTTTTAAAATTAGTAACTATGAAACAACAATGCTTCCTCATTAATTTTACATTGTAAATGAATGATGAATCATGTTACAATCTTTTAATAGGATTAGTGAATGTTGATCATTGACCAAAAGATGAGAGGAACATTGAGAAAATTTTGGAGCCTTAGAGAGAACTCTCGACAATAAACAACATGGAATAAATGACAGGAATTGATGTGCTAACAAATTTAATGATCTAAGTGGTGATGATAGTGAAATTACTTTGTCCACAGTCGATCCCTTATCTAGACAGGGGTTTTGTTGCTTTGTTCTGTATACCCATTATTTGATTAAACGGTGAATATGGATCCACCAATGAATATGTTGATCCCCATGTCATGCATTCTATAAAGAGTGTTAATAATTTTTATTTCATTCAGGGTTTAATTCGGGATATTGTCTGTGATAATTGATTTATTATTGTTGATTCTCCATGTTTAATCCTTCTAACGAGAGAGTATCAACATAAAGAAGAAGGATGTCGGAGGTTATTTTTTCAATTTGGTATATTGGGATTCTTCTTTTTTTCATCAAATTCTTCTTGTGGCGATAATCAATGGATCTATGCATGTCTATTTTGTAATGAAAAGATACCAAATTGTGGATTTGACATTAAATGACCTAGTGGAGGTGCGATGAATATGGAATATAATGTATCAAATACGATCGGGAGAGACCATTCATCATGTGTTCATCGTACATGTAGATCGATACGCATCTTCATGGCCGATCAAAGGACTGAAAACAACGAAGAAAACTTCTGGACGATAGTTCGACCGTAACTGTCTAGTTTTGTGGAAAACTAAAAATAGGATCAAATACCAGAGCATCACCAGGGCATGACGAAGCTGTTTCACGATTTTGGAAAATTCTGTAACACCTGACATGTATCCTGAAAATATGCCGTTTGGGACCAGTGTCAGTGGCTATGGCTCTGTGCTGCACACGATCAAAAATAGGATGTGCCCCTAGCGACACATGGAGTCTGGGCCCCACCCAGTGGTAGTTGGTGTTTTGGGAAACATGAAGCATGGAAACTCTATGTACTTTGAAGAACAAATTGTGTGGGTCGTTACCTAAGACTTAGTGAGTATCTCGGAAGATACACAGACACGGAGTGGAGTACCCGACCGTGTACTTCACCACATGGTCAGACCCGATCGATTATGTGGGTTACCCCATGTAGCGGTTACACATGATGGCCCACACAGTTTGAAATCGTTCACGGTAACATGACTTCATACACATAGCAGACCCCAGTTACTCAGAAATAGTGTATGGTCCACCTTACATGTCGTGTACATTTCTTTCTACACGACATGTTCCCTTTGACTCGGGTTGTTATACATGGGCAGTACCCTGAGTCGTGAGACACGGATTATCACCCAATCTACCCACCATGTATATTCCGTAACATGGATTGATCTTCTTTTCGGCCATTCCTTTTGCATGTGTTGATTGGTGAGTTACACGTTTTTCTCGTCTCCCTGAAGGTCAGGTATCATTTCCATTTATAAGAGTTTAAACTATTTAGCCAGACTTTCCGAGATAGAGTAAGGTATCCTTCGGTGAGTGCTAGAAAGAGATCCCTTATCAATTCATGACCATATGTAGAGTTAGGTATCTATATGACTAATCCTATAGGTTTTATATCCTCTACTTAGTAGAAGAATTAGGACGAGTCGCAGTATCCGCCAAGACCATGACAGTGATCATCATCTGTGTATCCTGACCATTCCCCTCTCTTGAGTGTTTTCTCCTAGAATGAGTGTATATATCACACATGACCTTTGTTGATGAATGGTACATATCAGACAAACATCATTTGAGCTATCATATGCATGGAGCGAGTTCTCCCAAATGAGTTCTTGATGGAGTCTTCAAACTGAATCTCTAGTGTTGGTATGTAGTTGTGTGACATGTCTCTAGACTATGGGTCTGAGTTTTGAGTATATTTTTATGTTCTTCTCTTCTTATATGTTTGGTATACATATAATGTTTAAAGTTTATTTTATCTTTTCAATGTGTATTTCTTTGTGGTTTTTGGGATCCTTTACTAAGTATTGCTAAACTCTCCCCTACACGGGTTTTGCCGACACATGTTGTGTCTTGTGCAGACGACTAACCTTCTGACAGATTCTAGGGTAGACCATGAACAAAACAATCTTTCTGAGTTCCCTATAGGTTGAGGTGTTCCTATGGATTTGGAAAGAAGTCCATGTACATTTTTTTATACAGGATGGACTTTTTTGTTTGACAACTCTTTTTTTGGAGGGCTTGTATTCGGGCCCAGTTTTACATTCCATATTATACATCATTTGTACTCTATTGGTTGGGTTTAGATATATGCATGCATTTTTTTACCTTGTTGTTTTTACAATTCACCATTTGGGGGAATGGATATGTGTACATGTGTAAATATACTTAGGCAATTCCTCCCTTGTTAGTGATATTCCTACTCAGAGCCAGTCACCAGCCCCTAGCCTTTTTGAGGCAACCAATGGGAGTCGCGACATGGGCCCCACTATGATGAGTCATGGAAAAATTTTATCAGATGATTGATGATTATACCTTAGGACTAATTGACTATGAGTTTTGCTTGGGGAAACATTATTAAGTGTTTCGATCTTAGATTTCAGTCCAAGGACTCCAGTGTTGGTGTGGGCATCTGATATATCTATACACCAAGAATCTGATAACCTTCTTTTCTACGAGGTGCATAAAAACACTAGTTGCATGGAAATAAAAGAATTATAAATTATTCATGTAGGAATGGGTTGTGTTTACGATGTCCTTTGAGTTAGCTATCCAAATATACTTGTTGACCATCATATATCTTGTTTCTCCACAGTATTACTCCACGATTCATACCTAATAGGATTCAACAACACACTCATGAGGATTAACCACCCAATGATGCGGCATCGATATAGGGACCAGTTCTCCTAGAATTACCTCAGGGTGGAACACTTGATATACCACAACCTATGGATAAGCCCGTGGTACATGTTGTACCAACAAAAAGGGGCTCATGTTGAGTGTTCTATATGATTTACAGAGAAAAATTCCCCCTAAGGTCTATGGTTAGCTATACCCTCAGGCATATGAAGACTAACTTGAGGCAGTGACCAATGTTTTTCATCTAGTGAAGACAATAGAATATCAAATGGTGATATTAGGAGGGAGCCGCATTCAGGGTTCAGCTGGACTACGGTGGAGTCTGACCACTCGGACTCAAGACGAGGAGACTCTTTCAAGGACCGTGTTTGAGATACATTCTAGGGGGAATTTTCCTCAGGTTGCACTAAGAGCGGTGCGTATCCAAGAGCTTATTCATGACCAGTTGGGTAGTTTGATGGTGTTTGAATATTCATTGAGGTTCACCAACCTTGGTAGGTATTTGATGAATATGGTCAGCGATCAGTACATCATAGCTCGAACCATAGAGTTAGGTCTATGTCAAGACATCTGATATAGTTTCATTCCTCTATTCGTTTCAACTTATGTTGTAGTTCTTGAGCATGCATTGTTGATTCAGAGTATCTTGGCAGTTCAAATAAAGCCAATGGCAGCCATCAGTAGGCAGACAGGTGCATATACCTCATCAGCCGGGAGCTAACATTAGGCATAGGGTACAAGATGAAGGAGATGTCATAGGGGGTCCCATGTTAGGGTATCGATAGTCCATGGTCATCATGCTAGATCCAGTCAATCTAGGGAGAGGTTATCCTACTCGTGCGATGTTACCAGACACCTAGCTAGAGATTGTTTGATCTGTTTATCTATTGAAATATAGGCAGTGGTTGGACCACTACAGAAGAGGTAGATAGTAGAGTAGACAGACCTTCCAGTTGGAAGATGTGGCTGAGGGTAAGGGAGAGTTGTAGGTGTTGGCAGACGCTTTGATATACTTCAACCACCACCCCTAAGAGGTCCATATGTTCCTTAGGGAACTAGGGGACAAAGGTGTGGACATCTATATTTGGTCGAGGCATACGAACCAAGGACTCTAATAATGATCTGAGCTATGATGTGTGTCTTCACTACATTAGCTACCATACTAATAGGCATAGGTTCTAGTCAATCCTTCCTTACCACATGTCATGTGTGAATCCTTGATATTATGATAGAGCTGTTTACTCATCTCTTACCCTTTGAGACACCTACAAGAGTATAATAAATGATCAAAAATCATTTCAAAAAGTGGGATATTACCCTTTGAGGTGAGTGTTTCAGTTGGAACCTTTTGGTGGCAGCGTTGAGGACTTACGAAGTCATTCATGGGATTGATTGGTGATATTGGGTCCATGCCCAAATTTACTACTTTAGGTGAAAGTTTTAGCGTATCTGCTGTGATGGGATGTGATTTTTATTTGTTGTTGCAAATGAGACCTAGTTACCAAAAGGATGGGATCATACATAGGAGGGTTCTGACGATCACTCATCAGTTGTTTTTCCCTACCCCTGGAGTAGTATATTTTTTGATCTTCCAATTCATAGAGGTTATGGAGGAGCTTGAGGACATCATTCCTGAAGATGTTCTTGGACTACCTCCTTGTCGTGAGATCAACTTATGCATTGACTTAATGATAGGGACGACACTTGTATCCTTATGAGAATATCAAATAGCCCATTTAGAGCTGCATGATAAGAGGGTGTACCTAGAGTATTTTCAGTGGAAGAAGTTCGTATGACCCAGTGTTTCCCCCGGGGCATACCCTGTTTGGTTTTCAAAAAGTAAGATTGGTGATTGGGGTTGTTCATGGTTTTCTGGAACCTGAACCAGGTGATGGTGAAGAACATGTATCAACAACCAAGTACCAACGAACTCTTAAACCAAATAAGAGGGGAACAATGGTTCTCGAAGGTTGACCTTCGATCAGGTTACAACTAGTTAGGATTATGGGATGAGGATATAATGAAGATGGTATTCAGATGGAGCAATAGTAATAATGAGTACTTGGTGATGCCTTTCAGCATGAGGAACGCCCCCAAAGTGTTCATGGGACTTATTAAAAAACTCATATAACCTTATTTATACCAGATCACAACAGTCATCATCGAATAAATCCTTGTGTACTCAACGCCAGAGGAGGAGCACAAAAAACACATGTATATGGTTCTATACGTACTCTTATAGAACTAGATTTCTAAGAATATCTTAATGTGATAGTTTGGGATTTAGGAGTGCACATTTGGGGACAAGTTATTTCAGCAGATGGAGTAGCTATGGACCCAGCCATGGTTGAGGCATTGTTAGCATGGGAGCCACCTTGGTGCATAGTGGAGGAGTAATGCTTCCATGGGCTGGTAGGATACTACATGAGATTTATCCTTGACTTCTCATGGATATTATCACTAATGAAATCCTTGACCATGAAGGGTAAACAATTATTGTGGAAAAAGATGTTCCAATAGGTTTTCAACAATTTGAGAGAGATATTGACAAGAACCCCAATCTTGAGATGACCGGAGGATAGTGTTGTGTACAAAATTTTCTACAATTCTTCATTAATTGGGTTTTAATATGTCCCAATGGGGAGGAAAGCAGTTATTACTTATGGTTTGAATTGGCTATGAACACACAAGAAGAAATATGTGACCCATGATATTATGATGGCAGCAGAAATATTCACTTTGAAGATGTGGCAACACTACCTTATTGGTGAGTGATTTATCATCTACTCTAACCAAAAGAGCCGCAAATTCATCTTCTTACATAAGGATATGAATATAGGTCAAAAAAATAGTTTATAGTTCCTGCAAGACTATGATTTTGAGATCGTATATACTCATGGGAAGGAGAACGACATAGAATATGGTCTTAGTGGGAGATCGAGCTCGCAATTGTTGAGTGAGGAGAAAAAGGATTCTGACACATTACAATTATCTTTCGTGGATAGAGAGGATGCAGTTTACATTCAGTCGATGGTTATCACCCATGAAATCATATAATGAGTTAGGGATTCATAGCTTGGGTATGTCGCTTGTGAGGCATTACCAGCTCAGCTGACCACAATACTGTTTTCTGATGGATATTCTCCCGGTGGGGAGTACAAATTCCATTATTGAGGATGCACTTTTGTGCCAGTGGAATTGTTGGAGGAGGTCCTGATGGAGTTCAATAAATCACCCTTGGTGGTAACACCAGGCATGGGGATGATGTACCGAGATATCAGACGATAGTTCTGGTGGCCATGCATGAAGAAGGTAGTAGTAGAGTTCATTTCTCGATGCCTTACATGCCAACTGGTAAAGGATGAGCACTAGGTTCCAGTAAGATTATCTCACCCCTAGAGGTTCTAGAGTGGAAGTGGAATGGAATATCGATGGACATCGTAACAATCTTACAACATATTTCCAAGGGGAATGATATCAATTAGGCCATCTTTAACCTTATCACCAAGTATCCCACTTACTAGCTATCAGGGAGAAGAGTTCCATAGAGAGCATGTGAGGCATCTACGTGCACAAGATAGTTCAGATTCATGTTGTTCCTTTTCAATAGTCTCGGATCAAGATGCATGCTTCACATCCTTATTGCGATAGGGATTTTAAAAGGATTTCAGGACTCATATATGCTTGAGCACAATGTTCTATACCCAGACAGAGGGCAAGATTGAGATAACCATTAGAATTCTGGAAGATATGTTGTGGCCTATATCATGGACATTGGTCGCAGCTGGGAGGAACACCTACCACTAGGGGAGTGTGGGTACAATAATAGATACCACTCTACCACTATTATTTCACCGTTCGAGGATTTATATGTAATACCATACCAAATACCAATTTTCTGGACCAACCACAGAGGTTCATCACTCATATGTCGAGTGCTGTTGTGACCTACCATCGAGAAGTTGCAGATTATCCAGGAGAGGGTGAAGACTACACAGAGCTGGCAGAAGTCGTATGCTAAACAATAAAGGAGAACTCTAGAGTTCATGGAGAGATACCCTGAATTCTTTAGGGTCACACCTATACAAGGGTTGTAGAGATTTGGCTAAAGGTAATATATCATCAAGGGTCATCTGACCTTTTCAGATACTGCACAGAGTAGGCGAGGTGGTATACCACTTAGCTCTATGGATGTAGTTTCACTAGGTACGTGATGGCTTCCACATGCCACAACTGAGGAGAAACGTGCATGAACCATCACACGTCATCAACTTGGGCGAGCTGAAAATTGAAGATGTTGTGGCATTTTTCGACTACCCAATAGAGATTGAGGATCAGTAGGATATGTCCTTTCATGGGAAATCAATTTCCATGGTGCATGCATGGTTTCCACACGAGAATCTTCATGAGATTACATGGGAGTGGGAGGCTTAGATTAATGCCCAGTACCAACAACTTTTTGAGTAGCCCATTTTTTGCCTTTTAGGGGATGAAAAGCCCCATGGTGGGGAGAATGCAATGTCATAGATTTTATATTAATTATTTATAAATAATAAGTGTAATTAATTTGAGACCAAGCGTGGAGACGACTTGTCATTTTGAGGCCCAGTGAACCTAGAATAGTGGTTTGAACATTTTTTAGTTATGTGGGTTGGCATGGGTGCAGAGTTTTAGTAGTTTCCAAATAGATTCCCCAATTAAAAATTTTTGGGCACTGTAACATCTAGAAAAATGTATTTACTTGAGAATATGCTTAAAGTCAGTTAGTGTAGGTTGATGAATAAACGTAATATTAGAGTGTTTTTAATAAAATAAGATAATTAAAATTAATTTGAAAATTTCATTTTATTTTAATTGGAAACATTCACAGTAGCACAATTATAGGTAAAATGTTTTTATAATTAGTGAAATTGAATCAAAAACACTTCCTTATTATCAAAACATCATAATATAATGCTAAATTTCATTCAATACTTTTTATATCTTAATTGAATGTTGATTGTTGAAATAAACATGGGAGAAAAACTGGGGAATTCTTGGATCTTTTGAGATAATTATCGACAACGTACGAAGACAAATCAAAGGCACGAATTGTTGCACCAACAGAGATAAATGATCTTGGTGGCTACAGTAGTGAAATTCCTTCATTTTCAATTGATCCATTCTAGAGGTATGGGTTTTTTCATTGTTTTGTTTCCTAATTCATTAATTAAATGATGAACACAGATCAACCCACCAATAGGTTGATCTGTTGGTCATTCATTTTTGCGGGGGGGGGGGGGGGGGGGGGTATTATTTTCCATTTAATTCAGGGATTGATTAGAGATATTTTTTGTGATATATTTTTTATTATCATTTGATTCACCCTATTTAAATATTCCAATAGAAGTAGAACAACGTCATGATGAACAACAACGGAGTTTTATTCCCCAATTGGTATGTTGTATTTCATACTCTTTTCGTGTTCTTTACATTCTTCATAGGAGAGGAACAATAGTTTTATTTGTTTCTATTTCACAGTGGAAAAAAAAGGATATTCCACATTTAAAGGACCTAGTGGAGGTGCGACGATGATGGAAAATGACAAATCAGCTCAGATCAGGAGAGACAATTCTTCAATCGTTCTTCACGTGGGCGCATAAATACACTTCATTAAGGCCAAACAGTGGCCCAAAAATAATGAAGAATACTACAAGATGTTGTGGAGACCTTAAATTTCAATTTTCATGGAAACAATATCGTCGAGAATATGATTAGAGAATCATCGATGCGCGGTGAATCGGTTTTGCAATTCTAGAAAATTCTGGAACACACAGTGTGTATCCCAAATAACATACTGTGATGGATTAGTGGTGGTGGATAGGGTTATCTACTTCATGTGATGATGAACATGGCATGCCACTCGGGAGACGTGACAAGTGGGTCCTTCCCAGCGGTGACTAGAGTATTGTGTGAAAGGAAGCTCTAACATGGTGTGTAATCCAAAAAAAACACGGTGTGTGGGTCCTTTCACGGGGTTCAATGTGTATCTCATAAGATACACAGACATGTGTTGGAATAAAAAGCCTTATAATGAACTATATGGCCAAACCGGTCTAGTTATGTGGGTTACCCTGTGTACCGGTTACAAGGGATGGCCCACACAGGTTGACGATATTTACGGGCACACGACTATCTACACAGAGAAGACCCTGGTTACTCGGACACGGTGTGTGGTCCAACCTATATGCCATGTACTTACCTTTTTACATAGCATATTCCCTCTGACTTGGGCCATTATACATGATATGTAATATCGGTTATGAGGCACACTTTGTGACACATTCTACATGCCGTGTATATTCTAGAACATGGCTTGATCTCTGGTCCAATGTTCCTTAGGAATGTTTCATTTAGGTGAGTTCCCATTTTTCACATTTCCTAAATGGTCATGTATCGTTTCTATTTACATGAATATGATCCCTTCAGAGGGAATTTCCTGAGATAGAGTTAGGTATCCCTCTAAGAGTCCCGAAGTGAGATCCTCTATCAATTCATGACCCTAGGTACAGTATGGTATTGATGTGACTAATCTAAAAGGATGTCGATATAGTACTAATCAGTTTAATCTGGATGAGTTGTAGTATTCTCCAAGTCCCTGGCAGTGATTCTCATATGTGTATCATGATCATAACCCACTAAAGAGTGTGTTCTCTTGGAATGAGTTTATGTATCTCTCATGAACTTTCGCGATGATCGATACTTCTCGAACAGACATTATCAGAGCTATCAGACTAGTGGATTTATTTTTCCTAGATGAGTGCATCGTGGAGTATTAGAACTAAATCTCCAGCGTTGGTATGTAGTTTTGTGGATTTTGTCATGAACTATGAGTATTGTTTTTGAGTTTATCTGGATGTGTTTCTCTTGTTATGTGTTCAGTAGATAGATACATTGTATAGTAGATTTTATTTTTCCCTTGTTTATTTAATTGTGGTTTTTAGGATCCACTAATGAGTATTGTTATAGTCACCCCTAAAAATGTTTTACCCAAACTTTTCATGTCTTATACAGATGAGAAACCTTTTGAAAGAGTCCTGGGTGGACCAGGACTAGACTGATCTTTCTGAGTTTCCTACAAGCCTATGTGTTCATAGGGAAACGAGAAGCAGTCCTAGTACATCTATGTACTTAAATGGTGGAAATTGTAGTTTGAAGACTCTTGTTTTTGGTGGGATTTTATTCTGGAACAGTTTTACATTACTCACTTTACTTTTTTTTTTGTATTATGTTGGTTGGGTTTAGATGTATGCATGCATTTTGTTCCATAGTGGTTTTTTACATTTTTTCTTTTCTTGACATGGAGATGTGTGCATGTGTACATTTATATATGAAATGCATCCCATGTTAGTGATATTCTAAATCGGTTCTAGTCACCAGCCACTGGAATTTTGGTAGTAGGATTAGGGAGTTGTGATATTGGCCCCACTAGGATAGGTCGTCACACATTCATCCCATAATTAATGATTACATGGTATGTAACGACACCAATTTTCATTAATGGAAATCCCTCTTGATCAAATTAAATGTCTCTTTATGTTTATATAAAAGTTCAATTTCTTTGTTTTTATGTTAAGAATTTTGACTGTTGCTAATATTGCCACTGTACAGTGATCATAAGATTAGTATAAATATAGGGCATTAAAAAATCCAAATTTACTCAAACAATGGAAGTGATGGCCTCATCCAGTATAATTTCCCCATAGGATGAACATTTATCGGAGCTCAGAAATAAGGTGGCATCCTTGTTCTTCTCTCTTGACCAAGCCCAAGATGAGCTTCACCATGTCAAGCTCGAATGGGACTATCTACAGGAGAAGTGAATGTTGATAGAAATTACAACTCGAGCGATGTTATTCGAGCCACCCCAAGAGTCTGTCACCATCACACACCTTACCCTTAGGTCTTATGCGGCTGTTTTAAGGGGTTATGTGACTAATCGATAGTACTTTGTTCATGTACATTATTTTTTTATATAATAATAAATATGATTTCATGTCATTATTGATACATTGTAAATAGTTTTTAAAGTACAGATGGTGTTTTTTAATTATTATTTAATTAAGAAATCTATTTTATTAAATTGAGGGATTTTTGAATTAAATAATTTTTTAATAAAATATTATTATTATTATTAGATTAATTTTATTATATATAAATGATCATATAATTGTATGAATGCAATTATAATTTTTGTTAAGGATTGAAAGCCATTTTTATCAAAACAATTGATTTTTTTATAAATGTCAGTTTTTATTTTAAAAGTGAAAATTAAAATATTTAGAAAATTATTTTGATAAAATAAATGTTATTTTTGGAATCATTGCATCGAAATTATCCAACAGTGAATTTTTCATAATTTTCTGAGACAGTCAAATTTTTGAGTAAAAATAAAAATACCATTTAAATATATAATGTGTTTTGTGTCATCATAATTACCCAATAGTGATGTAATAAAATACTATAATCTTTATTTTTTTTCCAATATATGTTTTACCATTAAAATATTTTGATTTTGGGTTTGTTTGTCTTACTTTTCAAATCATTAATGGACCCCTCAAGACTTATTAAACACCATGTCTTTTTAAATTAATTTCCATGGGAGTATGTCTCACCTCCACATAAGAAACCATATTATTTTAAGAAGGTCGGACTTTGGCCTTATAAAATATTGTTTTTCTCTTACCTTTTCCAAAAACCATGGGCAAAAACCATGGGATGGTTTGTGGTTTAGATTAATTTAATTTAAGGGGATGCAAACCTAAATAATAACGAATTTCCCCAGCTTTCCTATATAAACCAACCCAATCTCCCACTTCCACCTCACTAAAAGCCTTTGGAGTTCATCCAAAATCGGACCTACTCTCTCTAGAATCCTTCCAAGGTTCCCCTATCTCCCAAGAAGCCTCTCACAAGCCTCTATCTAGCCTTTGGAAGAACACTTCCATGTAAGGGTTTTTTCTTCATTTCTCATTTTTGTCTAGTTTTCATTAAGTTGTTTTCCCCTTTTAATTTCAATTATGAATGTTGCGGTATGGTTTTTCCCCTCCATAATTCTACCATTTTTTTGATTGAATGATGGGATACCCCTTTCTCTCTCATTAAATGCCTCCCACGTACACCTGTTACTATGCTGGAACGAAAGGAACATCTCTCTCCTCATTTACATTCAAGCAATACTTTTGTATCATGAATCAAAATTCCATTAAAATTGTTTGGACATGTATCTATATGACCTAAATACTGTCCATTACATGTAAATATGATAAGTAACCCATTTATCTCTCGTCAACCATTTTTTATGAATTAATACATCACGCCGTTACGCTGCCGAAATCGCACTAATTTTCTAAAAAAATGCCACTGTGTAGTGAATACCATGACCATTTCTCCATCATGGGTATTCACATTTATGCATAGTTACTTATTGATTATAAAGTTTCATGTATTAATTCCACATTCCTTTATCATGGAATAAATGATTATGTTTTATGAATCCATGTTTTATGATCCATGTGGCACACTTACGCATGAAATGAAATGTTTAAGAAGGGTGCGCCCTTATAGCGCTCCAATGAATTTTGTAAAGTATAGTATCATGTTACATCATGTGCAATGAGTGTTGGCTCATTCTAATTCAATTGCAATGAGTTTTTACTCGTGCTTCATGTACCATGAGGATTTACTCATTCTCTATGTGCAATGAGCCTTGGCTCATGCTAATTCCATTTTAAGTGTTGTTGCCACATTTCCATGTTATTATTATCTTGCTTTATCATGCCTTTATGTTCATGTTTCTCTTGTGCACTATTGATATTCCTACTATCTAACATGTATTGTACTCCTCATGTTATTCCATGTGTATTCCCTTACTGGGCTTTATAGCTCACCCTTTTCTTATGCATGTCCTCAGGTTATCCCATGGAATGCTAAGTATGAGGGAATCTAATGGTCATGTTAAGGAAGTTTTCTATAAGGATGTTGTATTTCATGTTTCAAGTTTTTATGTAATTATCCTAAGCCCCAGGGACACAAAACCTCTCGATCCTTTTTTTGAATCAAGTGATGTTTTAGGTAATGAATCATGTTTAAGTTTGTAATAAAAGAAGGGTTGTCATAGTTGGTATCAGAGTATAGGTTTAGTTATTATTGGGATTAGGATTAGGAAACCCTAGTAAAGCCTTAGTTACAGGACTAAGTACAATAAAAACGTCCCTAAGTTTTGGTGAGTATTGTGTATGTTGGTTATCAAGCAAATACATCCCTGTCTGGATACGAGCAGGTAGAGGCGGCTCTGGCACATATGTATCCTAGGGGAAAAACATGAAAACACCGCTCTGAGCTAGACTCAAATGGGAATTGGTGCACAATAATGGGCCTTGTTGTACTCTTGGTTATGACACTCTCGATGGATATGATTTGATAAATTAACAAGCTTATTATGAAATCTTATTAAGGGAATTGAAAAAATGCCCCTAAGAATATATGTTATAAAGTACATCATGAAAATCCTAGATAGAATCCTATAGACTCATTAGTTAAGGAAATGAAAGTTTATTTATAATTCATCAACTTTTGTCTTTGTATTACCCTTTATGTGTTACCCCTAAGATTCCTTTTATTCCAGCCAATAGCTGGTAATAGGAGGACTCGGGCTAATAACCGTTGTGAAGATCAGTGTGATGACTATACTAATGAGATGCCAAATCCAATGGGAGTGGGAATCACAAACTTTGTCGTGCTTCTCTCTCATCTAACTCAAATTTTGAATAGAAACATGGGTCAAGAGGATCTTTCAACCCCCTAAGAAAGAATAAGTCGCTATCGAGAGCTTCATGAGGCAAAAGCCTCCTACTTTTAGTGGATCATCTGATCCCACGATCACTGAACAATGGATCAACTCCCTTGAAATGAACTTCTCCATACTTCATTGTTATGAACAAGAGAAGGTTCTCCTGGATGCTTATCGTATGGAGAGTGAATATGATCAATGGTGGATTCTGATCAAAAATATGAAGCCTGAGGAGGAGATTGAGGTGTTGGAATGGAAGGATTTCCGGAAGATGTTTTTCGATAAATATTTTCCGCACACCCTCCGGCCTAAGATGGAAAGGGACTTCCTTTCCCTCATGAAAAAAGATGAGGAATCCGTTGGAGCATATGAGGAAAACTTCACAATGCTTGCACGATACACTTACGGATTTGTCATTACCCATGAATGCAAAGTTAACCTCTTCTTTGGTGGGATGAATCCTAGCCTACAGAAAGCATTGGTGATCCATGACTTCGACAACTATGAGGAAATTGTCCGATGTGCCCTCATGGTCGAAATGGAGATCGAAGAATCACATGGGTATCATGGGGATAAGAAGTGTAAGGTGGACATCAATACTTGTGGTCTAATGGATAAATCCAATGGTGCTAAGAAGATCAAGCACCCCACTTTCCAAAAGTGTGGAAAGAAGCACCTCGGAAATTACCAAAAGGGACGAGGAAATGCTTCAGGTGTGGAAGAGAAGGGCACCTAGCTGTTAATAGTCAGCAAGAAAGACCCACAGCTGTGATAGAGGAGAGGAATTTTCTGTTAGAACCTCAACGCATTTTCCAATGCTACAAATGCAAAGAACCAGGTCATTTTGCAAAATAGTGACCTAATCCAAGGGTTTTCGGAGGCAACCAACAACCTCCAATGCAACAATGAAGATATTTTTCCATCACTTCTACTGAAGTGAACCCCAGCAATGATGTAGTGATAGGTATGCTAGTTATTCATTCAAGAATAACGAGCATACTTTATGATTCAGGTTCTAATCAATCTTTTATATCTTGAATGTTTAGTAGAATAATCCCAGCACCACCACAAATCATGGAAGTGAAGATGTCGGTGAGTACGGGAAATGGGGAAATCATTGCATCCCATGAATATAAGTCCTACCCAATTATAATATGTGGATTTAATTTCACTGAGAACCACTTCAAACTCCCTCTGGTAGAATTTGATGCAATTCATGGCATGGATTGGCTTTCTTTATATAGATCCAACATAAATTGTCGAGAGAGGGAAATCACACTCCATATGGAGAATCGACCACCGATTATTTACAAGTGTAAGGAGGAAGATGAATCTCCTTTAGCTCCATCATCTCAAGAATCGATATTACTACCCTGTGAGCACACGTATCTAGATCAGATGATTGAGTCCAAGGAAGAATCCATCCTTGAATAAATACCTATTGTGAGGGATTTCACTGAAGTGTTTCCCGAGGAACTGCATGGTCTTCCTCCTAGAAATGTTGTTGAATTCTCAATTGAACTTATACCCATAGATTTAACAATATACAAGACTCCATATAGAATGGCTGTTGTAGAGCTTGAAGAGTTGAAGAAACAACTACAGGAGAATCTGGAAAAAGGGTTTATATGCCCAAGTGCTTCACCATGGGGTGCACCAGTCCTCTTCTTCAAGACGAAGGATGGGTTAATGCGACTTTTCATCGATTTTCATGAACTTAACAAAATCACGATAATGAAAAAGTATCCTCTGCCACGAATCGATGACTTGTTTGATCTGCTGTGTGGAGAACGATACCTCTCCAAGGTAGAATTGTGGTTGGGATATTATCAAGTAAGGGTGAAGAAGTAAGATTTCCCCAAGACTACTTTTTGTACAAGATACGGGCATTATGAATTCATAGTAATGTCTTTCGGACTCAAAAATTCTCTAGAAATATTCATGGACTAGATGAATATATTTTTTAGAGATTCTGTAGACGAATTTGTGGTAGTCTTTATAGATGATATTCTAATATAATCTAAAACCAAGGAGGATCATGAGTAGCAATTAATAACTATACTAGATACTTTGCGCAAGGAGAATCTCTATCCAAAGTACAACAAGTGTAGGTTCTGGTTGAAGGAGGTCACATTCTTGGGCCATATCATCACAATCAATGGGATATCTGTGGATCCCTCCAAAACAGATGCAATTGAGGGATGGACGAGGCCAACATCGGTATCAGATATCCGTAGCTTCTTGGGGTTAGCTGGATATTATCGAAGATTTGTGAGAAATTTCTCATTATTTTCCAACCCTCTAACCAAGCTAACTCGAAAGCAAGTAAAGTTTTCTTGGAGTGATGAATGTGAAGAAATCTTCAAGGAGTTTAAAAGGAGCCTTATAACTGCGCCCGTGCTCACATTACCCACAAGTAGGGAAATTTTTGTGGTATTCAGTGATGCTTCAAATAAGGGATTTGGCTGTGTGCTGATGCAGAAGGATAAAGTGATATCCTATGCCATATGGCAGTTTAAAATCCATGAACGAAACTATCCAGCGCATGATCCGGAGCCGGCGGTGGTGATATTTTCCTTGAAAATTTGGCGGCATTATCTCTATGGAGAGAAATGTGAGATATATACTGACCACAAGAGTCTTAAATATATATTCACACAAAAACAGAATAATATGCCTCAGAGAAGATGGATAAAGATCATCAAGTATTATGACTGTTCAATCCATTACCACCCTGGGAAAGCGAACAAGGTGGAAGATGCCCGAAGTAGAAAGGATCCAACGATTCTATCAATGATGAAAATTGAGAAGGATCCAATATTCATAGACTTGATAAAGATGGACATGGGAATCATAGATAAGGGAACATCATCAATCCTTTAAAAAATGATTGCTCAACTGTCTCTTTTGGAAAGGTTAAAGGATACTAAAAAAGATGATGTGGGAATTCAAGAAAAAGTGGAAGCTATCAAAAAAAGGAAATCCTCGGAGTTTAATGTTAATGAAGAAGGAATTGTGGGGTTTGGGAAAAGACTATGAGTTCCATTAATACCGGAGCTAATGAACAATATTTTGGATGATGCACATAGTTCAAATTTCTCTATTCACCCAAGGAGAACAAAGATGTATTGAGATCTCTGAGAAAACTTTTGGTGGGATAATATGAAGAAGGAGATCGCTGAATATACATCATAGTGCCTGGCCTTCCAGCAAGTGAAGGTAGAGTGGTAGATATCTAAGGGGATGATGCAAACATTACCCATACAAGAATGGAAATGGGAGAACATCATCATGGGCTTTGTCACTGGACTTCCAAAGACATCCAAAGGCAATAATGCAATCTGTGTTGTTGTGGATCGTCTTACAAAAACTGCACACTTCATTGCTCTTCGGTATAATTTCTCAACAGATCAACTTGAACGATTATATATGAGGTAAGTGGTAAGTTTTCATGGAGTACCACTATCTATTATGTCTGACTGAGATCCAAGATTCACCTCTATGCTTGGGAAGAGTCTTTAACATGCTCTGAATACTGAACTGAACTTCAGTACTGCCTATCATCCTCAAACTGATGGCCATTTCAAGTGGACTATCCAAACACTGGAGGATATTTTGAGAGCGTTCTCAATGGACTTTAAAGGAGGATGGGATTAACATCTTCCTCTGGTTGAGTTCTCTTATAATAAAAATTTCCACTTGTGCATCCAAATGGCACCATATGAAGTCTTGTATAGGGAAAAGGTGCATAACACCGGCATGTTGGGATGAGGTCGGTGAACGTAAGCTGTATGGAGCAGAAATGGTCGAGGAAATGGTGGAGAAGGTGAAAACCATTCAGCATCATATCAAGGCAGCCCAGAGTCGAGAAAAGAGTTATGCAGATAACCATTGATGAGACATTAAGTTTAAATATGGAGACATGGTGTTTCTACGCATATCTCTGTGATAGAAGGTCTTGAGGTTTGGAAAGAAAGGGATGTTATGTCCAAGGTACATTGACCCCTTTGAGATTCTTGATCGTGTCGGGGCTGTGGCCAATCGACTGGAACTTCCACCTACCATGGCCAAGGTACATGATTACTTTCATTTATCCCTATTAAGGAAGTACATACCGGACCCTTCACATGTACTTTCTTCTGAGGTGGTACAATTGGAAGATGATATTTCTTATGAGGAGCAACCGGTGAAGATCTTAGATCATAGATCTAAAGTTCTACGAAATAAACCAATGCCCCTAGTCAAGGTGTTGTGGAGAAACCACATGTTTGTAGAAGTGACTTGGGAATCAGAGGAAATGATGAAGCTATGTTACCGACATCTATTTTAGTGTGAGAAAAGGAAAATTTCAAGTGTGAAATTTTTTAAGGGGGAATATTGTAACGACCCAATGTTTCATTAATGGAAATCCCACTTGATCTAATTAAATAACTCTTTATGTTTATATAAAATGTAAACTTCTTTGGTTTTATGTTATGAATTTTGACCGTTCCTAATATGGATGTTGATTAGTGATCACATGATTAGTGAAAATATAGGGCTTTAACAAATCCAAATTTACTTAGACAAAGGAAGCGATGGCCTCATCCAGTAGAATTTCCCAATACGAAGCCCATTTATCGGATTCAGAAAAGCGGTGGCATCCTTGGGATTCGCTCTTGACCAAGCCCCAGATACGATTCACCATGTCAAGATTTAACGGGATCGTATACGGGATAAGTGGAAGTTGATAGAAATTACCACTCGATCGATGTTATCCGAGCCACTCCAGGAGTCTGTCCCCATCGCACACCTTAACCTTAAGTCTTATGCGGATGTTTTAAGGGGTTATGTGACTGATCAATAATACTATTTTCATGTACATTATTTTTTTATATAATAATGAATATAATTTCTTATCATTATTGATACATTGCAAATATTTTTTAAAGTACAAATTATGTTTTTTAGTTATTATTTAATTAAGAAATATATTTTATTAAATTAAGGTATTTTGGAATTAAATAATTTTTTATTAAAATATTATTATTATTATTATTATAAGATTAATTTCATTATATATAAATGATCATATAAATTTATAAATTCAATTATAATTTTTATTAAGGTTTGAAATCCATTTTTGTAAAAACCCGTGAAATTTTGATAAATGTCTATTTTTATTTTAAAAGTGAAAATTAACATATTTAGAAAATTATTTAGATAAAATAAATGTTATTTTTAGAATCAGGAAATCGAAATTATCCAACGGTGAATTTTCCATAATTTTCTGAGACAGTCAAAATTTTCAGTAAAAATTAAATACTGTTTAAATATATAATGTGTTTTATGACATCATAATGACCCAATAGTGATGTAATAAAATAATATAATCTTTATGTTCTTCCAATATATGTGTTAACAATAAAATAATGTGATTTTGGGTTTTTTTCGTACTTTTTTAATCATTAATGGACCCCTCAAGACTTATTAAACACCTTGTCTTTTTAAATTAATTTCCATGGGAGTATGACTCACCTCCACATAGGCAACCCTATTATTTTAAGAACATTGGACTTTGGCCTTATAAAATACTCTTTTCATATTACCTTTTCCAAAAAACATGGTCAAAAACTATGGGTTGGTTTGTGGTTTGGATTAATTTAATGTAGGGGGACCGAAACCTAAATAATAAAGAATTCTCTGACCTTTCCTATATAAACCCACACAAGATCTCACTTCCTCCTCACTCAAAGCCTTTGGAGTTCTTCCAATCTATGCCCTACACTCTCTATAATCCTCCCAAGGTGCCCCAAGCTCCCAAGAATCCTCTCACAAGCCTGTCTATAGCTTTTGGAAGCACACTTCCATTTAAGGGTTTTTTCTTCCTTTCTCATTTTTGTCCAATTTTCATTAAGTTTTTCCCCTTTTAATTTTAATTATAAATTTTGGGGTATTGTTTTGAACCTCCCTCATACTTACCTATTTACTTTTTAATTATGGTATACCCCTTTATCTCTCATTAGATTCCTCCCATGTACACCCGTTACTATGCCGAAATTCTGAAAGGAACTTCTCTCTCCTAATTTACATTGAAGCAATACTTTTGTATCATTAATATAAATTCCATTACAATTGTTGGGACATGTATCTATATGGCCTACTTACTGTCCATTACATGTAAATATGTTTAGGACCCCCTTTCTCTCTCATAAACCATTTTTTATGAATTTTTACGTCACACCGTTACACTGCCGAAATCGCACGGATTTTCTATGCCAATGCCATTGTGTAGTGAATACCATGCCCTCTTCTCCATTAAGGGTATTCACCATTATTCAAATTTACTTATTCATTATAAAGTATCATTTATGAATTCCACAATCCTTTATCATGGAATAAATGATTATGTTTTAGGAATCCATGTTTTAAGATCCTTGTGGCCTACTTATGCATAAAATGAAATGTTTAAGAAGGGTGCGCCCTTATAGCGCTCCAATGCATTGGGTAATGTATAGTATCATGATACATAATGTGCAATGAGTGTGGACTCATTCTAACTCATGTGCAATGAGGGTTTACTCGTGCTTCATGTGCAATGCGGATTTACTAATGCTCTATGTGCAATGATCCTTGGCTCATGCTAATTCCATGTTAAGTGTTGTTGCCACATTTCCATGTTATGATTACCATGATTTATCATGACTTTATGTTCATGTTTCTCATGTTTTCTATTGATATTCCTAATGTATAACATGTATTGTACTCCTCATGTTATTTCGTGTGTATTCCCTTACTGGGATTCATAGCTCACCTTTTTCTTATGCATGTCCTCAGGTTATCCCATGCAATGCTATGTGAGAGGGAATGTAGTTGTCATGTAAAGGAAGTTTTCAATAAAGATGTTGTATTTAATATTTCATGTTTTTATGTAATTATACTAATCCGCAATGAAACAAAACCTCTCAATCTTCTTTGTTGTATCATGTGATGTTTTATGTAATGAATCATGTTTAAGTTTGTAATAAAAGCAGGGTTGTCATATGGTATTACCCTAAGAGCTTCCTAATAAGGCTTAAGGTGACATCCAAAGAAGGACTCTAAAATATGAGTATCATAAAATCACTTATATATCTTGTCTATCCAATCGTTAGAGTCCTATATCCTTGTTTTTTAGATATATTCCATATTCACGCTTGTATTTTTCATGTACAATACATATTTCAACTTCGATATGATATATGAAAAATCCTAATAGTTATATTTTTTTTTGAAATTATTATTTAGGTTATATAAATCATGGAAATTATGAAACAAACGTAAATAAACATGTATGGTTGTTATGTTCAAATAAAACATTATGGGGTGATTTATTATGATCAAATTTTTGACGTTGAAACTATATGATATATCTCTAAAAAATAATTTTTTTAATTTTTCTCATCTAATTATATATTAAAAATATAGGATTTCCTATTATTTTCATCACAATTTATACTGAAAATTAATAAATTAAATTTCTAATGAAAATGAAATTATTTTTTATATGATCAATAATATTTTCTTTATCTATGTCATTATTTTCTATACAATATTTTCGATAATGTTATACAATTCACTTAAAATTTCTTGATGAAATTATTTACAATTTCTTAGTTTCTATATTATTAGTTGAAATGAATTACCCTTCAATTTTATAAATTTTTTATTTCATAGCAAAGGTGTTAATAAAATATTTGTTTTTATATATGCTTTAGAATTTTTTTTTATTCACGCTAACCCCAATTGATTGGAATTGTTGTCTGCTGCCATTATATTGGCATTAGTCACAGGGAATCACATCCTAATGAACAAATCAGTGTTATATTGCTGGTAAACTGGATACTTAAATTTGAATTACAATAAAATTAATTAAAAAATTTACTAATTTTTTATCATGAATATATTTATTTCATTTATAATTTTTTTATATATTTCATAGTAAACCTCATGGTATATTAGGGAACAAAAGAAAATAAGGATGAGATCAAGCACCCATTTAGGGATAAGAAAATATAAAACATTAATCGGTTAACAATTATAATATACCTATAATGTTGGAAAACTAAACACACATTACATTTAAATAACATAACTATCTTGGTGAGATAATTGGAATCAATTTGGCCAGGAAAATAACTAAATCACATTATATTTATTATTTATGGTGATAATGAAATTCATCCATAGATAATGTCATAATTAAAATATAAGGGATAATATTAAAAACCAAATTTTTAATAAACTAAATTTTTAATTATTCTATTCCATTTTTCATTCATACATGATACCTTTTCCTTTAAGAATATAGACAAGATGCTTTATAACATATTGTGTAAAAACGTATTTGATTTTGGAAACTAATTAACCAAACAAGACTAATGAATCATCAAGTGGATTACATTAAAATGTCATAAAACAATATCATACTTATTCAAAACATTATTTATATATCAAATAATTGATTCAATTCATAAAAAATGTCTCTAGTCATCATATATCTGTATTCAGTAATGGTTATAGATTTATCAACATTTCTCCAGTTGATCAAATAACATTCAAACTGAACATAGTAAATAAAAAAATTGTACTTCTCATAAAATAATAATATGAAATCCATTATAATACATATTTATAACATAATTTAAATTTATAGTTAATACAATAACTTTATTATTTCAAGATAATGCTAATAGTCACAAAAGATGGTGAGATCTCTCTATAACTTTTACCACATTGTAGTTTTCTAATTAAATACCATGGGATGAAATAATTTAAATTTTAACATAAAATACCTTTAATAATGAATGAATTATGATATTAAATGTTATATGGTATTTATTTACACCACATAAATTTGTATTGGAAAATAACTACAAATAAAACTCAATGGAATGTAAATTAAGAGATATCAATTGCCTTACACTTACTTTTGGATGATCATTCCTTAAACATTTTGATAGTTTATTTAAATAAGTTTTGAACTCATTATAGAACCTATTTATATTTATAATATGAAATATTTTCCTTTTAGAACATATTACAATAAATTCAGTAATAAAATTATGGTAGGTCGCACGTACAAATCTACAACATTTCCATTTTTGAATGAAAATTATGAAACAAAGGAATGAAAAATTTTGCGTTTAATGAATGTTAATAATATCATGTATAAAATATTATCTGCTAATATATATCATCCATGTTGTGTGGTGATGAAAAGACTGGCACATCACCTCGTGAAGGTGGTAGTCAACATATACACGAATAACGTTATCATTTTTACATGAGTTTAATGGAAATATAGAAAATGATATATATTTAAATTACATAATGATAAATATTTCATTAGTAAAAAAAAATTTCATTTATATAACATATAAAAATAAAAATTATTGTTGTCACCTTCTTTGTGAAGAGTTAGTGAAAGGTAAATTACAGTGTGCCGTGAAGTTGTAGTCCACCGTACAGTCATGTGACATTATCGTATATCTAAACTAAGGGAAGATAAAAATATATATAATATATAGTGACTCAATATGTTTAAATATTTGATATATATGATATATTCACTTTATATCCATAAAAATATCTATACTAGAGGATTGGAAATGAAAAAAATGATCGAAATGACATCATGAAGCAGCAATACTTCGTACACACAATTGATGATTTGGTAAAAAATTTGATAGAAGTGGACATTATTTAATGTAATTAACAATTTAAAAAAAATAATTTTATATAATATATGTAGGATATTATACTATTATTTTTTCATAATAACTGAAGCAACTAGATAAAGAATTAAAATATTGATGCCTATTGATGAACATTTCCTCTCCTTTATATATCCTCTTCAGGAATACACTAAATCCATCAATAGTTAGATTTATGAAAAAATTATTCTTCTAGAATGAGTTTAAATATGTTGGGGAATTATTTGGTTAGTATATTTACAAAAAAAATGAAATGAATGAGGTGAATATGTGAGGGTAGTGAGTTTCTTTTTACAGTTGAGGAGGAGTTCCATTATTGAAAAGAAAAAAATTATTCACTATTGGGAGTTCAATCATACCTAATGTGGATCAAAAATTTATATTTATTGGTTATTAGGTATTATATGGTATATAAAAACGTCCATATAAATGAGAAAATATTTTTTATAAATTTTTGTACTTAAGTCTGTTTTTTCCATATTTTTACCATTATTGGGTTTCAATAAGATAAATTTTTTTCTAACTTATATAATTTATCCATTATGAATTAATTCAATTGATATATATTAGATAATTTGGAAACAATCATTATTCTTATGATACATAGTTTTAAAAATTAATAAACTATGTGTATTGGAATTAATCATTAACATAAGAACATATAACCAGAACAACCATAACAACAGTAACATAGTTATTACTATTTATGGGTAAATATAGTTATTAAAAAAGAAAAATTGGATCATGAAGGGAACATATTACATATTTATTAAAATATACAAATTAATTTTAATAATATATTATTTACAAAAGATTAATGTTATTTAATAAAATATTATTTATTATAAAATAGATCTAAAATCAATTTACAGCTTATTAATTTAATTAAAAATTTTAATTCTCAATAAAATATTGTAATTAAAATATAATAATTAATAACACATGTAACATGATATATTTATCTAAAATAATAATTTACGGAAACAAATTATTCAATTTAAATCATATTTAATATTTATTTTATTAGTTATTTTATTAAATCATTAACCAAATAATTATTGAGTTTGGATTTTTTATGAATTATAAATTAATTATTTCATCTCTAAAAATTAATAATAAATTAATATGATAACAAAATAATATCTATAAAAGTAATATGTATATCCTAAAAATTGTTTTTTTCTATCTATCCCAAAGCATAATATATATTAAATGTAATCAAAGTACATTTCTTTCATTTTTCTTCACATAAAAAATTTTATGTATCACATTCAAGTCAATGTGGAAAGGAATTGAAATATTTCATGGATATTTATGTTAAAGTTATAATTTAACTCATTAAATAAAATTAAGAAAATAATTTATGTCATTTTCAATATTATCATTCTAGTTTAACCACATTGTAAACCAATTAAAACCGTAACTGCAATAACTAATATTTATGACATTCAATATTCATTTTGGGGGGAAATTAAATGTAACATATTTTAAATTATAAATGTTTTTGAATAAAAATATGGAATCCATTTTTCTATGTTGGATTTAATGAAGTTGAAGTTTTAATTTAAAATTAATCCTACATATGTGATTCGAAAGTATGGTTTTAATGTAAAAATGTTTAAAATATAACAATATCTTTATATTTATGTTAAATACAAAAATGATTTTAATGACCCAAATTGGATTTTTTGAATATAATTGAAATAAATATTCATTAATTCAATATTTAATTATAATTTAATGTTATAAGTTAATGAAACTAAAATGCTGTTTTCAATTAATGTCCATTATTTTTCACTATTAAAAAAATGAAACATATCAGAAAAATAACACAAATTCAATAAATGCTATCATTTATATGATAGTATAAAAAAATTCCCTTTAAAAGTTCTAAATGTGTTAATTTTTAATTTAAATTTATGTATGTGATGTGTGACTAATTGATAATTGAGAAAAATATGATTTTCCAAATACATTTCTTCTTCTTATTAATGATTCTAATTTTATTACTAATGAATAGATAAACATAATTTCAATAATTTAGTTAGTAATATTCAAACACTATAATTTATATTCTATGTTATTAATATTATAATAATATTTTGATAATTTCTCAGATTTGGTTTAAATTTAGGTTTGCGTGTAATGTTAGCTAATATCAGTATTAGGGCTAATGAAATCTATCTTATTATTGCATATAGGGTACAATATCTATTAAATTATTATTATTTTAGAAATTTTAGTACTTTACATTATAACCACTAAGAATAAATTATGTCCTCGCAATATAAATTTCATCTTGGTAATCAAGGGTTTGGTATTTGAAAACACTATTTATGATAACCAACATCCTAAAAAGGGTTAATAAAATATAAAAATAATAAGAGATTAAAGGAATTATAAAGTTAATATAGAATAACACACAACATGGTTTCCATGTTGGGGAACAAATGTTGGAAATTAAAACATAGACAAAGATGAATAGTATAAATAATTATAGATATGGATTGAGTTCATTTATCACAATTAAGTTATTAATACATTGAATATTAAGGGCCGAAAAACCATAAATATGTGATGATCTAAAAGAATATATGATTCATTTGGAATGCATGTAACAGGATACCAATTTTTTTTCAAGACAATTTTGAAAATGTTGAGGAATTATTTTATTATCTTAATTATAAAGAAATAGAAAGACAATATAATTTTTTATTTTATAAGAATATTTTCATAGATTGGTTTATCTTGGATAAATTTTTAATTAATCCATTACTATAGGTAATAAATATCCAAATTGTTTTATGGTTGAGTTACTAAAATTTACATTAAGAGATCATATGACCCATAAAAGAGCAAAAAATATTTTTATATATCGTAAACTATTTTATAAAACTAGTATGACAAACACAAGTTATCCCATATGCATAAATATTCAAATTATGAAATTTCACATTAATCAATAAAAAATCATGAAAAGATCAACATATACCATTTCATAAATTGTTTTCCTTTTGAACCATCCAAATTATTATGACACAAAACCCATTGAAATATGGTATATGAATTTCCAAAATTGAACTTGTCACTAATCTCCCAATTACATAAATATCTCTTATTTTTCACAATACAAAAATTTGAATACATTCATTACCAATTCACTTGAAGCATGGTAATATCCTAAATTACCAAAATCCATTATTAAAAATAGATATGATTCCTCAATCATTATGTAAAACATTAATTCCTTGATATATTACTTAAATCCAAAAATGATGTTAACTATGACAATGATAGCCTAAACCAATTTTTAATCAAATAATTAATTACTTACAAGGTAGTCAGATGTATCCCATTTATTTTATCTTCATTAATAATCTATTTATCTAAAATTAATTATCTAAATACATGGGTCATATTAATGGTCATATTTCACCAAATCAATTACTTTCTAAGAATTTCAAAATTCTACTAAATCAGGTTTTCTGGAACCATTCAACACAAGATTTTAAATCCTTTATTAAATATGACTAGAGAAAAGTCCTTATATAATTAATTATTATTATAACCAAGAAATTAATGATATAATACTCTAATAACTTAATTCATGAATTTAATAAAATGAAAAATAATTACTCCTCTTCTTCTGTGGTAATAGCATATGATTAACCATGATCCATTAGCTTATCTTGAGGTATATTTTATTGACTCTTAAGAAATTTATTTGAATAATGTCTCATCGCCTTACAATTTTTCTAGTGTACATTAGAAATTTTATTCTTACACTTGAAATCACAGAAATAGTGGGACACTTATTTACACTTTTAGAAAACCGTCATTCCCTTCAATAATGTAATGAGGTTATTTTATTCCATAATTATTACATGTGGGAAATAGATTATTTCCCTTCATTCCTTATATTTTCCTAGACATCCCCTTGTTTTCATGATTCCCATTATATCTATAATAACTAGATAATTATTTATCTATCTTGTTAGTGAATTAATGTAATTCCATATATAATGAGAATGTTCTCGTGACTAGTTTACATTAAATGATTTTATTCAAACCATCAAAAAAATAACCATTATTACACATTGGATTACATGATTTGATTATTTTCACATTCCATATAGTAGAAGTAATTTATATATGATTCAATACCCAAGATTATATAAACCATTATGAACCAAGATGTATAATCCCAAATCATTCAAAATACAAGAAAAACATTTATCAATTTATGCATTGATCATATGGTAATAATAATCATGGTTTATTTGAGGATATAAATGATCAAATACTATATAATGTACTAAAAATAAAATGTAAATTCCCTTATGAATATTCTATGGGAGTATCAAAACAAAATCACATTACGACCCATATTTAGGTACCATGTAAAATTATAGTCAAGCACAATATGCATGTTTTCGGATTATTGATACATGGATGATATAGGAATTATGTATGAACTCATTTATTTGATATAAAATGTTATAGTAAGTATAATTAGTCATGGGAATTAACAATATTGAAAAATGTGAGGCAAAATAATAAATAAATATATGAAATAATAAAAAAACACCCATATCCTCTACTATAGATTCCACCCTTCCCCACTACTTGTCCGCATACATTCTAGGCCTTTAATATTTTATATGTTTTGACCAATTCCCTCCCTATGACACTTCCCCGGTTATCAAGGAGATGACATTCAAGATGTAAAATCCACATTCATTGTCTTTTAATTTTTTTTCATTTAATAATTTATAATCACCTACGCTATCCAATGTTCAATCGTAACTCTGGTATCAAATATATATTTTATTTTTATTTTTCTCTTCAATTGTCCATCATAAATTAAATTCTTCTCACTTTTTATTTTAAAAATTAAAACATCATCGGTGATGTATTTATTCACCGCCTTTGTGGATGATTAGTTTTCATAGTACAATACAGCCATATCGGGTGTTAATGAAACCATTATATAGGATAAATCAGATTCTAATATATGTATTACAATGTATATGAAGTTCTGTAACCAAAATATAATCATAATATTAAATAAAATGATACATGTTCATGATGGTCCAAAAATGACTATAATAAATTAATAAATTTTCATCAACATTTTATCTAATGAATCATCCGCATTCGATAGTTAAAAATTATATAATATACTAATTAAAATATTTAAATTTAATTAATAATAAATAATTTCACTACAGGAGAAGTTATTCCAAATTTAAAATAACCCCCATATTTATACTCAATGGAACCAACCATAAAACCAACATTCCTAGAATAAAAAAATTAAACATAATAACTCATAAATGTCAATAAATGAACATAATAATATTATAATAATTGAAATATATGTTAATGAGGTTTGTAATTATGTAATTAATTAATCTATGTTCATTATTTAGGACATTAAGTAAATGTTCATAACACTTTCCGGCATAAGGTAAGGGGTTTCTTATCTCATTATTATTTCTATAAGAAATTCCTTATTCGACAATTATTTTTGTTCTATGGTTTATATATAATTCTCATTTGATATATCATATAATTGGTCCTTTTTTATCATGATATTCAATGATTCATTTGATGATCATTAATTTTATGGAGGATAATATTTTACTATTTATAATGTCGTAAGGGGATAATTAACCAAAATTTAATTCAATGGAATAAAATTCCACTCCCATGATTATGATATGCTATGATTTTGTGTAAAATGAAATTTTAATATATTATGTTGTATTTCCACCTTTTTTTTTATTTATAACTGATACTCATAATGAAATATTTTTGTCAATGCTAAACCATTTAAAAAAAACTATTTTTAATGTTTCTTATTTAAAATTATAGTGGAAGGCTTTTTATATTGTAACAACATGAGAGGTGTTTACCACATGCATGAAGAATTACCTTTTGAATATCCCTTTACATGAATAAATGGAAGTTTTCAATATAAATACTTTATTTTTATTATTGAAAATTTTATTAATACGTATTTGTTTCAAAGATAAAACTGATATTGTCCTAATTTTTTATGTTCATATTAATGTATTTATGTCAACATATCTTTTTTAAATCTGATTCTTTTTTTGAGGTTGATTGCTTATGAAACCATTAATATATTTTATTGAATGGTTTATATTCAGTTGGACTAAGGATGTTTTATTTTAATACCATTCAACATATTTTTCAGGATGTTTTATGATTATTTTTATTGAATGTGGTAAGTATTTAAATTTCATATGGCAGGTTCAATAATAATGTTTATGATGATTATGTTTCAAAAAATTCATAAGATGAATTAATTGGACTTACTAATTGATATCTATATCCCATAATGGAACCTAGATGCATTGGTTGGTGTAATAAGACACATCAAACCACTATTTGGTCATTTACTTAGCAATTTATGTATACATACTAGACATGGAATTAATGTTGTGTTCTAGATGTCCTGCATTATAAATTCCATCATTATGAAATTAGACAATGATTACAATGTGATTATTCTACAAGTAGAATATACATGGTTGTATTTTTAACTTCATGTGATTATTTATATGGAATTATTTAATAATATTTTACTATTATACATTAGGCTCATGAAATTGATTAAATAAACTCTGTTTTATTTATTTACATTTCCATAATTTTTTATTATAATTTATGATATCATCTTCTGAATGATTACCATTACTGATAATCTAATCTCACCCCTTTTTCTATGTTTTATTTCTCCTCAGGATGCAAAGAGGTACATTATAATTTTAATGTAGGGACAATATAGAAGAATTAGAGTTTTTCTAATATAGTTAGTAGTTTGTATTACATTTGATGTTTTAAAATAATACATATGTTTGTTTCATTTCTACCCAATATACTAAACTATTATAACCTGTTGGATGAGATCTATGTACATTGCCCTAATGTAATAAATTATGGTATGTACACCAGGCTACTAGATTCAAAGTCTATATAGTGGGTTTTATGGAATTTATAGAAGAATATATGAGATTTTTTTTAAGAAATCATAGATTACAGATCATAACCCTACGATAGGCATTGAGGATATGTATCGAAGAAAATTTCAATAAAACTATGTTTATGACAATGAGACAAGCAATGAATGCATTTTTAAAATTTTGTGACATATTTCACTAGTTTTTGGATTATACACAATGAAATGACCTAATCTATTTTAATTAATGATTTAGAAATAGATTCTACAAGAAGGAATGGGTTCCTCATCCATTCACATGATCCAATGGGTATGATGGTTCATATCGTTTATGTTCTAATACCAATCTTTATAAGGGAACAATTATCCCAATCATTATCATCATTTTGGGATATATTATCATTTTATAAATATAATAATAAAAAATTATATATATTTTTTGTATTTTTTAGAATCATGCTAACAAGATTAACTGTAATGAAATATTGGATAAAAGGTAATATAGAATGAATTATTTTCCCGCTTATGATAATTGTTGAAAGAAACACCCAGGTACATGCTTAAAAGGAATGGGATTTTGACACATTTGTTGAGAGAAATAACATCATGTATGTGATTAAAATGTTAAGTAAAAGTTTTCTTATTTGAAATTCATCAGCTACAAGGAGATGAGAATCTATGAATATCAATTTTTTTATTGGAATTGGAATATAACCCAAATCAGAATAATTGACCATGTTTAATCTTATTATAATACCTCAGACGAAGAGGATTGATTAATATTCCTATGTTTGGAATAAATTATTATGTTATTTTAGTATTATATAAATAATTATATAGTTATTATAATGATGAGATGTATATGTATTTTACTATAGTTCTTATTCCTTAATGAATTAGAAACATGTCATGAATAACTCCAATAATCAAGAGAAGTGATTTTATTGTTATTTTATCTTTTTTAAAAAATTATCATATAACGATAAAATTAAATATGTGGTTGATGTTGAGATAATAATAAATATATTTTTTGGGATATTATTGGTTACCATGATGTTAGTTACTAATTTGAATTTTAATATTATGATATAATTATGAGATATTTGTATTTAATAAATATAATCAACAACATGTCATTTTACACATGGTAGCTTGCATGTCTCATAATGTTTTAAAAGAGATTATGGAATTCATAGATTGTTTATGTGACTATAACAAATAAATTATCTTTGGGGTATATTATTTTTCTTTTATATTGAAAATTTAGTGACCTACCTTCTAAATTATGATAAAATTATTTAGTAAAAATGTATTCTATATTTGTATTAAAGAAACTATTTATAGAAATTTTTAAGTTAACGTGGTCAAAGAATGATTTATCATATTGGGTAACGTGTTATAAACATGCTTCATTTTGTAATTATATAAATGTAAATGATTGAAATATTTATGGGTTGAAAAAAGTGATTCCATCATAAAAATATATATTAAATATCCATATAATAGATTATGTAATGATTTAGAGATGGATCAATTCCCAAACAAAGGATGGGATTATTGTTAAGAACTAGAAAGAAAACAAGTATGATTATTTTCTTAAGTGCCTATCTATATATTAAATGGACCCCTCAACAATATGAAAATGGTTTTTGAAAAAATCATTATCTTTTTAATTTATAAACTAGGAAATCAATGTCCCATTAACTGAACAATAATTTATTTCATTTCTAATGATAGAGTTTTTAATGATCATGTTCGCTATCAGTCTCCATCAGAACCTAATAGTTAGATTTCATTTCCATGGTCCTATTTTTTCTTCCTAATAATGTTCTCCTTTTTGAAAACTTATTTTTGTGGTGACTGCCACATTGTAGGTTTCATCCACTTAAGAGGATCTTTAATTTAACCAATTGATGGTGTGGGATTTTCAAAATTTTATTTTGAAATGACATCACAATGATTTCCAAACACAATTTTAAATTTTAAGGATACAATTTAATGAAAAATGTGATAACATAAGAACCATATATTATATGGTATATTTCTTAAAACATATATTCAAACTATTTGATAGATTATGTATTAAGAAACATCGAAATTAAATAAACCATGATGTACTATTAAATTTTATCATTACCATTGGGATAGTGAAGTAATTTCTTGGAATAATAATATAACCATTATAAAATAACCTCATATATGAATTTATAAATAAAAATATGGTATCTCATAAAATAAAATATGATCTATTTATGTCATGGAATATGTAAATAATTTTTAAAAAATGATTAAATAAGAGTTTCTATTTTGTGGAATTTAAATGTTTTTTACAATTTTATAATAAATATAATTAATTAAATAAAAAATTTCCCTCTTAAACTAGATAAGTGAATAAATATTTTTTTCATTATAATTATATGATACTTTAATTATACCATAATTATTTTTTCCATGTTTCATAAAATTAGAAATAATGTTAAAATGTATATTTTTTTATTAAATGATTAATTTATATAAAAATTAAATTATTAATTTTTGAATTTTATTTTTATAAAATTTAGTCCTTTTTTAAATCATCAAATCAAATAAAGTGGGACAATTTTTTTGGATTTTTCTAAAACTGTTGAATTTTTGTGAATAATGAACTACTGTGATCTATTTATATATCATTATATGTAAATAACTGAATTTCTGAGTTATGGATGATGTATGGACTAGGTTAACCCATTGGTATGAAATCCCATGATTTATATATAGTATTTAATATAGGGAATCAACTCTTTTGATAGTGATGTGACAAAATAATAAATAAATGATTAATTTAGTCAAAAAAGCACACCTGTCCTCCTCTATAAATACCACCCGTCACCACCCCCTCCTCTATGCATAGTCAATTATATAAATAAATTCTAAACTCTTCTTATTTAACTACCTAATACTCTTATCCATGTTCATGATATGATGTTATTACCAAAGGATGGTATCTAAGTGCCTGAAAGGGGTTCATAATGAAAAAAAATTCAAGAGGAAAAAGCAGCTTCATTTTCCTTTAATTTTTTTCTTATACATTCACCACCTACCCTATTTAATGAGGCATTGAATCTTCGGTATCATAAATATATATAATATTATTTTTCTCATTGATTTCAAAACCTCAAATCCCTACCTATTTCCTATTATTTTTAAAATAGAAAAATTGTATGTGATGTGTTGATTTACCACCTTTGTAGACTATGAGTTTTAATTTCACATTAACACCTTCATGGATAGTTATAAAATAATTATTATTTTAATTAATAATTTAAGATAAATATAATTATTAATATCATGTTTTGGAACCATCATATAAAAATAATATTAAATTTAATTTTATAAGTTCATGATGATTGTAAAAACAACACAAATTTATTAAGACATATTCATCAAAAATTTATAATTTGAATAGTTATCATACAAAATAACCAAATTATATGTGGGAAAATTTATCCTTATGAATGTTCATTAATACTAAATAATTTCACATATTGTGGAGTAATTTCCATTTGAAAATAACTCCCATATCCATAGTCAATATAAAAGTCCATATAACAATGAAATGAATGCTACTTGAACATTGAAATTCAAACGAATATGTCTTAAAAATTTCAAAAAATGAACTTAATAATATTATAATAAATAAACTATATTTTTAAGATATAATTAATTAATTAAAAATAAATATAGTTTGATTATTTAATAAATTAAATAAATGTTCAAAATGCATTATGACTAATGTTATGGGGTTTCTGATCTCACATTCATTTATATGAGCTATTCCATATTCAATAGTTATTTTTTCTTTCTGGTGTATGTGAAGAATAATTTTGTTATATACTAACATGAATCTATTTATCTTCATGGTATTCAATGTTTTTTTATGATAATTTATGTTCTATGGAATAATGTTCGATTATTTACAAAGTTGTAATGGAATTGTATACAGAATTTCTAATATAGAGGTTAAATTAATAATCAACTGATTATGTAATTCTATGAATATATGTGAAATTTATTTAGATTATATTTTGTTTTAATTCTATTTTTCAATTTTATTTATAGAAGATTCAATTAATATAATCATTTGGTTAACCATTACACTTTCATTATAAAAGAAACATTTAAATGTTTACTTTTGCAAATTTAAAAGTAACTTTTTTATCATATAACAGAATTATATTATTTTACAGAATTAAAAAATCCTTAGTTATTGGTGATCCCATTACATGATTTCAATTGTAATTTTAAATGAAATTGTTTCATTTATAAATTCAGATCTTCTTATAGAATGTGAATTCAATGTTAAAAAAGGTACTTTCCTCAAGAAATATTTATTTATTTTAATAATATATATATTATAACATCCATTGTTTAATAAAATTATTTAATTAGGTTGATCTATTATGATACAATTTACAATATTTTATTTGATAGTTTCTAATCCTTTCTACTGAGGTTGTACAATTTTTTTACCATTCACCATATTTCTTTATATGGTTTATGATTACGATTATTCAATAAGAAATGCATTTACATATCATATTCACCCCTTTTACATGAGTAATTTACTAGACATACTATGTTACTAGAATGGCCCTCTATATCACCTCGATGAATCAGTATTTCTCATGAGACAATCTTGATTGAGTTTCGGCCATGGCTATAACTATTAATGTAGGCTTATTGGGAAAGGCATTGATGGTGTGTTTTAGATGTCTCGTATTATGAATTACCTAATTATAATATTTTTCATTGATTTATTTGAGATTAATCAACATTTAAAAAATATTTTTTCAGGATTTCAAGATCAAATGATTATTTATACGGTATATTTTGAAAATAATTTCCACTTTCAAATTACAACCATGTTACTGATTAAATTTCACATGTTAAATTTATTTTCCATTAAATTATCTTTTATTATTTTTTATGATATATTCTACTCTATAATTACCCTTACCAAGAATCTAAGCTCAGCCCTTTATAGGGTTTTATTTTTCTGAAGTATTCTACAAATTTTATTATGAGTGATATGCAGGGTTATGAATGGAACATAGTCATGTTCTAGAATTATTGACTATGTTTAATTATATATTTTAATTAAAATTTTAAGATTAATTTAGGTAATATAGTTTCTAAAACATCTAAACTAATGATAAATTTGGATTTAAATCTTATATCTATGAAAAATAGATAAAAGTATGGCTTCATCTATGGAATATTGGAGTTGGGATTTTTATAACCAACATGATGTTAATTTTAATAATATAATGTTTAGGAAAAATATATCATTTATCTTTGATAATTATAGAGTTGGAAAGTATACAAGATTAATATGCATTCCAACAAAACCAGAATTGATGGTGGCACATTTGGATGGTGTGTTAATATCATCATTATATATTCATTGAGTTAGTAATAATCTTTATAAAGACCTAATGAAAAAAATAAAAATGGAAAACATAATAAGGGATATTTTTAAATTTATATATTCATGCTTTATAAAATACCATGTAATTGTTGAATAGGATAATTCAATTTTGGGATGAATTCATATTTCATACCAATATTTTAGAGAGAAAACATAACCAAGGTTTTTTTGTTTAGAATCAGCAAGACATTTAAAGATATTACTTCATTTTTATGGAATCTGGTCACTATACATCATTAGTAGATTTCAACTAAAACAACGGAATTTTATTATTATTATCATACTAATATTTATATTCAAAAGAGAATTGGTAATATTATGTAGACTAAAACTCTCCAAAGTATTTTTTTGTGTGAATATATGTTTACCTTTATGTTCATCAGAAGCCGACAACATGCATGGGATACAATGTTATATTTGAGAACGTTATTTCACCCTAGGATGAATGACCAGTCTATGAGGAACATTGATTCCCTATTGGATATTTTTCATGAATGAAAAATGTATTTAGAATGATTTTGGGATCAAAAAAATCCCTTAGTGGAGTACTAATATAAAAACAGATTCAATTCTTACATTCAAATGGCACCTTATAAAGCTCTGTATTTGAAGTTGTGTTAGTCACCAAAATAATGTGGTGATGTTCGATAGAGAAATAATTGGGACCTAATCATATCCAATAGAATATGGATAAGTATAAAATCATTTAGAATCTTATGAAATCAGTTAAAATATGATAGAAAATATATTAAGTTAATCTTAAATAAGGCCTAGAGTTTTAGATCAGTTATAAGGGGATCCTTCATATAACACCGTTGAATAATTTTAGGTGGTTTGGAATGAAGGGAAGTTTTATTCCTAGTTACATATCCCAATTGAGGTCCATGATTACATTGGTGTTCTGGCCATTAAACTATAACTCAAACTTAACCAATATTAAGTACATGATGGGATTCATGTATCCCTCTTAAAAAAATACATTCCAAACACCACACAAATAGTGAATCTAGTGGTTATAAATATGGATTATGATCTTTCATATGATTATACATCAGATATGCTATTAGTTATAATGGAAATTTTATACACAACAAGAATCCTCAACTATATAATGTATTGTGGAAGAATCACATATTTTAGATGGATTAATTAGAAGTGAAGTTGATTATAGAACTAAAAGACCAGCATTTATTTCAGATTATGGAATATAATTTCAAGGGTTAGTATTATTAAGGGTGATAATGTAACAAATCAAACATTTAACAATGAACTTCCTATCTAAATGAATAAATAACCTTTTATGTAATGTAGTTATAAAAAAATTAATAAAATTTCATTTTTATTTTTAACAAATATAAAGTATTTACAAAATTATATGATGTGATTAAAATAACATAATTAATGAAAAATCCTGATAATTTTTTCATTTTATAAGGATTTTTATATTTTTGTACCTGAATGGTTTTTATTTGGTGTAATTTACACATATAGAGAATGTGATGGTCTATATAATTATGATAATAACCATTGAAGACAATAAATTCGATCTTGTAAGGGAGATGACATCATTTTTCATTGTCCTTGGACAATCTCAATCCATGATTCAACACCTCCTACATGTGAGGAACTATTTAAAATAGGTGTGCATACTCATTTGGAAAACCTTTAAAAACATATTCATAGAACCACTTAATGAATATAATAATATGAAACACTGTACAGTTAAGAAATACTATAGTGTAATAAGGTGTTATGTATATATAACCTACTATAATGAATGTAAATATATTCATTTTAATTATTAACAAATCTATTTATCTATTAATTTCTTAAATTATATATATATCTGTGTGATTATCTAAAGAGTTTACTAAAATTAATAAAAAAATGTTTTCATGGAATGTATTAAGTTTTAATGGAAATAATATTTTTTATTTGTTAAATAATATAAAAATAAATATTTTATAATGTTATATTATTAATAAAAAGTAGACAGATCAACATAATTTCCAATTTATTTTAATTATAATATTCCTATTTTTACAATGATATTAAAAACCCTGTTGTGATAAATTATGAATATCTTACTTGGGGAAAATTAATTATCACTGAAATAACTTAATTATGATTAAAATGATGTGAATAATAAAAAAATCATAGTTCACACTTTGAAATACTCACTTCAATATTTTCAGTGATTGAAACTGTGTTGGAATGGGATTCCAATGATCGTAAATCCTTGTGAATGATAGAATAAAAAAATTAAATATATTACTTTAATCATGTATAATGTTTTTACATAAAAATTAGATAACTCCAAAAAAGTGTAGTGTACGAGAATTTTGATACCACTGATAGGTCTAGGATATGGTGTTTACCATGGGAAACATATAAAATTTGTACACATCAGACGTTTGGATGTCTCTATATTGTATATAATATAAATTAAAATTTTTATTATATTATTTTTTTAAAAAAATTAATATATCAAAAGTGATTTTTTAAATGGGAAATATGGGAATACTGATAGGTCATGGATATAGGTTTTACCCAAGGAATGGTATAACATTTTAATTAATCATACATTTGGATTCCTCTCTCAAAAAATATCCTTTTCAAATTTAATTACATACTTATTCTATTTATTTAAAATTGAATAATTAATATCTCTCAAACAGTGCATCATATGAGAAATATGAGACCATCGTTAGATTTTGGGCTTTTTGTTTACATTAATTAGTTTATAACATTTTTAATCATTGTAAATTTAGTCATATTAGATGCAAGGAGATGTATTTTTGGTTATAAAAATATTTTATTTGACAACTACAATTAATAACTAAACTTTAATTATGAATAGTTGTATTAAGGATATACCATGATGATATATTAACACGATTAATAAAGGTGAGACGATATAAATATTATGTTGTGATAGTAATTAAGGTTAAATTATTAATTGGTAAAGTTAAATGAATGTAATAAATGAATCATTTTTAATTTTTAAGGATAAATGATAGTTTTTTCGATTAAAAAAAGGAATTTACTATTATCTGGTGTTAATAGCAATTATTTATGGAATGCTAATGGAGACAAAAATATCAAATATTTAATAAATAATAATATTTTTTATTACTATTCTAATAATTACTGTTGGAAATAATTGATATATATATATATAAATGTAACATTTGTGTTTATATATAGGACATATAAATATATGTTGGTGTATATATATATATATGGGGGTTATATATATAAACATGGGTCAATATATGTATTTATGGGTATAAATATATTAGAAATATATACAATATTGAATTTTAATATATATAATTATTGGATTTAAATAGAATAAGGAGTTATATATCTAAGTCACTATAGAAACTATCACTCCATTGGTAATGAAGGAGGATTTTTAAAAGGGAGAAATATCATTTTGAAATATGTTTAATAAAGGATTTCTGAAATATATGGATGAAAGAAAAAAATAATTTAAAATGATGAGGAAATAGAGAGGAACTAGGGACTTTTCATAGGAGTTATCACCGCTTCTCATTCCTTTCCTACTCCCTCCATACTCAATTTCACTTATTTTCTTATTATTTAATATAATCTTCATTTCATGACATCTTCTTTATTTTTGATCAGATTAATGCACCATTAGTGTCGCTGGGTTCATATCAATGAGAAAAAATTAAATCACATCATTGTTATTCAGGGAATCAAGACACGTTCAATATGATTTTCATAATTTTTATAGATAATTAGTGAAAATAACTATAAAACAATAAATTACAAAAATAATCAAAAGATAATTTCATAAAATTCAACAATGATTATTATGGAAAATTATCCATTGAAAAATGTGAAATCATAACAATTTTAATCGTGAAACATTATCAAATGATAATAGTCAAATTTTTAAAAACAGATAATTATTTAATAAATTATGAAATGATAGCTTGTAATGTTAATTTTCCAAGCTAATTACTGAATTATGAAAGATAAATTGTAAAGGAAATAATTGAAATATAATTATACCAATTATATTATTTTAATTATAATAAATATTATCTGATTAAAACTACATTAAATTATAAGAGTATAATTATTCAATTTTGATGAATAATTTTTCGTCTTTATTAAATAATAATTATTTGGGCTTACAAAATTTCTTTATTAAATAATTTTGATATATAAATTTCCTAAAGTGGTATTATAATTATTATAGATTATAAAATTGAGGGATCATATGTTTTTCTAAAATGGAAATTTAGGAATTATCTAGGAGATTGAGAGAGTGTATTATGAAATTATACAATTTATTTCATTTTTAAATAATATAGATGGTTTTGTTTTTGGAAATCCTTGGTGTGCAATAATTTCTCATGATCATCCCATGTCCTTGAATACACCAAGATTCCATCAACAATCACCATGAAAAAGAATCTAGTTATAGTTCAAAAATCTATTTCTACAGTGCCATAAATAACACTAATACATTCTTAAGATCAAAAAGCCTTACCAAAAACTCATAATACAAATATATTCTTATGAATGATGTCTTCAGAATATCCTCCTTTCAAACTCAAAATTGGTGATATTTTGATTCCAATTAAACCATAGATAACCAATGAGCACCATTCAATTTATATAATAGATCATCAATGTGTGGAAGGGGAGATATCTTTTTTTATTGTAACTTGGTCAAGCATATGATAATCCAAAAATTTCCATATAGTTTCATTTGGTTTCATCACAAAGAAACAACGTGCTTCCCATAAACACATGATTGGATGAAAGAAACTCATGCTTTATAGATCTTCTAATAATTCATATAGATCCCTTAATTTGGTTGATTCCATTTAATAAGATATAAATATGATAGAACATGTCTCTAAAAAATGACTAACAATAATCCTCAATTCTGATACTGTAGATATCCTAGAGAAATTTTCTATAAATACATCTAGAAACTCATCAACAACTAATGAAATTCTATAATTCTACATCTCTGCCATTTATAGAAAATTCAAAGCTACTATTTGATGTGATATTACTCCAACTGTGGTGCCAACAAGACCATTTCACCTATCTTTATATCCCATTATCCTTTAAATATTTGCTCTACCCCATCCTCAGTCTGAAAAAAAAATTAATTTCCAACAATAGTAAAATGGACCCTTGAACAATGTCAACTAATCCATAACATGGATTTCATTATATACATCCATCTCTAGTATATAAAATTATCATTTGAACTCATCTCCATAATCAGTTATCAAACATGATCTACACAAAAGGCTAGACATTCTCAATCTGCAAGAGGAGTTTCACGTTTAATCATAGTGGGATTCATGTAATGTTTTAAACTCAAAAAATCAACATCATGATAATAAATAAAAGAATGTGACTCACCAGTATCAAAAAACACTTCTAAATTTTATATTAAATATCAGCACACCACTCATTGTATATGGTCCCACCTGATCATCCATATTCACCTGATCAAATCCTTATAATTGCTTCATCGCTAAACTTTTTTTTCTATTTCCATATTGACATTACCCTACACAAGGAGTCATGGTATTACTAAGAACACCATGGATATCACTTCTTTAATGATGATATTGGTTCTTCTATCCTCATGCCATCAAATCACATGATTTTAGTAACTCTTTAGAGGTGTCTTGAGGAGCTGACTGTGGAGAACTATGAAAATAGCACTGAATATGCCCCATATAGTTGTATTTGTAGAATAATATTGGATGTTTCGTACCATATCTCTTTATGTAAACAATAAAAAAACATTTGAAATGTCGTTCTTGAATTTTGGTTCATGGAGGAATTTTTAATGATCAATTCATCTGATTCGGATTCACAATCCCACCTTGGAAGTGGGTATTCCTCATCCTCTTGCTCCCAACATTATAGTTCCTACCATTTACTATGGGCATAAAAATGATTACTTATCCTATAGATCTTAATATGTATTTTCATCCGTCATCTCCCTGTTCACCATCTTTGTGTAGAAATTAATACAAGGAATAACAGTTTTAGAGCGATTATCTGACCTTATCCATGATTCAAGGATGTGTTCCTTCATGGATGGGTCATCTGAAACCTTGAGCACAAAGAGTACTAACATCAACAATTTAGAGGCCTACTTAGTTACATATTGGTTGTAAAGGCCTGAAAATTCCATGGAATTTTTCTTCTTGAATACATGGTAATTTTATGAGTCTGTGAAAATTGACGTTGCATGATTCTGAGGCCCGGTGTGCTGGTAATAAATTTCTATCTTTTTGTTAGGGTACGTTCAGTAAACGTACGAGCAGGTTTTTAGAAATTCTGAACCGGTGCTCGGAATTGAATTATAAGTGCACTGTTGAACTCGCAGTGCCATTACTCACTTAAGAATACTATCACCTCAACAAAAGTTTGTCGAGAATAAAAGATAGTTTTTTGGGTTTTTTAGATATTGAATAAAAAAAATAAAGTGTGTGGCTTTAATTTATTTGATGGTTAAAATATCCTCATGGTATTTGGAGGTGGGACCATCAGACCTTAACCTCCCATGAAAGGATATGGTGGTGGGGCCCACCAGAACCTAAAATCCCGCGAGAGGCTATGACATGGGGACCACACGAGGCTAAACTCCCCTATTAATAGTGGGAGCGGAAAACCTCTCAACTTCATTCAATAATGATTTTGGGTTTCTCCACAACCTCCTTCCTTTATAGTGACACCTTCCCTTTAATTAAATTTTGTCAACTCCCCAAATTAACTTCTCCCAATCCTCCACATTAATTAGGTGGAGCCAATTAATTTATTTCACCATTTTGAATTTTGTGCAAATGAAATAATAGATAAGCCTATCTATTATTATTTTCATTGGAATATTAGTGGAAACATGGGTGATGAGGGAAGAACTCTCCCAATGAAGAATGAATAACACTGAAATTCTTCAACTTCTTCCTAAGGGCTTCTACCAACGTGGGACATCTTAGACCTACCTACCCTCTGCATTGTCATCAACGAGATGAAACATCTTAGGATTGGAAATGTGTATCAGACGCGGAGAATAATGATCTTCTTCGTCTATATTTCAAAACTCTGTCAATGATCAATGAACAATGATCAAATGTAGGGGGTTTATTACATGTTGATGCTTTCTCTGAATCTTCTTCTTCAGCGGGAAAAGAATTTGTTGTGGGTGTTATGTTGATCATCATACTTCTATATTGTTGAACTAATTGTTTCTACCCTAAATGAGGAGGGTGCGGGCCAATCCAACATGTCCCGACCTGTAACACCCCAAGCTTCTACGGTACACTTCTTTTTGAATAATGCGATAGCGTGTGTTGTACACAACATCGAGTTCTAATACACCACAACCAATCAAAATAGCCGTTATGAATAGTAATACCTACCTTTTGAAATTATATATATTTTATATTTCAAAACGGACTTCATTTTTGATTCGGAATATCAAAATTATCCTAAGTTGAATTTTTGGTATTTTTTTGAGAACTTCCAATTTTTATGAATAGTGAAAAATACTTAAAAACAACATTTTTAATCAAAATAATTTATAGTGATAAATTATATTATTGAGTGGTTTTAAAGTATAATTAGAATATATTTTTACCATTTTATCGAATGGTGTTCATTAGAATTAATTTTACTTTGAAATTGGACATAAACAATTATCTATCTTTTGATATATATTGTTTCTTAAAAACACGCTATTTGTTGTGACAGTGGGAATTAATTATAAAAATAATTAATTCAACTAATATGTGTGGAATTTTTTAAAATAGACATCATTTTTGAATTCGGAATATCAATTATAGCTTAGGGTGAAATTTTGGCATTGTTCTGAAAAACTTCAATTTTTGATGAATAGTGAAACTACTAAGTGGTAGTTAAAAAAAACTGAATTTTTCATAAAACATAATTTTACCACTTCTGTGAATGGAATTTCAAAAATCCGAGAGACACGGTTAATATCAAGAGGTAAAATGTGGTTCAATGAGATGAAAATAATTTTTGGTGAATAGTAACTTTTTACTTTTATTTACCACGGTTAAAAGTAAAAAGGGTAATTAAGGGTAAAAATGATATTAATATTACCCTAACATAGGTCCTAATTCTATTGGACAAGTGTATCTCGACCAAAACAGCCTTAGGAATAAAATATTATCATTTAGGTCCATTTGGATTAGATTAGGACATTTATTATTATTTAATTCAAAGAAGAGTTAAAAGAGTTAAAATCAAAGTTTATTTACTAAAACATTTTTTATATAGGGTTATACATAAGATAAATTCGATTGTAAATATTAATTAGAAATATAAAAATATTTCCTACATAAGGATATTTTATTTTAATTTTTAGATATTAAATAATTTAATTTATTTATGACACAATGATGATGCAGTAATTACCATAATTGTGAAAAATTAAAATAATTGATATTATAAATTCCCAAATAAATATAATATGAGACTTATAATGAATTACAATAATTTTATAGACTAATATGACATTTTATTATTGATTTAATTAACTTTGGTCGAAGTAATCATTCTGTTATGAGTTTCACAAAAATCAATTATTGAATAGTTTCAAAATTGGCATAAAAGAGTTTTTAAAACAAATATTATATTATTAATTGATATTAAATTCCTAAAAATCTAAGGTTCGGCCAAAAGACTTATATCAGGATAGGAACATAATTAATGGACCACTTTGGGGTCTCTTGGATGTATATAGTATGTTTATTAACTATATATTATAAAAATACAAAGTGATATGGTAAATGTCAAACTAATTAACTAAGAGTTAAAACTAAAAGATAAGGTTAATATATTAACCCAATCCTGTCTAAATTCTATTGGTTGAATGTTTTTCAACCTATACCCACCTTAACCTTTGAATAATAAACTTTGGAGCCATTAGAAACCGAATATGAATTTATTATAAATTAATATTTCTAGCTTTTCCAAAGGTGCCCTCACCCCTCTTATAAAAGGGCACTCCTCCTTCTCATTTCTTCACACCTTCAATGCCTTTTGGATTGGCATAAATCTACCCAAATACTGTCCCAACTTCCCTCAATACAACCTAGAGGCCTTAGTTTGATCATAAATCCAACCTAAGGATCCCTTTTGATCAAATCAAAAGGAAGAAACCGAAAAAGAGGTAATGATTTCACCACCCTTTTCCTAGTTCCTTTCTTCTTCCACTTCTTCTTCTGTTGTTTTTGCCATTCTAAAATAATAACTCCAGTATAATATATATACTATGATGTTATTATAAATATGGTACAACCATATTCATTATTCTATCCACCCTTTTGAATAACATGTCACCATACGTGCGTACGTACGGCTTACCGTCTCCACGTCGTGGTGTAATTGTTATTCAATATATTATTATTTGGATGGGTATAATAATGATGTGTAACTCAGGTAAATAATTAATATAACATGTTAATGATTCTGTATATATGATATACCATCCATTTATATATTATTTTAATATCGAAAGAATGATATTGTCGCTCGTGCGTACATACGGACTACCGTCTCCACGAACGCGATTAGATTCATTCTCCATCGTATCCATTCAAGTATAATTATCATTTGATGATTTAAAAATGATGTTTAAGGACTTGATATCATTCTGGATATGAATAATATACAACCTATCTATTACAAATATGGCTTACGTAACAAAACATATAAAAGAAAACGAGTAAGTTAACACCCGAAACAATAATAATACTAAGATATTACTAACAAATCAATGTTAAAAGATCATATATGACATCATATTAATGTATATGATTCTTGTATAATTTAATAACAAATATTTCACCATTATACAGGAGGTTCACCTACCCCAACCAAGGAAAAGTACAAGGTAAGGGTTATTTCACAATCTCTTCATTATCCGAGGTTGTTTATACGTAATAATCTACTGGGATCTCTTTATCATCCACATCCATGTTTCTTAAAAATGAATTTCAAAACATTTTTACTCTATTCTAGAATATGGGTTAAAGTCATTTATACCCTTGTGTGACTTTTTATAAGAGGTTTATAAAGAAATATTTCCATCGTTTTCCAAACAAGGTGCTTTTTAACCTTTTCGACAAAATTAAGGTAAGAATGTTTTTTTAACTTATACGGCGGGTGCGGATATTTTCCGCCGTTATAAAATCGTCGAAGCTTCCCTTACAAGATAATAAGAATATTTAAAAAAAAAATTATTTCATAAATATAAGACTCTTAAATGATTTCAAAAAAGAAAGAGATATTTTCAAAAATAGTCTTTATTTCATCTATGTCAACATCCTTTGATTGATTTTAAGCTTATTTGAAGTTTATTTATTATGATACAAAGAATCCATATTTTATTGAAGGATTTGTGATATTTTTGACTGTGGATAAGTTATTATTATGACACTCATGGTTTTTGTTTAGAGTATTGACATTTCATATGTAATTTGTAATCAGAATGTTTATGTTATATTTCAACCTTTCATTCAGATGAATGTGTTAGACAAGTATGTTCTGGGTTGGGGACAGGGAAAGGTAAGCCCTCCGGTTTGGTCTCCGGTTATTAGAGGAACTCCGGCTTGGTCTCCGGTTATTAGAGGAACTCCGCGTTGGTGTCCGGTTATTAAAGGCACTCCGGGTTGGTGTCTGGTTATTAGAGGCACTACGGGTTGGGTTCCCGTTATAGTTAGCCCCAAGGTCTTGGGACGAGGCCTTGAAAAAGAAATTAAAGTTCATCATTATGCATTCCATCATTATAAAAGTGGTTATTGATATGTCATGTGATTATTTGATTAGTAGAATATCCATGTGAATAAGTAAATGGAATTATTTCATTTTACTTTTTCCATACTATGTTGAAGTTCAAGTTTAAAAGGCTTTTGTTTTAGTTATACATTGCCTTAAATGTTTATTATTATTTATGAAAGTTTCCGCTATATTGTTATCCTTACTGGGCATTTGACCTCACCCCTTTTCTATGTTTTATTTTTCCCAGGAAGTGAAGAAGTAAATTATGAATGACCTGCAGGGATATTATGAGGGGATAATAGTGTGGATTATGGAGACAATATGTTGTTGTAGTAGTTTTTCACTTCATGATGTAATGTAAAACTTTATGAATATATCTAGTGTTTCCAAGGCTACTAAACAAATCGGTCTTTCGAGATTTGATCTTTCTTGTGATCATTCCAATATTATGTAATAATGCACCAAATCTGGGTAACTGGGGTCGGTGCGTTACAGTTGGTATCGAAGGAAGTTTAGTACAAACCATGGAAGCTATATTTAGATAAACTCTGATTAGAGCACGTAGACCTAAGATGAACTTTGAGGATTAGTATAGAAGAACTTCCTAGAATTTTGGTATTGTAGAGATTTTGTGAGTTTTCCGAGAAATACATCCCTGTCTGGATACGAGCAAGTAGAGGCAGGTCTGGAACAGATGTACCTAGGGGTAATACTCGAGAACACCGCATTGAGCTAGACTCGAATGGGAACTGGTGCACGATAACGGGCCTTGCTGCACTTTTGGTTACAACACTCCCAGGGGATATGCTTAGGATAAATCTCATTTTCTTTACAAATCATTATGAAGGGTTTATGAGTATATACTTACTCAAAGAAAACATTTTTATTATTGTGGATTATATCCATAAATAGATCAATTTATGTTAAGTGTTTTATAAGTATGGGATTATGTATTTTGATTCATAAACTGATATAGTTTATTCCATTGTTTAGAAATGGCACCTAGTGGATGAAATGGAAACCGTATCAATGCACGCACTCCATGCAGGTATTTCCCTCCTGCTCAAGATAATTATAGTGGAGCTGGTGATGCAACTGGTGCTGATCAGCTAATCACCATATTGGAACAACTCACTCAGGTTATGAATAATAATCTTACCCGTATAGAGCACCCTGATCCGCAGCGTGGAGGATCAATGTTAGATCAATTCATGAGGCAACAACCACCAACATTCAATGGGAGTACAAACCCCTTAGTAGCTAAGAAATGGATATTTTCCCTAGAGAAAATATTTCAGGCTTTGGTGAGTAGTGAAAGAGAAAAAGTTATCATGGCAGTTTACCGCCTCACTGGAGATGCTGATCAATGGTGGTCATTGATTCAAAATACGAAGGAAGATGATGAAGTATCAAATATGGAATGGAGGGAGTTAAAAGATCTGTTTTTAGAAAAATACTTTTCTCGCGACCATCGAGCAGATATGGAAAGGCAATTTCTGAGTCTGAGACAGAAGGAGGATGAGTATATCGCAAAGTATGAGTCTAACTTTACATGGTTAGCAAGGTATGTTGGAGATTATATACGTAACCCATGAAGTAAGATTGATTGTTTCTTTGATGGGTTAAATCCATTTCTCCGTCGAGCATTAGTCTCACAATCCTTTTCGTCATACGAAGACATTGTCTCATGTGCTATCAAGACCGAAAAGGAAATCTCTAAGTCTTATGACTTTAAAGAAAAGAAAGCGAAGAAGAGACCTACTGATTAATCTGGGAATGGAAATAAGGTGAAGAAAGGAAAGGTTGAATATCCATCCTGTGGTAAATGTGGGAAGAAACACCCTGGTACATGCTTGAAGTGAATGGGCATTTGTTACAAATGCGGTGAAAAAGGCCACCATGCTCGTGATTGCAAAGGGAAGAAGGAAGCTACCAATGTTCAGTGCTACAATTGCAGGGAGATGGGGCATTATGAAAATGAATGTCCTAAGCGTCAGGAGAACTTACCTCAAAAAAGGCCAAGGGATCAAGGCCAGGCTTATGCTATCACTACTGCTAAGTTAAAAGCTCCGAAAGACATGGTGGCAGGTAATTTAATGGTTTCCTCAAGCTTACCAAATTAATTATTTGATTCTAGATCATCACATTGTTTCATATCTTCCCAATTTGCTATGAAAATTAGATATTTCCAATTTGATTTAACAAGGAAGTTGTCAGTTAAAACTCCTAAGGGAAGTATCATTGCAACAAAGTTTTGCGAATCTGTCCCCATTAGAGCACATAAATGTTCTTTATCTGCTGATCTCATCATCATACCTATCATTGAGTTTGATATAATCCTCGGTATGGACTGGATTTCGGACTACGATGCGAAGATTTATTTTATGAAGAAAGAGGTTACGATTCTTGATAATAATGATAAGGAACACCTTATCTTTAGAGAAGAATCGTCACCACCTAATTCTTATTTAGATCCACCCTCAGTAGATCAACATAATTCAATTATTGTGGAGGAAGAGAATGAAATGAATATTGATGAGGAAAGGAATATTCAAATAGTGGATGTACATGTTGTGAATGAATTTGTAGATGTATTTCCGGAAGATTTACCTGGACATCCTCCAGAACGAGAAGTTGAGTTTTCCATTGATTTAATTCCTGGATCAAGGCCTATATCAAAGAACCCTTATAGAATGGCCACTGTAGAATTAGTTGAACTTAAGAAATAACTAGAGGAATTGAGTAATAATGGATTTATTCGCCCTAGTGTTTCTCCATGGGGAGCCCCTGTTCTTTTTGTTAAAAAGAAAGATGGATCTATGAGGTTATGTATCGACTACAGGGAGATAAATGCTATAAAGATAATGAAAAAGTATCCCCTACCTCGTATTGATGATTTATTTGACCAACTACATGGAGATCAATACTTTTCAAAGATTGACCTTCGATCTGGATACCATTAGTTGTGTGTAAAGAAGGAAGACATTCCGAAGACAACATTTCGAACCAGGTACGGGCATTACGAGTTTACTGTAATGCCTTTTGGATTGACTAATGCCCCCTCTGTATTCATGTATCTGATGAATAGAGTTTTCAAGGAGTATCTCGATGAATTTGTTGTGGTATTTATTGATGATATCTTGGTATACTCTAAAACCTACGATGATCATGAAAATCACTTGCGCATTAACTTGAAGACTCTGAGGAGGGATGAATTATATGGGATGTTTAGCAAGTGTGAATTCTGGCTTCAGGAGATTTCTTTTCTTGGCCATATTGTCTCTAAAGATGGAATATCTTTTGATCCTTCTAAGACCAAGGCAGTCCATGAATGGCCAGCACCTACGAGTATAAATGAGGTACGCAGGTTTATTGGTTTGGCAGGTTATTATCGACGTTTCGTCCAGAATTTTGCTCGATTCGCTAACCTATTAACAAAGCTCACATGTAAAGGGGTTAAATTTGTTTGGACAAAAGAGTGTGAAGAATGTTTCGAAGAACTGAAGAGAAGATTAGTCAATGCTCCTATATTGACTCTACCATCAGGGAATGATGGGTTCGTTAGTTATAGTGATGCATCAAAGAAAGGACTTTGTTGTGTCCTTATGCAGAATGATAGAGTTATTGCCTATGCATCACGAAAGTTGAAAATTCATGAACAAAACTATCCTACTCATGATCTCGAGTTAGCATTTGTGATATTTTCTTTGAAAATATGGATGCACTACCTATATGGTGAAAAATGTGAGATTTATACTGATCACAAGAGTTTGAAGTATATTTTCTCACAAAAAGAACGCAACACGAGGCAAAGGAGATGGCTTGAATTACTCAAGGATTGTTATTGCACGATACACTACCACCCGGGGAAAGCAAAAAAGGTGGAAGATTCTTTGAGTAGAAAAGACCATGGAGTTTTGAACAATATGAGAATTGAAAGGGATCCAATTTTCATGGATCTAGTGAAGATGGACATGGAAATACCAGGGAAGGTGAAACATCAATGATTTTTCAAATGGTTTACAAACCATCTTTACTAGAAAGGATTATGAGTTCTCAGACCGATGATGAAGAATTTAAAATGAAGATTAATGCTGTGAATGATGGGAGATTGAGAGACTTTGTGTATGAAGATGGAATTTTGAAATTTGGGAATAGATTTGTGTTCCCGATATACCTGATCTAAAAATGGAATTGCTGGATGATGCTCATAGTTCCAATTTCTCTATACACCCTGGGAGAACCAAAATGTATAGAGATTTGAAGCAACATTTTTGGTGGGACAATATGAAGAGGGAGATTGCTGATTTTGTGTCAAGATGTATGGTTTGTCAACAAGTGAAAGCTGGAAGGAAACAGCCTGGAGGAGTCATGCAACCTCTTCCCATATCGGAGTGAAAATGGGAAAATATTATGATGGACATTGTCATGAGGCTACCAAAGACTCCTAGAAGGAATGATGAAATATGGGTTATTGTTGATCGTCTTACCAAGTCAGCACATTTTCATGCTATAAGAGAAGATCTACCCCTAGAATGTCTAGCAAGACTATATATTAATGAAGTTGTGAGACTTCATGGAGTACCCCTATCGATTGTTTCTGATCGTGATCCCCGTTTTACTTCAAGATTATGGAAAAGTATTCAGAAATCCCTTGATACTGAACTTCATTTGAGCACTGCTTACCACCCTCAGACAGACAGAAAATCAGAACGGACTATTCAAACATTAGAAGACATGTTGAGATCTTTCTCACTTGACTTTCAGGGTATGTGGGATCAATATTTACCTCTGGTAGAATTTTCCTACAATAATAGATTCTATTCGAGTATTCAGATGGCACCATATAAAGCGTTATACGAAAATAGATGTCGTACACCAACCTGTTGGGATGACGTTGGTGAAAGAAAACTTGTAGGCCCAGAACCGGTGGAGGAAACGATGGAAAAGATGAAGGTAATCCAAAATCACATCAAAGAAGCTCAAAGTAGGCAAAAGAGCTATGCCGATAATCGAAGGAAGGATTTGGAATTTCAAGTCGGTGATCAGGTTTTCCTGAAGGTATCTCCATGGAAGGGAGTCATATGCTTTGTTAAGAAAGGTAAATTGAGTCCCAGGTACATCGGACCCTTCTAAATTCTAGAACGAATTGGGGTTGTGGCTTACCGATTGGCAATGCCGCCAAGTCTCTCCAAAGTTAACGATGTGTTCCACGTATCTATGTTGAGGAAATACATGCCTGACCTAATGCATGTACTCACCTATGAGGAATTAGAACTGGAACCCGATCTATCCTATTGTGAAGAGCCCGACAAGATTCTTGATACGAGAGAACAAGTACAAAGATACCGGACGACGCGTCTGGTAAAAGTTTTGTGGAGAAACCATAAGATGGAAGAGGCATCGTGGGAACCCGAGGAACTTATGATAAAGAACCACCCGAGTCTTTTCATGTGATAACTATTCTAGAAATTTCGAGGATTAAATTATTTGAAGGAGGGGATAATGTAACGCCCCAAGCTTCTACGGTACACTTCTCTTTGAATAATGCGATAGCGTGTGTTGTACGCAACATCGAGTTCTAACACACCACAACCAATCAAACAAGCCGTTATGAATAGTAATACCTACCTTTTGAAATTATATATATTTTATATTTCAAAACGGACTTCATTTTTGATTCGGAATATCAAAATTATCCTAAGTTGAATTTTTGGTATTTTTTTGAGAACTTCCAATTTTTATGAATAGTGAAAAATACTAAAAAATAGATTTTTAATCAAAATAATTTATAGTGATAAATTATATTATTGAGTGGTTTTAAAGTATAATTATAATATATTTTTACCATTTTATCCAATGGTGTTCATTAGAATTAATTTTACTTTGAAATTGGACATAAACAATTATAAATCTTTTGATATATATTGTTTCTTAAAGACACGCTATATGTTGTGACAGTGGGAATTAATTATAAAATTAATTAATTCAACTTATATGTTTGGAAATTTTTAAAATAGACATCATTTTTTAATTCGGAATATCAATAATAGCTTAGGCTGAAATTTTGGCATTGTTCTGAAAAACTTCAATTTTTGATGAATAGTGAAACTTCTAAGTGGTAGTTAAAAAAACTGAATTTTTTATAAAACATAATTTTACCACTTCTGTGAATGGTATTTCGAAAATCCGAGAGACACGGTTAATATCAAGAAGTAAAATGTGGTTCAATGAGATGAAAATAATTTTTGGTGAATAGTATCTCTTTACTTTTATTTACCACGGTTAAAAGTAAATAGGGTAATTAAGGGTAAAAATGATATTAATATTACCCTAACACATGTCCTAATTCTATTGGACAAGTTTATCTCGACCAAAACAGCCTTAGGAATAAAATTTTATCATTTAGGTCCACTTGGACCATATTAGGACATTTATTATTATTTAATTCAAAGAAGAGTTAAAAGAGTTAAAATCAAAGTTTATTTACTAAAACATTTTTAATATAGGGTTATACATTAGATAAATTCTATTGTAAATATTATTTAGAAATCTAAAAAGATTACCTACATAATGATATTTTCTTTATAATTTTGAGACGTTAAATAATTTAATTTATTTATGACACAATGATGATGCAGTAATTACCATAATTGTGAAAAATTAAAATAATTGATATTATAAATTCCCAAATAAATATAATATGAGACTTTTAATGAATTAAAATATTTTTATATGCTAATATGACATGTTAGTAGTGATGTAATTAACTTTTTTCGAAGTAATCATTCGGTTATGAGTTTCACAAAAATCAATTATTGAATAGTTTCAAAATTGACATAAAAGAGTTTTTAAAACAAATATTATATTATTAATTGATATTAAATTCCTAAAAATCTAAGGTTCGGCCAAGATACTTATATCATGATAGGATCATCATTAATGGACCACTTTGGGGTCTCTTGGATGTATATAGTATGTTTATTAACTATATATTATAAAAATACAAAGTGACATGGTAAATGTCAAACTAATTTACTAAGAGTTAAAACTAAAAGATAAGGTTAATATAGTAACCCAAACCTATCTAAATTCTATTGGTTGAATGGGTTTTGACCTATCCCCACCTTAAAATTTTAATAATCAACTTTGGAGCCATTCGAAACTGAATATTAATTTATTATAAATTAATATTTCTAACTTTTCCAAAGGTGCCCCTCACCCCTCTTATAAAAGGGCACTCCTCCTTATCATTTCTTCACACCTTCAAAGCCTTTTGGTTCGGCCAAACTCTGCCCAAATACTCTCCCAAATTCCCTCACTACAACCTAGAGTCCTTAGATTGATCAGATAGCCAACCTATGAAGCCCTTTTGATCAAATCAAAAGGAAGATCTCGAAAAAGAGGTAATGATTTCACCACCCTTTTCCAAGTTCCTTTCTTCTTCCACTTCTTCTTTCGTTGTTTTTACCATTCTAAAATAATAACTCCAGTATCATATATATACTGTGATTTTATTATAAATATGGTACAACCATATTCATTATTCTATCCACCCTTTTGAATAACATGTCACCATACGTGCGTACGTACGGCTTACCGTCTCCCCGTCGTGGTGTAATTGTTAGTCAATATATTATTATTTGGATGGGTATAAAAATGATGTGTAACTCATGTAAATAATAAATATAACATGTTAATGATTCTGTATATATGATATACCATCCATTTATATATTTTTTTAATATCAAAATAATGATATTGTCGCTCGTGCGTACGTACGGACTACCTTCTCCACGAACACGATGAGATTCATTCTCCATCGTATCCATTCAAGTATAATTATCATTTGATGATTTAAAAATGATTTTAAGGACTTGATATCATTCTGGATATGAATAATATATAACCTATCCATTAGAAACATGGCTTACGTAACAAAACATATAAAAGAAAACGATTAAGTTAACACCCTAAACAATGATAATACTAAGATATTATTAACAAATCAATGTTAAAAGATCATATATGATATCATATTAATGTATATGATTCTTGTAAAATTTAATAAAAATTATTTCACCATTATATAGGAGGTTAACCTACCCTAACCAAGGAAAAGTACAAGGTATGGGTTATTTTACAATCTCTTCATTATCCGAGGTTGTTTATACGTAATAATCTACTGGGATCTCTTTATCATCCACATCCATGTTTCTTAAAAATGAATTTGAAAACATTTTTACTATTTACTAGAATATGGGTTAAAGTCATTTATACCCTTGTTTGACTTTTTATAAGAGGTTTATAATGGAATATTTCCATCGTTTTCCAAACAAGGTTCTTTTTATCCTTTTCAACAAAATTAAGGTAAGAATGTTTTTTTAACTTATACGGCGGGTGTGGCTATTTTCCACCATTATAAAATCGTCAAAGCTTCCCTTACAAGATAATAAGAATATTTTCAAAAAAAATGTTTTATTTCATAAATATAAGTCTCTTAAATGATTTCAAACTAGAAAGAGATATTTGTCTAAAATAGTCTTTATTTCATCTATGTCAACATCTTTTGATGGATTTTAAGCTTATTTGAAGTTGATTTATTATGATACAAAACATCCATATTTTTTTGAAGGTTTGTGATATTTTTGACTGTGGATAAGTTATTCTTATGTCACTCATGGTTTTTGTTTAGAGTATTGACATTTCATAAGTTATTTGTAATTCGAATGTTAATGTTATATTTCAACCTTTCATTCAGATGAATATGTTAGACAAGTATGTTTCGGGTTGGGGACCAGTAAAAGTAAGCCCTCCGGTTTGGTCTCCAGTTATTAGAGGAACTCCGGTCTGGTCTTCGGTTATTAGAGGAACTCCGGGTTGGTGTCTGGTTATTAGAGGCACTCCGGGTTGGTGTCCGGTTATTAGAGGCACTCCAGGTTGGGTTCCAGTTATAGCTAGCCCCAAGGTCTTGGGACGAGGCCTTGACAAAGAGATTAAAGTTCAGCATTATACATTCCATCATTATGAAAGTGGTTATTGATATTTCATGTGATTATTTGATTAGTAGAATATCCATGTGAATAAGTAAATGGAATTATTTCATTTTACGTTTTCCATACAATGTTTAAGTTCACGTTTAAAAGTCTTTTGTTTTAGTTATACATTGGATTAAATGTTTATTCTTATTTATGAAAGTTTCTGCTATATTGTTATCCTTACTGGGCATTTGAGTTCACCCCTTTTCTATGTTTTATTTTTCCCAGGAAGTGAAGAAGTAAATTATGAATGACTTGCAGGGATATTATGAGGGGATAATCATGTGGATTATGGAGACAATATGTTGTTGTTGTAGTTTTTCACTTCATGATGTAATGTAAAACTTTATGAATATATCTAGTGTTTCCAAGGCTACTAAAGCAATCGGTCTTTCGAGATTTGATCTTTCTTGTGATCATGCCAATGTTATGTAATAATGCACCGACTCTGGGTAACTGGGGTCGGGGCGTTACATGACCCCTCTGCCATTCTTGTTTGTGATCATATTAGACATGGAAATGATTCAACAGAATGAAAAAGGAGACAATGAAAAATGCCACTCTACCCGCGGCCTCCATAAACTATGCCACCCCGTGGCATTCCAGTGCTCCGTCCCAAACCACGACCCTCCAGTCGAGCCACCCTAGTTGCATCGCTCCCAAATGGAGCTGCCGCCGGCCTCTCGTGCACCCCGGCCGAACCTCGTCGGCCCAACCATGCCTCAACGGCCTGCCCGGATACCTCTGGACATCTCGCCAACCCCCCTAACACCCTTCCCAGCCACCGTCTGCCCGCCGGGCATCCTACCCGGCTACCTGCCGGCCTACCTGGTTTCCACCCAACTGAACCGGCACCATGGCCACACCATCCTCCCGAGCCATCCTGTGGCCCCCCTTGTGGCCCCCTGGCCGAACTGGCCCGGTCCCACCATTTGGGACGAGCCACTCCATCGCGAAGCTCCGGGCCAAACCAGCCCTGAGCACGGGCCGAACCGCCCACGCGGCCTGCTAGGGTGGGCCCAGTGGGCCGGACCGAACCTAACGGGCTAGCCCCCCCATTGGGCCAGGCTGAACTAACATGTCTGACTTGGATGACCCAAACCTGGTCGGATCAAACTTGGTTGGGTTGTGTCAGTCTGACTGCGTCAGACTGGACCAAGGCCCACTAACGACCTGTAACTTTCTTTGGCCATATCTTTGGCACCAGATGACCATTTTAAGAACCATCAATGGTGCTGGTTTTCATAGAGTGTGAAGGTCGATTTGATTTTACCTCACTAGAGTTCGGGGTATAGTTGAGATACAGTCATGTAGGATCGTTCACGATTCCATCTCGGCCCCTGGGACTAAAAGGCTAATAACTCACAGACTGGGAGTCTGATTGACACTTCATCTATTGTGTTGAGACCCCTATGATGCGGGAGACCTTTGAGATACTTTTATGTGGGACTTTTTGATAGCTATAGCATCGACCAGTAGCTCGTGGAGCAGATCCTCCCAGAGACGAGCGAGCATAGAGCAGAGACCTAGTAGCTAGCTGAGATCTAACAACTGCTGACCGATTCGACTCGAAGTTATTGGACTAGCCTAGTGGGGAGCGCCTTGGTGTCGCAGAAGACCCACAGTGGAGAGCGCCTCTGTGTGACACGGCAGACACATGGAACTCGATAGGAGGAGTACCTCAGTAGGCTACGAGGGGGAGAACCTCTATGTGACGCGACATACCCATGGTGGGGAGACCCTTTGTGTGATGTGGCAGACCCATGGTACGCGATACAAGGAGTACCTCAGAAATCCAAGGTTAGTGGTAAGAGCCTCTATGTGATGTGGGAGGCCCACTGTACTCGATAGAGGAGAAGTTCTCCAGCAGCTGAGGTTTCAACAGTGTGACTGGGGATGTTACTTGATACTACCCCTAGAATAAAATTCTGGTTGGAGCTGAGTCAGAAGCTTTTTTTTACTCTGGATTGAGATGAATAACATGATAACATATGTACTTGTATGGTCATATAATTAATTGGGGCTATCTATTGAATTCATACGTGTGGTTTATCCTAGTTGGATTTGTGAGATCTTGAGGGTCTTGGGGTCCATACTGAGTATCGTTATACTCACCCTTGCACGTGCTATGCCCACACCTCATTGTGTTAGTTTCATATGAAGGACAACGCTGACTGAGGCCAAGACTAGCAGGACTGGATGGTACCCGGAGGTGGACCTTACGACGATTTGGTACATAGTGGAGACTGCTAGACGTGGAGTACTGAGGAGGATATCTATACCTACCCTTAAGTATGAATTCTGGAGGAGGATCCAACAAATGTTTTAGTTTTCATCAGTTTTACTTGTACATTTCTTTTGGGCTTGTATTTTAGACCCCTTTTTATTTTCACTAATTCTTTGTATACAGTTTTACTTAGTGTTTTGCTTCCAGTTTGTAATATGTTTTGTGCGTTTTAATTTATAAAGGCAATGCTTTCCCAGTTTTAGGAATATTCACCACTAGTGCTAGTCGCCAGCCCCTGGCCTATGGAAGTAGGGATTGGGGTAGTAATGGAATGGGCCCCAGGGGACGGATCATGACAAATTGGTATTAGAGGAGTTGGTTCTACAAAAAAACATAATACTATAATCTTTTCTGTGAAGCAATAGTGTTAAGGGTACTAATTCTTGTTTTTAGTTCAGGGAGTCTAATATTGGTGCGGTGGCCGATGTATCCATACACTAGGACCCTTACTACTGATTTCCGACTCAGTTAATTAAAACATTGATTGCGTCGGTATTTTCAAAATTTTTCTTTAAGTCAACTCAACCAGATCAGCTCATCAGGTAAAACTCATTGACTTTGCCACATCTGTTTCTTCCAGGATGGCTCCCCATGGATGACCAAAGAGAGTCTCGAGATTTTTATGGACAGATATCCCACCAAGTAATGAGGCCTCAATGTAGGGTACTTTTCTAGTGGAGGCACCAGCAGTACCACTTCCCATTGGGCAACCAATGCCACCATCCCCAGTTGTAGATGATGAATGCAGCTTGAGCGAGTTGCATGAGTTCCAGTGCCAGAGGCCACCCAAGTTCAGGGGAGAGATGAACCAAAAGGCAGCAGAGGATTGGCTGGAGGCTGTGGTGAGTGAGTTTATACTGGTAGAAAAACCATAAAACCTTATGGTGATTCTTGTCACGAGTCCTCTTCAGGCACCAGCAGGCAGATGGTGGAGCCTGATGCTCTAGTTTCATGATGAGGTGACACTTCTCTATATAGACATCGAGAGCCTGTTTTGTCCAGATTTCGTCCCAACCACCCTATGTTTTGTGTGGATACAAGAGTTACTTCCCCTACAGCAGGGCTGCATGATGGTGGCACAGTAATCAGTGAGGTTCACCGACCTCTCACGCTACTCCACCAATATAGTACAAGACCCACTATTCAGGGCTCAGACCTTTGAGCAGGGGCTTAGGCAAGAGATCATGGCTTCAATGATATCACTTATCATTCTGACAGAGGCCGATGTGTTGGAAAGATCCCTCTTAGTGGAGAGTTTCCTTCCTGAGTAGTCTCCAGCAGCGACACCCGCCACTAGTCGACATGTAGCAGAGTCTTCTGCAGCTGGCAGTAGACAGATGTCGTAGAGGTCCAAGAGGACCAGACCCACGGGTAGATGACCGCATTACTCAGGATCAGTTGTGCGGGAAACCTCTGGAAGAGGCATATATGCTAGGAGCGGGCGGTGTTACTCATGTGGGGGACAGGGTCACATGGATCGTGACTGTCTGACCCACTGTTCGGATGATCCGAAGATGGTCGAAGGACCGCCAAGGTAGAGCACCAGGTACCACCAGTCATGGTTCAACCTTTGGAGGTACCAGAGTTTAAGTGATATGGGATATTCATGGACTTTGTGAAATGACTTCAACATACATCTAGGGGTCATGACTCGATTTGGGTGATCATTGATCTACTCACCAAGTTGTCCCACTTCCTACCGATCAGAGAGAAAGGTTTTAGTTGAGATCTTGGGATGCTTCTATGCGCAGGAGATTGTGTGGCTAAATGGAACACCTTCATCTATTGTCTTAGATCGTGATGCACGTTTTAGTTCCTAGCAATGGAATGGGTTGCATGAGGCTTTCAGGACATAACTTCATTTGAGACCCGCCTTCCATCCTCAGATGGATTGTCAGACTAAGGGGACCATTCTGACCCTCGAGGACATGCTACGTGAATGAATCCTTGACATCAATTTCATATGAGAGAACCAATTACCATTGGTGGAGTTTTCATATAAAAAAAATATATCACTCCACCATAGGGATGACACATTTTGAGGTGTTATACGGGAGACCTTGCAGATCACCCTTGTGCTGGACAGACCCAGGGGAGTCAGCATTGGTGGGACCATAAATGGTATGGGCTACCATGAAGAAGGGGCAGATCATCCATGAGTGGATGAAGACTGTATAGAGCAGACAGAAGTCATATGATGAAAGGAGACGGAGACATCTAGAGTTCGAGGATGGCGACCATGTCTTTCTACAGGTTTCACCATGATGAGGACTACATATATTTGGTTGAGGATGAAAGTTATCTCCAAGAGTAATCAGACCTTTCCAGGTCCTTAGTAGAGTTGGTGAGGTGGCATACCACTTAGATCTTCTACCTCAGTTGCACCGGGTGCACGATGTCTTCCACATATCTCAGCTGAGGGGATACACACAAAACTCTTCCCACATCATCAACCATGGAGAGATGGACGTTGATGATGATGTTACATTGACAATGGTTCCAGTGGAAATTGAGGATCGACAGGAGCGGGTCCTATGTGGACGGTCGATACATCTGGAGCACATTTGTTTCCATCACGAGAACATCTAGTAGTGCACATGGGTGCGGGAGGCTCATATGAATGCTTAGTACCCCCTCTTGTTCCCATTGTTCATGTTGTAGCTTACGGGGATGTAAAGCCCCGAGGTTTGGAGAATGTAATGTCTCAGAACAACTGTGGAATAGTTTTTCTTAAATAAATGAGACTATTACGAGTCCTCAAAAAATTGACAGTACATGATTCCGAGGCCCGGTATGCCCGGAATCATTTTCTGAAGTTTTTTTTCGGGTATGTTCAGTAAGAGTAGGAGCAAGTTTTTATAACATTTGAACCGGTGCTCAGAATTGAAATTTTAGGGAACTTTTGAATTCGCAGCATTGGTATTCTCTTAGGAATACTATTAACTCGATGGTAGTTTGTCGAGAATAAATGATAGTATTTGGGGGTTTTAGAGATTGAATTAAATAAAAATAAAGTGTGTGAATTTATTTTTATTTTATTGTTAAAATCTCCTCATGGTAGTTGGAGGTGGGACCACCACACCTTAACCTCCAAATAGAGGTTATGATGGTGGGGCCCACACGAACCTAACCTCCCACGAGAGTCTATAACATGGGGACCACACGGGGCTAAACTTCCCTATTAATGGAGGGAGCGGAAAACCTGTCAACTCCCCTCATTAATGGGGGAGGGTTTCTCCACACCCTCATTCCTTTATGGTTCCAAATTCCCTTTAATTAAATTGTACCAACTCCCATAATTACCAAGTTCCAATCCTCCACATTAATTTGGTGGAGGCAAGTAATTTATTTCACCATATTGAATAATGTTTCAACAAAATAATAGATAAACCTATATATTATTATTGTCATTGGCATCTTTGTGGAAACATGTGAGATGAGGGAAGAAATCTCCCCACGAAGAACAAATAATGATAACCTTCTTTGAATTCTTCCTCGGATCTTCTACTAACGTGGGACGTCATCAACCGACCTACCCTCCCCATAATTTTCAACGAGCCGACGCATCTTGATATTGGCACCATGCAGCAGACGGGACGAATGAAGATCTTCTTCATCTACATTCCACGACTCCATCAATGAACAAAAAACGACGATCAAAGGTATGGGTTTTATTACATGTTGATTCTTTCGTTGAATCATCTTCTTCTGTGGGAAGATAATTTGTTGTCGGTGAGTTGTTGTTCATCATACATCTATCTTGTTGAACTGATTGTTTCTATCCTAAACCTGGAGGGTGTGGGCCAATAAAACATAGCCGGACACCTCTGTCATTCTGGTTTGTGATCATTTTCAACATGGAAGTGAGGTGATGGAATGACGAAGGCGGCAACGACAAAGGTTGCGCTACCTGCAGCCTCTACAAACTGCACCGCCCCCCGTGACGCTCCACTGCTCAAGGCCGAACCACAGCCTTTGGCCGAGCCACCCTGGCCACACCACTGCCAGCCCGAGCCGCCCTGTTCCCAAAAGTCACCAGCCTCCCATGCACCTGGTCTGAACCCCGCAATTCTGAGTTGCGCCCCACCGGCCTACCTGGCGTCACTGGCCAGCCTGACGCCCTGCCCGGCCGCATGCTGGCCTGCTCGCCCGCCATCCAGCCTGCCCAGCTGCCTCCCGGCAACCTATCGGCCTGCCCGTTCACCACCTGACCAAACAGGCACCATGTTTGCACCGGCCTGTCGAGACTGCCGGAAGCCCCCCTCGCAGCGCACTGGCTGAACGGGCCCTATCGCGCCCTTCGGTCCGAGCCGCGCCCTTGTGATGCTCCGGGATGAACCAGCCCCAAGCCTGGGCTGAACCCCTAAGTGGCCTGGTGGGTTAGGCCCAGCAGGCCGGGTCGAACCTAATAGGCTGGCCCGCCCAATGGATCGGGTCGAAACCAACAAGTCTGACCGGGTCGGCCCAGATCGGGTAGGGCTGGGTCGGTCGGACCGGGTTAGACCGGAACTGATCCCACTACCGACCCTTTACTTTCTATGGTCATATCATTGGAACCAGACGACCATTTGATGAACTGACAATGGTTCTGGTTTTATTGGAGCATGAAGGTCCCATTGAGTTTACCCCATTGGTGTTCAGGGCATTGTTGATGTAAGGTCAGGTTGGATCGTGCACGAATCCAACCGGGCCCCCGGGACTAAATGGCTGATAACTCACAGACCAGGCATCCAATTGACCCACTGTCTATTGTGTTGAGACCCATATGATGTAACAGAACTTTGAGATACATCTATGTGGGACTTTGTGATAGCTAGAGTAACGACCCGTAGATCGTGGAGTGGATCCACCTAGAGATGAGCGAGCATAGAGCAGAGAAATAGAAGCAAGCTGAGACCTGACGACTGATGACCGATTTGACTCGGAGTGACTCGAAATTCCCAGTGGGGAGCACCTTGGTGTCACGACAAACCCGCGGTGGAGTGCGCCTCTATGTGATTCAGCATACCCATTATACTCGACAGGAGGAGTACCTCAATAGGCTACGAGGTGGAGTGCCTCTATGTGATGCGGCTGACCGATGATGGGGAGCGCCTCTGTGTGACGCGGAAGACCAATGTTACTCAACAAGATAAGTACCTCAGTAGTCCAAGTCTTGGGGGAAGCGCCTCTATGTGACACAGTAGGCCCACTTTACTCGCTAGAGGAAGATCTCTCTAGGAGCTGAGGTTTTGACAGTGTGATTGGGGATGTTACTTGATACTACAAAAATAATAAAATCCTAGTTTGAGTTGAGTCATTAACTTTTGTGTTTTTCTCATGATTGAGATTAATTACTTGATAACATAGGTATATATATTGTAATATATCTAAGTGGGTTTATCTATTGAATTTATACTTTTTTTTATCCTTGATGAATTTTTGAGACCTTGAGGGTCTCAGGGTCCCTACTGAGTATCATTATACTCACCCCTGTACGGGCTTTGCCCACACATTGTTGTGTTGCTTCCAGACGACAGACATCTCTGACTGAGGCCGAGACAAGAAAGACTGGAAGTACCTGGAGGTGGATCTTACAACAAGTCAGTACACAGAGGAGTCTGATGGACATGGGATACTGAGGAGGCTATCTGTACCTACCCTTCATGTGGGAATTCCGGAGAACAATCCAGCAACTTTTTTACTTTTCTTCATTTGTACTTGTAATTTCCTATCGGGATTGTATTTCTGTACACTTTTTCCTCTCATCACTTCTTTGTATTAAATTTTACTTAGTGTTTTTCTTATATCTTGTACTCTATTGTGTGAATTTCATATTATAAAGGCAATTCCTTCCCAATTTTAGGGATTTACGCCTTTGGTGGTAGACGCTAGCCCCTAGCCTATGGAAATAGGGTTTGGGCCAGTCATGGAACTAGCCCCAGGGGATAGGTCGTGACATTGGTTTAACTCTTCATGATGAAAAATTCCATCATTCGCTGAATCTTAAATGGGTGAGGATAGAATTATTTGTTGAAAAAATTATCAAAATCTTTTAAAATATGGATTTGATTAAAGTTTTCATTACTTCTAGATCCCAACCCTTGTGTGAATGTTCCACGAGCATATAAATTTCCATTTTTTGTTTTAAATCATCAATTGTGCTATAGAAATTATAGATATGATTCATCATATTTGGAAACAACTATACATTTTCAGGTTTAAAATCACATTGGAAGATGTATAGATTCTACTTCTAAAACTGGAATAAATGATCCACTTTTAGGGATCATTCATACAATTCTTTGTGTCTACTTCTTGAAACACATAGATGATAGTCTAAACCAGATCATGGTTCTCTTACAATTCTTGTGAAATCACATTCTCTGTAACTTCTTCTGGTTGGATTCTTCGATTCCTACAAGGGTAAATTTTCACAAAAAACCATATTTATCACTCTCAAACAACTAAATTCAATACAATTTCAATGTATATAATATAAATTATAAATATATTACATTCGAAAATCAACCATTTCTCCATTCATCCATTTTTTGTAAACATTAACATTTTTTTGGAAATCAATCTATTTCTAAAATACCACAACCATTCTTCTTCACTAAACAATTCAATTGGAATCAAATCAAAATATTCAAACACCAACAATTTTCATAATATCATAAATAATGACTCAGAGTGATTTATAAAATCCGAGTGGTAGGTCATTACTCTAATTTGTGTCATGTTCATCCCATTGTCGAAAACCATGACACTGACATTTCAAGGTCCTATAAGATTCCCCCAAACACTAATATACCCAAATCTATAGTAACATTTTGTTCCACATAAAAGAGATATCCAAGTTTCTTTATGCTGAAAATTTCATGTCTTGATAATCACATGCCTTTCCACCATCCCCACCCAATGAATATACCCAAATAACTATCAACTCCAAGGTCGATAAAATGAAGACCACTGGTTCCACAAAAGAACATGATGATTCCATTTGTATCATATGATTTTCTTACTTAAGAAAAATGATACCATTAGTTACTTTATTCCCCATCATATGGGATTGAATGGGTGGTGAGACATTACTAGGATATAAGAGACATCCCCATGATTCCCAAGCCAATAAATAAATGCTAAAGGGTTCCAATAAATGGGTGGGATAATTTTACATTTCAGAATAAAACCTATAATAAAATAATACATAACCAAACAACCACTCTATTATTCTTGATAACATGAAAGACAAATCCACATTCAATTTTACATAATAATAGTAAAAACAACTATTAAAGGATAAGACTGCAATATCAATGTCAATAGAGGAAGGCAACCAAAAAAGACTCCAACATAACCACAAAAATCCATACTCCATAAGCTCCATGATCCAACATCACCAAATATCCCAAGTGTCCAAATGTAGTTCTAAAAACATGTTATACTTTACCTTTTCACATGTTCATGTAAATGACATCTACAAAAGAAAAAATGCTCTAAATAAGGGGCAAGGATTGAAACTCAGTAGGGTTTCTACAATGACATCCATACTCCCTATACTTGGATAGAATATGTAAGTAAAATTTATATAAATCAATTAGTTTAAAAAAATTTCTAAAATAGTTTATATCAAAATATAATCCAAACAAAATTTAAATGATTTTCATTGTAATTTACATAAAAATTTGTTTAATCATTTAACATTCCATTTTGGAATAACCCATAACATTTCATACAACCACACATCCAACCATGAATGAAAACCAGGGACCTCCCTATTCTCATGTGTGGTTCATTGTCCTTCCCATACATCATCACTTATTGGACCTCTTTCACAGGGGAACTTAATGCCCATATCTATCACAACTTTTTATGGGGTACTTTATACCATTATCCCTCCCAATGTATATTAACACATTTCAAAAAACTACGAAAACCCATACAAAAAACAATTATGTTAAAAAATTCAATAAAACATCATTCATGTTAATGAAAATAATTTTTATTAATTAAAACAAAACAAAGAATTATTTTAAATTCAATATTTTAAAATCATGTTTTGAAAAATATTTCCATTAACAACCTAATTTCTCTAATTTCCACAAACCGTCATTCAGGAGGGTTTCAGAAATTATTTCACATACCCAATAAAATAAAATTCAATAAAAGAAATAAATTTGAAACTAATAATTTGTGTGCTAAGATAGAGGAGCAAGGAGTGTATCCCCCTACCTCTAGTGTTTTGGTGAAAATGATAGAATTCATGAAAAACCCCACCAAACTAGGTTGAATGTCCATGAACCCATCATAAATCTCTTCCCCTATCAACATCCAAGTCAAATATAATAATATTTTCTATGAAAAACATTATATATTCACTAAAATGGAGTAAATATTAAAAGCCTATGGAAGAAGTGATGTAAATCCAACAAAAACACCAATAACAAACATGAACGATCACATAACATGGGGAATACGCTTCTAATAAATCTGAGAAGACTTCAAATCATCCCCAGATCATTGGCAAGAACCCTATATGTCCATCAGGAGAAACATATCCTGAGTTAGTGATCAATAAAAGGAATGAATAATGGGTTAATGTGAAATGGGTGAGATCCACTTTATAAGAACATGATTTTTACCATGCATGGTTTAGTCACACTGTTAGATAAACTATGCAACAACTATGCCTCTATATCTGTATTAAGAAAGAAAATGATTTTTCGGTGAACATGGATTTAAATACAGGAAATCACCATCTAAAATATCTCTATCTAATGGTTTCACCACACTACAAATTTTATCCTAGGCTTCCACATGATTTGGATAATATATGCACATACAATGAGCCACCCCTTTAGACATTGTCTTAATGTCCATTGTTTCATACAACTGTTTCATAGTTTTCAAAAACTATGAAACACAACCGAACCTATATAAAATCCACATAATCTAAAAAAATTATCTAAAAAATCTCCAGAAATTTACCAATTAACATTATATTAAAAAATTCCAATGAAATGGTTACAAACCAGAAACACAGGGTGCAACATCCCGACTTCAAATGTATATACCTGACCATGTTTATAATATTGGTTGCGAGGACATTGTGATGGAGACCGATGTATAAAATGATTATATTCATGTAAAAATCATTAATCTATGAGATGAGATGTTATGATTTAATATGATACCACAAGTTGTGATTTAGTAGTAATGACAGATACAAGAAGAGACATGAAAGCCTGAGTGTGATGTCCAAACTCAGTGGCCTATTTTTTTGGTAAATACCACATGAGATGCTTCATATGGATGAGAAGTTGATAGAGGTAGAGAATTATAATATCCATATTGTGAAAATGATAATAAATACCCACTTGTGATATATTATTGATTTATTTTTTGGAAAAAAATGAATTGCTTGTGAAATTACATAATAATGTATTAAAGTATATGCATAAGGGAAATATCTAGTTAAAACATATAAATATTTAATGGAATATTTAATAGTTGAAATAGAGTTGGTGTTTGATTTTTGGGAACTTAAATATTCAATGAAGTCAGAATAAAAATAGTAAATATATTATGTTATGAATATTATTTGTTTTTTTGAAAAAATAGGATTTCTCCAAAATAGTGCATCATACCTGAAATATGAGACCAAAAATATATAGAGGACATGGTGGTTACCCCAAAAGGGTATAAAATCAGTATATTTTAGATGTTTGTATATCTCTCTTGTGAAAATAATTTATTTAATATTTTTTATTATATTATTTTTGAAAATAATTTTTATCTCCAAAACGATGTGCTTTATAAGAAATCAATGACCACCCATAAGTCCGAGATGAAGTTTTTACCCTAAGCGGTATATAAAATTCATAAGCGTCAGAAATTTCGATTCCAAACTCATGAAAATAAATTTTAAATATTTAATTAATTATTTAATACTTTTTTGAATATTAAATAATTAATATCTCTCAATCAACTTTCCATATGATAAATCTGAGTGTGCCACTAAGTCCGAGATGTGGTGTATACCCATTACATTGTATAATATTTGTATAAAATAGAAGAATGGACATATAGGGTTCAAATATAATTTAATTTTGGCTATATAAATAGTATATTTCATAAATAATAATAATAATAATAATAATAATAATAATATTATTATTATTTTAACAATGAATAGAAAATAAAAATATAATATAGTAATTAATAATGGTGTCACAGTGTAAATAATATTTGGGAAAAATAATTAATGGGATATTATTCATTATGGTAATTAAATGCAATTAATAAATGTGATGTTTTCAATTGTGCATGATAAATGATAGTGTGTGCGATAATTAAAATGCATTTTCTATTATTGGGTTATAATGAAAATTATTGTACGAATACTAATGATGATAATAATGTCAAATATTCAATAAATAATAATAGTTTTTGTCATTACTATCATTATTTTTAATGTTTAAAATAGTTGGTGAATATATATATTTAATGTGTTTACAAATATAGGGTATATATGTGTGCGTGTGTGTGGAGGTGTAAATACACACACATATATATGGGATATATATATACATGGGTCTATATTTTTATACATGGGTATATATATATATGTTATATATGTACAATAATAAATTTTAATATATATATATATATATTATTGATTTAAATGGAATAAAGAGGTACATTTCTAGGATGCTTCGGAAATAAACACTCCATGGGTAACATATGATGGATAGTAAAACAGAAGAAATAATGTTGTGAAATAAGGGTAATAATGGAATTGTGAAATTAAAAGATGAAAGTGAAAAAAAATTTAAAAAGGAGGAGGAAATGTATGGTCTCTATGGATTTCACAGTGGTATCACCCCTCATTCTCACACCTATCTAACAACCTATCTCTTCAATATTTGGTTTTTTTATTTAATCCATTCTCATTTCCTTGAAATCATTTTCATTTTTGATCAGATTGACATCCTATCAATATCATTGGGTTTATATCAATAAGAAAAATATTAAACCCTGACTTTTTAAATGTATAAAGATATTTTAAATCTTATTTAGAACATTATATGGATAATTTTTCAATATAATTTTATAAAGAAAAATTATAAAAATTATTAAAATACAATTGGTCAAATTTTAATGATGGTAATTAGTGAAAATTTTCAATTTATAATTGTGAAATCTTAAAAATTTTAATTATGAAATATAATAAAATGATAATTGTGAAATTTTTAACAATATATATATAAATATATTACTTTATAAACTAACAAATGATAATTTATAATGTATATAGTCAATTGTAATTAGTGAATTATAAAAGATTATTTATAAGGAAAATTATGGGAATATAATTGTACAAATTATTGAATGTTAATTATAATTAAAAATATCACATGAAAATGATATCCAATAATCAAATAAAAATGAGGAAGTCCTTATGGAAAATTTGGTGGTTTTATTAAAAAATAATTATTTGGGAATATCACATGTTCTTGTGAAATAATTTTGGGGTATAAATTACGAAATGTGTTGTTATAATTATTCATGATGATAAAACTACGTGCTCAAGAGTTTTTCTGACACAATTATTCAGGAATTATTTAGGAGAGAGAAAGTGTTATAACATGTTTTATTTTTTATTTTTGATATAAATGTGAATTTTTTATTTATTCAATCCTTGGTGTGTGATCAATTTTATTGTTGGTGTGCAAACATGGTTCGAGTGACGATGTCATTGATAATATTTTCTGTCGATATTGATGAATTTTGTGGTAGAAAGTTTCTATTCATTTTGGGATCCTCTTTATAAATGAAGTTATATTTAAATTATTTGTTGAGTTACATGAAATCATGATTGGAAGTGATTTCATGTATGTGTGTATGTATACAATTATATAGAAAATTTTATTTCCATGTGGTTGATGTGATATATTAATTCAAGGGGGAGGTTTGATTGAAATGTTGATGATTATAATGAAGCTATTTTTATCATAATGTGTTCTATGTATGTTATCATGATATGAATTGACATGTATTATTTATGAGGATTGGTATGTGTAAACGTGACCTGTGGTCTTGTGATATAGTTACATTTTTTTGGGGGTGTCAACATGATGTGTGATGAGGAATTAGGGATTTTGAGTAGATGACCATCACTATATTTGTTATGGATTCTGATTTTTACCAGATGACATAGGAATTCTAAGTAGGTAACATATACACAATGCCTTTGGGATTCCCAGTGTCACCTAATGCCTTTTGGATTTTGGGTTGGTTTTTTTGACTTAATGCTTTGTGGATTTCGAGTGACTCTTAAACAACCTTATGGTTGGTTTTAGAAGCTTATCTACATAAAATATATTTCTACCATGGAGCCAACACAAGTATATTTAGGGATTTGTGGAAACATGGTTTGCGCATGACCTCCCAGTTTTGGATTGTGGGTTACAATGCTTCTAACACATTTATTTCATCATCAAATAAAAATGTATACTTGATAACATCATGTTAATTAAAAATTGGTGGTTTCATAATGGGGAGTGTACTCATACCATACTAGGGAATTTATATGTGCTTGTAGATTGTATGAGGGATCTTTTGAATGGAATATACCATGTTGTTGATAGATGATAATAAGAGAGTAAAATTTTTAGTAGACTAGAAAAAACAATAGACTATAGTCTAGTTATTTATTTACATTATTATATTTTTTTTTGACATGCTCGACACTAATGGGATATTTTATATTTGTATTACATGTTCGTTATCTATAATTTTCTGCATGTTTACTATGATTCTTCATTATTATGATTATTTCTTATCATTGATCCGATGACATGATATTGAAGGTACAGTCTCATCACTAAAAGACTCAGACCCTCACTACTAGTTGGAGACCTCTTACAAAGATGTATTCATGCCTAAGGTCATATGGTATTCTAGCTCCAACCTGGAGATTCAGGTATGAAGGTTACAATAATTAAGTATAATATAAATTTTATAATTATTTGAATCTTTTGTGTGTCTTAAAAACTAGTACTTATTCAACAAAAAATATTTTTTAGTTAAAAGTAATAATTATTGTGCGTATCATATAATTTATGTAAAATGAATCTCATTTTTCAAAATTATCATTTCAATATTATCCAATGATAAATTTTCTATAATTTTTTGACATAATTTATATTTTTATAAAAATTAAATATGGTTAAAAAAACAAAATGTTTACCTCCATAATAATAGCACAATTTAAATGTATTAAATATTTTAAATTTATTAAAATTAGGAAAAAGAATGCCCCTTTAATATAACATTTTTATGATGTTATTTAATTAATACTAAAAACATATAATGATCCATACAATATCAAGAGTTATGTTTAAGGATCAAAAAGGAATTCATTATGAACATGACACACATTTACATAATTATGTGAATTATTATAATGATTTTGGATCATATACTAACTAATAACTGATTATAATCACCCTAATAATAAATATTTGAAAAAAAAACTTGGTGTGGATTTTAGTTTGCTTTATATTAATATCTTTTAGTCCTAAAATAACGTGTTAATATATATATATATATATATAATTCTACCCTCTTAATCTATAAATTCACATCCAATATAATAGTCCACTTTTGTAAAAACCCAATAACCCTAAATTTTATCTTTATATCACTTCCTAAATCCTTCTCAATGTCTCTCCAAGATCTTATAATATCCATAAATAATTCTCTTCCTCATGCCCTTAATTCAAGAAAATTTTCTTTTCTAACATTTTTATATCAAAATATTCATAGAGAAAAGTATACATAAACATCATTTAATAATCCTTACCCGGCCCAATAAAACATTGAACAACTTTCACTCTCCTTATACCATTTCAGGAATCATTATGTACTCCCATTATTCTATGGAAATTATCCATCGAATTTACATGACCACCTAATGTGTCATAAATTCAAATTTATATATCCCCTCATGGGTATTTAAAATTATTTAAGTATTCATAATTGATATTTAACACCCATGTATGTAACACAAATTCAAAAATCATGTTATTAAAAGTGTTGAAATATTATCTTATCTTGTACGATATATGTGGAAAAAAATTAAAGTACATGATAAGAATGCGATGGGTGGGGAAAAAATTATATAGATTTCTAATGAAATAGATAATGCGGTAAGGCCATGAGATACCACATACGATGAACGTGGTATTATCCCAATGACACTATGTTATAATGGTTGTGTGAAAATAAACAACTTATTCTTTTGATATTGCACGTTATATTGATTCTGCATTCCAAAAATTTATTGATGGTATAACTTTATGTATATTTTTATCACCCTTTTGTGTCACCATGAATTGTCTCATTTTTTATCATGTTATGCATTTTTTATTCCCATACATTGAATTATATATCATCCCTTTCTTGTTTATATCCCCATTTTATCGTAACCACATTTTAATTACTTATTAAGATTAAGAACATTTTATGGAGTTTTTATAATTTGTTTTTGTAACCATGAATCAAATTATTTTTACATGTATATAATTACACAATATAAATATTCCTCTATATGTTTTCTGGATTGTTTTATGTATATCTTAATATCTAAAACCATGAAATAATGTGTGAAAATTACATGGTTTGTCATTATAATTAATAAAGTGTGATATTTATTAATTATATACATGATATTAATATAATAATTATTAATTAATATACCCTTTCAAAACATCCTTAGTAGGAGGTGATTAGAAATAATACACATATCATCATGTTGGTGGTGGTTCCTATAATAATCAAATTATGGTTTCATTTTCCACAATAAACAAGGGAAATATGATTAATTATTACTACAATACTATTATAATATTAAAAATAGAACAAATTCAAATATCATTTTATAGGGAATTAAAAACTATAAATGTAATATAAAAATAATAAATAAATATGTTAAATAAATATTATTAGTCATGATGAAAAATATAAAATTTCCATGGTTGATCCCTTAGAAAATAGATATATTAGGAACATTTACTGTAAAAAAAATCTAAATATAGTCAAATATAATTAAATGGTTTGAAAAGTGTGTAGGATTTCACGAGTAATTAAAAATATTATGGTAACTTTCTGAGGCTTTGGGAGGACACTTTTATATATGGAGGGGATGAAATTTTAAAAATTAATTTAATATTATATAATGTGGTGACATGTTAAATATGTGTAGTGGAACTTAATTTAATAAAAAACGATGTATATAAGAGATATAGATGATGAAAGAAGAAATAAATTTCCACAAACAATGAAAAATATTTATATAATAAAAATAATATTAATGGTTTTTATTTATAAATCAATATATAATATTCATGTAAAGTATAAAATACATATAAAACTAGAAATACTATAGTGTAAACCCAATATTTTATACTATATAAGTAGTTTCTTTGGATTTTCCTTGTTTATAGGGTTATGGTTATCTATGTCCCGCATTAACCCATGAATTTTTTTATTGAGTCCCATAATTCCCTAATAACTTCTAATTGATGGATTTTGTTTTTATTTCTTTAATATTTTCCCTATCATGTTATTCATATAACCTTGAACACCTAAATTAAAAATTTTACATGTCCATTTTGATCAATTCTCCCATGTGTATTACTAGATTTTTGACATGTATACAATTGAAACTTAATTACATTATCATCTTTATCATATGATATTTCAGAGGACTCAACATTCCATTTTTTTCGAATTTCTATGACTCTAAATATGTTATATTTTTATTCATATTTCATAATACATGGCTTGGAATTGTCATAATGTTTATCACTCTATCTCGAATTTTGATGGGTTTTTCATTGATGTAATCTCTACGTTGACCCTTGAACTGATGGTTCCATCCATTTATAATTATAAATAAACTATAAGAAACAAAATGAGGGACTAAACATTAATGATCTTGTGTAATTATCATAATAAATTATATTAATGGAATTATAGTATATAACATTTTTTACATATCATCATTGATTCCAATAATTCCTTTAGTTCAACAAATATAAAACTTATTTTGACTCATGTGATTATATGTTGGGTTCCCTAATACATCATAACCAAATCCTAAAACATAATGATCTAAATTATAACCATAATTCATGAAATGTTATAGAACTAATAAATCTTTGAAAAATATGCAATTAAATACCGACTTATCATTTATTATTGAATTAAATAATGTATTAATATGTACCATAAAATAAGAATATTTAGGTTTTAATTTATGTTTTCCATTTTCACATTATTATGATGTTTTCTAACCTAAAAATATTCAAATACCATATAATGATTCATATGTATAATTTTAATTAACTAATGAATATCTTCTAGTTGTGTCTAAAAATATCTATAGTAAAGGATCGTTGACATGCACTAGGTGACGATTGAGTTAATACACAATCTACACTTTAATGGTTTTTACCCCTAGGTATGGATATTAAATACACTTCGTCCACATATATTATACCTTCATGGTTGTGATTTCATTGATTACTACAATAACTATACTTTAACAATATTTCAGGATCTTATCAAATACATTGATTTATTCTATACACGTATCCCTTTGTTTTTAATTGCGGTTCTCTTAAATAAATTCCCAAAAAAATTCATTATTACCATATTGTTAAATATTTTATTTTACCAAGGTGATATCGACATTATTAAAATTAGGACATACTTTAATTTATAGAACAACAAATTATACTCAGAAAAATTAATAATCTTTATTATTATTTATACTATATTCTTATATCAACTATTATGCCCTAGACTAATGTTCCCAAATAAGATGATAATAAAAACATAACATAACTAGTATATATGATATTAAAAATAAATTACTAGATATATTTGTCCAATAATTAGATGAAATAAATAAAATATTATAGTATGTTCACTCTAAATAGAATTTATATTTACTAATTTATAGAATTATGAGAAAATTTAATCTAATAGCCTCCATATTCTTTCTCAATTGTTGGTCATTTTTCGATCATATCCAAAACTAGATATTATATAATAAAACATTATAATATACCATAATATCTTATATATATTTTATCTATTAAAATATAAAATTTGTACGGTATTTATTGAATACCTTCAGAATGATAATAAAATAAAGGAACTATCATAAAATATAATTAATTGATTTATAAAACAAAATCATTAAAAAAGAAGAATCATGATATATATTTTTTAGAGTAAATAATAAGAATAATTAGTCAATAAAAAAAAATTGACAGTGTCCTATAACAATTAATTTAAATGAAAACATCTATTAACATGATTAATTATTTCTTACTAATGTAACTCATTATATTTGACATTATAAAACATGGTTTTAAGGCCTTGTGTGAATACACTACACTGATTTTTCTAGAGGTATAGACTAAAAAATATATCTTACCTCCTATGACATATTTAGTCATTGATGTTATATAATTACAAGACCCAAACATCCCTAGTTTACATCCATTTCATTCATGATTACGGTAAACATTATGTTTGGGGATATTTTCAATGGAATATCTAGGTGAATAATAACCATGATGTCCATATATAGTAGAATATTGAACGTTGATATATAATCAACATAGATTTATATAAAATAATTATAAAATATTTCAATACTATTACACATGTAAATAAAAGGGATAACATTATCATAACCAATCATTATAAATAAGGTAAATGGTCTAATAAAACATAGTATGAATTCCAAACATAGTCACTGTTAGAATTACAATATATAGAACAACTATACTTTTCCCAATATTGAAAAAGTATATATCATTTTCCTAACCCATTCATAAAATAAATTTGGATTTTCTATCAATTAATAGTCATATTTCTTATAATCATTCATATTAGAATGAAAACATGTTTAATGGAAAGAGATTTTACCATGTAAACAGAAAAAGATATCATGATTAGAATACATATATAGGAAGAAGGAGGATGGTTTCAAAAAAACATAACCCATTTGTAAATAAGGGATCCACATCCTAATTTGTTTGATTCTTAGGATGGGACAACAAATGTGGTTATGGTTCTGGATCTAGACCCTACCACTCTAGGGATCACACTATTCATCCTCTTCTTTCTTTTGACCATCATTCTCTCCCTTTTCTAACCCGAACATTCATCCCCAAATTACTTCAATCACGCTCAGCCCAAAAGTTCCTTATTTTTTGTGTGGTTTCCACCCTTTCTAAATATCATTCTTGGAATTCATTGAAGCATAGACTGGATTAATTATTTCCAAGGTCACATTATTTATGCATGATCACCCTTTGGTTGACACCAATGATGGCTTCATGTTAGGTTTGTGGGGATTATAAAATCAGGAAACAGAAGGTATTATTCATAGATGTCATATGATGGATCATTTTTTATTGGAGGAGGACCTAGTCCATTCATATTCTAGGGAACCTCAAGTATTTAATGGATCTATATTTTATTTATTTGATCGACCTACAACTTCTATTTGAAAGATAATTCTCAATATATGTTTTTTGGGTAGTTTCCTTGAAATCCCTCTTCCCTTCAAAAACCCCTCCATTATAGTTAGGCATGTAAATCTAGTTAGCTTCTATTTATGTTCAGGTAGTCAAAATTTGTTGGGTTGTCACCCCCTTCTCCCTGTGAATATTTACCAATGTTGATGTTTCAAAAAAATACCATCGATACGATCTTGATCATCATGGGAGAAGAAATTATTTCCAAATAAGAAGAATTATTTGAAACTTTGATGAATACCTGTTCATCGTGGCACTATTTTGAGAACTTGTACACTGTTTATAGTATTGGTCGCAAGTATCTACCTAGAGAGATTTATTGAGTTACATGGAGTGGATCTGCATCTCATACATCTCTCCAACTTAGTTGGTGATTTGGTTATTATGAAAACATCAACCTTTTTACATCTTTAAAAAGATAATGGTTCTAATGATTTGAGTGTTGCTAATGTTTTTCATATTTTGAAGTGGAATGTGGGTGTTAACAAGAAAGAAGTGTAGGTTCATGGATATGAATGATCGACCCAATATAATTTTTCTCCCACCATTTTTGAGATTGTGAAGGTGTCATTCATTCACAATGGGTATGATATAATCCTCTGTTATAGTTTCAAGGAAGATGATAATAGTAATTCAATGTGATACCCATATTATTATCATTTTTATTTTCAGGCTAGATTGAAAATATTGATCTTGTATTTGAGTCATCATGATATTATAATGAACATTGTTCACTGAAAATGAAAAATTGGTTTTCATCATTGAATGTAATTGAGAAAGAAGCTATTGATTGAGGGTGGCGGTCTATTATTCCAAATAAGAAAAAGAAACATATATGATCAAGATCCACTAAATATTTTGTGTGGAGAGATAATGATAATAACTCTCAACATGTAATAAAGTATGAGAAAGACCTTAATGGAGACATGAATGTTGGTCCATATTGAGAAATAAAATGGGAGGAAATATATTATCCAATAATTTTCTACTAATTAAGAGTGGTAAAAAATCAAGGACTCTCAAAGACTACAGAAAATTACCAAAACTAATTTTTACTAGATACTCAAATATGTATATTAATGTCCAAACATGTATAATTCCACTCAAATCAATAATTTTTGGAGTGGTTAATATTGATCATAGTTATGTGGGCGAGAAAGTAGGTAATAGATTGCATGAATGTGTAATAATTTTGTTGGAACAATGATAATCTCTTAACGTATAATAGAGTAGAAATTTAGGATTACAAGAATCTTGAAGATGGAATTATTTGAAGATCATACTTCCATCTATGTAATAAATGTGGAGGATTCTAGATTTTATGATAGAGGTCTTGAAGTTGATAAAAATGTGGAGAAAATGGTTTTGATAAATTTTCTGGATCACATTTTGGATCTATGCAATAAGGAACACAAAATAAATCTATTTGAATTTATAAAGACATTGTAATGAAAGGACAATCACGTTGAAGAGCTAATCAATGACGACCGAGACAATAAGGAATGTACACTTAAATGATTATTATATATGGATTCTCATTATAAATATATAAGTATTGTATTTAATCATTTTGTGATATCTTTCAGTATATAATGAACCTTTTATGGGTATTGTTACCAATTTGTTCTAAATATGGATTGGGAATATTTTTTTTGAACATAACACCAATGTAACATTTAAAACATAGATGGATTTTGATATAAATGAAAAAATATTGAAATTGAATTCTAGGATGATAAAACCAAAAAAGTGATAAATAATTTTATTTTTTGGTACCATGTATTCCTAATACCAAAATGATTTCAAAATACCTTAGTATAAATAGTGAATCATAACAACAATAGTTTATTTATTTTTGAAATAAATTTGGAACTCGACATGAAAATATAAAAGAACCATTATTAATCTAATTTAATACGAACATAAAATATAGGGATACGATTCAATTCCAATTGTAATTTTTTTTCAAAATTTAGAGTGATAAATAATTAGAATCCCAAAAATATAAAATAAATTTTCAATATTTTTTCATTGATTATAAATTTTGTGCTGATTTATAAATATAGTGAGAAATACATTCCATTAAAAAGATAAATAAAACCCCTTTTAATTTCTTTTAATATTCATTTTTTCAGAAGGAATTTGGAAAAAATAATAACAAAAACATTTCTATATAAAATATCATTATAATGATATAGTTTTTGAAATTTTCAAAATAAAGAATATTAGGGTTGGATAAACCAATAATGAAATAATGATGACCATGAAAAAAATATAACTCAAGGTATGAAAACATGAGTTATCAATTTTCGATATTAGAAATATAAACCATTAATTAATAAAAATTTCATAAAAATTTCATATGTTTTAGAAATGTGAATTCACAGAAGAAAAATATAATTTAACATTATATAATCATTTTTTAGAATTTACATAACATTTATGTCTAATTTGATGATAATAACTCAATGAATGAACATTACAGAACAAAAATTCCCTTCCACTAGGAAACAAAAATATTTAAAAGGATTTAGATAAAATGGAATTTATTTGGATTATTATTTCATAACAATAACAAAATTTTATTTTAAATAAACATAAATAAGAAGATAATAAGACATTTAATGGAAAAATGTTTCACAAAATAATCTCATATTAAGAAATTAATGATTTATTCCAAAAACCCATATGATAATAGTAAAATTATAATCAAAACTCCTTGAAATATAATGCCAATATTTGAAAACAAGTTATTAAAACCTTTCAAGGAATTTTATCTCCTAAAGTAATTATTTAAACCACATAAATGAAATTAGATGCACAACAAAAACAATTTCCGAAAGAGTTGAATTTTAAAAGAATATATAGTGATAATACTCCTATTTATTTCACATTTATTCCTACTATATTACAGAATAGTACACATAAAACAACCTTTATGATTAATAATTCTACTTTTGATTGGGAATTAGGTACATCACATAAAAAATTAATATAGAATAAAATCATCATTATTGAAAACTATAATAACAAAATTGTATATAAAACTGTAAGGGATAACCTAGGATAATACATAAAAAAGGGGGGAGCTATAAAACCTAGTAAGGGGATAAAAAAGTATGAAATGAAGAAAATTGTATATATAAGACAGTATGAAAATCAATGGGGAATAAAAGGAGTGATAGTCATAAAAATGAACTACGAGCCATGATATTTCATGATACATGTAAAAGAAACATATGAAATGTACTAACAACTTAAAACAGTGGATCATAATCATCAATGAAGGAAAAAAATAAAAAATTAATGAAAAAACTCACATAAAGAAATAAGGTTTACAACCCATCCCTACATGACATCTCTTGAGACTAAAAATTACTCAACAAAGTGGAGCAATATATAATTTTGTGCACACCCATCACATTTATTTCATTCACATGGTTTACTGTACAACGTAGAAAAAAAAATGAATAATGTTTCATCATATTTTATTCCACGATCAAGGAGTGTGGATTTCATTCATGTAATTCATAAAAAAATAATAATAAATGTAAAATTTTGGATACACATTATATGAAATTGGTATGGTATTCACTTCATAATTGATTTGGCAAGGAATATCTCATGGAAATTCCGACATCATGAGGATTTCACATAATGATTCATAAAATGGTTTGATGAGAGTGAAAATGGAAACTAATAATTTTTCCATCAAATTTAAATTAATAGGGACATGTAAATACTTATCCAAACAATTAGAATTAAATATATATAACATAAGATAATAAAGAATCATGACTAAAGGGTAGATGTAAAAGAACCATTACTATATTTTGGAATTATAAAAAGTCTACATAAAGTATCATGGGAGGTATTAATGGTATGCAGTGGGGTGTCTCATTATAAAAAAATATTTACTATAAGAGGTATATAGAATCACATATCCCAATATAATGATTTTGAAATTGAGGCAGAAAATATAAAAGATGTTATTTAAGTGAAATGAGAAAAGGGAAATACCTTACATGAGTGTGTGATTCTAAATGCATTGGATGAGCTTATTGAATGCTTAGGGGAAGAATGTGTGGACTATAAAAAGAAGAGGTCAGTGTAAGGGAATGTTCCAATAATTTTTTGAGAAGTGAAATTGGATATTGGGTGAATTTAAATTGGAAATTTGTGCTAGATTCTTTATTGTTTCCCAATCATCTGTTTTGGATGATATATTATAAAATATACCATAGAAAAAAAATCCACATTGTTTTTACAATGGTTTATACTAAAGGTTAATTACAATAATTATTTTTAAAGGACAATGGTTGGAAATTTTAAAATAATACACATGATTTGTGGAAGTGAGACATGTCCTTAAATAAAGAATATTAAAACATTAAAATATAATTAATGTTTTGGAGGATTAAAAAATATTTATATAGTTAAAAAAATAAAAATAAAATTACACTATTTTAAATGTAAAAATTATATTTTTCCATGGATAAAATTTTGAGTTTTTATTACATCATTTTTGGGACATTATGATGTCATATATACCCACTATATTTGTACCATATTTATGTTTTACTCGAAAATTCAACTATCTTAGAAATATTAATCCAAATTCACCAAAAGACAATTTCATAATGTTGATTCAAAATATAATATAATTTTTTTTTCAAAAAAAGTTTCCAAATATATAAATTTTTTATTTCATAATATAATTACATTTTTTTGATAAAATATGGGTTTTTTACAATAATATCTTTCCAAAGATAATAGAAAATACATTTTGTATCATAATATATAAATAATTTTTAAAATTTATCAATAACAATTTCATAATAATATAAAATTAAATATTTACTTCTTTTTAAATAAAAAACATTTCATGATGGGCTATTTTAATTGAAATTTCATGTTATATGAAATAAAAAAATTATGTTATTATATCCAAATATACTTTTTAACAAAATGATTACATAGTAATTTATTTTGATATAACAATAAATATTATATATAATAATAATTAAAACTAAAATAAAATTTAAATATTCATAACATTACGGTTACATTCTTTCTATTAGTTGTTAATTTATTTTGACAATTAATTATTAAAATTTTATTTTACAATGGTAATAAATATTTATTGTTGTTACCATTCATATTATAGAAGAATTAAGTTGTAAATTTTAATTTTTATTATTAAAAATTAGAAATACATTTAAAAAAATTAATTGTGTTTTATGGGTTTAATTTAATATAGAGCCTCCAAGCAAGATGAAAAACGATTTTCTAAAAAAATACATTTTTAAGGAAAATGTTATTTTATATTAACTCTATAAATATTAATTATAATTGTATGGATTTTAATTCATAAATATATATGTGGGTTATAAAAATATAGGTTATATAGTTTCTCATTATGGTTTATATTAATTAATTAAAATGTATTTACATATAGTTTTAAAACAAAATGCATTAGAAAATCTTAAAAATAAACATATGTGAAAATCCTGTATAAACATGATAAAAATGGTATATTTAACTATTCACTGAAAAATAAAATTTTTTTAAAAAATAAAAAAGATTTAATGCTATCATAGTTTTGATATGATGATATTAAAAATATATCTCATTTTAACAAATATATTTTTGAAATGATTAATAAAATAACTATTATATTTTTTTAAAAAATTAAAACAAAATCATTTTTGATGAATTCATATTTCAATGAATAAAAAGGCATTACCAGAAATAGATTTATTATAATATTTTCATTTAGCAACTTATTAATGATATATAAATATATATAATAAGTAGGTAAATATTATTCATTCCTTCCAATTGAATTGATCAGTTTTAACATTTATATTTAAAAAATCATGTGTTTTGTAGGTTAGTATTGGTTTTCGAATTCTCTATCAAACATAGATTTCTTCATTAAAAATCAGGGAATTACATTATTCTTCTATTTAATGAATTATGTCCTCACAATTTCAACAGGAACATGGTTATTACAATTTCAAGTCATTGATATAGATTATATGTTAAATTAAGGATGAATAAATTCAAGTTATTATTCATTCAAATGGAAAACCACTATACATTAAAGGAAAACATATAAATAAAATGTATTTCCTAAACATATCAATTAATTGGAATCAATCTGTGCTATCTTATATTTATTGAATAATATATAATGTTATGGTTAGTTTATTCCCATATTAATTGTTCAAAAAAATATTTAAATTTACCATAGAATATCTCCCAAGAGTTTGAACCATGTGTGTAGTAGGTCCCATTATCACACACCAGTTCCAAGTCAATTCCTACTCAACATGGGGTTTTTCATGTTTTACACCAATATACGTCTATGTTAGTGCCACATTAACATGTAGTATCAAGGCATGTACTTATTTTCATGATAAAATAAATATTATATACTTAACAATATATATGTATTTTTTCACATTATAAGTCATATCTATAATGAGTTCCATTGAGTCTTCTAATCCTAATTCCAAAAAAACGAATATTTCCATTCATACCATATTTGGAATCTCTGCTCTCTATTTCATAGTATTTCATGACATATTATATAATCTTACACTAAATTCAAACCAGAATATCATGAAATCTAGTTTATTTGGTAATTAGCTATAGTTAAAATAATTTAAAACTAGAAAACCAAATATTTATTGAAAACTATTGTGACATGATTGTACTTAAAACAATATGGGATAACCTGAGGACACTAATAAGAAATGGGTGATCTATAAATCCATGTTAGGGAATAATCATTGTATTAAATGAATAAAATAGTATATATTAGATTGTCAGTATGTAAATGTGGAATAAAATTAGTGAGAATTATAATCATGAATAATGAGTCATGATATTGAATGATATTCATAAAGGAAACATGAGATGTTGGGAAACAACATAAATAATGAATTATAAATAAAGGTCGGGGATAACTTCCAAGACAACATGATAGAAAAATTATAATGGAGGAATTGGGTTTGCGCCTTGTCCAAATATGACATCTCGTGAGAGTAAACATTACCCAACGCATTGGGGTGGTATATAATTATAAGCACCCCTGTAAAATTCATTTCATTCCTATGATTATGTGTACCATATAGATCATGAAACATTGAATCAAATTGAATAAATTTTTTTCTAAGATCATGGATTTTTGTATAAATACACGTTTTTGCGGAATAATAGAAGTATAATTGAATATAGGTGATCACCTTGATAATAATTTATTATGGTATTCACTACAAATTTTTTTCGGCATCGAAAATCGCGATGAAAATTATGCACCATAATAATGTAACTTAAATATATATTAAATCAGCTGATGAGAGATAAATGGGTGTATAATCAGTTTTAAATCCTATGAAATTTATTAGGGGCATTTAATAATTATCCAAACTATAGTAATTCAAAATATAATTCCTATAAAATTGATAAAACGTAACTAAATAGGTGATGGAAGAGAATCCGTACTAAATTTTGAAATGGTAACATTTATACATAAATGTTCCTGGGGGGATTAATTTTAGTTAAAGGGGTATTTAATCATATATATATAAAATTTTATTTAATATGTATATATAATAACATATCTCAACATGAAAAATTTTATATTGAGAGACATAACAAAAAATTGTTTAATAAATTGAAATTAGTAGAGAAAAGTACCATACTTGATTATGTGACTCAAAATGATTGGGAGGAGGTTTTTAAGAGCTTTAGGTAATCTGGTGAGGACTCTGCAAAATGGAGCGTAGAGTATGGATGTTATTAAAGTATTTTGAGAGAATATAAATGGGACAATATGTTGTTTTATATAAGAAATGTTTAAAGAACGATTTATCTTTTCTCAAACATATGTGTCAGACTATATATAAAAAATAATCTAACCCAAAAACAAGACCCAATTTGTTTCTTATGTTTTCTTCAAAAGGTTATTTTTTATTATTATATAAGCCCAAGGGCCTAAATTATTTAACTAATACCAATTTTTTATGTGGAAGTGTGTCTTGTACATAAAGAAATGATTTTAAAGGCTTGAAATATAATATATGTTTTGGGGGATTCATAAAAAATTTATAAATTTAATAAAATAAACGAAAAATCAAGTTATTTTAAAGTGAAAACGCAGATTAATTCTTGGAAACAATTTAGAGACATTATTAGATCATTTTTGGGTGGTTATGATGTCACAATACACAAAATATATTTGTACCATATTTAATTTTTACCCAAATATTCAATTCTATCATAAAATTTTGAAAATTTCACTATAATATAATTCAAATATATTGAATAATAATGTAATATCCATATTATAAAAATAAATTTTTAAATATTTGAATTTCAATTTTAAAATAGAATTTAAATTTGTTGGGATATATTGTGTTTTTGGACAATAATAGTTTTTGAACCATTGGAGAAATTTCTTTTGAGAGGTATGAGTTATTTTAAAAAGTGCATTTATAAATAATAATATAATATTAATATATTATTAAAATAAATATTTTAAAAATTAATCCATTCATCAAATGAAATTTTTTATTTGAAAATCCATTTTAATTAAAATTAAAATTTGTGTTTTACGTGTCACAGAATAATTTTTCACAGATAGATTAATTATTCATTTATAAACAAAAATAGAATGTTATAAATATAATAATAATTATAATGAAAATTTAATGTATATAATAATAATATAATATTTTCTTCTAGTTTCTGTTATATTATTTTTTACCCTTAATAAAACTAAATTCCATTCATCGTGATAATAAATATTTTCTACAACTAATATTAATATTTTTAAAAAATTATTCTGAATTTATTAAATTTATTATTTTCAAAAATGAAATCTACTTTATCAAATTATGTTAATAGTGTCGGATGTGTTTGATTTAATATAAAACCAGTAAGCATGATGGAATATAGTTTTTCGGAAAATACATTTTTTCAGAAAAAAATATTTTTACTTTAACTAAAAAACTATTAATATTAATTAAATGAATTAAAATACATACACATATATATAATATAATAATTTAATTTATATCATTTCTCATTATGGGTTGTTTAAATTAATTAAAGTTGAGATACATATATTTTTCAAATAAAATGAGTTCTTATTCAAAACAATTCAACTTATAATAAAAAATGGTATCAAAATGATTTTTATATAATAAATTAAAATTTATATAACAAAATAATAATTATGTTATAAAATTAAAATAATAAAATTACATTTATATTAATTAATTTATAATATTACTTGACACTTTCACATAAGAACAATATGTTTTACTATTTACATGAAAATATATTTTTCAAAAAATCCAAATTTTTCAGTCTACGTTAATTTAGATATGCTGATATAAAAAATGGATCTCATTTTATGAAATAAATTTCCCAAATGTTCCTAAAAATAATTATAATATTTTTCCACGAAAATAAATAATATTTTGGATGAAAACATATTTTAAATAAAAAAAAGACATTACCAAAAATTGATTGATTATAAATATGACATTATCATCGTATTTATAACATATATAAATATTTATATAACATAAAGTTATTAATATTATTCATTCTATCCCATTTTAGGGCTTTATTTATAATAGTAATATTTTAACAATCACTGTTTTTTGATTCGGTGTTGTTTATCTCAATTATTTTTAAACATGGTTTTCTATGTTTAATAGTCGTGGTGTTAGACACTATAACCTCAGTTAGGATTATTTTTTCACTAAAACCCAACGCCTTGAATAATTAAATTATGTTTACTAAACAAATACCCTTATCCATATCTATATCCTATTATACTCATTATTTATACTTATATATATATACATATTTGTTAGTTTATAATGTTTCTCTGCATAATGAGTATTTAATCATTTTACCTTTGAATGTGCTTCATAAAAGAGGTGATTGTATCTATTTATTTTCTAAATTTCATTAGTAATATCCCATATAATGTACTTAAATAGATGTACCGAGATATTATAATTTTTTTAATTTCATTGAAAGTGTGTTTTGGTTACAAAATACGAATATAATATCAGCGATGATCATATTATATTGATTCTTATAGAATGAATGGTGATTTATTACGTAATGTGGAAAATATTGATATATCCATATCAAAAAAAGAAATAAAACATTACTTTTAATGTTATATTATATTATACCTGTAAATATGTTCTTATATATATCCATGATATAAATCCATAATGTCGTTTAGGTATGTGCTTATACAAAAGCTATTATAAACCTACCATTATTAAAATATGATTATCAAGAGATTTAGTTGTAATGAAATTAAACTAGAAGATGAAGAATCATATTTCTATCTTATTATATATTTATATCACTATTAGAAACATATTTTTTGAGTAAATTATTTTTCAAAAGGCATTACATAGAAAAAAGATATCATTTTCCTAGTACATCATTTGTTTTTAGTGATTGAATAACTCATAAAATGTTTCTTGATCTTATAATTAATATTTTATATAATTTAACATATCATAAAACATATTATATAATAAAAAATATAATTATAATGTAATTACATCATCATATCCATTAATGTAAGGAGTTTTTGAAATGAAAATGGAAATCAATCAGTCAATAGAGGTAGTACTCAACATGCACACATGAATAATGATATAATTTTTAGATAAAGGTATGAATGATAAATATAGTTTATTTTTTATAAACCAAAAACATGTTATAAATATCATAATTATTTATTAAATTACAATTTTATAGTATTCGATTTAGTAAATGATAGAAAAAGAAACATGATGCATGGTCGATGCAGTACTCCACACGACAAAAGAATGATATTTTTTCATAATAGAATAAAGATATATGGAATTTTCGGTTATTACAATATCATATTAATATTATTTATATATTAATAATATATTTTCTTAAATATTGTTATTAAAATCCTATTTTAAAAAATTAATGATATATATGTTATGTAAAAATGGTCATCCACATTGATCACATTGAGTTTTCCGTTGAAGATACCTTAGATATGGGTGACATATGCTAATATGTTATGATCAAAATCCCAAGAGAGTGAAATATAATTACATTGGAATGAATATGTTCATCTTTTATGGTGTAAATAAAATATATACATATTTTTTTGGACTTATTATGATAGGACAATTTAATAAGTGGTGAGAATGATAAATTTTTAATTTTTCCACAACACATATCGAGATAACATGTTAAAAATATCATAAGGATCCAAAATTAAAACTAATTATATTCAAAAAAATAAGTTCAATATAAACTTCATAAAATCAAAAATAGAAATTTTTTAATTATGATTTAAATTTATTAATATAATGATTTTAACTTTTACAATGATAACTACATTTTACCTAAGGAAACTCAATCATTCTACGAATAAATAAAGTGTACTTTTGTTGATAATTTCATCTCACTAACTAAAAATTCAAAATATATTTTATTTAATTCAATATATATAATTTGTAAAAATTTTATATCATATAATTATTTATAAGTATTAAAATAAAATTTTTGGAAAATATTATTTATGTGATAATATACAAAATATTGGTTTTTAAATTAAAAAAATCATTTTAAATTATAAATTTTAGGAATAAAATTAATAATTTTTATTGTAAATATTTTTCAATCTTTTTTAATAAAAACCATTATAATAATAATTAAAAAAATAATGTAATTTATAAAAAAATATATTCTATACTATTTCAATATGAATGTAAAAAACATTTATCATAATTTTTAATATTTTGAATCTAAAAATAGTTTTCATTTTTCTCATGCTCAATTTAGATATTTATAAACTTTACTTAAAAAATTAATTTGTTATACTTAAAAAATATAGGAATGAATTTTTATTAATATTAACCATTATCATTTAGATTTAGTATTATTTATTAAAAAAATTAATAGTATGAAAAATTAAAATAAAATATATTTTCTCATAATTAATTTATTGATCCAAAATTGGTTGTTGCAAGCGCATGATGATAATACATTCCCAATCCTAACATTGGTATATAGAAGGCCCTCGAGACACCACTGTATGTCGGCCTAGATAATATGTGTGTGGAACTGTCACCTTTTAGGAGAGATTTTTAATTCCACTCCATGAAACTAGAGCTTGTGACCAGAGGCTTAATAGCCAGTGGTGAAGTATTATGAGGACCATTGGGTTAGTGGAACTTGTAATGGTTCCCCGCTCGCTATTATGCATGTGGTTAGGGAATCGGGTAGTGGGGAGAGGAATTAAAAACCCCACTAGAAAGGGGGTATTTCATTCCATGTTATAACTAAGCAAACATGCAGTGGTGTTCTGAAGGCACACTATATAATCGTGTTGGCCTTAGATGTGGCTGGACTTCTAGTATGGGCTTGTCCCAAATGGGGATCATTACAAAGAAGGTATACAGGAACCATGTTTTTCATTTAGGTATAGATCCTTTATATTTTAGTCCCATTCTTGAATTTATAGCTAATATGGATACATATTGAGTTAGCGAAGGAATAATGAGTGTATGAGGCTCTATCGGGCCCGAAAACCCTATTTTTGGAAAAAAATGATCTTGTTGCATTGTTATAGTTAACCATGTTGCGAGGACACATGATTAGTATAAATCGTGCTTGTGGAATTCTTTTCAGATAGACCCGTACCACATGGTTGAAACACAGCTTCCCTAACCATGTAAGCTAACAATGTGGTACACCCCTTTTTCAAGATACCTAGGTATTGTTTTAATTTGGATTGGAAAACCATTTGAAAAAAACATGTAAAATCTAATTTTTTGGTACTTGGTCATTTTTCCCTTAGTGATCTAGTTAAGCCCCTCCTTCGTCCAAAATCTGATCCTTAACATGATTAACATCAATTTCTATCATTATAGTGTTTTTGAGGGCTGAACATATGGATCGAGAGATATACATCGTCTAATTGATATTAAATATTATGTTTTTTACATTGGATGCACAAAATAATGTACTCGAGCCATTTTTAGCAGTTTTTTGTCTCTATTTCACTCGACCTAGTTGTTGAGGTGTACGTATTTGTACGTTTATCTCATATATATTCTGTTTCATGTAGAATTAGATGCAAATATTGGGTGAGTATAATCATAAAAGCCAAATATGGATGGTATACAACTCATCCATCATGTTCTCTTAATTTGTAATTGTCGTGTGGGCCCCCACAGTTTCATCAAGTGTTGTTTTTTGAACATATACATCGTGCATAGAATCAGTATAATTTTTTATTTATGTTATTTCAAAATACATTATTATTTGATTAATGGTTTTTCCCATAACTCTTTTCATCCCATATAGGATGCTTTTCCATAATTTTTTTTATGTTTTGAAATATTTGATTCATCGTTTGGGAATTTTTCTCTTTGACCTTTATAAGTGTATGTTTTTCTATATTAAATTTCTTGTTTAAAATTGTGATTTTGAAAAAGTCTTTTTACCTTTATTCTGACCACTTTACATTCCTACAAAAATTACATCGATTTGATAAATATATGTGAAATGGAATTGGTAAAGTTTACTATGTATATGACTGGGCCTTTTTTAAATGTAATTGAATAATATGTTTCATATCCATAAAGCCCCTTAAAATTTTAATTAAAGGTATCATAATGAACCTTTATTTTTTAAATTCCTTAAATATTTTAAATTAATGGTTTTATTATACATAGTCTTGTCACACTAATAGAAACCAGGTAATGATCCAAATATATTTATTTATTTATTCTGAATGATTAAATGGTTTCCTTCTCAATTAGACTTGTCACACTAATGAAACCTAATGGATTGATACATATGAAATATATGTGAAATCATTATTATAATAGGATTGGCCTAACATGAGAATACCTTAGGTTTCCAAGGGGATTCCTTGTTCCCATGAGGACCCCATTCCAAATTCTTTGATACAACTTTTTTAGGCATAAACCCACATAGTACGAGATCACTGTCTAAATTTTGATTCCATGTATGACAACATAGGATCACTTATGTAGTACTATATGATTAATTGGATACAATCCCTAAATATTTCATTTAAAATTAGCTGACATGGTTAAATCCCTTTAGGCCTAGTCATTTAATAGCCATATTTTACAATGGATGAACTGCTTGGACTTAGTAGACATCTTATTATGGAATTCCATGGACTACAGTCATTACTGAGTTGGTGACCCTTGGGGTCTATGAAATATTGTTTATTACCTTGGAACATCATTATTAAATGTCATTATTGGATTACTTGATACATATTGTAACATTCACTATTTCAAACATTTGACTTATATATAAATTTTTAATAATAAAATAAGGAACTAGTTACATATTTAGACACTATAAATGGGTTGAAGAAGGTACATATGTATTTAGTTACATTTAACTAATTTAAACTATATATGTATGGTTGTGAACAATTATATATCCATTACTTGGACCAGATTTTATAGACACCATTGGTGGTGGTTCACTAGGATTTATCTCACAACGTCTCCGGTCACTGTTTGGTACCAGTGGCAGATTACATGTAGGCATATGCTGATTTGGGGAAGCATAATGCATCAGACACAATATTTCATGATGATCTAGGATGGAGCTGGTATCATATAATAGTGTTAGTGTTTGGGATTATTTTGTATTTTTTATGTATTTATTTTTTAAATATTGTTTTTTAATGTAGGGTTTCTACTTGGTATCGATGATTTCTAGATAACTAGATACATGAAATATCATCATTATTTATTGTTTATTTGTCTAGTTATCCCAGTTATTGTTTTCCTTGTCTCTTTTTTTGTGCATTCTATATACATATATTGATTCCTTTATTTAACTGTGTTTATATTTATCTAATATTCCACAAAATCATTGTGATGGAATAGTCTCCCCATGGATACACCGTAGTAATTTCTTCTTTTTGATAGCATCTTGCGTTTTAGGTGATGCGCTTGAGGCAATGTGGCCCAATAGGATCATAGCACCGATTATGTGGCATTTGGGTTTGGGATGTCACCAAGTTATATCAAAGGTTGTTCCTTTCTGTCATTAATAATGGGCTAAAATATATTGGTGACTATTAATGCTATTGGATTTGGTCATAAGCCATGTTTGGGCACCGTGAACCCATGTTTGGGCTAAAAGAAATGTTATTTAAACTATAATTATTGTTATATTTTTCATGATAAAGTTGACATAATTTCCACATTGGGTGAATAATATTGTTTGTTTTGGTTATTATTACATCTCTAATAGATGATTTCATTCACCCTTAGTCTAATGATATTAGGGAAAGGGTCATAGTTCATGTATCATTATAGGAACCTAGATTTTTCTGTTCATATATATTTCCATCCCATATAGTTCTATTATACAAAATTAATTTTATGATATTCCTATGATTGTTGATTAATGAAATTTTAGATAATATATGCTTGTGATAATTATTAGTTTTTATTAATTGTTTACCTATATCAATTCATGAGGTGTATGTACCCTTGTGGTTGGGATGAGTAATTTACTGATTCATGTCATTATGTAAAAAAATAAATGCATGTATTTTATAGTGACAAGTAGTATGAGAACTGATTCAAGGATAATGGTTATCAATTAAAATGTGAGAAATGAAATTTTAAATGATGTGTTTTCCTGAAAATATCATACCTTCTCATATTTATGAATCGTAAATGACTGAGAATGTTAATTAAATGAATAATGAAATTGAACTTATACGACTGTAATTACCAATACTAATCCATCTAATAAGGTATTTGGGGTGGTCTACATTATGTAGAAAGTCTTTCCTTATTTATCATTTGTATGTATCACTATATATCTACTTTATGATTGATCTGAGTAATGTTCTCTGAATTTGTAGAACAATGCCAATACAATGTCCTCAAATCGTATGTATGTAGCTTGGCAATGACCATACGGTAGACATGTTAAGCCTTAAGTCAACACACCTAGCTCCTGGATTGACAATTGAGGAACTAAAATATTTACCTAATCTAAGAACTAACACCTAGGGTTATGATTTTTTTTACATTTGATGCATTCCAATCATGGTGATACACGATCTGAAACTACGATGACAGATATCACTCATGAGTTCAAACAACAACATCTTCCATCCTTTTTAGGGGATGGGGGTCTGCAGGTTTTTGAGTCTTGGATAGTGGAAACCCTATATAACATTTTTCATATTGTAACGCACCGACCCTGGTTACCCAGAGTCGGTGAATTATTACATAACATTGGCATGATCACAAAAGATCAAGTCTCTAAAGACCTATTAGTATAGTAGCGTTGGAAACACTAGATACATTCATCAGTCTTACATTACATGATAAAGTGAAAAATAAAAACAACATAGTCTCCATATTCCACACTCATAATCTCTCAGACTATCCCTATGGGTCAGTCATAAAATACTTCATCACATACTGGAAAAAATAAAGCTTAGAAAGGGGTGATCTTAGATGCTCAGTAAGGGTAACCATATAGAGGAAACTTTTATAAATAAGCATAATCATTTAAGGAAATGTACAACTAAAACAAAAGACATTTAAACTTGAAAATCAGTATAATATGGAAAAAATAAAATCATATAATGCCATTTATATATTCACATGGATATTTTACTACTCTAATTAGACCTACCTATGCATCGTGAAGCTATAGCAGGTCCACCCGTCACTTTCTATGTCCAATGAATTCCTCAGATGAATCAGTTTAAACATAACATAAACATTCATATTAAAACTAGCATATGAAATGTCAATAAATTATCTATAAATCATTAATGGTATAAAAATAACACATAGATAGTCAAACATATCACAAAACCGTCAATACAATAAGGATGTTTTGTATCATAATAATTCAACTTCATTTAAGCTTAAAATCGATCAAAGGATGTTGACATAGATGAAATAAAAACTATTTGAGAGAAATATATCTTTTTTGAAATCATTTAAAAGTCACAAAATTATAAAAGTAAAAATTTACTTTGAAAATATTCTTATAAGATTATAAGGGAAGATTCGACATTTTATAATGGCAGAAAATAGCCGGACCCGCCGTATATATAAAAAAAGACATTCTTACAATAATTTTGTCGAAAGGGTTAAAAAAGGACCTTTATTGGAAAATGACGTAAATATTCCATTATAAACATCTTATAAAATTAAAAAAATGTATAAATTACGTTAACCCATAGTCTAGTAAATATTGAGGATGTTTTGAAATACATTTTTAAGAAATATGGATGTGGATGATAAAGAGGTCCCATTAGACAATTACATATAAACAACCTCAAATAATAAAGAGATTCTAGAATTAACCCTTACCATGTAATTTTCATGGTCGAGGGTAGGTTAAACTCTTGTATAATGGAAAAATAATTGTTATTAAATTAAACAAGAATCATATACATTAATATGGTATCATATATTATCTTTTAACATTGCCATTGTAATAATATCATAGTATTGTCATTGTTTCGGGTGTTAACAGATATGTTTTCCTTTATATTCCTAGTTCTATGAGACATATATGTTATGGATGGGATGTATCATATTACTATCCAGAATTATATCATCTCTTAAAACATTATTTTTAATCATCTAATAAAAATTAATCTTAAATGGATATGATGGGGAATGAATCTCATCGCGTTTGTGGAGACGGTAATCCGTACGTACGCATGAGCGACAATATCATTATATTGATTTTAAAATAATATATAATTGGATGGTATATCATATATACAAAATCATTATCATTTTATATTTATTATTTACTTCAATTACATGTCATTTGTATATCCATCCAAATAATAATGTATTGAATAACAATTACACCACGACGTGGAGACGGTAAGCCATACGTACACACGTATGGTGACATGTCATTCAAAGGATGGATAGAATAACGAATTTTATTGTAACATGTTTATAATAACATCAAAGTATATAGAAGATAATGGAGTTATTTTTTTAGAATATAAAACACAACGGAAAATGAAGTTGAAGAGGAAAGGAACTTGAAAGAGGGGGTGAGATATTAACTTCTTCATCGGGTTCTTCCTTTTTTATATGAACCTAAGGGCTCCATAGGATGGATTTATGAATAAAGGAAGGCCTCTAAGATGAAGGTATGATAGTTGATAGGGTATTTGGTTAGATTTTAGCTGAGCCAAATAGCGTTGATGGTGTGAATTAGAGAAAAGAAGGAGTGCCCTTTTATAAGAGGGGTGAGGGGCACCTTAGGAAAAGCTAGAAATAGTATTTTATAATAAAATAATTTTCTGTTTATAATGGCTCAAAAATTGATTATTTAAAGGATAAGGTGGGGATGGTTCTAAAAACACTCAACCAATAGGTTTTTGACAGGTTTGGGTCACTATATTAACTTTATCTTTTATATTTAACTCTTAGTTAAATAGTTTGACATTTACCATGTCTCTTTGTATTTTTAAATTATATGGTTAATAAACATACTATATAATTCCAATCGAACCCCAAATGGTTCATTAATGATACAACTATCATTATATGAGTCTTTTGGAAGAACCTTAGATTTTATGAATAGAATATCAATTAATGATATAATATTAGTTTTTAAAACTATTTTATTTCAATTTTGATAGTATTTGGTATTTTGTTTTTTCTAAATTCATAACAGCATTATTGATTCTAAATAAATTCATCTAACCAACCCTAATATGTCATATTAACCTAGAAAATTAGTGTAATTCATAAAAAGTATCAAATTTATATTATTTAAATAATTATAATACTAGTTATTTTAATATTTCATTAATATGGTAATTACTGTATCATCATTGTGTCATAATTCAATTAAAATATTTAAGGTCTAAAAAATATAAATAAAATACGATTATATAGGAAATATTCTTATATTTCTAATGAATATTTATAGTCGAATTTATCTCATGTTTGTCCCTATATTAATAATGTTTTAGTTATTAAACATTGATTTTAACTCTTTTAACTCTTCTTTGAATTAAATAATAATAAATGTCTTAATCTAATCCATGTGGACAAAAGAGGTTCATATTTTACTAAAGAGGTTGTTTTTGGTCGAAATATACCTATCAAATAGAATGAGAACATGTGTTTGGGTAATAATAATATCATTTTAACCCTTAATTACCCTATTTACTTTTAACCGTGGAAATTAAAAGTAAAAAAGTTAACATTCACCAAAAATTATTTTCCTCTTATTGAACCAAATTTTACATACTGATATCAAACCTATCGCTCTTATTTTTGAAATTCCACTCACAAAAGTGGTACAATTATGTTTTATGTGTATTTGAAAATTGTCCTAGGAGGTGCGTAAAAGACGGTGAACAGTTCAATAATATTTTTATGTATCTAAAATTATTATAAACTGACTCCAATGAATTATATTGAACATATATAGGTTTTATGAATCTATTTGGACATAAAATAAATTTAAATAAAATTAATAATTATTCAAAATATTAAATCAGATATAAATTATAACTTATTGTTTTAACTATTCAAAAAAAATTGAATGTTTTCAGAAAAATACCAAAAAATCTTCCTAAGCTAATTTCATTATTCCAAATACAAAAATGAGGTCCATTTGGGAAGATAAAAATAATAAAATTTAAAAAAGTATGTATTACTATTAATAACGGCTAGTTTGATTGGTTGTGGTGTGTTAGAACTCGAAGTTGTGTACAACACACGCAACTGCATTATTCAAAGAGAAGTGTACTGTGGAAGCTTGGGGTGTTACATTCTCCACTCCATCAAATAATTTCTCCCTAAAAATTTCTATAATACTTATGCATAAAAAGACTCAGGTTTTTCTTCATCATAAGTTCCTCGGGATCCCATGTTGCCTCTTCCATCTTAAGGTTTCTCCATATAACTTTTACCTGACGAGTCCTCCGGTATCTCAACACATGTTCTCTGGTATCAAGAATCTTGATGGGCTCTTCACAATAAGATATATCGGGTCCCAGTTCTACTTCCTCATAGGTGAGTACATGCGTTTGGTCAGACATGTATTTTCTCAATAGTGATACATGGAACACATTGTGAACTTTTGAGAGACTTGGCGGCATTTACAACTGGTAAGCTACAGCCTCAATTCATTATAGAATTTCAAAAGGTCCAATGTACCTGGGACTCAATTTTACCTTCTTACCAAAATATATAACACCCTTCCTTAGAGATACCTTCATTAAAACATGATCTCCTACCTGAAATTTCAAATCTTTCCTTTGGTTGTCAACATAGCTCTTCTGCCTACTTTGAGCTGCATTGAAGTGTTTTTCGATTACCTTTACCTTTTCCATCGCTTCGTCCACATGTTCTGGGCCTATGAGTTTTCTTTCGGCAACATCATCACAACATGTTGGTGTGCGACATCTCTTTCCATATAATGCTTCATATGGTGCCATCTAAATACTTGAATGGAATCTATTTTTAAAGGAAAATTCTTCCAGATGTAAATATTGATCCCACATACCAAGAAAGTTAGGTGATCATGATCTCAACATGTCTTATAAGGTTTGAATGGTCCGTTTTGGTTATCCATCAGTTTGGGGATGGTAGGTAGTGCTCAAACGAAGATCTGTATCTAGGGCTTTCTGAAGGATTTTCTAGAATCTTGAAGTAAAATGGGGATCATGGTTAGAAACTATCGACAATGGTACTCCGAGAAGTCTTAAAACTTCATTAATATATAGTCTTTCTAAACGTTCAAGTGGATAATCTTCTCTTATAGTAAGAAAATGTCTTGACTTGGTAAAAAGATCAACAATGACCCATATTGCATAATTTCTTCCAGGAGTCTTTGCTAGTCCCATGACAAAGTCCATCATAATATTATCCCATTTCCACATAGGTATGGGAGGAGATTGCATGATTCCTCCAGGATGTTGCCTTCCAGCATTGACTTGTTGAAAAACCATACATCTTTACACAAAATTATCAATCTCCCTCTTCATGTTTTCCCACAAAAAATGTTCCTTCAAATCTCTATACATTATCTCGCTCCCAGGGTATATAGATAAATTTGAACTATGAGCATCATACAACAATTCTCTTCTTAGATCTGGTATATCAGGAACCTAAAATCTTATCACAAATTTCAAAATTCCATCTTCATACACAAATTCACCTAGTCTCCCATCATTCACAGCTTTAATGTTCTTTTGAAACTCTTCATCACCGGTCTGAGAACTCTTTATTCATTCTAGAAAAGATAATTTGGAAACCATTTGAAAAAGTATTGATGTTTTACATTCCATGGTTATTCCCATATCCATATTTTCTTATGTCCATGTATATATGATCCTTTTCAACTCTCATCTTGTTCAAAACTCCATCATCATTTCTACTCAAAGAATCTACTAGATTATTTTACTTCATCGGGTGGTTGTGTATAGTGAAATCATAATCCTTGAGTAGTTAAATCCATCTCTTTTTTCTCATGTTGATTTATTTTTGTGAGAAAATAAACTTAAAACTCTTGTGATCAGTATATATCTCACATTTTTCAACATAGAGATAATGTCTCCAAATCTTCAAAGAAAATATTACAACTGCTAACTCAGGATCACGAGTAGGATAGTTTTTCTCATGAATTTTTAGCGGTTGTGATGCATAGGAAATAACCCAATAATTCTACATAAGGACACAACCAAGTCCTTTTTTGAAGCATCCCTATAAATAACAAACCCATCATTCCCCAACGATAGAGTCAATATAGTATAATTTACTAATATTCTCTTCAATTATTCAAAACATTTTTCACACTCTTATTTTCAAACCAATTTAACCCCCTTTAATGTGACATTTGTTAATTGGTTATACAACTGGGAAAAATTCTAGATGAAACGTCGATAATAACCTAATAAACCAATAAAACTGTGTATCTCAGTTTTACTCGTCGGTGCTAGCCATTCTTCGATTGCCTTGGTATTTGAAGGATAAATGGAGATTCCATCCTTATAGACAATATGTCCATGATAAGATATCTCTTGATGCCATAATTCACACTTTCTAAACTTCCCATACAATTCATGTCTTCTTAGAATCTTCAGGATAATGCGCAAGTGATTTTCCTGATCTTCATAGCTTTTGGATTATACCAAGATATCATCAATAAATACAACTTCAAATCCATCAATATATTCCTTGAAAACTCTATTCATTAGATCCATGAAGACAGACGATGCATTAGTCAATCCAAAAGGCATTACTGTAAACTCGTAATGCCCATTCTTGTTTCGAAATGCTGTCTTTGTAATGTCTTCCTTCTTCACGCACAACTTATGGTATCCAGATTGAAGGTCAACTTTTGAAAAGTATTGAGTTCCATGTAGTTGGTAAAATAAATCATCAATAAGTGGTAGGGGATACTAGTTCTTTATTGTTATAGCATTGATCTACCTATAGTTCATGCACATCCTTATAGACCGATCTTTCTTCTTAACAAAAAAGACAGGGGATCCCCATGGAGAAACCCAAGGGTGAATAAATACCTTATTACTCAATTCATCTTGTTGTTTCTTTAGTTCCACTAATTACACAGTGTCCATTCTGTAAGGGGTCTTTTATATGGGCCTTTATCCAGGAATTAAATCAATGGAAAACTCAATTTATCATTCTGGATGATGTCCAGGTAAATCATCTGGAAAAACAACAACATATTCTTTCACAATAGGTACATCCTCTTTTGGAACATTATTTAATCACCCAATGTTATATCCTTCCCTTCCTCCCCAATAATTGAATTTACTTGAGTTACTGTGGGTAGATCTAGATAAGAATTAGGTGGGGACGATTCTGCTCTAATGATGAGCTGTTCTTTATCATATTCATCCAAAATCATAACCTTATTCTTCTTACAATAAATCTTCTCATCATGGTCCGAAAGACAATCCATACCAATGATTATATTGAATTCAATCATAGTTATGATGATGAGATCAAAAGATAAAGAACATTTATAATATCTAATAGGAACGGATTCAAAAAACGTTGTTGCGATGATACTTCCCTTAATAGTTTTAACTGAAAAATTCCTTGTTAAATAAAATTGGAAATATCTAATTCTCTTAGAAAACTGCGAAGATATGTAATAATGCGATGACACTGAATCAAATAAATCATTTTCTAAACATGAGGAAACCATTAAATTACCTGCCACCACATCATTCTGAGCATCTACCTCAGTTGTAGTGATAACATAAGCTTGTCCTTGATCCCTTGGCCTTTTTAGAGGTATGTTACTCTCATGATTAGGACATTCATTCTTATAATGCCGCATATCCCTGCAATTGTAGCATTAACATTTATAGCTTCTTTCTTCCCCTAGAAATCATGAGCTTGATGGCCCTTTTCACAACACTTGTAACAGACTCCCATTCCCTTCAAGAAAGTACATGGGTGTTTCATCCCACATTTATTGTAGGATGGATATTCAAATTTTCACTTCTTCCCCTTATTTCCATATCCATAGTGTTAAGAAGATCTATTATTCTATTTCTTTTCCTTAAAGTCGTAAGGCATAGAGAATTCTTTTTATGTCACTACTGGAAATAATGCTTTTCTCAATGCTTGTATACCAACGGTTCAAAAGAACCGTTGGTATAGGTGATCTTTACCAACTGTTTGAATAAACTGTTGGCAAAGATCTGCAAAAATTGAGTTTTTCCAATGGTTTCATCAAACCATTCGGAAAACTGGGAAGAAAGTGTTTTTCCCAACAGTTTCATTAAACCTTTGGGAATGATGAAGACTCTTATACCAACGGTTTCAGTAAAACTGTTGGGTATAGTAGACATAAGAGGTTTTTCCAAACGTTTTTTGAAACCATTGGGATAACATAACATTCCCAATGGTTTTTTATAACAGGTTGGAAAGGAAACCCCAAAATATCATCGACCTGCAAATCCAGATATCTTGAAATTTTTTCCCTAACCGAGATATGGACGCACCCTCTAAATTTTTTTTCCCTAAACCTCAACCATCTGGAAGGTTTGCCTCTAAATCGCGATGAAAATGATACTTCCCAACACAACAGGTCTGGTTTCGAATGATTTTTTCTTCCCATTTAAATCAGTATGTGTGATTTCATTTATTTAGGATTTTTTATTCCAGTTTAAATCTGTACGCTTGTGTTAATTTATTTTAGATTTTGTCATTCTATTTTGGCGCAATCTAGTGTGTATTATGATCCCCTTATGAAAATAAGGAATATATAATTTTAGGTTATGGTTCAAACCCTACATCCCAACCTGATCAAGAGGGTTCTAACTCTAATTTCCAATGGGTCATCTATCTTTGATTCAAGTGATTATTGTTCTTCCATTCTAAATCGGTAGGTGTGCCTTCATTTATTTTATATTTTTTCAGACCATATTTCTGCAATGTATTGGGTATTATGATTCCAATATGAACACAATCGATATATCATTTTAGGTTTCATTTTTTTTGTGATTTATCTGTATAGAATAATTTTGGTTGATATTGAAGAGGTCGATATTATCCTGAGTTATTTTAGCCTTGGTTTATTTTTAATTTAAGGTCTATTGACTTGATTTTGTTGGTTTTCAATAAATACAGTTAGGGATGTCCAAGTGGGGTGGGGGGGGCTGGGTTTTCCAAGTGAGGTGTGGGGGGTAGGGGTGTCCTAGTGGGGTGGGGGGGGGGTGGGGGATGGGTTGTCCATGTGGGGTGGGGGTAGGTCTGTCCAAGTGGGGGGGGGGGGGTTGGGTTGTCCAAGTGGGGTGGGGGTCGGGCTGTCCAAGTGGAATGGTGGTATGTGTGAGTTCATTTTTATTCCGTTAAAACTTTAGGAAATCGATCCTTGGGTCATATTTAAAATTTATGATTCAACCGCCCCTCAATCTGAGGCTTGGTGTGGCCGGAACCACTCAAAATGTCTCACATTTATTTCAAATGGACAACATTTTAATTGAAAACAACTACTGGAATACGAAAAACCGACCAAACACATTAGGAATTTGTTTAAAGATTAGAAAAATGATAAATGGGTCATATGTGACATGTAAGAGTCAACCCTACCTTAATCCGAGGCATGGTGTGACCAGAACCACTCAAAGTGTCTCTCTTTAGTTTAAATTGGACTTCATTTTATGTGAAAACAACAATTGACATACGGAAAACCGACCAAATGAATTCTGAATGTGTTGATGCTTTAGGAAAATGACCCAGGGGTCATATGTGACCTACAATAGTCAACCCCACCTCAATCTGAGTGGCGGTGTGGCTGGCATTACTCAAAGTGACTCAGTTTAGTTTAAAATGGACTTCATTTTAAATGAAATAAACAAATGACATACGGAAAACTGACCAAACGCAGTCTGAATGTGTTGATGCTTTAGGAAAACTATACATCGGTAATATGTGATGTGTAAAATTCAACCCTGCCTCAATCCGAGGCACGGTGTGGCTGACACAACCCAAAGTGTCTCTCTTTAGTTTAAAGTGGACTTCATTTTAAGTGAAAACAACAGCTAACATACGGGAAACTGGCCAAACACATTTTAATTCAGTGAAAACATTAGGAAAATGATACATGGGTCATATGTGATGTTTATGAGTAAACCACTCCTCAATTCGAGGCCTGGTGTGGCCGGAACCACTCAATGTGTCTCACATTTATTTGAAATGGACAACATTTTAATTGAAAACAATTACTGGCATATGGAAACCGACCAAACTCATTAGGAATGTGTTCAAAGATTAGAAAAACGATATATGGGTCATAAGTGATGTGAAAAAGTCAACCCTTCCTTTATCCAAAGCATGGTGTGACCGGAACCACTAAAAGTGTCTCATTTTTTTAAAATAAACATCATTTTAAGTGAAAACAACAATTGACATACGGAAAACTAACCAAACACATTCTGAATGTGTTTATGCTTTAGTAAAATGATAAATTCGTCATATGTGACATTTAAAAGTTAACCTAGCCTCAATCCGACGCACGGAGTGGCCAAAACCACTCAATGTGTCTCTCTATAGTTTAAAATGGACTTTATTTTAATTGAAAACAACAACTGACACACTGTAAACTGACCAAACGCATTCAGATTCGGTTGAAACATTAGGACAATGATCCATGGGTCATATGTGACGTTTTCATGTCAACCGCACCTCAATCAGAGTCATAGTGTAGCCGGGATCACTCTAAGTGTCTCTCATTTGTTTAAAATGGACAACATTTTAAGTACAAACGGAAAACAGACCAATCGGATTATGATTGTGTTGATACATTAGCACAATGATCCATGGGTCATATATAATGTGCAAGAGTCAACCCTTCCTCAATATGAGTCACGGTGTGGCCGACACCAATCGAAGTGTCTCTCTTTAGTTTAAAATGGACTTCATTTTAAGTGAAAACAACAACTGACATACGGAAAACTGTCCAAACGCATTCTAAATGTGTTGATTCTTTAGGAAAACAATACATGTGTCATATTTGACGTGTAGAAGAAAACCCAACCTCAATTTGAGGTGCGGAGTGGCTGGAACCACTCAAAGTGTCTGTCTATAGTTTAAAATGGGCTTCATTTTGATTGAGAACGACAACTGACATACGATAAACCGACCCAATGCATTCGGATTCTGTTGAAACATTAGGAAAATGATCCATGGGTCATATGTGACATGTTCGAGTCAACCGCACCTCCATCCGAGTCACGGTGTGGCCAGTATCACTCTAAGTGTCTCTCGTTTGTTTAAAATGGACATCAATTTAAGTACATACAGAAAACAGAGCAAATGGATTATGATTGTGTTGATATATTATCACTAATCCATGGGTCATATACGACATGCAAGAGTCAACCTCGCCTCAATCTGAGGTGCGTTGTGGCCGAAACCACTCAAAGTGTGTCTCTTTAGTTTAAAATGTACTTCATTTTAAGTGAAAACAACAACTGACATACAGAAAACTGACCAAACACATTCTGAATGTGTGGATGCTTTATGTAAACTATACATGGGTCATATGTGAAGTTTAAAATTCAACCTCGCCTCAATAAGAGGAGAGGTGTGTCTAGAACCACTCAAAGTTCTCTATATAGTTTAAAATGTACTTCATTTTAAGTGAAAATAACAACTGTCATACAAAAAACCAAACAAACACATTCAGATTCTATTGAAACTTTAGGAAACCGATCCATGGGTTATATGTGACGTGTATGAGTAAAACACGCCTCAATCTGAGGCTTGTTGTGGCCGGCACCACTCAAAGTGTCTCACATTTATTTGAAATGGACAACATTTTAATTGAAAACAACTACTGGCATATAGAAAACTAACCAAACACATTTGGAATGTGTTGAAAGTTTAGAAAAATGATCAATGGGTCCTATGTGATGTGTACGAGTCAACCCTGCCTTAATCCGAGGCATGGTGAGACCATAACCACTCAACGTGTCTCATTTTTTTTTGAAATAAACAACATTTTAAGTGAAAACAACTACTGACAAACAGAAAACCATCCAAACGCATTATAGAATGTGTTGATTCTTTAGGATAAGGATACATGATTCATATGTGACGTGTAAAAGTCAACCCTACCTCAGTCCTAGGAGCGGAGTGGCCGACACCACTCAAAGTGTCTCGCTATAGTTTAAAATGGACTTCATTTTGATTGAAAACAACAACTGACATATGGTAAACTGAACGAAAACATTCGGATTCTGTTGAAACGTTAGAAAAATGATCCATGGGTCATATGTGACGTTTTCGTGTCAATCGTGCCTCAATCCGAGTCGCAGTGTGGCCGAGATCACTCTAAGTGTCTCTCTTTTGGTTAAAATGGACAACATTTTAAGTGAAAAGTAAAATTGGCATATGGAAAACTGACCAAACACATTTGGATTCTGTTGAATCATTAAGACAATGATCCATGGGTCATATGTCATGTGTACGAGTCAACTGCCCCTCAATATGAGTCGCAGTGTGGTCGGGATCACTCTAAGTGTCTCTCTTTTGTTTAAAATGGACAACATTTTAAGTACATACGGAAAACTGACCAAATAGATTCGGATTGTGTTAATAAGTTATAAAAACAATACATGAGTCACATATGACATGCATAATTCAACCCCACCTCAATCCGAGGCACGGTGTGGCTGGAACAACTCAATGTGTCTCTCTTTAGATTAAAATTGGACTTCATTTTAAGTGAAAACAAAAACTCACATACGGAAAACCAACCAAACACATTCGGATTCTATTGAACCTTTAATAAAATGATCCATGGGTAATTTTTGATGTGTACGAGTCAAACTAGCCTCAATCCGAGGCACGGTGTGGCTGGAACCACTCAAATTGTCTCTCTTTTGATTAAAATTGACTTCATTTTAAGTGAAAACAAAAAATGACATACAAAAAATAGACCAAATGCATTCGTATTCTTATGAAACTTTAGGAAAATGATCCATGGGTCATATGTGACATTTATGAGTCAACCAAGCAGTAATCCAAGGCCTGGTGTGGCCGCCACCAATCTATGTGTCTCTATATAGTTAAAAATGGATTTCATTTTAATTGAAAATAACAACTGACATACGAAAAACCGACCAAACGCATTCAGATTCTATTGAAACTTTATGAAAATGTTCCATGAGTCATTTTTGACGTGTATGAGTCATCCCTGCCTCAATTCGAGGCTAAGTGTGTCCGGAACCACTGAAAGAGTCTCAGGATTATTTGAAATAGACAACATTTTAATTGATAAAAACTACTAACATACGGAAAACTGACTAAACGCATTAGGATTCAGTTGAAACATTATGAAAAATATCCATGGGGCATATGTGACGTATACATGTCAACCTAGCCTCAATCCGAGGCGCATAGTGGGCAGCTCCACTCGAAGTGTCTCTCTATAGTTTAAAATGGACTTCATTTTAATTGAAGAAAACAACTGACATACGGTAAACCAACCAAACACATTTGGATTCTGTTGAAACATTAGGAAAATAATCCATTGGTCATATGTGACGTGTTCGAGTAAACCGCACCTCAATCCGAGTCGCAGTGTGGCCAGGATCACTCTAAGTGTCTCTCTTTTGTTTAAAATGGACAACATTTTAAGTACATACGGAAAACCGACCAAACGAATTCTGATTGTGTTGATACTTTATAACAATGATCCATGTGTCATTTTTGACATACATGAGTCAACCCTGCCTCAATCCATGGTGTGGTGTGGCTGGAAACACTCAAAGTCTCTCATTGTAGTTTAAAATGGACATCATTTTAAGTGAAAACAACAACTAACATACAGAAAACCAACCAAACACGTTTGGATTCCATTAAAACTTTAGGAAAATGATCCATGGGTCATATGTGACGTGTACGAGTCAACCCGCCTCAATCTGAGTCCTAGTGTGGCCAGCACCACTCAAAGTGTCTCACATTTTTTTGAAATGGAAAACATTTTAATTAAAAACAACTAATGACAAACGGAAAATCGAACAAAAGCATTCTGAATGCATTGAAAGTTTAGAACAACGATCAATGGGTCATATGTGACATGTAAGAGTCAACACATCCATAATATGAGGCATGGTGTGACCAGAACCACTCAAAGTGTATCATTTTTTTTTGAAATAAAGATAATTTTAAGTGAAAACAACATCTGACATACGGAAAACCGACCAAATGCATTCTGAATATGTTGATGCTTTAGTACAATGATACATGGGTCATATGTGATGTGAACAAGTAAACCTCACCTCAATAAGAGGTGCGGTGTGGCCAACACCGCTCAATGTGTCTCTCTTTTGTTTAAAATGGACATCATTTTGAGTGAAAACAACAACTGATATACTGAAAACCGACCAAGCACATTCAGATTACATTGAACCTATAGGAAAACGATCCATGGGACATATGTGATGTTTACAAGTCAACCCCGCCTAAATCTAAGGTGTAGTGTGGCCATCACAACTCGAAGTGTCTCAGTTTTATTTGAAATTGACAACATTTTAATTGAAAACTACAACTAGCATACAAAAAACAGACCAAATGCTTTCAGAATATGTTGATACATTAGTAAAATGATCCATGGGTCATATGTGACGTGTACGAGTCATCCCCACCTCAATCCAAGACATGTTGTGTCCGGTATCACTCCAAGTTTATGTATAATATTTATAATGGACATCATTTTTAGTAAAAACCACTTGTATGTATTCTAAATTGTGTATAACACATATAATTACTTATTTAGTTTTTTATTTATTTTATTTATAAATGATAATTAAAAATTGTATGTATTCAATTATGAATTGAATTCAGTATTGGACATATAATTGTCATCTATGTTTTAAATTGAATTCTAAATCAATTATGTATTTTTATAATTATGTTATTAATTATGATTTAATTATGGATGTGTATAGTACCAGGGTGCAATGTTAAATGTGTATGCATTATATTTTAAATAATTACAAAGGATAGGGAGTGGAGATTTACAGCACAATGGACAATAATTGGATTGCAAACCTGTGGAAATTGCAGTCTTCTATGCAATTTTCATAGCATAACCTATGCCAATGGTTTGGAACCATTGTTATATATTTTATAGGCTATTTTTACCAACGGTTCTATGAGAACCGTTGGTAAAAACTCTTTCACAATGGTTTTGTAAACCGTTGGAAAAGGTTCCTATAAGAGGTTTTTACCAACAGTTTGGTTGATCCTTTGGCAAAACTTATACCAACAGTTCAACAAAACCATTGAGATATGTAACTATAACTAACCTATCACAATGGTTCTACATAAACCATTGGGAAAAAAGTTTCCCAATGGATTACTTCCCTACGCTTGGCAGAACTGTTGGTATAAGATATACCAACGGTTCTGCAGCCTATCCCAACAGTTCTGAACCATGGGGAAATATACTTATTTCTAGTAGTGTGTCTTGATAGCACGTCAGACAATCTTCATTTTATGAGAAGTATTGTGAAACTAATTCTTGAAAAAGGAATGGTTTTAACCCATCAGATAAATTAACAACCTTACTTCATGGGTTACATATATAATCTAGAGCATGCCTCGCTAACCTTGTAAATTTAGCCTCATACTTTCCGACATTCTCATCCTCCATTTTCCTTAGACATAGAAATTTTCTTTCCATATCTGCTCAATGGTCACGAGGAAAGTATATTTATAAGAAATGCTCATTAAACTTCCTCCATTCCATATTTGATACTTCATCATCTTTCTTTGTGTTTTGAATCAATGAACACCATTGATCAGAATCTCTAGTGAGGCGGTAAACATTCATGACCACATTTTCCATTTCACTACTTCCCAAGGAATGAAATATATTCTCTAAGGTATTTATCCATTGCCCAACTACTAATGGATTTTCACCCCATTGAATGTTGGTGGTTTTTTCCTTAGGAAGAGATCTAACATTGATCCTCCATGTTGTGGATCAGGGTGCTCCATACGGGTAAGGTTATTATTCATAACCTGAGTGAGTTGTCCCAGTATGGTGATAAGAAGATCAACACTAGTTGTATCACCATCTCCACAATAATTATATTGAGTAGGAGGGAAATCCATAAATGGAGTGCATATATTGATACAGTTTACATTCCTTCCACAAGGAACCATTTATAAAAAATGGCATAATCTAGATTAGATTATGAATCGAAATACATAATTCCAAACTTGTAAAACACTTAACATAAATTTAATAGATTATGGATATATTTTATAATCATAAAAAATGTTTTTTTGAGGAAGTATATACTAATAAACCCTTTATAATGGTTTTTAATGAAAATGAGAATTAACCTAAGCATATACCCCGGGAGTGTCGTAACCAGGAGTGAAGCATGACCCATTGTCATTGTAGGACCCCGAGACACCCTGAGAGGGGAGGGGTGAATCAGGGTGTCAAATTTTACTTTTAAAAACAAGTATCATGTTCCCAAGTTGGAAGGAACTAGTTAAACCTATATGATGGGTATGATCAGTAATGATACATTCACATGCAAATAGATGACACAAAAATTTTTACTTGGTTCACCACTATGGGCTACGTCAAAGGTGCATATGCCTAAAAGTTTTCAGTCATACCAAATTCCAATATTATTCACTAGTTGTGGATTAAAAATTCTTGGGCACTATCACTCTGTCCCAGGATCGCTGCCTTTACAAAGGCTCAGGGATAGCTTACTACTTCCCTCAGGTCACCCCTATTGACTCCCCTTAGCTCACTGCCTTTGGTGAAGTCCTACTCGGTTTATAGACTTGAAGGTCTCTTAAATAGATTTTCATTGAGGTATTTGTCTCCTATTCTGAATGAGTCAATTATTGCATCATAGTACTGAGTTTTTGGTCTTTTGTATTCAATCTTCTTCATTAGTGAAATAACTAAATGCACTAAATATTCTTCTTCTCTACCTTTGATTCCCAATACTAACACATCAGTGTATTGATATATTCCCCTCTTTCTATGTAGATCTGAATTTAGTTGAATGAACCATTCTTCGTCTCTTCGCAAAGCACAACGAGGGTGTCAAACAACAGTCATGTATGCACGAAACCACTTCTCTTCATAAAACCAAAATTTTCATTATTCCACCGTCTTTGCAAATGAATACATCATCTATTGAACTAAAGGTATTGTGCAATCTTTCAACTTTCATGCAGCTCCAAAAAGACAGGTGTACTCCAACTGCACCTGGTGCTCTTCTCTAAGCCCGACACGCAAGTCCCAATATTTAAAGAAATTCTTCAGCTCACACGTCCAAACTAGCATGCAAGTTCACCTCAACCACTTGCGCGACACTCACTCCTTCAACTTCAAACGTGCGCGACCCACCTCCGTTTACGCCCAAAATGGATTTGGCGCATAACTAACAACTAGGGCACAAATTTCAACTGGCGCGCAACTTATACTTGCGCGACCACACACAACTTGTGTGACCACCATACCTGTGCGACATGAGCTCTAATTTTCTCCAAGTGTTGAGCTCGTGTAGAATGAGGAGGGGTCGACCTGTATTTATATGAGTTTGAACAACCTGCGCGGCGACACGCAAGTCTCGACGCACATGTCTAAACACCCAAGCCTCTATCCTGCTACTCACATGCTCGACTACATAAATACTTTTGAGACACTCTTTACTTTTCCATATATTGAAGTTCTAAGAATGAAAAACAACAGGCACGCATGTTTCCAATCCTCTAAGGTACTGGCGTGCATGTCCTTTCTCGGCGCACAAGTCACTTGTGCGACCATCCCAAAACATGCACGACCCTTATCCCTTTGCAATTTTTCTATGTTCTGATCTTGAAAAACACTAGGCGTGCATGTTTCCTCTCTTTCAAGTCAACGGTGCGCAAGTCCATTTTCCCAAAACAATTTTATACATTTTCCAATTTTGAGGTCCAAAAATTTTGAATACACTGGAAAACGGTGCCACCTTATATCTGTTCTTTTTTTCAACCTCCAGATGGTCTCTTAAGTTGTCATTTCTCTCTTCACTGCTTCCCATAACAATTATTTAGCTTTCATCATGAACTCTACTATCGTGATATATATCCTTTGATATAACAGCATTAGCAGCATCATACATTTATACAATGTGAAGTGCATGTTCATCTTAGAATTCAAATCCCTTGCACTTTGTATTTATTCTTCAACCATAATTCTCTACTTCATGAAAAGCATACGATTCAATTCTTAAAGAAGTATCTTGTAGGTTTCTCATGCAACCATGAATATTTGCATGGTCTTCATCAAAGGTCATGTCTTCTTCTTCATCCTTAGATGGATTATACCTCACTATTATTCACTTTTTTAAACAATGTTTCACCTTTGACACATGTTCTTTGAATTTATGATCAGTACAACAATCATCTGCATTTCCATTACTCTATTTCAATGGAGTACTTCTTGATCTCCTTCATTATGATATTCATTGACAACTATTGACAACAAATACAACCTTATACACAATGTGGTTCCAACAGTCATGCACCAGTTCCCATGCGAGTCTATCTCAAAGTAGTGTTTTCAGGTTTAACCCCTAGGTACATCTGTGATAGACCTTCCTCCACCCGCTCGTATCCAGACATGGATGTATTTCTTGGAAAACTCAAAAATATATACAATACCGAAATTATAGGATGTTCTTCTATACTAATCCTCAAAGTCTATCTTAGTTCTACGTTATCTAATCAGAGTTTATATAAATCTAGCTTCCAAGGTTTGAACTAAACATCCTATGATACCAACTATAATGCCCCGTACCCAGTTATCCAGAGTCAGTGCATTATTAAATAACATTGGCCTGATAAAAAATTATCAAGTCTCGAAATACAGATTAGTTTAGTAGCCTTGGAAACACTAGATTTATTCATAAGTATTGAATTACATGATAATGTGAAAACTACAACAACATAGTATCTATAGTCCACACTCATATTCCCTTAGACTATCCATGCAGGTCAGTCATAAAATACTTCTTCACATCCTGGGAAAAATAATACATAGAAAAGGGTGAGCTCAGAATCTCCGTAAGTATAACAATATAGTGGAAACTTTCAAAAATAAGAATAAACATTTATTGAAATGTACAACTAAAACAAAAGCCTTTTAAACTTGAACATCAGCATAATATGGAAAAAATAAATAGAAATAATTCCATTTACTTATTCACATGTATATTCTACTAGTCGAATAATAACATGCAATATCAATAACCACTTTCATAATGATGGAATGGATAATGTCAGACTTTTATAACCACATAGTCATGGCCTTCTGCCAAGACTAAAAATAATATTTTTTCAAGGACTTGTTCCAAGACACTTGTTTTTCTCATGAGACCTACCGATGTAGTGTGGTCGGGATCACTCTAAGTGTCTCTCTTTTGTTTAAAATGGACAACATTTTAAGTACATACGAAAACCAACCAAACAGATTCTGATTGTGTTAATAATTTAGAAAAACAATACATGAGTCACATATGACATGCATAAGTCTACCCCACCTCAATCCGAGGTGCGGTGTGGCTGGCACCACTCAAAGTGTCTCTATTTAGTTTAAAATTGGACTTCATTTTAAGTGAAAACAAAAACTGACATATGGAAAACCAACCAAACACATTCGGATTCTATTGAACCTTTAGTAAAATGATCCATGGATAATTTTTGATGTGTACGGGTCAACCTAGCCTCAATCCAAGGCACGGTGTGGCCGGAACCACTCAAATTGTCTCTCTTTTGTTTAAAATTGACTTCATTTTAAGTGAAAACAAAAAATGACATACAGAAAACAGACCAAATGCATTCTTATTCTTATGAAACTTTAGGACAATGATCCATGGGTCATATGTGACATTTATGAGTCAACCAAGAATCAATCCAAGGCCTGGTGTGGCTGCCACCAATCTAAGTGTCTCCCTTTAGTTAAAAATGGATTTCATTTTAATTGAAGACAACAACTGACATACGGAAAACCGACCAAACGCATTCAGATTCTATTGAAACTTTATGAAAATGTTCCGTGAGTCATTTTTGACGTGTATGAGTCATCTCCGCCTCAATTTCAGGCTAGGTGTGTCCGGAACCACTGAAAGAGTCTTAGGTTTATTTGAAATAGACAACATTTTAATTGATAAAAACTACTGACATTCAGAAAACTGACTAAACGCATTAGGATTCAGTTGAAACATTATGAAAAATATCCATGGGGCATATGTGATGTATACATGTCAACCCAGCCGCAATCCGAGGCGCATAGTGGCCAGCACCACTCGAAGTGTCTCTCTATAGTTTAAAATGGACTTCATTTTAATTGAAAAAAACAACTGACATATGGTAAACTGACCAAACACATTCGGATTCTGTTGAAACATTAGGAAAATAATACATTGGTCATATGTGACGTGTTCGAGTAAACCACACCTCAATCCGAGTCGCAGTGTGGCCAGGATCACTCTAAGTATCTCTCTTTTGTTTAAAATGGACAACATTTTAAGTAAATAGGGAAAACTGACCAAACGAATTCTTATTGTGTTGATACTTTATAAAAATGATCCATGTGTCATTTTTGACATGCATGAGTCAACCCTGCCTCAATCCGAGGTGCGGTGTGGCTAGAAACACTCAAAGTCTCTCTCTTTAGATTAAAATGGACATCATTTTAAGTGCAAACAACAACTAACATACATAAAACCAACCAAACACGTTTTTATTCCATTGAAACTTTTGTAAAATGATCCATGGGTCATATTTCATGTGTACGAGTCAACCCGCCTCAATCTGAGTCCTAGTGTGGCCAGCACCACTCAAAGTGTCTCACATTTATTTGAAATGGACAACATTTTAATTAAAAACAACTACTGACATACAAAAAATCGACCAAAAGAATTATGAATGCATTGAAAGTTTAGAACAACGATCAATGGGTCATATGTGACATGTAAGAGTCAACACCTCCATAATCTGAGGCATGGTGTGACCAGAAACACTCAAAGTGTATCATTTTTTTGAAATAAACATAATTTTAAGTGAAAACAACATCTGACATACGGAAAACCAACCAAACACATTCTGAATATGTTGATGCTTTAGTAAAATGATACATGGGTCATATGTGATATGAAAAAGTCAACCTCACCTCAATCCGAGGTGTAGTGTGGCCGGCACCAGTCAATGTGTCTCTCTGTTGTTTAAAATGGACATCATTTTGAGTGAAAACAACAACTGATATATGGAAAACCGAACAAGCACATTCATATTTCACTGAAACTATAGGAAAACGATCCATGGGACATATGTGATGTTTACAAGTCAACCCCTCCTAAATCTAAGGTGCAGTGTGGCCATCACAACTCGAAGTGTTTCAGTTTTATTTGAAATTGAGAACATTTTAATTGAGAAGTACAACTGGCATACAAAAAACGGACCAAGTTCTTTCAAAATATGTTGATACATTAGTAAAATGATCCATGGGTCATATGTGACGTGTACGAGTCATCCCTGCCTCAATCCAAGACACGTTGTGTCCGGTATCACTCCAAGTGTATGTATAATATTTATAATGGAAATCATTTTTAGTAAAAACCACTTGTATGTATTTTTAATTGTGTATAACACATATAAATACATATTTAGTTTTTTATTTATTTTATTTATAAATGATAATTAAATTATGTATGTATTCAATTATGAATTGAATTCTGGATTGGACATATAATTGTCATCTAAGTTTTAAATTGAATTCTAAATCAATTATGTATGTTTATAATTATTTTATGAATTATGATTTAATTATGGATGTGTATAGTACCAAGGTGCAATGTTAAATGTGTATGCATTGTATGTTAAATAACTACAAAGGAGAGGGAATGGAGATTTACATCACAATGGACAAGAATTGGATTGCAGACCTGTGCAAATTGCAGGTTGTTGTGAAATTTTCATAGCATAGCCTATGCCAACGGTTTGGAACCATTGTTATATATTTTATAGGATATTTTTACCAACGTTTCTACGAGAACCATTGGTAAAAACTCTTTCACAATGGTTTTGTAAACTGTTGGAAAAGGTTCCTAGAAGAGGTTTTTACCAACAGTTTGGTTGATCCTTTGGAAAAACTTATACCAACGGTTCAATAAAACCGTTGGGATATGTAACTATAACTAACCTATTGGAATTGTTCTACATAAACCATTGGGAAAACATTTTCCCAATGGATTAATTTCCTACGGTTGGCAGAACTGTTGGTATAAGATATACCAACGGTTCTGCAGCCTATCCCAATGGTTCTGAACCGTGGGGAAATATACTTATTTCCAGTAGTGTGTCTTGATAGCACGTCAGACAATCTTCATTTTATGAGAAGTATTGTGAAACTAATTATTGAAAAATAAATGGTTTTAACCCATCAGATAAATGACCAACCTTACTTCATGGGTTACATATATAATCTAGAGCATGCCTCGCTAACCTTGTAAATTTAGCCTCATACTTTCCGACATTCTCATCCTCCTTTTTCCTTAGACTTAGAAATTTCCTTTCCATATCTTCTCGATTGTCACGAGGAAAGTATATTTCTAAGAAATGCTCATTAAACTCCCTCCATTCCATATTTGATACTTCATCATCTTTCTTTGTGTTTTGAATCAATGAAAACCATTGATCAGAATCTATAGTGAGGCGGTAAACATCCATGACAACATTTTCCATTTCACTGCTTCCCAAGGCATGAAATATTTTCTCTAAGGTATTTATCCATTGCCCAGATACTAATGGATTTTCAACCCCATTGAATGTTGGTGGTATTTTCCTCAGGAAGCGATCTAACATTGATCCTCCATGCTGTGTATCAGGGTGCTCTATACGGGTAAAGATATTATTCATAACCTGAGTGAGTTGTCCCAGTATGGTGATAAGAAGATCAGCACTAGTTGTATCACCATCTCCACAATAATTATATTGAGGAGGGAAATCCATAAATGGAGTGCATGCAATGATACAGTTTCCATTCCTTCCACAAGGCACTATTTATAAAAAATGGCATAATCTAGATTATTTTATGAATTGAAATACATAATTCCAAACTTGTAAAACACTTAACATAAATTTAATAGATTATGGATATATTTTATAATCATAAAAAATGTTTTTTTGAGGAATTATATACTAATAAACCCTTTATAATGGTTTTTAATGAAAATAAGAATTAACCTATTCATATACCCCGGGAGTGTCGTAACCAAGAGTGAAGCATGACGCATTGCCATTATAGGACCCCGGGACACCCTGAGAGTGGAGGGGTGAATCCGGGTGTCAAATTTTCTTTTAAAAACAAGGATCATGTTCCCAAGTTGGAAGGAACTAGTTAAACCTATATGATGGGTATGATCATTAATGATACATTCACATGCAAATAGATGACACAAATATTTTTACATGGTTCACCACTATGGGCTATGTCAAAGGTGCATATGCCGAAAAGTTGTCGATCATACCAAATTCCACTATTATTCACTAGTTGTGGATTAATAAGGTTTGGGCACAGTCACTCAGTCCCAGGATCACTGCCTTTACAAAGGCTCAGGGATAGCTCACTACTTCCCTCAGGTCACCCCCATTGACTCCCCTTAGCTCACTGCCTTTGGTGAAGTCCCACTCAGTTTATAGACTTGAAGGTCTCTTAAATAGATTTTCATTGAGGTATTTGTCTCCTATTTAGAATGAGTCAATTCTTGCATCAGAGTACTGAGTTGATGGTCTTTTGTATTCAATCTTCTTCATTAGTGCAATAACTGAATGCACTAAATCTTCTTCTTCTCTTCCTTTGATTATCAATAATTACACATCAGTGTATTGATATATTCCCCTCTTTCTATGTAGATATGAATTTAGTTGAATGAACCATTCTTCTTCTCTTCGAAAAGCACCAAGAGGGTGTAAAACAATAGTCATGTATGCACAGAACCACTTCTCTTCATAAAACCAAAATTTTCATTATTCCTCCTTCTTCGCAAATGAATACATCATCTATTGCACTGAAGGTATTGTGCAATCTTTCAACTTTCATGCATCTCCAAAAAGACAGGTGTACTCCAACAGCACCTCGTTCCAATCTCTAACCCCGACACACAAGTCCCAATATGGAAAGAAATTCTTCAGCTCGTACGTCCAAACTAGCATGCATGTTCACCTCAACCACTTGTGCGACACTCACTCCTTCAACTTCAAACATGCGCGACCCAGCTCCTATTACGCCCAAAATGGATTTGGCGCATAACTAACAACTGGGGCACAAATTTCAACTGGCGCACAACTTATACTTGCACAACCACACACAACTTGTGTGACCACCACACCTGCGCGACATGAGCTTTGATTTTATCCAAGTGTTGAGCTCGTGTAGAATGAGGAGGGGTCGACCTATTTTTATAGGAGTTTGAACAACCTGCGCGACGACACGCAAGTCTCGACGCACATGTATAACCACCCAAGCCTCTATCCTGCTACCCACATTCTCGACTACATCAATACTTTTGAGACACTCTTTCCTTTGACATATATCGATGTTATGAGAATGAAAAACAATAGGCACACATGTTTCCAATCCTCTAAGGTAATGGCGTGCATGTCCTTTCACGGCGCACAGGTCACTTGCGCGACCATCCCAAAACTTGCACGACCCTTATCCCTTTGCAATTATTCTATGTTCTGATCTTGAAAAACACTAGGCATGCATGTTTCTCCTCTTTCAAGTCAATGGTGCGCAAGTCCATTTTCCCAAAACAATTTTATCCATTTTTCAATTTTGAGGCCCAAAAATTTTGAAAACACTACAAAATGGCACCTCCTTATATCTGTTCTTTTTTCCACCTCCAGATGGTCTCTTACTTTGTCATTTCTCTCTTCACTGCTTCTTATAACAATTCTTTAGCTTTCATCATGAACTATATTATCGTGATATATATCCTTTTATATATCATCATTAGCATCATCATACATTTATACATTGTGAAGTTCATGGTCATCTTAGAATTCAAATCCCTTGCACTTTGTATTTCATCTTCATCCGTAATTCTCTACTTCGTGAAAATCATACGATTCGATTCTTAAAGAAGTATCTTGTAGGTTTCTCATTCAACCATGAAGTGTTTCATGGTCTTCATCAAAGGTCATGTCTTCTTCTTCATCCTCAGATGGATTATACATCACTATTCTTCACTTTTTTAAACAATGTTTCACCTTTGACACATGTTCTTTGAATTTATGATCAGTACAACAATCATCTGCATTTCCATTACTCTATTTCAAGGGAGTACTTCTTGATCTCTTTCATTATGATATTCATTGAAAACTATTGACAACAAATATAATCTTATACACAATGTGGTTCCAACAGTCGTGCACCAGTTCCCATTCGAGTCTATCTCAAAGTAGTGTTTTCAAGATTTACCCCTTGGTACATCTATGATAGACCCTCCTCCACCCGCTCGTATCCAGACATGGGTGTATTTCTTGGAAAACTCAAAAAATATATACAATACCGAAATTCTATGATGTTCTTCTATACTAATCCTCAATGTCTATCTTAGTTCTACGTTCTCTAATCAAAGTTTATCTAAATCTAGCTTCCAAGGTTTGAACTAAACTTCCTCTAATACCAACTATAACGCCCCATACCCAGTTATCTAGAGTCGTTGCATTATTAAATAACATTGGCATGATCACAAAATATCATGTCTCGAAAGATAGATTAGTTTAGTAGCCTTGGAAACACTAGATATATTCATAAGTCTTGCATTACATGATAAAGTGAAAATTACAACAACATAGTCTCCATAGTCCACACTCATATTCCCTTAGACTATCCATGCAGGTCAGTCATAAAATACTTCTTCACATCCTGGGAAAAATAATACATAGAAAGGGGTGAGCTCAGATTCTCAATAAGGATAACAATATAGCGGAAACTTTCAAAAATAAGAATAAACATTTATGGAAATGTATAACTAAAACAAAAGACTTTTAAACTTGAACATCAGCATAATATGGAAAAAATAAATGGAAATAATTCCATTTTCTTATTGACATGTATATTCTACTAGTCGAATAATAACATGAAATATCAATAACCACTTTCATAATGATGGAATGGATAATGTCAGACATTCATAACCACATAGTCATGGCTTTGTGCAAAGACTACAAACAATATTTTTTGAAGGACTTGTTCCAAGACACTAGTTTTTCTCATGAGACCTACCGATGCATCTAGGAGTTATAGCAGGCTACACCCGTCACTTACTATGTCCAATACATTCATCATATGAATAGGTTTAAACATAACATAAACATTTGTATTAAAACTAGCATACGAAATGTCAATACATTCAACATAAACCATTAATGGTATAAAAATAACACATCCACAGTAAAACATATCACAAAACCTTAAATACAATATGAATGTTTTGTATCATAATAAATCAATTTCAAATAAGCTTAAATTCTATCAAAGGATGTTAACATAGATGAAATCAAAAATATTTGAGAGAAATATCTCTTTTTTGAAATAATTTGAAAGTCACGTAATTATAAAAGATAAAATTTGTATTGAAAATATTTTTATAAGCTTGTATGGAATGCTTCGATGATTTTGTAATGGCGGAAAATAGCGGCACCCACCATATACGTTAAAAAAAGATATTCTTACCATAATTTTGTAGAAAATGTTAAAAAGAACCATGTTTGGAAAATGACTGAAAGATTCCTTTATAAAAATAATATAAAATCCAAACAAGGGTATAAATAACATTAAGCTATAGTCTAGTAAATATTAATAATGTTTTGAAATACATTTTTAAGAAACATGGATGTGGTTGATAAAGAGTCCCCAGTTGATAATTATGTATAAACGACATCATATTATGAAGAGATTGTAGAATTAACCCTTACCTTGTACTTTTCATTGGTCGAGGGTAGGTTAATGTAGAGAACCAAAGCTTGACGTAAATGGACATTACATTACTTTTGCGGAATACATAGTACATAACAAAAACACACACACAAGGATCGTAATAATTTAGTGTCTTGGGAAACTTGGAATATAATCTTCTAATCGTGGTGAAAGAGCTTCAACATCTCCCATAAAGATCTTCCCTTTTTTTACCTAAAACCGTTCTATATATCCTAGGGAAAAGAAAACATAAAAGGGTGAGATCAAATTCTCAGTAAGGGTAAACAAAATAAATATCAATCACATCATATTCATAAGAACATAACATTTTGGAAATCTTAACCTGCAAAAGAGAGAATAATTTCATAACATGGGATAAATCATAGTAGTGAAATTAAATCCCAATAATCATAACATAAGACATTAAACTTTTTGGAATACACACACAATCATAGAGAATCATTTCTTATTAGTCAAGACTCATTGCCAAGACTATCTTAGTGGACAAAGTCCATTTCTGAACCGAGTCACCCTCGTTTCAGTCCTGTTTCACTGAACCGGTATAACCTACTGTTCCAGCCATGTCTATCTAATGGGATATAAAATCGTTACCCAATGCATTGGAGGGAGATATAAGTCCCACCCATCTCATAATGATACCATTATTATGTGTGCCACAAAATCATAAATCATACATCATTGCATAACCCATGTAATAAAAATGGGATTCTTAAACAACATGACATCATAAAACAATTCATATAAGATAAATGAATTCATAAACATATTTCCATCACAAAATAATCATATCAATGTAATAATAGGGATATAAACATAACCTTATATTATATTATATGGAAAATAATTTTGATAAAATACTTGAACTCCATTCTTGAGGAAAATATCCTTCCTACTTCAAAAACATTTTCCTTTCTTAACATGTCATACAATTTTACACTAAAATAAGTTGATTAAAAATAATCATGAAAACTTGTAAGGAAATCCTATTGTATATAATGTTTTAAAAATCCATTCGTGCGGTATAAGTTAAAAAAACATTCTTCTCGTACTTTTGTCGGAAAAGTCAAAAAAGTACCTCGTACGAAAAACGACAAAATATTCCTTTCATATCTTTTACTAAAAACTCACCGAAGAGTAAAATTGTATATAAACTATTGTATAAGGATATAAATATTACATATTGAGGAAACATGGATGTGGATGTTAAAATAAACCCCAGTAAATACCAAAGTATAAACAATCTCAGATAAAAATGAGATTGTGATATTTCCCATACCTTATGTCCCATATGCTTTGTATGTATCCAAACTTCCTGTATAATGATTTAAATAATGTCATTAACTTATTACATAATCATATTAATTGTTATGATATCATATATGGTTCACTTATGACTTTATATTACCAGTTCTTTTGTAAATTCCATGTTAAAGAAGCGTTTTGGGTAAAATCGTTTCATTTATCGTAGGTGTTTGGACTTGTTGTTATTGACATTATTATTACTTATATCATGATTTAATTACTTCCAGAAAATAAAATATTATTTATATATCATATATATTCAGTATATATGTATATATAATAGATAGATAAATGAAATGAAACACACCGTTCATGGAGACCGTAGTCCGTACGTACGCATGATCGCTGATTTCCTTTCCTTATTTTCTTGAATGGAAGTAAGCAGATTACATATATATATACATAAATCCAGTAGATTTACCATGTCATATATTTCATTATTATTCATTAAATATACTTTATAATCATTCTGGAATGGTTAACAAGGACAATGAATATCATCGTGTCGTGGAGACGGTAGTCCGTACGTACGCACGAGCGATGATATCGTTCCCATGGTCGTGGAATTGCGTTGAAGTGTATGTATAATATTTCAGTATCAATATAAATTTATAATAATCATATATAGTTACTCATTACACCATTATACCCATCCAATTATGGTGGTGGCAGAAAATAGATTACACCACGGCGTGGAGAGGGTATTCCGTACGTACGCACGCGCGGTGATTTCCTTTTTCCGTAGGATGGATAGAAGGTTAATTATAGTTGTTTCATATTTATAAGAACATATCAGTATATAATAAATACTGATGTTATTACTTTATCATGAAACAACTAAAGAAGAATAGGTTGAAGAAGAAAGAAATTGAAAAAGATCGGTAATGGATATTACCTCTTTTTGACGCGCCTTCAGTTATCATCTACTTAAAGAACTAATGATGGTCTTTGAAGAAAACCAGGACCTCTAGGATGATACTAGGGAAGTGGAGAAGAGTTTTGGTCAGGGTTTGGCCGAGCTTGAATGCACAAATTGCTGTGAGGAGGAGAGGGATAAGGTTCCCTTTTATAAGGGAGGGGAGGGGCACCTTAGGAAAATCTCAAAATATTATTTTATATTAAGGAAAAATTCGGTTTATAATGGTTCCAAAGGGTCTTATTTCGAAGATAAAGTGGGTATGGGTCGAAATCCTCTCATCCAATAGGATTTAGACAAGTTTAGGTTTTTATTTTAACCTCATCAATTAGATTTAACTCTAAGTTAAATAATTTAACTTTTACCGTGTCTTTTTGTTTTCTTACACTATATGGTTAATAAACTTACCGTAACAAGCCAAAAAAACCCCAAGTTGTTTATTATTAATATATCTATCTTTATTTAAGTCATTCGGCCGAACCTTAGATTTTTTGGAAATAAATAATAATTAATAATATAATATTTGTTTTAAAAACTAATTTATGTCAATTTTAACACTATTTGGTACATGATTTTTATGAAATTCATAACAGAATGATAAGTTCGAACCAAGTTACTTATATCAACAATAAAATGTCATATTAACCTAGAGAATTAATGTAAGTCAAAAAAAGTCTCAAATTACATTTATTTGGGCATTTATAACATCAATTATGTCAATATTGCATTAATAATAGAATTACTACATCATCGTTGTGTCATAAATAAATTAAATTATTTAATGTCTAAAAATTATAAATAAAATACCATTATGTAGTAAATCTTATTATATTTCGAATTAATATTTAAAATCGAATTTATATTATGTATAACCCTATATTAAAAATGTTTTAGTAAATAAACTTTGATGTTAACTCTTTTAACTCTTCTTTGAATTAAATAATAATAAATGTCCTAACCTAATCCAAGTGGGCCTAAATGGTCATATTTTATTCGTAAGGTTGTTTTTGGTCGAATTACACTTATAAAATAGAATTAGGACATGGGTTAGGGTAATAATAATATCATTTTTACCCTTAATTAGCCTATTTACTTTTCACCGTGGTAAAAAATGTAAAAAGTTACTATTCACCAAAAATTATTTTCATCTCATTTAACCACATTTTACTTACTGACATCAACCGTGTCTCTCGGATTTTTAAAATTCCATTCACAGAAGCGGTAAAATTATGTTTTATGAAAAATTCATTTTTTTAACTACCACTTAGTGGTTTCACTATTCATCAAAAAATGAATGTTTCCAGAAAATACCAAAAATTAGGCCTAAGATATATTTGATATTATGAACTCAAAAATGATGTCTATTTTAACAAATTCAAAACATATCAGTTTCATTAATTAATTTAAAAAATAATTCCCGTCGCCAAAACCAATAGCGTGTTCTTAAGAGATAATAACTATCAAAAGATTAACACTTGTTTATGTATGGTTAAAATGTAGAATTACATCCCATGACCAACATTGTATTAAATTGTAAAAATATATTCTAAATATACTTTAAAACCACTAAAATTTTTAATTTACCACTATTAATAATTTCGATTAAAAAGGTTTTTTTTAATTAAAATTTAGTAATTTTCACTATTCATCAGAAAATGAAAGATATCTGAAAAGTACCAAAATTTCACCCTAAGATAATTTTGATATTCCGAATCCAAAAAATAAGTCCATTTTGAAAAATAAAATATAAAAAATTTCAAAAAGTGGTTATTAATATTCATAACGACTAGTTTTAATAATATTTTAATAGCATATCGTTGTTTAGTGAAACTCGGTATTGCGTACTACACATGCTATCGAGGAAGGTTGTGATTGCGTGTAATGCAAGGCAATTCAAGGATGCATGTTGTGCAAGCTAATTTTGTTGTAGCGTACAACACAAGACATTAATGAAATTAAAAATAATATTTTTCATAAAATCTCGGGGTGTTACATTATACCCCCCTTAAAATGAATTTCGCCCTTGAAATTCGTCGGGGTTATAAATAGATTACTATTCGAAAGTTTCTTTGGTAGAAACCCACATCGTAAAAAGGAATACGAAAACAAATCTTTAAAAAAAAGTATGAAACGTAACGGTTACCCAAATAAACTAATCACTGGGTTTCCACATAGGTGAAAATATGGATATGGAAGAGAAATCTAACCATCATGTTCTGATGGAGAGTGGTAGAGAACATGGCTATGGAAAATCCAGCAATCAAAAAGCCATAAATTTGTGACGATCTAAGCTACCATCTGATTCATTAGATATAAGAGCACTAGGACATCATTTTTGGTTTTCAAGATCGTTTCCCTAAAGTTGATGAAATTGGAATTAGAAGAAATACTTTAGTGATTTCGGTATAGCCTCACCGTTGGTCATTCTATGGACAATTTCCACTCCATCTCTTAAAGAAATGAAGTTGAATTTTTCATTCATGATGTGTTAGCAGATCATGTGATAGAATGATGGGTCATTCCATATGTCTCAAACAAAAGGTTAGAAAAGTTATCAAAAAATACATAAGTCCATCTATATTGAGATTAATCATATATGGTTCCTAAAATTGACTTATACTTTATATATCATACTGATTAATATAAAAAAACTATTTTCTACTAAACAGGGACTTCCTGTAGTCCAGTGGTAGGTGATAAAGGCCAGTCGCACCTCTGTAGTGGGCTCGATTCCCACAGCCTTGTCCGATGCGATGGGCTATCGCCCGTCATGCATGTTGTCCTTTTTCTAAAACTACATTAATATAACATCACATAAATAATATCAAAAGTTCTATCCTTAAACAATACTAACTTATGTCTAACATAATCCATTCCAATCTTTAGGCTTATCTAAAATACTTTGGTTCAAGCTCATAGCATAAAGAAAATGATTACATGAAATGTCATCATCATTTATCCCCCATATATCTTGTTGGTCACATTCCAATCATGTGAATACCTTAATCATGTATTCTCTTGAAAAAAATGAATACCCATTAATCCTTAGTGAAAACAAGAATGCTGTCAAAAGTTAACTCTTTCCACATACCAAAATCCAAAAATTCTATATACTCAATCCATTACATAACCTTCTCCTTATATCAGTCATGAGCTCATGAATACTATCAAACATTTCATTTTATCCTTATCCCTTCATTATGTGCATATCATCTATATTCCTAAAATATCTGAATAACCTTTAATGGATACTAGTACCATTAATCATACAGTTTCAAAACTCATGGAAAGTCAACAGTGTAACAATACTTAGATGTCTCTTTATTCCATAGTACCATGAGATTACTTATACAACATTACACTTAATAAACATGTAATCATTCCACTACCTTCTTAAACCATAGACTGGGCTTCAACAGTTCATTCAACTCACATATCATTTGTAGTCTCTTCATCATTATCAATATAAATACTACTCATACGGCCGTACTGATTCTCTTCATGTGACTTTCCCTTAGGGCATTGGTTTGCATAATGCCCGTACATTCCACATTTAAAACATTTAACCATTGTTGATGTCGTAGCAATACCATTATCCTCATCCCTGGTGTTAACTGAACATTTTCCTTTGCACTTACTGGCTTTGTGTCCTTCTTTTCCACACCCAAAGCATCTTCCAGTTCCTTTGAAACATTCTCCATATGCCTCTTCCCACATGATTTGCATAGGGGAAATTCAACTTTCTTTCCACTATGATCATCATGAAACTCCATCTTTCTCTTATTAGCCGAGTGAGGAAACTTACCAAATTTTACTTTATTGATCATATTATGAGATTTATGATTCGGCATAATTAAGATGTTTGGACTTCCAAATCCCATTTCATTTGGTTTCTCATGAAGAATATCACTCCATTGTCCATCATATCCTCCATTATCGTGAATCGTCTTGTTTCCAGCCATTTTCTAAAACCCAAAAAGAATAGTGTGAGAGGAAAAAATAATAATAAAGGGGGAGTAACATCAATATATAACATCTTAGTTTTAATTATAAAATCGTTAGCGCAATTCTCGGACTATAACCTATACTTATACTTAACCTTAGGGACATCCCTAGACATACCTTAGAAATATCTCTAGGGATCTCACTAAAATTCTCACATCCTAGTTTCCAAAGGTTGACTAAACCTTTACTCTGATAACAAACGTAGAGACCCGAAGATTGACGTACATGGACATTACATTACTTTTGCGGAATACTTAGCACATAACAAAAACACACACACAAGGATCGTAATAGTTTAGTGTCTTTGGAAACTCGGAATATAATCTTCTAATCGTGGTGAAAGATCTTCAACATCTCCCATAAAGATCGTCCCTTTTTTACCTAAAACTTTTTTTTATATCCTGGGGAAATGATAACATAAAAGGGTGAGCTCAAATGCTCGGTAAGGGTAAAAAAGTAAATATCAATCACATCATATTCATAAGAACATAAATTTTTTGAAATCTTAACCTCCAAAAGAGAGCATAATTTCATAACATGGGATAAATCATAGTAGTGAAATGAAATCGCAATAATCAAAACATAAAACATGAAACTTTGTGGAATACACACACAATCATATAGAAACATTTCTTATTAGTCAAGACTCATTTACAAGACTATCTTAGTGGACGAAGTCCATTTCTGAACCGAGTCACCCTCGTTTTAGTCCGGTTTCACTGAACCGGTATAACCTACCGTTCCAGCCATGTCTATCTCATGAGATATAAAATCTTTACCCAATGCATTGGAGATAGATATAGGACCCACCCATCTCATAATGATACCATTCTTATGTGTGCCACAAAATCATAAATCATACATCACTGCATAACCCTTGTAACAAAAATGGGATTCTTAAACAACATGACATCATAAAACAATTCATATAAGATAAAGGAATTCATAAAAATATTTCCATAAAAACATAATCATATCAATGTAATAATAGGGATAGAAACAGAACTTTATATTATCTTAGATGGAAAATAATTTTGATAAAACACTTGAACTCCAATCTTGAGGAAAATATCCTTCCAACTTCAAAAACATTTTCCTTTTTTAACATGTCATACAATTTTATACTAAAAGAAGTTGATTAAAAATAAAATTGAAAACTTGTAAGGAAATCCCCTTGGAAATAATGTTTTAAAAATCCATTCATGCCGTATAAGTTAAAAAAACATTCTTCTCGTACTTTTGTCGGAAAAGTCAAAAAAGTACCTCTTTCGAAAAACGACAAAAGATTCCTTTCATATCTTTTACTAAAAACTCACCGAAGGGTAAAATTGGATATAAACTATTTTATTAGGATATAAATATTACATATTGAGGAAACATGGATGTGTATGGTAAAATAAGCCCCAGTAAATACCAATGTATAAACAATCTCGGATAAAAATGAGATTGTGATATTTCCCATACCTTATGTCCGATATGCTTTGTACATATCCGAAACTCCTGTATAATGATTTAAATAATGTCATTACTTATTAAAGAATCATATTCATTGTTATGATATCATATATGGTTCCCTTTTGATTTTATATTACCCGTTCTTTTGTAAATTCCATGTTAAAGAAACGTTTTGGGTAAAATCGTTTCATTTATCGTAGGTGTTTGGACTTGTTGTTATTGACATTATTATTACTTATATCATGATTTGCTTACTTCCATAATATAAAATATGATTTATATATCATATATATTTAGTATATATATATATAATAGAGAGATAAATTAAATGAAACACACCGTTCATGGAGACGGTAGTCCGTACGTACGCATGAACGCTGTTTTCCTTTCCTTATTGTCTTAAATGGAAGTAAGTAGATGACATATATATATAAATAAATAAAGTAGATTTAACATGTCATATATTTCATTATTATTCATTATATGTACTTTATAATCATTCTGGAATGGTTAATATGGATAATGAATCTCATCGCGTCGTGGAGACGATAGTCCCGACGTACGCATGAGCGATGATATCATTCCCATGGTCGTGGAATTGTGTTGAAGTGTATGTATACTATTTCAGTATCAATATCACTTTATAATAATAATATATAGTTAATCATTACACCAATATACCCATCCAATTAAGGTGGTGGCGGAAAATAGATTACACCACGTCGTGGAGACGGTATTCTGTACGTACGCAGGCGCGGTGATTTCCCTTTTCCGTAGGATGGATAGAAGGTTAATTAGAGTTGGTTCATATTTATAATAACATATCAGTATATAATAAATACTGATGTTATTACTTTATCATGAAACAACTAAAGAAGAAGAAGTTGAAGAAGAAATAAATTGAAAAAGATCGGTAATAGATATTACCTCTTTTTAACGCGCCTTCACTTAACCTCCACTTAAAGAACTAAGGATGGTCTTTGAAGAAGACCAGGACCTCTATGATGATACTAGAGAAGTGGAGAAGAGATTTGTTCAGGGTTTGGCCGAGCTTGAATTCTCAAATTGGTGTGAGGAGGAGAGGGAGGAGGTGCCCTTTTATAAGGGAGGAGAGAGGCACCTTAGGAAAATCTCAAAATATTATTTTATATTACGGTCAAATTTGGTTTATAATGGCTCCAAAGGGTCTTATTTCGAAGATCAAGTGGGTATGGTCTCAATCCTCTCATACAATAGGATTTAGACAAGTTTAGGTTATTATTTTAACCTTATCAATTAGATTTCTCTCTAAGATAAATAATTTAACTTTTACCGTGTCTTTTTGTTTTCTTACACTATATGGTTAATACACTATCCATAACAAGCCAAAAGAACCCCAAGTTATTTATTATTAATATATATATATCTTTATATAGGTCATTTGGGAGAACATTATATTTTTATGAATTAAATAACAATTAATAATATAATATTTGTTTTAAAAACTAATTTATGTCAATTTTGACACTATTTGGTACATGATTTTTATGAAATTAATAACAGAATTATAAGTTCGAAACAAGTTACTTAGATCAACAATAACATGTCATATTAACCTATAAAATTAATTTATGTCATAAAAAGTCTCAAATTACATTTATTTGGGCATTTATAACATCAATTATGTCAATATTTCATTAATATTAAATTACTCCATAATCGTTGTGTCATAAATAAATTAAATTATTTAATGTCTAAAAATTATAAATAAAATACCATTATTTAGTAAATCTTATTATCTTTCTAATGAATATTTACAATCGAATTTATCTTATGTATAACCCTATATTAAAAATGTTTTAGTAAATAAACATTGATTTTAACTCTTTTAACTCTTCTTTAAATTAAATAATAATAAATGTCCTAATCTAATTCATGTGGGCTTAAATGGTCATATGTTATTCCTAATGTTGTTTTTGGTCGAATTACACTTATAAAATAGAATTATGACATGTTTTAGGGTAATAATAATATCATTTTTACCCTTAATTACCCTATTTACTTTTAACCGTGGTAAAAAAAAGTAAAAAGTTACTATTCACCAAAAATTATTTTCATTTCATTGAACCACATTTTACATACTGAAATCAACCATGTCTCTTGGCTTTTTGAAATTCCATTCACAGAAGTGGTAAAATTATGTTTTATGAAAAATTCATTTCTTTTAACTACCACTTAGTGGTTTCACTATTCATCAAAAAATGAAAGTTTCCAGAAAAATACCAAAAATTAGGCCTAAGCTATATTTGATATTATGAACTCAAAAATGATGTCTATTTTACCAAATTAAAAACATATCAGTTGAATTAATTAATTTAAAAATTAATTCATGTCGTCAAAACAAATAGAGTGTTCTTAAGAGATAATAACTATCAAAAGATTAACACTTGTTTATGTCTGGTTTAAATGTAGAATTACATCCAATGACCAACATTGTATTAAATTGTAAAAATATATTATAAATATACTTTAAAACAACTAAAATTATTAATTTATCATTACTAATTATTTTTATTAAAAATGTTGTTTTTAATAAAAAGTTAGTAATTTTCACTATTCATTAGAAAATGAAAGATATCCGAAAAGTACCAAAATTTCACCCTAAGCTAATTTTGATATTCCGAATCCAAAAATGAAGTCCATTTTGAAAAATAAAATTTATAAAATTTCAAAAAGTGGTTATTACTATTCATAATGGCTAGTTTTAATAATATTTTAATAGTATATAGTTGTTTAGTGAAACTCGGTATTGCGTACTACACACGCTATCGAGAAAGGTCGTGATTGCGTGTAATGCAAGGCAATTAAAGGATGCATATTGTGAAAGATCATTTTGGTGTAGCGTACAACACAAGACATTAATGAAATTAAAATGAATATTTTTCATAAAATCTCAGGGTGTTACAGTTAAACTCTTGTATAATTGTGAAATAATTGTTATTAAATTATACAAGAATCATATACATTAATATGATATCATATATGATCTTTTAACATTGTATTATTAGTAATATCTTAGTATTATCGTTGTTTCGGGTGTTAACGTATTGTTATTCCTTTATATTTTTTGTTATGTGAGTCATATATTTTATGGATGGGATGTATATTATTCATATCCAGAATTATATCAAGTGTTTAAACATTATTTTTATTCATCTAATGAAAATTAGTCATAAATGGATACGATGGGGACTGAATATCATCGTGTTTGTAGAGACGGTAATCCGTACGTATGAATGAGAAACATTATCAATATTTTAATATTAAAATAATATATAATTGCATGGTATATCATATATACAGAATCATTATCATGTTATATTTATTATTTACATCAATTACTCATCATTATTATTCCCATCTGAATAATAATGTATTTAATAACAATTACACCAGGACGTGGAGACGGGAAGTCGTATGTAGGCACATTTGGTGACATATCATTCAAAGGATGGATATAATAATGAATTTGGTTGTACCATTTTTATAATAACATCACAGTATATAGAACATACTTGGTTTATTATTTTAGAATGGAAACAAGTAATAAAAAGGAAGTGGAATAAGAAAGGAACTTGAAAGAAGTGGTGAGATATTTACATCTTTTTCACGTTTTTCCTTTTGATTTGATCAAAAGGGTTCCTAAAATGGAATTCTGACTAATGGAAGGCCTCTAAGATGAAGGGAGGATAGCTGAGAGGGTATTTGGGAAGAGTTTGGCCGATTCAAATGGCTTTGAAGTTGTGAATTAGAGAGAAGGGGGAGTCCCCTTTTATATGAGGGGTGAGGGGCACCTTAAGAAATGCTAGAAATATGATTTTATTATATAATAATTTTAGATTTCTAATGGCTCAAAAATAGACTATTTAGAAGATAAGGTTGGGATAGGTCGAAAACCACTCAACCAATAGGTTGTAGACTTTTTTGGGTCACTATATTAACTTTATCTTTTATATTTAACTCTTAGTTAAATAGTTTGACAATTACCATGTCTCTTTGTATTTTTATATTATATGGTTAATAAACTTACTATATAAATCCAATCTAACCCCAAATGGATCATTAATAATAAAAATATCATTATATAAATCTTCTTTCTGATCCTTAGATTTATTGGAATAAAATAACAATTAATAATATATTATTTTTTAAAAAACACTTTTATGTCAATTTTGACATTATTGGGTATTTTGTGTATGCTAAATTCATAACAGCATTATTTCATTGAAAACAATTCATCTAACCAACCCAATTATGTCACATTAACCTATAAAATTAGTGTAATTCATAAAAAGTCTCAAATTACATTTATTTAAATATTTATAAAAACAATTATTTTAATATTTCATTAATATGGTAATTACGACATCATTATTGTGTCAAAATTAAATTAATTAATTTAATTTCTAAAAAATATAAATAAAATACCCTTATATAGGAAATCATTTTATATTTTTAATGATTTTTTATAGTCAAATTTATCTCATGTGTAACCCTATATAATTAATGTATTAGTTATAAAACATTGATTTCAACACTTTTAACTCTTCTTTGAATTGAATAATAATAATTGTCCTCATCTAAACCAAGTGGACCAAAGAGGTTCATATTTTATTCCTAAGGTTGTTTTTGGTTGATATATACTTATCCAGTATAATGAGTACATGTGTTAGGGTAATAATAATTTCAATTTAACCCTTAATTACCATATCTACTTTTAACCGTGGTAAATAAAAGTAAAAAGTTACTATTCACTAAAAATTGTTTTCATCTAATTGAACCAAATTTTACTTATTAATATCAACTGTGTATCTCATATTTTTGAAATTCCACTCACAGAAGTGGTAAAATTATGTTTTATGTGAATTTTCAAAATTTCCTATGTGGTGGGTAAAAGACGGTGAAAAGTTAATTAAAATTTTTATGTATCTAAAATTATTATAAACTAAATCCACTGAATTATATTGAACTTATATAGGTATTATGTATCTATTTTGACCTAAAATAAATTTATATCATATAATTAATTAATTAAATAAAAATTTTGTTTTAAACTATAACTTAGTGTTTTTCACTATTCATCAAAAATTGAATGTTTTCAGAAAAATACCAAAAATTCACGCTAAGCTAATTTTCATATTCCAAATCCAAAAATGAAGTCCATTTTTAAAGATAAAATTTACCAATATTTAAAAATAGGGTATTACTATTCATAATGGCTAGTTTGATTGATTGTGGTGTTTTAAAACTCGATGTTTCTTACAACACACACTACTACATTATTCAAAGAGAAGCGTATCATGGATGATTGGGGTGTTACACCTATGGAGACGCCTGTATGGAATATGGGGAAACTCTCCACATTCATTATTCGAGAATCATCCATGATTGGTGGGATGTGATTAACAAGGATGAATGCCATCAGGTCGTGGTATGGGAAGATTTCCAAACAACCTTATATGATCATTTAATTCACCAGACCCAAAGAGAGGAAAATTATAGAGTGATATTTCATAATTAGGATGGTTAAATATAATCTATATAATATTTATAAAATTTCACTGAGTTAATGTGATTTTCAATACTTCTAGCTAGTGGTAATATTTCAAGTCATAGATGCATTGTGTTTGGCCTTGTTTACAACATCTGTACAGATGTGAATGTATTTATCATGCCTACTTTATCTGAAAATTTTAGTTATGCTCTCAGCACTGATCACACCATAAGGGAAGAAAAAAAAGAATAAGTTATATAGGATTAGTACTCTGTAATACTAGTTATTATTTTGGTTAAATGAAATGTTCCCTCAAGGAATCTTGATATGGAAGTCAAAACCATTGCACCAATTTTAATAAATCCATGGTGTGTCATCAGAATATCCAACAGTGGAACCTAAGAATAATTTTTATTGATACCTAATGAATTGATATGTTTTTTGTAAAATGGGGAATCATCTGAGATTCCATAGGACCATTCCACTGGATTTGAGAGTAATAGAATAAATTCTAGCTCCACCTTTTAGAGCTAGTTATTTTGTGTTTTGTATGGAAGGGAGTGGGAATATGAGTCGAAGGAATAGATGAGGAGTACATTTTGGCCATGATTTTGATACCCTTAAGAACCAGCAGTGCCAACAAAGCTTTTATAACCATGGTAGTCATGCTGTTGCATTGAGCCATAGATTAGGACAATTTCAGTCAATAAAACCGACACATGAGGATCTTTCTACATGACCATCTACAGTACAAGGTACAACTATAGTGTCCTCCACTACACTATCTGAGTTATATAATATAGGATCTTTACACTCTTAAATCTCTTTCTTTGTCCTAGAACATATTGTATTTTACATTTAACAATACTATGGAGAAATGACCCTAGACGCACCATTTGGAGTATGGTTGGAAGGAACACGCCAATGTAGGGACTACCCCCATGAGGTTAGAAGTTACACTTTCTTATATAACCTCTTTGTTGTTTAGATTAAAGGATTCAATTTAATTCTTAGGATGGATTGGTTGATTCATTTTCATGATTTTATAGACTAATATCAAAGCAGGGTATCATTTACTTTACCATAGGGAAAAAGTTATCTACATAAGGGTGAATGGGATGTCATGACCGGTTGAGCAGAACCAAAGAATCATGGTCTATGGGTAGTTTCCACCTTGATAGGAATTATCTTGATGGATGATTACTATTTAAATAAATATACAATATCTCTTGTAGTATATCATTTTTGAGATGTTTTTTCCGAATATTTTTCATGTTTACCTCATTTGAAGGAGGAAGAATTTACGATTGAGCTTGTTCTGGGAGCTTCTCTAGTTTCCATTCCTATTTATATGATGGAACATATTGTGATCCCAAAACTCAAGTTGATGTTAGAGAATCATGAGGCTATAGGTTTTATAAGACCCAGTACATCCTCTTCAAGGTTCACCTATAAACTTTTCCCAAAAGAGGATGGAACCTTACATCATCATGTGGATTATAGAATATTTAATAAACTGATGGTAATGAAATGATATCCACTTCATTGAATTGATGGTATTTTTTACCATCTCTGAGGATCTATGATCATTTTGTGGATTTTCATAAGGCATGGATATCACCATGTGAGAGTAAGGACATCACGAATACCTCATAAAACTTTATATATCATCTATGGTCTATATGAGTCCCTTATTATGGCATACAATCTTCTGAACATTTCATCCATTTTCAAGGCTCTAATGAATATTTTTTTCATCCCTATCTAGAATTTTTTATGTGGTCTTTTTGGATGACATCTTGGTGTATTCTCATACTCGTAGAGACCATGCTAAAATCCTTGAGGTCATTTTGAGTACACTGAGAGAGAATCATCTTTATAAAAATAATTCAAAATGACACTTATATGTCATGATACGACACTTCTTGGGTCATATCATATCATAATTAAGAGTATAAATTGTCCTAGAGAATGTTAGTGTTGTAGATTCATTGTAGTATCCAAATAACATGTTTGATATAAAATGATTCTTATGGAAGATTGGATATAATTGTTATCTCAGTAAATATTTTTCAACCATTTCTTCACTTATTGTTGGCCTTAAAATATAGGGTTTTATGTTCTTATAGATAGAAGTGTGAGAATGAATCTCATGAGTCGAAAGGGAGGCATGTATCAGCCCCTATTTTTATTTCTCCAGAGCCTGAGATAGGTTATATATTATTCTGTGATGTTTCATGAATCGGCCCATAAGTAAAACTAATGGACGATGAAAAATTTGATTCATACCAATCCATTCAGTTGAGGCCTTATGGTTGTTATTACCTATCACATGATCTCATGAATGAAGCAGTTTTCTGTTACTTATTTTGTTGGAGGGAATATAAATTTGTTAAACACTTGGTAGGGTATATGGTTCAACAGATCCTCATGTATATCTTTGAACAATGTGAGTTGAATATCTGACATTGAATATTTTTTCGAATATATCCTTCATTTAGATTTTGTGCATGCCTAAACACCTGGAAAGGGAAACATAGTTTATGATGCAATGATTTTAAAACTGAATAATAATACTTGTAAGAATCTAGTGGTTTATAGAAATTAATGGACCACTTCTATTAGGTGAATATAACGTTTCAAGGTGGTTATGAGTAGTCTTACCTATCATCTTTGATAGTTACCTCTTCCCTCCGTGAGAAGTTGAATGGTAGATAATGTTCAGATCATGATGGATATATTCTTTTTTATAGTATATCTTTAGATAACACCCTTATGGATTGTCACGTGGCCAAATATGATTTTGTATATATCAAATGGATGTAATTGGTTCCTACATATATGAGATAGGAGTTTATGCATTAGTCCCCTACTTCAATGGGGTAATTTAATCTTGCCATCTACAAAATGTATCATCACATTCAATGCCAACATAGGTGTCCTGGTATGAATTTTTAGATAGTAGGCTTTATTAGTAGGTCTTCATTCTATTTGTAGGTGAAAGAAAAGAACTAGGGACCTATACAAATTTTATTACATCTTATAGTCTGGGAAATGATTTGGGAAGATGTTTTTATGGACAATATATTCAGGTTTCCTCGGTTTATGATTGGCAGTGACACTGTATGTGTAGTTTTTGTTCAACAAATGAATGTGTCACACTCCATTTCAATTCAGGAGACTTTTTATGTTTATGAAATGAAAATAAAAAATGTTTGTGAGATCATATGACTACATAGAGCCCCTCTTACTATCATTTCATATATGTATTCTGATTTCATTTTACAATTCTGGTTGGGATTGTAGAATGATATGGGAAATTCGATGCTTTTGTGAATAGATAATCACCTTCTGATAGATGAACCCTTAGAATGGAAAATAATGGTTTTAGAGGACATGATCTGAGCATGTGTCCTTGATTTAAGTGGTTATTGGGAGGAATATATCCCTCTCCAAGATTCCAACAATAATAATAGATTTTGGGGAAACATTTCCAATGAATCCTTTTTCCATAATATTTTAGGTAGTTTCATCCACCCTTATTCTAGATAAAGGTGGATGATATATCCCTACTTTGTCATCATTTCATATTGGATACTTAAGAGGAGGTTCAGCTGATAAGGTATAAAATTAGTGCTGCTCAATCTTGAAAAAAATCTTATTATAATCATTATCGATGAACTTTGGAATTTTAAGATGGGGATAATTTTATTCTTCAAGTATGAATAGGCTAGGGTATAGAGGGTTACAAAGAATGGGAATTTTACTCCTTTTTATATATGATAATTTGAGATTCTAGATAGAGTCGGGCCAATAGAATATTGGTTTCAACTACCTCAGAGGTATCGTGCCACACACAAATTATTCCACATTTCCCAGCTTCAAAAATATCATGCCTATCCATCTCATACATTTTTATCCTAGGAATGTTGAGTAAGATGCTGATGCTACCTTTGATAAGTATCTAGTATGCATCATGTGACTGGAGCACAATGTCTCTTTGAGGTCCATTTTTCCCACTATTACGAGTGCAATGGAAGCACTACCATGTGTATATTGAGACTAGAGAGCCTGAGGCCGACATACATGGCATGTGTCTAATATTGTTGTCAGAATATTTTTCACCACCCTTTGAAGGTAAACATAGGGAGTGGATCTTTTAAGTGAAAAATTATGAAAAAATGATTATTAACATAGGTATGGGTCCTTTAAATTTCAGTCTAATTATTTATTTTGGACCAAATATGGTTACCTAATGATATAGCGAATGTCTTAGGGGTGTCAGGTTCTTTTTAAGGGCCATAAAAAAAATTTCATAGAAACAATCGTCATGTAGTATGATTAGAGGACACTTTGTTGGGAGGATGAAAAGTAATTTTAAACAATGTGGGTGGCATTATTTTTTGGATAGAGCCTTACAAAATAATTGGAACAAAGGTTCCCTAACAATGAAATATTACCGTGTGGTAAGACCATTTCTCAATGTACCCAGACATGGTTTGTACATGGTTTGGAAAACCATACAGACAAACCATATAGAGGATAAATTTTGGGTAATTTTACACTTTGTCATTAATAATTTAATTATTCCCCTCCTTCTTTCCTAATAAGATACCTATTGGGATTATGTTCCAATTCACTAATGTTCGATCTTTTTAAAGGCATAACATAGGGATCAAAAGATCTCTTTCATTAGTGATCCATTTAAGCATTTTTAAATGTTGGATGCACCATGACATGTTATATAGTCTTTTTTAGTTCATCTTTGTCAATCCTTATCTCATCCTTGTAATTGAGGTTTTAGAATATTTACATTTTTCTAATATATTCTCCATTCTATGCCCAAGTTACGTCTAATAAATTAATAGGAGAGTTATACAATCCTATAGTGTATGGTTTATTACTCAACCCTCATGTTCATTGATTTTGGAATTGTCATGGGTTGCATTATTATTTCATCAAGTGTTGTTTGTTGAATCTATAGATCATAAATATATAAATTTAATATATTTTATTGGGACCTTTCCAAATTTGTGATATTTGTTTAGTGGTAATGCTGACAACTCCTTCCATCCTATGTAATATGGTTCTCTATAATTTTCATATTAGTGTCTTGGAATGTTCGAGCCTCCGTTAGGGTGTGCCTTGGAATTCCCTTAAGGGTAATATTTTTTATATTAAATATATTATTTTAAATTGTGAATTTCACAATAGAATGTATATTTTTTGATCACCACTTAAACCACCTATGGTATGTTATTAAATTTGATAATTATATGTGATATGGAATATAGAAGGTATACTAATTATACATGATTTTATTTTTAAAATGTATATGAATAATAGTTTTAATTTATCGAAAACCCATTACCATGTTAGTGGAAGCTATCATAGTGAATCTTTATTTTTTTAAATATCTTATGTGGAAAAAATGAATGGTTTCTTTCTACTTGGCCTTATCAAAATAATGTAATGTAATGCTTGAACCAAATGGATTGATAGATTAATTATGACCTGATTAAGTGGTTTCATGATCAGTTAGCCTCATCATATTAATTAAACATAATATAATTATACTTATTAATTATATATGACATCATTATCAATATATGATTTGACTAAATCAAGTTCTCCTTATATTCATGTGGGAATTCCTTGAGCACTCGAGGACCCTATTCAAAATTCACAGATATGACTTGCATAGATTGAGACCCACATAGAACCCAAACATAGTCTAAATTTGGAGGCCTGGTATGACACCATATTATACCTCATGTAATACTATCAGATAACTTAGATACACTAATTAGATATATCATTTAGATATAGGTTCCATTGTCATTTCCCATCAATCCTAGCCATTACATAGCCCCTTCTTACATTGGATGAAATACATAGACTCATTTTGAGTATTATTGTGAAATGACTTGGACAATTTTCCATGGATAACACTCTTTGCTTAGCCGGGATATAGTAATTATTGAGTTGGTGAATCATAAGGTATTTTTTTCCTTTGAATTACCTATGAACATTAATATTAAATTTCTCTACCAGTTGGGTTGTTAAATCATGGAAACATCACTATTTCAATCATGTTGATCATTTATAAAAAATAAATAATAAAAAATTTAACTAGTTACATATTAATACACCATTTGAGGAATAAAAAAGGTACTTGGGTATTAGTTACATTATAATTCATTAATTTATATAGGAATTCTTTCACATTTTTACATTTCCATTACATGATCTAGATTTTATAGACAATGTTTTTTGAAGAACATTGAGATTTATCTAACACGACATATGGGTTTTGTTTCGTAACTTGTGAAGATTACATGCAAAAAGTTGTTTATAATGGGAATCACAGAGCTTTGAACACTTGATAGCTTTTTTCTCATGGATAGATCTAGTATTAGAAGACAGAGTTGATGTTTGGTATACTTTGGATTCTTTATGAATTTTTTTCTATACAATGTTTTTTAATGTATACTTGCTACTTATTATCAATGATTTCCAGCATAATAGATACAAGGAAAATCATCATCATTTTTTGTATGGTATTTTAATTATTTCTGTTATTGTTATCGTTGTTTATTTTCTATGTACATTCTATTTACTTATATTTCTTATGTTATTTACCTATGATTATATTTATCAGTTTTTCCTCACTATAGTAATGGGGTCATTGTCATTCCATGGACACACTATAGGCTTTCACTACTAGTCGATAACGTCTAGAATTTTGGGAGATGTGCATAAGGTCATGTGGTCCACTAAGCTCGAGGCACCTATTAAGTGGATTCTTGGTCCGAGAGTCACAATAAATTATACATTTTGGTAAATAGAACTACATATTATATATTTAGTTAATATTTATAGAAATAAATATATAAACATAAATTGACCATATTATTAATTTCAGAAACACCAACTGAATTTAATTTGTATTTAAAAAAATTACTTAATTTATTTTAATATATATATATATATATCAAAAATAGGTGACACATATTTAATCACTCTATTTTAATGGACATGTCTTTTTTCTAAATATTAAATAGTTTATCCCTTTTTAGTGTTTCATCATGCATCATGAATTAACCATACAACATTTATATAATAAAAACATGTATTAATTGTTATATTCACTGATATATGTAAAATAAAAGGATAATATGGTTTATATTCCTAGAGTTAATAAATTGAAAACCCATATTTTTCATATTTTTAAAATTTAACCATAAACCAAATCTACTGTCAAGTAGTCCAAGAGAAATAATCATCTTTAAATCATATGGAATGTGAAATTTGAGAATGGTAGAGATCAAACTATATGTTTTAACGATAAAATTTCTATAATTGTATGATCATTAGCACATGAAAATCATATAATGAAACAATACATATCATAAAAGAAAAAAATGATGAAGTGTTTACCAAAATCATGAAAAATAGACATTCCTACTAAAATTATAATACATTTAGCATGGATTGTGAGACTAAAACATTAATCTTATAAAATAATCCCTATAAATAGTAAACAATATTGTGTAAACATATTCATATGACCATAAATCTTTGAGAACCTTTCTACCGACAATATCACTCAATCATAAAATTGTGAGTGTAGATTAATGACATCACACTCACCCTTATTGACCAAAAAATTGAATAAATCATTCACAACAAATTTATCTCTCATGAGAAATATTACTTCACCCATTGTAATGAAGGTACATATTGGTTATAATAATCTCATAATCTATAAATTTTTCTACCACTAAAAAATCAATCACATGATAAAATAAAAATTAGAATGAAAATTACATTCACAAAATTTCTAATTCATCAAACAATGGAATGATGAATATAGAATGTGTTTTACAGAACAATAATAATTTAAATAATTCATCTTTTATATGTATAGTATGGATGTAGAATGGTCATACTAAAAAGAAACAATGGAATAAAATAAAATTATTGACTAAATCATTTGATAAAAAAATGATCAAAAAAATGAAACAAAAGAATAATATATAGTGAATCCTGAATAATAGATACATTTCATACATACCATTTTAAACTAATAAATAAAAACTATAACGATAATAAATTTTGAATTAATTTTTTATTTATTGTTTTTAAATTCAGGGTTATATGGATCTCTTAATATAAATTCAATGTTTTAACAAAAAAATAAAATGTGACATTTCATTGAAATAAAATTGGTTCAATATCCATTTTACTTCAAATGCAAATTGATTATCCCTTTTAAAAGTAAATATCCATGTAAATTTATGTAAAAATAAAAAAAAATTATATCCCATATTAATGTTCTTTTCTTACTAGGTCCCTTACCAATAAAATTGACTTCCAAAAATTTGATTTAACATCATAAATCATTTATATAAGCATGCTAATTATCTATTTCCAAACCTTATTCATATATATTTTAAATTCAAATATTCAAAAATTATAAGTCTCTTCTTCTATTATATTTCTGTAATATCTTTTCAATAATAATGGTAAATATAAATAAATATTATAAAGTTATTAAATAATGTTCAAATAACTTCCAATAATTTTATTTAAGTTAATAATTGATATATAATTTAATATTACATAATATATAACATATATTAATTTTTTTTCATTTCCTCTATATTTTGGTTATGTTATAGGAAGAATGAAAAAATGACATCATATTTAAGTTCTTTTAGAAAATGAATTTGATGCATTAATAACATGTTAAATACATAATATAATATTAACACAACCATGTACTAAAAATTAATTTATTAATATATTTATATAATATTATTTTTCATTTTCCCATAGTCATCCATAGTATGATGTTAAAGGATTGTTCACATATGTGGTTCTACCAACAAAAAGTTGAGCAAACTTTATCTTGGTAGGCGTGTATGGTGATGATGATAGTTATACTGACATGAAATATCTATAAATTTAGTATAATGATATTTTTTTGAAAACATTTTATTTGATGATATATTAATATGTTTAAATATGTTTTCAAAATATTGGTAAAAATAGAACATAATTTCATCATCGAGGCGGTAATATATATATACACACAATTATGGTTCTCCTTTCTCAACTATTGAGAGTTGGTGAAGGTGGATATTAAAAATAAAATTTCCAGATCAAAAAAATATTATATATAAAAATTATTAATTGATAATAAATCAAAAGTAATATCTTCAATGAATAGTGGTTATAAAAAAGAAATGACGACTCTTGGGGGAGGAAGTAGTTTACACAATGCACTAAAAATGTTCATTTTTATGTGGATACAATGAACAAAAAAAGGTTGTACCACTAATAAAAACATATAATTATAACACTGAATAATAATTCATCAGAAATTTATAGTGATATGATATTTTTAAATGTAATATAATGAATAACATCTTAGATAATATAAAAAATACTTTGAGATATGATTTTTCCATTAGATGTTCCCCATGAATAGAAGGATTTAGGTAAGAATGATTAACAAGGGATTATTTTTATGGGATAGATTTTATGGAGAGATAAAATTAAATATTTTAATGAGTTAATATAATAATATTACTATAATTTATGGGTGGTATTGATATCCATGAATATAGGGAGAAAATGTAAACTTTTAGAAACAGTCAAAATTTCACAAAAATCTCTAAAAACTATTACAAGATATATGGATAAAATGAATCAATATAATAGTTTTTTATTTTATTTGGTACAAAAAAATCCAAAAAATTTATTTCTATGCAATTCTGAAATAATTTATAAATTTTTTACAATTTTTTTAAAATATATTATTTTACATTAAATATAGTTAACGTGATTTAATTATATGATATAATGTTATATTAAAATTATAACATAACATATATAAAAACATTAGGTGTGAAGAAACTAAATTTAACCTTTATTTAATCCTATTAAAATTTTAAATTTATAAAATCAAAATTTAAATAATATAAAAATGTTATGACAAAATAATTTAGCTGAAAAAATAAATTATTAAAATTGAGAATTCATTATCATATTTATTATTGCTTATTAAATAAATATTTGTTATCATATTAAATTATGTATTTATAATATTCATTATATTTATTATTTAAAAGATTTATATTAAAATTATTATATATCAATTCGATTTCATTAATAAATAATTAATTTTAATATAACTGTTTCACCAATGTAGGTGTAATTATCATAAATTGTAAAATTTTTAAGAGTATTCATCAAAATGATAACATTCTTGTTGATGTGTATGAAAATTTTCATCAATAATTTACAATAGCATTAACTAATTAATTTATATGTGTGTGTAAATTAATCAGAATATTATAGAATCTATTGTGAAAAAACCTATACTTAAATAAAGATTATTTTTTAGAAAATAAATAAATGATTATGATTGAACAATAAAAGTATTTTATATTAATGAGTTTAAATTAATTATTGATTTTAACATATTTTATATTAATATATAATATTTTAAAAAACAATTTCATTGTGTTATAAATATTGATGCAAGATATTTCAAAAACGATTATCATTAAATATTTATACTATCATTCAAAATATTGAGAATATGGTTATAAATTTAACATAGTATATAAAAATGAATTACAGTAATGTATAATATGAAAATTTATTTGAAATTTTTTCTCATGAATTATATTAGTTATTTTAATATAAAATTTCTTAAATTTATTTCATTAATAAAATCATTAATATCTCTATTCACATGAAAAATAATTTCTTCCAAAATAAGAGAATAGTTCATCGTGATAAAATTTTCATTTGATGAAAACAAAATTGACATTAATTTTTTAATTTCATATACAATATTTTATAATCTTAACATTAAAAAATATAAAAATTATCATGAAAATATTCTTTGGAAAATAATTCAATATTCATATAATGACTATTCATTAAAAATTAAGCTATTCAAAAATATGTGGTACATGAAGAAAACCATTATAAAAAATAAATTTAAAAAATAATGAAATTTTTTACTTGTTGAAAAACTATATTAATTATGTTTATATATAAAGTGAATACATATTTCAAAATCATATTTCTGTAACTAATTTTTCTACCCTTTATTATTTTAACTCCCTTATATGAGTTTATTTTATTTTACCTTCAATGATTCATGTAGTGATATCCATCGATTATATAATTTAATTATCGATGAAAACACTTTTCATTATATACTAGACAATTAAATGAAATTTCATATGAAATTTTCATTACAGATAAGTGAGGATACATTTCTTTCATCACATCCTTAGTTTCCAATATTTCTTCAAGAAAATTTTGATTTCTATGTATAACAATGAATAGATGAGTTGTATTTTTTGAAAGAACCATATATCATGTATACAATTTTTCAATGTTTTTTCCTTCCTAAGTGAATTCATTTTACAGTTTTACAACAACTGATTGTTGTATATGGGAATGATATCATATATAAATTCTGAAAAATAATACATGAAAGTCATAATATACTACTAATGTGTTTGGGGGAAGTATTAAGTAATAATACTGAACACATACAAGATCTTATATCTCAAAGGGACCAATGTACCTATTGATTGACATCCACTAGTTCCCAAATATCATAACACCGTTCCGTGTAGATATTATGAGAAATAAAATATGGTTAAACTTTTATGCTAAAATGAAAAAAATTATTTTATGATATATCTATCAGGGGATTATGTTGATCCGAAAATCCTAGTAAATACATTAAATATGACAAAAAATAAATCTTTTGATTTTATATAGTATTCACATACTAAAGATTTGTCGAAAGGTTTTATGAAATGAAAAAAATTATCTTAGTCGAAAAAACATGATAAATAATTTTCCATAATCCATATAGGAAACATGGATCTCGAGCATAAATATTAAAGGGGAACTTCATGATGATTAAACATCTCTTTAATGTATAACATAACATGATTATCTCATGAAAAATCATACTTCTTCGATGAATAATTCACTAAATTTATATAGAGATTGACTACATAACCTCTAGAATAGTAACCATTAGATTTTCAGAGGAGTCTTATGAGGAATCAAGTGATATATATTCTCATTCCATACATTTATGTATAGAGGAATAATAACACCTTTTGGATATTATTCACCCCACCATACTAACATAACATTTATCCATATATATACACTGCATTTTTTAATATCTTGTTATTCAGATGGATGATTATATCTATCTCCTTAAATATATTTTTTCCTCCCATAAGGATAGGGAAGTATGAGGTATCTATATTTACCAAACTCTAATTCTTTAATTAGCATATATATGGAAATCATATTCTGGTTACAAACCATATATTACATTTATTAATAATGTTAAAATTTGAAATACTCTTTACCAGATTTTATAGCTCCACACAATCCTTTTATGAATCCTCAATGCATTAATGAATATATTTTTGTTGAGAAACAGTGTAAATAAGTGATTATTCCCTACCATTAGTAAACCTATTATCATAATTCCTTGATATGTGAATATTAGATCTTTTGAAATCTTAAAAAGGTATAATATAACATCATTATTAATACTCAGAGCATCAGCCACCGTGTTTTCCTTTTAAGGGTTGTAACGTTTCAAGATATCATAATCAATGATCATTTATTAACGTAACCTATAACACTTGTTTATCTTATTTTGTTTAAATATATTTCATGGTGTTGTAATAAGGGTATATAAAAATATTTTCACAATATATGAAATATACCAAAATTTTAAATGAAAAATCACAATCTCTAAAACCAAAACTTGTATCATGTAATTTTCAAAATAATGAATTAATATTTGAGAGTAATAAAAAATATTGAATTTATTTTTTATTATGACAAATCCTAGGAATATTATTGATACAATAATATAAATTATAAACTGTTCACATCTAAATGGTAATGTAAGAACACGTATAATATATTTATTTTTCATTAGGCTCCTAATTGGATTCCACACATTATTTATTATAGTGTTTGGTTACTCCATTCCATGTTATCTTGTTCAATTAATTTGATTGTAGTGAGAAATTTCTCACAAGTAACTGATAATATTTACCTATCTATGATAATTATAGATTTCATCCATAGTGTGTTGATAGTCCATTACTCAATAACCATAGTGTATGATGAATATATATATATATAATCACATGTGATGAACCAAACAATAATTTATACATTTTCCTTTGATAAATCTAATTTATATGTTTGGAATAAAAAAAATCCCACCTTAGGTTCCTTAAAATAGGCCATATGTGATCATCATGCTCATCCATGCTTTTAGAATTTATATAAATATCATCTGCAAATACTATCATAGAAATATATTTGTAATCTCTACAGACCCCTTTAATAATATCGTTGATGATTTAAGGGATATTGGTAACTAGAAATTTTAACAAAATATACTCATAGTGTCCATATATTTTCAAGAATACAATTTTGGAATATCATTCTATTTTTCCCTAAATTATTGATATATATCTAGGAATATAATATTGAATATTAATTGATCTCCTTCAATTTTATCGACCATGTAATCAAAATCGGGTAGAGGAAACCTGTTTCATTAATGATTTTTTGAGCTCAAGATAATCATGATGATGATACATTTAAATATAATTCATTCATAGATGTAGGACATGTGAACCCCATGGTGAATCACTTGTGCATATAAATCCAATTTTAGGATTCTATGGTAATTTAATAATTTACTCATCATATTCAGTGTAATCTATTACATTGGGAGTCATTAACATAGAATAATGAAACATAGAGTTGTTCGATTTACAATTCAACCTCATGATTTGGGAGAATAAAATTCTATTAATTTTGAAATAATTTATTATTTTCCCACACAATATGAATGTTTTCAAAGTTTACATTATTCTAGATTATATGATAACCTAATTTCCATGTATCAATGCCAATATTTTGTGTTTTTCGTCATAATATGTTGAATGACAATCCATTAATTGATACATGGTAATTATATTAATATGTATATGATCATATATTTCTCATTCTTATCAATTTACATGAAATTTATATATGGAATGTCAGTATGTACCTATAAATTTTTATAATTCAACTATTGGATATGAATAAAATCATTTAGATGTATCTCCCCAAAAATCATAATGAGGAAAGATTTGTACAATTTATTTTAATATATAATGCCAATATGTGTTTTCATTTATAGTTGTTTATAAAAACGCTTCCAATTTGGAATCTATATTCTTTTCAAAATAAGGTGATTTTAAAACAATATGAAAATAAGAATTGGATTAGAAATTATTTTGTTATTGGGGACAATTTTTTTCCATTCACGACATCATAATATTGATATAAATATACAATAGTAATTGAATGTTACATACAATTATACATTAGGGGAGGATTATATTTATCTATATTTTAATAATTCAACCAATGGAAATGTACATTATTCACAAAGAACATATACTTTTTGAATTTTACCAATTGAAGTGGGGGTGTAGTATCAGATTAGACCATCGTTCCTTATATGTTGTTATTATCACTTTTTATAATTATTTTATAATAATGAGCTAATTGGGCTATATTATGAAAAATATAATTCTTTCCAAAATGCTTATTGGTACCTCCTTGAAGCTTTCTCCAATATGTTTTTCATTTATATTTACATAATTTCTTATGTACATGGTATACTTTAGTATGTATGTTTTTATCCACCAATTTTTATTTACCTTTTCCAAAATCATGTGGGTCCCCATCATAAATTTAATCCTTAATCAGGTAGATATAAACATCCTCATAAAATAAAAATTCCATTATCAATATCATGTTCTGAATTCCTTGTTTTATGCAACCAAATATTTGATCAAATTAATTCTTAGATCAAGATATAGATCATTAATTATTCATTATGAGGCTTGTTAATTTACACCCATATTATTATTCATTTGCTCCTTAATATTATATCAATATGATGATTTATCATTCCAACATTGTTCAATAAAAACTAGGGAAATATTTAATGATGATTATATCCTAGATAGACTCCTGCACCATTAAATAAATTTCCTCTATTTTTTATTCATAATGGTATTTAACCATTGGTCAACCTCACCTTTCAAATAATAGACCACAAAAATAAGTGTATCATACTCTTAGTATTTAAGAATAAAAAATATATATTCCATCTGAGTAATATATTTATAAAGAATTAATGTCCTTAAAGATCCATTAAAGGGTGGTGAATGTTTTGGGATAAAGGATTTAAATGACATATTCATCATTTTACTTACCTTTGATATATTTATATTATTCATTCTTTTTTAATAACATGGGAGTGTTGTGTGTGAATTTGAATGAGATTTAAAACTCCCATTAACATCACATTTGGACTATCCCCACATTTTCTATAACATATATAATTAGATTAGTTCAGCCTTGTTTTTCCCCTGTATTTTGTAATGGGATGTTATTAGTGTGGATATATATATTAGTAAACATGTAATGTTGAAAACATTACCATAAAATTAATTAAAAAATATAATATTCTTTCTAAGAAACTCACTATGATTCATCTTCCGAAATCCATTAATATTTCCCTAAAAAATTTCCCATAATAACATTAGTTAACATGAATTCCCAATTCTTCATAATGGTTCATAATTATAATGTTAATATACTTAATAATATCTCATGGGTGTGACAAACTAGGTGGATATAAAGTGATTATTAAATGTGAACCATAATTATGTTCGAGTAAAACTCAACCCACTACATTTTTTGTTATGAACTATAGATGCATTTATTTAAAAACCATTTCCACACATAGTACAAAGATAATAATTTATTTCAACTAATAGATCATAATATATTCAATAAATTTTTTTTTAGTTTTTTCCCATAAACTTGTCTTAATTGTTTCCACTATTGGTTTACATCCTAATCTCAGAAATAATCAAAAAAAAAATTGATACTAATTGATGAGTTCCAAAATTTTAATTAATAATTAAAACATAGAATAATGTTTTTAATAATTAGATATCTTAATAGTCATATAACACAATGATGTGAGGTTCATTATCCTAGAGACTAGAATCTTAATCCATGTTTTTAGACATGTTTTTAACATTTTTCCATACACTAAATCTGCTCATAAACAATTCATGGGATATAATCAACTCCATGTCCATGGAAATGAAAATATTAAGATAACATGAGCTCAAATTAAAAAATGTGTTAACATAAATCTGGACATAGTTTTTATATCAGAAACATATAAAAATAATGTGATAAAAAATTATCTAATTTAATATATAATAAATCATATCTTATATACAAAAAGAATGAAAACATACATATACACTCAAATGATAACAATTTTACCAGGGAATGAAAAAATAGAACTATAATCATATAACATGATATATAAACATAGAAAATAATGTGAAAGAATCATAATAATATGATTTCATATCATGGTAAACTTGTGTAGCTGTAAACCCATCGAGACATAACATTTTTAAAAGAGATTAACATCATCACACTCACACATTTTAAACCTAGATAATGCAAAAACCATTCACATAACATTTCCATATCATTGGATACAATCTTTTTCCCAATTAATTCTATGGATATATTAGCCCCATTATATTTTTAATCCATACTTTTTAGTTCCACATAAAAAAATTATCATATGATACAACAATACATAGGAATAAAATGAGATTAATCATTTTTAATATCACCACATAATGAACTTTCAGGAAGCAATGTTTGTTTCATAGAACATAAAAATTTAAAATAATTAAATATTCATAAAGAAACCATGGAAATAAAATTTATTTCATGGAAGATGTCATTGTAATAAAATACCATCTGAACTAAATCATAAGATACCAAAGATATGGTCCCAAATATAATAACATATATAGAAAAATATATATTGAATTTTGAAGATTATATAAATTAGAGAATGTTTGTTTAAATATAATGTTTGAAATAATAATAAAATTAATTTTGAAAACATTTTCAATTTTATGTTGTAAAAGTCATTGTTTCTTGTTTGTATGGAAAATTTTATTTTTTTTAAAGATAAATGAAATGGAAATCATTCATGGAATTGGGATTTTATATTATATTATATGGCATTGTATGTAAAAAAAGAAACATCATTTAAAAGGAAATTTCATGGAAAATGATTATTAAATATGAAATTATATTACTCTACGAAGGGGTTATCAGTTACCACATCCCTTACCTTTACCATGATTTCCAAAGAAGTGAATTGTCTTAAATTATAATAAATAAATACTATTAAATACATATTTTTTAATTTTATTTATATATATACACTTTTATACTTGGAATTATTAAATATTCAAGTCATTTTTAGATTTTTTAATCTCTTTCCACCATCAGTGTTTAAAAACAATATTAGTTTGTCATATGTTTATGAGTAATGATATCATTTCACACCACTATACAACATTTTGATTATTTATATATAATTTATTAGTTTATAATTTATATCAATTAATCAAGAAAATATTTCTTATTGCATTCCAATTTTGTTTTGGTTTTGTTATGTTAAAAAATAAGTAACTTATTATTTCAGTATTTTCAAAGAATGAAAATTTTATTTTAATAATATCAATGATAAATAATATAAAATTTTCCTTAAAATATAATAAAAATATCATTGATAATTTATTTTAATAATATTTTCTTTTCATGTTTACATTATAATCTGTAATGTGATTTTTAAAGAATTTTTTAATTGGTAGCTAATTCTATAGAAACAAGAGCACATTTTAAATTGACTGGGATGTATGAATAAAAGTGGGTTTCATTGGATACAATGTCAGTATTATAGAATCATAAGGATATTATATTGATTTTTTATATTTTATAACAACCATAAAAAAATTGATGAACATTTATGAAAAAATAAATGAAAATTGAAAACAAATTCATTATAGAGTCATTAATCCACACATATATAGGATTAGTGTTCATATTTCAATAAAAATGAGAGGTTTTAGATGTGGATATTATATTGAAATTAGAAAAAAATTTCTATTTGAAAAAATATATTTATTGATCATCACCACCAGTAATACTTTCCATGAAATATAAAAATAAAAAATGATATCGATTTGTGGAGGCGGTAGTCCATACAAAACACTAATGTTGTTTTTTCTATATCAATGAATATAAATAAATAAGGGTATCAGAACTAGTATATTCGATTATCAGTATACTACTATCAATAATATAATAATAATATAATATTTCTAAAATATATGAATAAGTAAGACTAATAATGAATGATTATTATGAGGTAACATTTAGTTTGGAAGCATGATTTTTTACAATGGATGTCCACTCAAAATTGAGTGTATTAGGGTGACTATGAATGACATGGGGATTATGATTTTTTGGAAAGAGTCCTATTATGAGTAAATAATCTGTGATTTATGGATGAATGTTATATACATGTAAATCTTTTATATGTGCCAGTGGTATCATTTAATCACTAGATAAATGAGGCAGTTTTGGAAACATTCATCATTTATTAATAATTCCATAACAGTATTACAATTTAAATGTAATCATTGATACAAAATTATTAACTGTGAGGATTATTCAGTTTATAAATGAATAAAATGTGATTATAAATATGTTTTAAACATGTTATAGGGTTTATACCATTATGGTATTATATATTACATTTTATAATAAACTATGTAAAATGCTTCCGACCTATGTGATTTTATGTTCTATAAAACATATTAAGTAATCTATAATAGAAAATGTGAGAGTTATTGGAAAAAAATGAACATTTAATAAGAAAATTTAATATATAAATATGATAAAACTAAAATCAATTTTAAACAAATAATGTGTATAAAAACATTTTTATGTAAAGAAATGACATTTATACCATTATGGGTTATTAACTTTATTTAGAATTGAATTTAAATTAAATGAGTGATAATGTAATTCATTATGTCATAATAAATAAAATTAGATTAATTATTTAATATAGTTTCATTTATTTTATTTGATATTAATTCTTTGATATTTATAAAACAATAATTTTGAAATAATTCATTCACAATTATCAGAGAAATTAATATTAATCAGAAAAATATAAATTTTGATACCCAAAAAATAAATTCTCCATATTATTATTTTTTGAAATATTTATATAAATTATAGTAATCAATAAATAATGTTACCTTTCTCTTTATAAGTAAATTTATATTCCTGTTATTACATCTAATATGAAATAATCTGTTTTTAAAACATTTATTTATATGAAAAATGCATTTTTGGGATAACATTCCTAATACATTAATTTAAATGATTTAAATATAAATATTATTACTTAAGAACAATTTATATCACAATAAAAGTGATCAAAAACATCATTTCATCATGATGTAAATAATTTAACAAGATATTCAAAAAGGTATTTACATTAAATCAATATAAAATCATACAACAAAGAGAGCATAAGTTTATAAATTTAAAATATTATATTTAAATACAATATAACAAAATATAATATTTTATAATGGTGGAATTAGTATTAAATTAATTCAATGAATTAATAAAATGATATAATTTAATAAATGGTAAAGCCTTTAGAAAATACCTATTTTCATTATAAACATGAATATTTAATATTTCTGAAAAATATCAAAATAATATTAATCTTATGAAAAAATAGATATAATAAATAAAATTAATGATGTTATTAAATTAAATTAATATCCCAAAAATTATGAACATAAAACTACATCGTAACATTCTTTTATAAATACTAGTTATAAGAAAATATTTTATTTCATATTTTAACAAGTCATTGAACCTTTTTTCTAATAAAAAATATTTTGAACCTAAAATATTTACATTTTATTAAATAAATTTTATAAATAATGATATATTTTTTCCATATTTTTAGTAGTTTGTATGAAATTAAGTTGAATATATATATATATATATTTCATAAATTTTTTACAACTCATAATAACTTTTAATTTTATAGATACACAACATTTGTCAACTTTTATTTGATGTTCTATTGAGAGAATGACATCTAAAATAGTATTTTATTAAATATAAAATACTCTAGTAGATACATTAGGTGTGGATAAAGCTATAAAACAAATTAAATTATTAAAAATAATCATTTATTAAAATTTTAAGGTGATACACAAAATTGAGTATTTCTAGTGGGATAATGTAAATGGAAATATTTTGGTCTATGTATAAACATTAAAGAAATGAAATAATATAAATTCGAGTCTATCAATTTCTAGGGGTGGTTATCAGCATTTTACATAGAACAATTGAAGTGGGAAAACATTTTAATTTAGTTCATAACCAGACTCCCAAAACATCAAAATAGAAAAAAATTTATTTCTTTGTAGTTGATTACATTATAAAATCCGGTAATTCTTCTATAAGAAGGGAAAATTTAAATAACCATTAAATTTACATGATATAAATTAGTTATGTATTATGGTTTCAATTAGAATCAAAATATATTATATCTTATATTGATCTAAGCTAGACTCCAATGCTCTGGAGAAGTATTCTGCATGATTTGAATAGGATATTGAGCTTTACCACTTCATATCATCATAATAAAGATGTTATTCCTGAGAGTACCATTAACAGTTTAGATGATATACTAAGATCATGTTCATTATTTTTAATGGGGTATGAGATCAACACCTTCATCATAATGACATTTCATACAACAATAGCTTTCACTCGAGCATTCAAATATAACTTAAAAATACCCATTATGGAAGAAAGAAAAAATTGAGTTTAAAGAATGAAATATATTGGTTCTTGAGAAATATTATTAAATTGATGACTTGATTATATCCATTAAAAACACATCAGGGGAAGATAATATTTAATATAAATGTTATACGTATAATCTCTGGTTATATCTAAAGATTGATGTTTGTAAATGTGAATTCAAATGAATATATATTTGTATGAAGGTTTTGAGATTTGGATGTAAGGGAAACAAGATCCCATGATAAAATAGTACCTTCAAAATAATATTTCAAATTAGGATTATTACATATAGGTTTTCACTTCTATGAAATCTCACTCATGTTCACAATGTGATCCATTTAATTATCTAGAGAATAAACAAACCTATTTCATCACATGTGTGAACATCATATTGAGTATCAATATAACCAGTTAAATATTATGTGAAACAACTATTGTATATTATTTTTCTAAATAATAATTTTCCACAAAATAAGATATCTTATGTAGTCATGTTTTTTTAAAAAATCATATTTTTTAGGATGATCTATCGGAACCTAAATATATGAGACAATATATGTGTACTAAATTTCATATAATCAAGTTACTGAATTAATATGCTTTTATAAGGAACCTGAGTAAAATATAAAAATATACTAAAAGAAAAGGATAATTTACTTTGAGTATCTTTTCATGTTTAGAGTTTTAGAGAATTAGGCCATAACTATTACATTACATTTCAAAAATTACAGAGTAGAGACCTCTACTCAGATTATGTTTTTTTCATAAAATAAAAACTCTTGGAAAAAAGGGCCATGTCTAGTTCCATGTTTTGGACATCATTAATTTCCCCTGATCCCATCCTTGACCCTATTCATCTTTATGTCTTGTGAAAAACATTTCAAAACATGTGATGATTATAAAAATATCAGTAAGGGTTATAAAAAAAGAAAGAAAAAATTATTCCATCAATACATACATATCATAATCTCTTTAATATACCTCATTAAATCTCATGATTTATGAATAAAACATAGTAATCAAAAATAATAAAGATAACATGTGGCAACCATAAATACTAATGTTGTAGCTTTCACAGCTACATATGGAGTTACATTTGGAATAACCATCATATTGTATTCCATAAATCATTTAGGAGAATAAATATCATTTAACTCTGTCATGTAACCTGATCCATTGGAGATCTATCTAGGGCTTACCCACCCTAGGTTTTTCAAAGAACCACCTATAAACATAAACAATGCACAAGAACAAAAACATATTCATAAGACCTAAAACAATCATAAAAAATGACAACATTTCCATATTTCAATCACAATATTCCACATAAATATATTTTTATATAAAATAAATTATCAAAAACTCTTTCAACACCAAAATATGAAAATGTTTATATGGTATTTATATTCCTTTTAAAAACATTAGTTCTTGTTAAGGAAGCCATAGATCAAATAATACTCATGGTTTCAAAAAATTTCGTTGTCATCGCTTACGTTAAAAAGAATCATAATTTTTTTTCATTTTGTAAAACACCTCATATAAAAATATTCCCCTTTAATGAAAATAAATTAAAATGGTACTCATACACCGGGTAAAATTAAAGTCATATATAAAACAAAACTTGCGTCAATGAAAGAATATTGAGACGAAGTCCCTTACCTTGTGTTTGACTTGTGCGATTCATTATTTGATATGATAAATAATAATTTAATGATAATTTCTACTTGCCTAAGAACCATTTTCATGGTTTTTATTCCTTTTATATCCCATATTACCATGTTATTAACATTATGTAATAATTTAAGTTATTAATAGTCATTTTTTGGATATTTGGTACTTGATTAAAAACATGAACTTCTTATATTTATAGGTTTTCCATGTGGTCAAAAGTACATTATCTATATATTATTATTCATGATTTAGATATAATTGATATGATATATATATATATACTATAAATATATGTATTTATAATTGTACCTAACATTTGGATGTAATAAATGAAATGCACCGTTCATGGAAATGGTAAGCCATACGTACACACGAACGCTTCTTTCATTTATATTTTATATTTTATGGAATTAAAAATTAATGATACATAGGAATATAATAATTCTACTATAATATAATATATAATTTTTGAATATTTATCCTTTATATGTTTCACGTATGGCATGCACGAGTCAGATCACTTTGAGGGGGCATTAGTCTGCACTTACTCAAATTAAATTATATTGTTTACCAATTATGGAAACTATAAAGGTATATTATAAATGAAATATATAGAAGCATATAAAAAATATAAATATAAAATATATTACATATAAATATAGTGACATCATAATGTCCACCATAATAAGAGGTAGGAGAAGATTGAACAATCATAGTTTCGTGTGGTAGTAATTCGTCGTCAACCGAAACAATATGTTTTTACCCATTAGATGGAGGTGAGTGTAATTGTAGTTTGAATCCTTATCATAAAAATAACATAGTATATTGATTATACTGGTTTTTTTATAAAATAAAGGAATAAAATGATTTTAATGGGTTTTACAAGTAAAATAAAAGAAAATAACTTAAGCGGAGATGTTACCTTTAAATCGGGTAACTCCATTTAGTTTGAAACAAAAGGATTTCTTGATGTTCTTTCTTCCTAAGGTAAGGAATCTAGGTGGTAGAGAGAGATATTGGGAGCTTATTTGGGAAATTTTTTGATGATCACATGGGCTTGATAATTGTGTGTAATAGGTTAGATGTGAGTGATTTTTAAAAGGGGTAAGAGGGGCTCTATAGGAATGTTTTAAAATATGATTTTATTGTACAATGATTTTCTTTTTCTAAAGGTCAGAAACATATTAAAGTCAAAGATAAGATTAATTTTTTTATAAATAAAATCATCCTATAAGAATTTCGAAGGTTTTGGATATTGTTTTAATTTTTATAGTCTTATTTAGTTAAATCATTCATTGATGAGGTAAACACAACATAATTATTGTGTCAGAAATAATTTTATTTATATGATGTGTTAAAATTATAAAAAACCCATTATATAAGGAATATTTATATACAAAAAATAAATATTTTTTGTCGAACTGGTAACTTATATAACATATTGTAAGAATTAATTGACTTAAAGATGTATGTTTATGTCAATTTTGACTTTATTTTAAATAAATTAATATAAAGTGCCATTATCACTATTACGTGGCTCCATGTCATTCCAAAATCGCCCCAAAGATGCCCATGGTTGGAAATGTTTAAAAAAAATATGATTAAGACACAGGTTAAGGTTATTATAATATTGTTATAATATTATTTGTACGTTGAATTACACTATATACCTTTAACTGTAGTAAATAAATGTAACATGTTACTATTCAAAAAAACTTCTTTTCATCTTATTGAAACACATTTTACTTATGAATAACAACCATGTTTTCATATTTTCAAAATTCAATTCTCATAAGCGGTAAAATTTAATTTTATTGAAAAAGTCAGTTTTTTTAACTACTACTTAGTGTTTTCTCTATTTATCCAAAAATGAAGTTTTTTAGAAAAATAAAAAAAATTTCATCCGAAGGTATATTTGATATTAGGAATTCAAAAATTACGTCTATTTTACCAAATTAATAACATAGAAGTTGCATTAATTAATTTAAAATTAATCCCCATTGTCAAAAACCAACACTTGTTTTTAGGAAATAATCACAATCGAAATATTGCCTCTTACTTATGTCCAATTTCATATTTAAATTACTTCCAATGACCAAAATTGGATGAAATGGTAAATATATAAAAAACCAATTCAAGAGATTATCTTAACTAATAATTTAATTAGATTAAAAGGTAGTTTCGAATTAATATACATTATTTTTCACTATTCCATAGAAAATGAATTTTATCAGGAAAATACCAAAAATTTAACCAATGTATATTTTGATATCCCGATTCTATAGAATAATTTTATTTTTTCATATAGAGTTTATTAATGTGACAAAAATTTCATTTAATGAGGGATCGTTATCAAAATGAGGTAAATCAGTTTGTTAAAGAATATTAGAGAATTTATGATTAAAGTTAGATTTATTCACATTTTAATCCTATAACATTTAATAAATTAATGTAAAAAATATAACAAACATGTATATTTATATTGTAGTTAGTTCTATTCATTCTCTCTAATACAACGGTAAGGAATTAACTACCATTTTAAATAATATTATATTATTATTTTTTAGTTTGACTCAGCATTGTGTGTAACATTAGACTTAAAAGAAACCCATTGTTGTGTATCAGGTAGGCCATAGAACAAAAATTCCCCTATATAATAAAATTAATACTTAATTCAGAAATATTAATAAATATGAAAATGTATTATTATTTATTTACATGGGATGCCACAACCTTCCTCATTTTAGAAATTTATTCCTCGCAATTTTTATTCTTATATAAAATAAGCGGGGTTATTTATCATTTATAGAATTTTCATATTCCCACATTTCCTCTTCAACCATACGGTTTCTCCAAAAAAAAATTACCTGATAAATTATTTTAATCCCCTACACATGCCCACATTTGTTAAGAATCTGGACTATTTTTTCCTCATAAAAGAGATTATTTTCCAACTAAACTACCCTTGGGATCAAAACATGAGGTTGATCCACCATATACTTTCTCAACATTGAAAAATGAAAAACAATTGTGTACCTGAGATAAAAATAGAGTTAAATCTACTCTGTAGGAAACTGATCCAACTTTCTCTAGAATTTAAAAAGGTCTAATAAATATCAAACTCTATTTTCCATTCTTACCAAATACATCCCACTTTTCCAAAGAGAAACTTTGAGAAAAACGTCATCACTTACCTCAAAAGAAAGATCCATTCTCTTGTTATCTACATAACTCTTCTGCCTACTCTGAACTGTTCTCATGTGCTTCTAAATCAAATGAACTTTTTCCGCCATCCTTTCTACCAGTTCTAGTTAAATCAACATCGTTTAACCTACTTCGTCCCAAAAGCTAGAGTTCAACACCTCTTTCTAAATATTTCCCCAAATGGTTCTATCTATATAGTAGAATGAAAACTGTTATTATAAGAAAACTAAACCAATGAAATATTTTAGTCCCAACTTCTCTGGAAATATAGGGAATAAGCAAAAAGAAAATCCTCTAAGGTTTATATTTTTTGTCCTGACTACCTATTTGATTGAAGATGGAAATATATATTAAAATTTAATTCAGAACACAATGACTTCAGAAGTCTTTTCCAAAAGATATAATTAAAATTTTCATCACGATTAGATACAATAGAGAGGGTAAATCCATGAAACATGACTATATCATTAACATACAACAGAGAAAGTAGATATAGAGAAAATGTATCATGAATATGAATGAAATGATCAGATTTTGTCAATAGATCAACTATAACCAATATTGCAATATTACCTCAATATGTCTTTGATAATCCCACATTGAAGTCCACGGATATATTTTCCCATTTACACTCTAGCACTTGTAAATACTAAAGCATCTATTTTGGTAACTACCACTCTACTTTATCTTACTAACACGTCGAACACATCACTGTAAAATCAGAAATATCTCTTTTGATTCAATCCCACATGTAAAAGTCCCAATGATCTGAGTATGTCTTTGTATTGCGAGGATGAACTGAAAATGAAGAACTATAAGCTTCAAATAACAACTATTTCCTAAATTGTGAATCACAAAGGAACCAATAATATTTTCCCTAATATAAAAATAGAATCATTATCTATGTTAAAATCAGGCAACTTACCCTTCTGAACAAACTCTACCATTTTATGCAACTCATTGTCTTCCTTCTACGCTTGCTTAATTATGTCTAATAGATATGATTTCAATGACACCAAAAACATAATAGTGTAATTTTCTACACCAACAACATCAATTCCAATGACCATCTAATCAAAAACCAAAGGATATCGTTCCAACCCTAGCATGGTTAATTATGCATTAAATTTTCAACTCAAATCATCAGCCACTTTATTTTCTTTTCCTAGATGGCAATAGATCATGGAATCATAATACTTGATTAATTCCAACCGTCTCCTCTATATCATGTTTAATTATTTATTAGTGAATATATACTCTAAACTTTTGTGGTCAATATATATTTCACATTTCACCCTATACAAATGATTCCTCTAAATATTTAATGAAAAAACATCAACAGATAATTCCAAATCATGTGTTGGGTAATTTAACTCATGAGGTTTCACCTGATGTAAAACATATGCAATTACCTTATCATTATGCATAAGGACACAACCACGGATTTTCGACGAAGCATCACCATAGATAACAAACTCACCATCTCTGGAAGGTAGTTCCAAAATAAGGTCATTACCCAATCAACTTTCCAATCCTTGAGAAAAATCATAACATTCTTTTGTCAATATGATCATAACAACTTTTCAAGTTAACATAGTCCATTGGAAAGATAATGGTGAAAAATTTACAAAAACCTCAGATAATAACCTAATAACCCAAAAAAACTATGTCTTTTGGTTATATTGGTGGGTCTTTTCTATTCTCCAGCAACATGGGTTTCAGCAAGATAGGAAATATTTCCAAATATTGAAACAATTTTACCACATAATGAATTTTTTTTGTAACCAAAACTCACATTTTCTAAAATTACAAATTAGTATCTTTTCATTTATGGTTTTCAATAAACCTTTAAATGACATTCATGTTCCTATTTAAATTTGGAATAAAGAAAAAATATCAATGAACACAACCATAAAATTATCAAAGAACTCATCTTATTCATAAGATCCATGAATACAATGGGTTACTTGGTTAATACAAAAGTCATAAAAAATTTCATAATGGCCATGTCTAGAAGGAAACATGGTATTTAGAATATCTGATTCTTTTACATTCAACTGTTGGTACACCGAGCTCAAATCAATCTTCAAAAAATACTGAGCTCCCTGGAGATGATCAAACAAGCCATCGATCTAAGGTAAATGCTACTTGTTCTTAAAATTTATGTGATTCAATGATCTATAATAAATGAAATGCCTAATGGATCCATAAATTTTTTCACAAATAAGACAGGATCACCCCATGGTGATATGCTAGGTCGAATGGAACCTCTATCTAAAAACTCCTGAAATTTCTTTTTGAGTATAAAAGTTTAATTTGATCCATTCAATATGTGTGTTTGGAAATTGTCTTAGTATCAAGAACTAAGTCAATAGTAAATTCATCATCTAGATCAGTTATATTAGCTGTAAAATCATTAGGAAAATCATCAAGGTTCTCATTTACCACTAGCACATCATTAATCTGTATTGTTCTTTTGATTTCAAAAATATGTGCAAGGTAACATTAATTTCCATCTTTTACTAGTTTCTCAGCTTCCTTATTTGTTATCAAAATTAAGGGTTCATTCTTGTACACAAACTGAAAATCATTTTGAAATGAAACCAATTTATCTCTACAGTCATACTTATAATGATAAACATAAATCCCCCACACAGCCAAAATAACATCAAACTCTAATAGAGGAAAAACAAAAAATATTATAGGTAGATTCTTTCACACACAAGGAAATGAAGGTTCTTATAATATCGTTTTGTCTCAAAATTTTCCCCATGGTTTTTACCAAATGTTTAGGGTTCATATATTGAGATGGAATTCCCAATTTATTAGATAACATCTCAGAAATGAATGAATGTGTAGACCCTGAATCAATCAACACATTTTCATAATCTGAATAAAAAATAGTTTAACTAATACTACTTAATTTGATGGACCAATATCTACTAAAGTATATTTAAAGGATTTCGCCACCCCTTTCTACTTGTATTCTGGCCACTTTCTCTCATTTATGTTCTTTGTTGGACACTCATTAGCATAATGACCCATTACATTGAACTTAAAACATTTTACTGATTGTAAATCAGATCATTTATTGACATTAACCTGATCATTTTTAGTACAATTATGATCCTAATATTTCAATTTAAAGCATTGGTAGAACTAACAAGAATTCAAAAGTCATTACCTATCATGCGTTTTACCACTATTTTCACAAAATGGAAACATATGTTTCTTACCATTAGACATTTTTGAAGACTTCATCCTTTTCATCTACCACCTCGACCTATTATTCAGTTGTTTTTTGAAGAAAACCTGATCACTGGTAAAATATATTTCCACATTCTCCGCACACCAAATAGGGTTTTCATATATTTTGAACTCAAAAGAAGCTGAATAACTTCAATATATTAGATTTTACCCTAAGTAAAAATGATTGATTTTACTATCATGATCTTGTATGATGTTGGAGCATACCTTTACAGTGTAGTGAATTTTCATCATAAGAAACCACTATGTTATCTTCCTACCTAAATTTCATGAATTTTTTTCCCATCCTAAGGCAATCCACCTTAGGAAAATATTTCTCCAGAAACATACATTTTAATTTATCCCAATCAAGAGCATCAATATCATAATTATCCCAAATAATTTTCACCATAAACCAACACTAATTGACTTTACCTTCAAAATAGAAAACAACAAGACTAACCTTTTGATGTTCTCAAAACCCCATGACATAAAAACTCTTTTCCAGTTCGTTAATCCACCATTCTTCTAGAGAATGGTCATATGATCCTCTGAATGATTGAGGATGTTTCCTCATGTAATGCACCACTACTGACATGTTCCTCTATGGTTAATATAACTGATATCATGGATGGATACCACCACCATTTATAGAAGAAGTCAATTATTCCATAACTCACCAAACTTTTTAGTTCCAATTCTGATGGGTTCAGGTTGCTGATTTTGAAGGTTGTCTTCATCCCGATGTCTTCTTATCATAGCTACCCCGTTTACTCTGTGGAAAACCATTCGGAAAACTGAAATATCTTTGGTGAATCAACATGGTAATCTTAAAATGCTATATCATTTCTCTCATACCAAGAATTAATTTATTGAAATCAATTTAACAATATTCAATGTCATTAATTTGTCTAAACTAACCTTTGATACCAAATATAAGGACATGACCATAAACATTAGATAATCATGAATTAAAAGCATAATCACATTGATGATCTTTTCAGGTTTAGAGTATTACTGAATTAGTCCATAACTATTATATTACATATCAAAAATTATAAAGTAGACACATCAAATCAATTTCATGTTTTTCAGAAAATAAGAAATCTTGGAAAACGTTTCATGTCTAGTTCTATGTTTTAGATAGCATGACTTTTAGTTGATCCCATCATCAACCATGTTCATCATTAAGTCCTGTGAAATACATTTCAAAATGTGAGATGAGCATAAAAAGCACAATAAGGGTTATAAAATAGTGATGGAAAACATTCTTTCTCTAAGACATTCATATCAGAAGCTCTTTAACATACCTCCAAAAATAATAATATTTTTGAAAGACACATAGTAATCACAAATCATAATGGTATCTTGTGTAAAAAATAACATAATTATGTTGTAGATTTCACTTTTATGTAGGGAGTTACATTTGGAATACCCATCACAATATATTACTTAAATCTCTTAGGATAAACATAATCATTTACCTCTGTCATGTTACCCAACATATTGGAGATCTATCTCAGTCTCACCTTCCCTAGGTTTGTCATTGAACCACCCGTATACGTAAACAATGCTAAAGAACCATAACATATTCATATCACATAGAAAAACTTAATGTAAAGGGAAAATTTCCACATTTCAATCACAATATATCATTTAAATATATTGACATAACATATCCATTATCAAATACATTTTCAATACCAAAATATGTAAAATATTTTATGGTATTTATTTTCTATTTAAATAATTCATTACTTGTTAAGGAATCCATAGAACAAATAATACTCACAGTGACAGAAAAGGTAGTTGTCTCTACTTACATTAAAAAAATACATATTCTGTAGTTTAGTAAAACTCTTCATTGAAATTGATTCCATTGAATGAAATGATATTTTAATGGTGTTTACACACTGTATAAAATAATGTCGTGTATAAAACAAAATATGCCTCAATGAAAGGAGATTAAGATGAAGTCCCTTACCTCATGTCTGACTTGACCCATTCGTTCTTTAATCTCCTTAATAATAAACTAAAGTTAATTTCTACTAATTTAAGAACCTTTTCCATGTTTACTATTACTTTAATATCACATATAAACATTTTATAAATATTATGAAATCATTTATGTTTATAATTGTCATTTTTTCGATATTTGGAAGTTGGGTCAATAATGAACGTATTATATTTACAGAATGTCAATGTGGTCAAAATTACATTATCTCCATAATGATATTATTGATTTAGATGTAATATATATAATATATATCAAGTATATATATTTACTTATAATAGTATATCACATTTTGAGACTAGGAATGAATTGCACCATTCATGGAGACGTAAGTCGTTTGTACGCATGAACAGTACTTTAATTTCTATTTCATACTTAATAGAATTAAAACAAAATTATACATTGGTATATTATAATTACAGTATAATATCGTATATAATTTTAGTAATTCCATCCTTTATATGTTTCATGTATGGAATGAACGAGTCATATCACTTTGAGGGGGAGATAGTCTGCACTTTCTCAAATGAAAGTATCATGTTTACCTTTTATGTAAACCATAATGGAATGATTTATATAAAACATAGAAAATCATTGAACCAATATAAATATAATAAATTTTATATATAAAGACAGTTCCAGCATAATGACCACCATAATAAGTGGTGGGAGATGATTGAACAATCATCGTTTCGTGAGGCAGTAGTTTGTTGTCCCCAGAAACATCATGTTCTTTACCCATTAGACGAAGGTGTGGGTTTGTGTAGTAAGAATACATATCTAAAAAACACCCTTGTATATTGAGGATATTGGTGTTTCTATACAATAAAGGAATAAAAACAGTTAATTGGGTTGGAGAATAATGTAAAAATAATAACTTAACATAAAACATTACATTTAAATAGGGTAAATCTATTTTGTTTAAACCAAAGGGATTTTTGAAGTGCCATTTTCCTAAGGTAAGGCTTCATCTTGGAAGAGAGAGACCTTTACACCATATTTGTTCAAAGGATGGTTGAGGAAAGGGGACTGATAGGTTTGATTAATGGGTATGATGTGAGGAATTTTTATTAGGTGGAGGAGGGGCTCTTTTGGAATGTTTGAAAATATTATTTTATAATACAATTATTTTTTGTTTCTTAATGTACGATACATATTAAAGTTAAAGATAAGATGAATCTTGTTCGAAATAAAATCATATAATTAGAATTATCTGGGTTTTGGATATTTTTTTAATTTTTATAATATTATTTATTTAAATCAATCATTAATGAGGTAAACATTGCGTCATTATTGTGCCATAAATAATTTAAGTATTTTATGATTAAAAATTATTAAAAATACCATGATGTAAGAAATATTATTAGATTTTAAATTAATAGTAAAAGTTAAAAATATATATTATATAACCCAATATATTAATTTATTTACTAAAAGATATTTGTTTATGTTATTTTGGTGATTAATTTTAATTAATTAATATAAAGTGTCATTATCACTAATATGTGGCTCCATGGGGTCCCAAAATCAAGTAAAGGATTCCAATAGTTGGAAATGTATCAACCAATAGGAATAGGACACATTGTAACTTTCCAAGTAAACGAAGAATAAGATATTTTTATACTTATTAAATTTGTTAATTAAATATTAATTTTACTTTAAAAGGGCTGCTATGTTTGATAGCATAACCGACATGCATCAATGGGTTTCTTTGAAATCTTACGTTGCACACTAATAATTTAATATTATTATTTTAAATAAAATATAAATCCTAGCCATTTTATTGGTGGGAATTAACAAAACTAACTACAATATGATTATATGTGTTTTTACATATATTTAATTTTATACAATAAAATATAGAGGCATAAAATGTGAATGAATCTAATTTTAAGAATAGTTTACATTTAATGGTCGATTTACCACCTTTTAATGGCGAACCCTCTTTAAATATAGTTTTTGGTCACTTTAATACACTTTATTTGACAAAATAAATTCCTTATTTAGAATTTGGACATCAAAATTTACTTTGTGTAAATTTTTGGAATTTTTTCGATAATGTTCATTTTTTAATTAATAGTGAAAAATATAGTATTTTAATTCAAAACTGTGTTTTAATCTAATTTATTTTTCTGGTTATATTGTCTTTTAAATTCATTTTAAAGTGTAATTAAAATATATTTTTACCATTTAATCCAATTCTTGTCGTTGGAATTTATTTTACTTTGAATTTGGACATAAACAAGTGTCAACCTTTTGATAGTTAATGTTTCTTAAAAACATGCTATTTGTTTTAACAATAGGAATTATTTTTAAATTATTAATGCTAATTTTATACTTATAATTCTTTAAAATAGACATAATTTTTCAATTTGGATTATCAAATATATCATTGGGTGAATTTTTGGTTTTTTTATGAAAAACATCAATTTTGTATGAATAGTGAAACCACTTATTAGTAGTTAAACATACTAACTTTCCCAATTAAATGAATGTTTTCCACTTCTGTGAATTGAATTTTGAAAATCCAACATACATGGATGTTATTAGTAAGTAAATTTTTTTTCAATAAGATGAAAATATGTTTGGGTGAATAGTAACTTTTAACATTTATTTATCGCGCTAAAAGATAAATAAGGTAATTCAAGGTAAACAAATATTATAATATTCAAAATTACCTTAGGACATGTACTAACCTTGTTGGATGTGTAATGTCTGACCATCGACATTCATGGCTTGATTTTGGGACCCCATTTAGTCACTTATAAATGATACACTACTACAAAAATGGGCAAGGGAAGAGCTACCCCTTTATCAGTGCTAAAAAAACGCAGATAAAGGGGGACTTTATCAGTGCTAAAAAAGCAATGATAAAGGGGAATTTTTATCAGTGCTAAAAAAATGATTGAGTCCCCCTTTATTATTGCTTTTTAGCACTGATAAAGGCCCACCTTTATCAGTGCTTTTTTTAGCGGTGATAAAGGGGACCCCTTAATCAGCAGTTTTTTATGTTGCGCTGATAAAGGGGGGATTTATCAGTGCTTTTTCCTACCGGTGATAAATTTTCTTTTTAAAAATAATCATGAAAAATAAATTATTTTTATATAAGTATATTTATATTGATATAAATATAATATATATTTCTTAAATATGTTTTAGATACGAATAAATTGACTATTTAATTTTATATATAAGAAATTTAATGAATTTTTTTAAAATTTTTTAAAAATATTATTATTTAATAATTTTCTAAATATAATCTATTAAAAAAAATTAATTAAAATTTAATGAAACATAAAATCAAAACAATTAATAAAAGATCAAAAATAAGATGAAAATGTAACTCAAACATCACCAACCATAACTTTTGATCCAGGTGTCCGATTTAGCTCTACAATATATCAAATCGAAGATTACGATGAGCTCTACATGCTGGTGACCTAGGAAAAGCCTCTATCAAAATTTATGAGGCCAAAAGAGACCCATAAGACCTCCAAAACTATGTTTTTAGTCGGGATACCTCGATTTTTTACCATTCAAATATGTATAACTTCTGATACTGATGTCTGTTAGCCCTTTAACACATTTCATATCAAATACTGTTTAATTTTATTCGATTTTACTAGTTGTGGAGTTGAAATGGGTTTCTCGATTATATGTTATGTTCGTTTTAACATTCTATGGCTTTTCAAATACACAAATATATGTATTTATTCGTAAATATATATGTTTCTGTGTGTGTGTGTGTTATATATATGAATTTAATTATTTATTAATTTAATTATAAACACATATAAAAAACATATTTCATTAATGTATTTAAAACTAATCTTATAAGTATATATTAATATATAAATAAATATATGGATTAAAAATTATAACTAAACATATATACATATATAACTAAATAAATATAAATATATATTAATATGTGAATGAATATATATATATATATACTGTTATATGAAAAAATATATTTATATTAATTTAAATCTATATAAATATATGAATAAATATAAATATAAATATAATTATAAATAAATATATATATCCTTAAATATAGAAAAAAACAAAATAGATTAGTGGTAAATGTGAAGCCACGAATGTGGGGGGTTGCGGGTTAGTGTTCGGGTGGAAGCGCAAAATGGTGGGCGTGTGTGAGGATCCGCGAGAAGGGCAGTGTGCGGGAGACCTCCTAGTGCTATAGGGGGTCAAGAGATAATAAAAGCTCTCCCCGCATTTTTTTGTTATTTTTTATTCGGTCTATTTTTTGACTTTTACTAGTGATTTTGAAAAGAAATGATAAAGGTCCATTTTATCAGTGCTAAAAAAAGAAATTATAAAGGGATCATTTATGAGCGCTTTTTTTAGCACGGATAAAAGGGGCCTTTATCAGGGCTTTTTAGAGCACTGATAAAATGGGCCCCCTATATTATCACTTCGCTTTACAATTCTTTTTTTAGCACTATTAATGACCATTTTGAGCACTGATATATTCCATTTTTGTAGTAGTGATAATGACACTTTAGATTAATTATTTTAAAGTAAAGGAAAAAATGTAAAAAACAAAACAATTTGTAAATTAATTTTTATATGGTGGTATATATGTAATATTTTTTAATATAAATATTCATAGTAGAGATAGAAATATTTCCCACATTATAGTATTTCTTTTATAAATTTTACACATCGAATAAATTGATGAATTTATGACACAATAATGATGCACTATTTACCTCATTAATAAATGATTTAAATAAATAAAATTTTTATGAATAGAATATTATAAAAAATCTTTCCAATTCCTATTGTATGTTATTATTTTGACTATGAGTCATCTTATCTTCGACGTTAATGATTTTTGGACCTTTAAAAACCAAATATCATTATATAATAAAATAATAGTTTAATACTTTTTTAAAGATCCCCTCCTCCCCCCTTATTAAAGGAGACGATTTAAATCCAATTCCCCACACCTCTCAAGCATTTCAGTTCATCAAAAAACATCCCAATTATTCTCTTTACATCCCTTTCATCCTCATATATGTCTTACTTTAGACAGAAGGAACTTCAACAAACCATTATGGTTCAAAAAAAGGTAGTTACCCAAATTGAAGGTAACAATTTTTCTTAACGTCTTTTTCATTCAATTTACTTAGCTAACCCCAAAACTCTTTGTATTATTTACTTTTATAAAAAAACTAGTATCATAAATATACTAGTATTCTCTTATTAGAAGGTTTTTAACTACACTTACACACCCCTCCATCAAATGGGTGAAGAACATACTGTTTTTGTTGATGGAAAACTAACACCTCATGAAACGATGATTGTTTGATTTTATCCTACCACCACAAATTATGTCTATAAAGATGAAACTATATTTATATATGATATTTATTATTTTTATGTTTTCTATATTCTTCTTTATTTTTCTTTTATATCATACATTTATGGTTTCCATTATCGGTAAACGCGATGATTTCATTTGAGGAAGTGAGGACTACTACCCCATCAAAATGATGTGAATCGTTAATGCCATATATGGGATGAATAAAGGATGGAGTTTATTATATTATTTGATATTATACTAGAATTATAATATAACTATGTATCATTATGTTCTAATTATATTAAATTATAATATAGAAATAAATGTAGCATTCATGCGTATGTACGGCTTATCATCTCCAGGAACGATGAATTTCATTTCATACCTCCAAATGTTATGTACTAGTATAAAGACATATATATACTGGATATATATGATATATATGATATCTAAATTCTGAATATAATTCTAGATATAATTAACATTTGACCATGTGCGAAACTTGTAACTGTACGGTGTTCATTTGTGACTCAAGTACCAAATATCGACAAACCAAACATTATTAAGTATAATGATTACATAATGTTTATAACATGGTAATAAGTGACCTAAAAGAAAGAATAAATATTTAAAAGGTTCTTAAGAAAGTATAAATTATTTTTAGTTTGTTATTCATGAGATTAAATAACTATCGAGTCAAGTCAGACACGAGGTAAGGGACTTCGTCTCAATCACCTTTCATTCAGGCATCATTTTATTTCTACATGAATTTAATTTATACAGTGTATAAAAACCAATTAATGTTCATTTCCTTCAATGGGAATATTTTTCTACAAAGTGTTTTACTAAACAACAAAAAGGAATTTTTCTTTTAACATAAGTGGTGACAACAACCTTTCCCCCGCCACGAGTATTATTTGTTCTTTGGCTTCCTTAACGAGTCGTACTATTTTTTTTCAAGGATAATAAATACCATATACACTCTTTTGTATTCTGTTATTGAAAATGGTTTTGATAATGTATTTTTTTTGTCAATATATTTATGTGATATATTGTGATTGAAATATGGGAAGGTTTTCTTTCTTTTATATTTGTTTTATGTGTTATGATTTTATAATGGTACTTGGACATTTGACAAGTGGTTACGTGATAAACCAAATGACAGGTGGTGTCGTGATATACCAGGATGGGTGGGTACGTTATAACCTCCAATTCATTGGGTATGGAAGTCGGCCATTTGGCTATTCTATTTAGTGATATGTGTGGAAGTCGACCGTATGGTTATTCCATTTAAGTATGTTTATGTCCCAAGTTACCTTTATATGTTATGTGTTCTTTATATGGGTTTTGATGTAACAATTTGGTTACAGAGGGGCATGTAGTGATCTTTTATTTAGAGAAGAGTATTTACTACTTCATAAAGGTGAAAATTATTACTTATGTTAAATTATTCATGGTTTACATGTTGTTTTAAAAAACTAACATTTTTCCTTCTTTGTGTATCCCTTACTGAGATTTTTAGACTAATCCGATGTTTTTGGAATGTTTTTCACATGACATAATGTGGAATATGGTAAAGGACGTGATCATGGAAAAGTCATGTGATCATAAGCATAGAACTAGACATGACTCTTTTTTTCAAGAGTTTTTATTTTAGGAAAAAAATGGAAACTGAGTAGAAGTGTCTACTTTGTAATATTTATAGATGTAATAGTTATGTCCTAATTCTCTGAAAATCTAAACATGAAAAGATCTCCAGTGTTAATTATTCATTTAATTAAATATTATTTAATGTTTTAAGACGAAGTCCTTATAGTTGGTATGAGATGTTGGTTTAGAATACTTTAGGAGATATGGTATTTTGAAATAATTTTCCAAAAATTAATATATGGTAATAATGAAATGATGTTGCATTTAAAGATTACCATGTTGATTCAACTAATATTTTTCTATGTTCAGAATGGTTTTCCATACAGGAAACATGGCAGCTATGTTGGGACGATGTAAGGAGGAAGGAAACCATCCAAATCAATAACCTGAAATTGTCAGAATTGGAACTGAATAGTTTGTTGTAGTGAAGTCATAGTTGACTTAGTATATAAGTGGTGGTGGTATATATGCATGAAATCATCCAGATGAATCGCAGAGGAACATGTTAGTAGTGGAGAATTTCATGAGGCAACATCCCCCATTATTCAAAGGATCATCTGACCCTATTCTAGATGAATGGTGGATTAAATCACTAGAAAAGATTTTTTATGTCATGGGGTGTTCTTATAATAAAAAGGTTAGCCTCGCTATTTATAATTTTGAAGGTGGAGCTGAGCAGTGGTGGTTGATGTAGAAAAATAATAGCGGTAGTTAGGAGATTGTTGCTCTTGATTGGGATGAATTCAAAGGTATGTGTCTGAGAAATATTTTCCTAAGGTGGTTCATCATAGGATGGAGAAAAAATTCCTGTAATTAAGGTAGGAGGATGACTCAGTGGATGTTTATGAATAAACATTAACTCGATTGGCAAGGTATGCTCCAAATTTCATCTGAGAACATAATAGTAATAAAAATCAATTTCACACAGGATTGGAGCCATGTTATAGAAGAGACTTAGACTCCTATGAGTTCAAAAGTTATGAAAAACATGTTCTATGTGCAGAGAAGGTGGAAATGGAGTTTTCCAATGATCATGTGTTCGTTGAAATACAATAGAATAAGAGGTTCAACTAGCCGGAAAAGGGAATGAATTTCTCAATGAAATCTGAGGGTAAGAAAATTAAATATCTAACTTGTGAGAAGTGTGGTAAAAAGAATCCTAGAGAATGTTTATCAAATTCTCGAAAGTGCATCCTGTGTGCTTTTTCTGGTCATATTGCTCGTAACTGTAAGGGAGAAGATCAAGCAGTTAATGGGAATCCATCAGTAAGATGTTTAAAGTGTAATGAAATGGGTCATTATGCAAATGAGTGTTTAGTAACGAAATAAACTAAGGGAGAGAATCTAGAATATAGGTAGAAAGGGATGGTTAAATCCTTTGAAAATACTTCAACGGATGTTGGTCCATCAAACGATGTAGTATCAGTTACAATATTTGTTTGTTCAGATTATGCCAATGTGTTGTTCGATTCAGGGACTAAACACTCTTTCATTTCCAAAATGTTTTCTAATAAATTGGGAATTCCATATTAATATATGAATACAGAACGTATGGTAAAAGCACCTGGAGGAAATTTTGAGCCAAAAAAAAAGAAAACATGAGAACCTTCATGTCCTTGTGTGTGGGAATAATCTACTTGCAAACCTTATTGTTTTGCCTCTAGTATAGTTTGATGTTATTTTGCGCATGGATTAGTTGTCTGTTTATCATTCTAAAATTGACAGCAGAGCTAAAGAGGTTTCATTTCAAAATGATTTATAGTTAGTGTAAAAGAATTAACCATTGTTTTTTATAACATATTAGGAAGATGATATAGTAGTAAAATATGGAAATGAATGTTACCTTGCACATATTGTTGAAAATAAAGGATCTATTCAGATTAATGATATACCAGTGGTAAATGATTATCATGATGTTTTTTCTGATGAGTTGCCTGGTATTATACATGACAGGGAATATGAATTTACTGTTGACTTAGTTCCTGAAGCTATGCCAATTTCAAAACCCCCTTATCAAATGACTGAAATTGAACTTTTATAGGTAAAGTAGTAATTACAGAAGTTATTAGATAAAGGGTTCATTAGACCTAGCACATCACATTGGGTTGATCTTGTCTTGTTTGTTAAGAATAAATATGGTATAATGAGACTTTGCATTGATTATAGATTATTGAATAACATCAATATTAAGAACAAGTATCCTTTGTCTCTTATCGATGATTTTTTATCAGATCTTAGGAGCTCAGTATTTTTCGAAGATTGACATGAGATCGGGGTACCATCATTTGAATGTGAAAGAAGTAGACATTACGAAGACCACATTTCATACTAGATATGGTCATTATAAATTTGTAGTTATGCCTTTTGGGTTAACCAATGCACATGCAATATCCATGGATCTTATGAATAGAATTCTCCGTGAGATCATGGATAAGTTTGTGGTTGTCTTCATTTATGATATTTTGGTTTATTATAAAAGTAATTAGGAGCATGAAATTCATTTAAGGGTCATCTTTCAAACCATAAAAGAAAAGAAACTTTATGGGAAATTCAGAATGAGTGAGTTTCGGTAACAACAAAATTTCATTCCTTGGTGACATTGTTTAAAAAAATGGCATAAAAGTTGATCCTGATAAAAAAAGTTGTTGATGAATGTCCAAGATCCAAAAATATAACCAAGATCCAGAGTTTTCTTGGTTTGGAAGGTCATTAATAAAGGATTGTTGAAATTTTTTGTTGGTTATCTAGTCCAATGACTAAGTGAACTCGGAAAGGTGTTATGTTAATCTTGACAAAAGAATGTGATGATTGTTTTCATGTATTGAAAAGAATATCGGTGAATGCTATAGTTTTGTCACTGTCATCCAGAAATGGTTAGTTTATTATTTTCAATGATGCTTCATTAAAAGGACATGGATGTATGGTTATGTAGAATGATCAGGTAATTGCTTATGCTTCACCTCATCTGAAACCACATGAGTTATATTACTTTACACAAGATTTGGAAATAGCTTCTGTTGTTTTTGCATTAAAAATTTGGAGGTATCATTTGTATGGAGTAAAATGTGACATATATAGAGATCACATAAGTCTAAAGTATATATTCACTCAAATATAATTGAACATGAGACATAGGATATGGCATGAATTAATCAAGGATTATGATTGCACAATACATTGCCATCCGGGAAAATCAAATAAAGTGACTGATGCTTTTAGTCGAAAAAATAACTCTTCATTAACCATTATACGTTTGAAATGAGATCCTTTGGTTTTTAATTTGAAGAACATTTTCATAGATGCTGTTGTTGCACGAAATTCTCCTGTTTTGTTTTCTGAGTTAGTGAGATCATATTTATTAGACATAATAAAAAAAGCATAGAAAGAGGACGGTGAGTTGTAGAAAAAGTTAGAGTTGGTTCGTAAGGGTAATTTGCATGATTTTAATGTTCATAAGGATTGTGTTTTGATATTTGGAATGAGATTATGTGTGCCTTGTGATTCACAGCTTAAGAATGAGTTTTTATGTGAATCTAATAGTTCCCCATTTGCAGTTCATCCTGATAGTAATAAGATGTACAGTGTTCTTTGGGATTATTACTGGTGGGATGGAAAGAAAATAGATATTTCTGATTTTACTGTGAAGTGTTTCACTTGTCAGTAGGTTATAGTAGAGCGGTAGTTACCGAAAGGGATTCTTAATCTTTTACCGGTGCAAGATTGGGAAGGGTAATATATATCCATGGACTTTGTTGTGGAATTATCGAAGACATCTTGAGGTAATAATGAAATTTGGGTTATATTTGATCAATTGACTAAATATGCTCATTTCCTTCCTATTCAAGATACTTTGTCTCTAAGTAAACTTGCTTAGTTGAATGTTAATGGGATTGTTAGGTTTCATGATGATCCCATCTCCATTTTATCTGATCGTGATCCCAGGATTACTTATAACTTTTGAAAAGGCCTTCAGAAGTCATGGGGTACTGGATTAAATTTTAGTACAACTTTTCATCCGCAATCAGATTGGCATTCAGAATGGAAAATTCAGACCTTGGAGGTTATGTTACGTGCTTGTTCACTGGATTACTAGGGGATTTGGGACCAGCATATTTCTTTGGTTGAATTTTCATATAATAAAATTTTTCATTCCAGTATACAGATGGATCTATTTGAGGAATTATATGTAAAGCGTTGTCAAACTCCTGATTTTTGGGATGAAGTAGGTGAATGGAAGCTGATGGGACCAGAATTGGTAGAAGAGATGGTAGAGAAAGCTCAGTTGATTCAGAAGCACATGAGAACATCTCAGAGAAGACATAAAAGTTATAGAGATAAGTGGAGGAAGTGTCTTTCTTTTGAGGTAGGTGATCATGTCTTTCTTGGATATTCTAAACGGAAAAGTGTGATGTGTTTTAGTATGAAGGGAAAGTTGAGTATGAGGTTCATTGGACCTTATGTAATCCTATATAATGTGGGATTATTTGTTTACATAGTGGCTTTACCTCCATGTTTATCCTAGGTACACAATGTTTTTCATGTTTTTATGTTGAGAAGGTATATACCAGATACATCTCATGTTTTGATCCTAGTTGTAGTTTAGTTGGAAGAGAATATCTCTTAAGGAGAAAAACCAGTCTAGATTTTTGAATGAAGAGAGAATGTGTTGCGGAATAAGGTAATTCACTAGGTGATGGTTTTGTGGAAAAACCATATGGTTTAAGAAGCAACGTGGGAATCTGAAAATGCTATGAGGGAAAAATACCCCCAGTTATTTTTATAAGTGAATAAAAATTGCAAGGATACAATTTACAAAAGGGGGAAGGATGAAACAACCTAGGTAAATGAGGAATAATAGATTTTCATACTTATTAATATATATGAATTAAATATTATTTTTACTTTATAGGGGACTCTATGTTCGATAGCGTACCCGATACGCAACAACGAGTTTCTTTGAAATCTTACGTTTCTCACTAATAATATAATATTTTTATTTTAAATGGTATTAAACTCATAGTCATTGTATTGGCAAGAATGATCAAAACTCACTAAAATATTATTATACATGTTTCTTAAATGTATTTAATTTTATCAAATAAAAGTTAGAGGCTTAAAATGTGAATGAATCTAATTTTAAGCATAATTTACATTAAAAGGTCGATTTACCACTATTTAATGGTGAACCCTATTTAAATATAGTTTTTCTAACATTAATACATTCTATTTGACCAAAAAAATCCTTCTTTTGAATTGGGACATCAAAATTTAATTTGTGTAAATTTTTTGAATTTTTCAGATAAAGTTCATTATTTAATGAATAGCGAAAAACATTGTATTTTAATTCAAAAATGTGTAATAATATAATTTATTTAAATGGATAGATTATCTTTTTAATTGGTTTTAAATTTTCATTAAAATATATATTTTTACCATTTAATCCAATATTGGTGATTTGAATTAATTTCACTTCGATTTTGGACATAAACAAGTGTCAATATTTTGATTGTTAATGTTTCTTACAAACACGATATTTGTTTTAAGAACAATATTTAATTTTAAATAAATTAATGAAACTTATATGTTTATAATTTGGTAAAATAAAGATCAGTTTTGAATTTTTAACCTTTATAAATCCATAAATATGGTGTATTTTGGTTTTTATTTAAGGAATTGGGCCTGCCTGGAAGACCATATCCAGTTTTAAAAATGAATTTTATTTACTTAATAACATATTCAATATTAATTATTTTTACTTGATTCAAAGTGTCATACGAGACCGTTGCACCCAGATATGCGCCCAATATTTTTCCCCACTCATTGGATCTCTTAGGCAGCGTGATTTTGGGACGAACTTTATAGGGTTTCTCAAATCTGCTAGATTTGAGGAGGTAAGTTATTTCCATCACAACACTTTAAAATCATACCCATTTTCCCCTTTACATGTTCTTTCTTCTCATTTTCATGATGTACCTAATTTCTAGAGGGTAGGGTTTTGAACCTAAGGTTTAACCTTGGTTTTTCTAGGTCATTTATTGTGGTTTTAGGATTGATCTCGGTCCCTCTTGGTGCGGTAGTGGTGCGATTTGGTTTTCGCACAAAGGAATCAAGGGCTTTACTAATTTGGTAGGTCATTCCACTTTTTATGTAATAATTGTTACATATATACTATTTTTATGATATTTTCATGTATAATCATTGATTTGGTGCTAAAAAATTGTTTTAGTTGTGTTTGTATTGCAAGTGAATTTTAAGTGACAATTTCATGTGAAATTTTTGTTTTTTTCATATAAATCGTTTATTGGTTGATTAAGGGATACCTTTTAATTATTTAGTTTACCTTATTGCACTATATTAGGGATGAAAATAATGTTTTAAATGTTATTATTCTTTGGTTGTTTCTGTAAAATTGGTTTGGGTGATAGTTGTTATGAAAATGGGTTTTGAGTACCAATTTGGTGTTGAATTGGGTGTTTTAAATGGGCATTATAGGCGATTCTCACTGGGATTGATTTATAACTAATTTAATGAGTTTCAGGAAATTATTAGGGTCTGTTTTATTCTATTTTGATAAATATGAGTATGAATATGATTTTCAGGTGGGGATTTCAAAGAGTTTTGGGTGCAAAACAATGAATGATTTGAAGAAGTTGTTTTTATTAAGACTCAAAGTGTTTTGTTCTGTGTTTTAAATGTTATGAAATGTGTGTATCTATTGTAATGATTTTATTTGACCATTAGTGGTGTTTTATATGATAATGGATATATGTATCATTCTAAAATTTTTTGTGCACAAAGGGGGAAGCCCGAGCACCTAGGTGGGGAGGATGTGTACTACTACGGCTTGTGGACAGGAAGGGTTTTGTCTTTATTTCACCAAGAATTTGGATAATGAAAACTCAAAATAAACTATGTGCATGATTATTGGGGACCACTATGTTATGGGTATGTTCCCTACTAGTCTCTCGTGCATCAAAACAGAATTTACTATGGTTACTCTACACCGAGGTATGAGTTACATGGGGCCTGAAACTATCTAGTGTCTAGCGGTGTTCCCGATGTTGTTGCTCATCGTGTTTGTGGAATATTTCCATTGTATTAGTGTATGTATGGAATTAAATTGTATTATCTATCGTTTCTATTTAAATTTGTCAAAATTATGAATTTTTTTTATTGAAAATTGTTTTCAATTGAATGTTACATTTCTTGGAATTTTAACACTGCTTCTCCTTGAGTTTCAAAACTAATTGGGTTTTCACATTGTTTTGAATACTAATTAGAATTATTTGGTGGTATTCTATTGGGCTTAGTCTCAGGCCCTACATAAACACCATGGGTGTAAGTAGACTTTATTATGATTGAATCCAGTAAAGGAAAGGCTAAGGGTGATGGCAGTTCAGGGTGTTAGTTCCCATCCATGGTGCGGAGTGCTGGAGATGGATTACGGGGGATGACCCCTTGTTGTGTGGAGTCCTCAGATATGGCTTGTTGTTTTCTTTATTTTTATTTGGAAAAATTATATTGTCTTTACACTAATTTATTCAGTTATATATTTTTCTTAAGACTTGTTTGGATCAAAAATTTCACATTTATATTATGGATTGTTTTAATGTGTTATGCATTCATACTCAGCTAAATCATTCCCAACCCGAAATAAATGATACACGGTAACTTGTGCCAGCCCGTGGTGATAGGGAACGCCCTTCGGGCCTTGTCATGTTCTTGGATTGTTTCTGGTATTAGTGGAGACCAGATTCAGTCCGTGACATATGGGCCATGCAATACATAGGACTATAGGCCTTGTAAGGGTTCCACCTCAACCCTTGAAAGGTGGATTATAAAAAATCAATAAAAATGAAGGCCTTCAGGCCAATGGATGGACTCAGCATTTTTTGTAACATTAGAGTTCAATGAAACCCATTGTTGTTTACCTAGTACACTATCAAACATAGCATCCCCTATAAATAACATTAATATTTAATTCACAAATGTTCATAAATATGAAAATGTATTATTCTTTATTTACTTGGGATTTTACAATTTGTTTTATCATTTTTTGAATGCATTGAATCAAATTGATATTTTTTATAAATTTCTTAATAAAAAAATTTAATTTCATTGAAACCTCGTTTTACACATGAAACTATGCATAAGGGAATCCTAAAATACTATCATATTAGATTTATTTAATGTTACAATTATCATATTGTAATGATATTGGATGGTATTAATTGGAATAACTAAATTACGATTTTTTAAATACATTTTTAAAATGAGTTCCTTTTCTATAAATTTCTTAGAAAAGTTAATAAAATAATTTGAAAAAAAGGGTTTTTATGAAAAATAGTTTTATATGTGGAATGTATCATTATATCAATAAATTTAATTAGACAATAATTATGAGTCAGTTTAGAGAAATTGTTAAATAATATATTAAATATAATGTATTAACATTGAAATAATTTTTTTATTCAGAACACAATGACTAAAAATTCATATTATGCTTCAATAATACATTTTCATCCAAAACGTTTCTATTTAATTTCTTTCAAAATATTATAATTAATTATAAAATGTTTATAATTACTATTTAATCAAATAGAAATAACATTTAATATAATAATATCATAAAACAGTTAGGATTAAATGTAGATAATTTTCTAAATAGTGTCTTTTTTTACTAAATATTGAAAAGTCTCAATATTACAATTATTTTCAATTTGATGAAATTATTTGGTTGTTTGATGGAAAAATTAATTTTAAAATTATTTCCATAAGAAATATATTATTTTGTATTTAAATAATCATTCTATTTTTTTGATTTTGGATACTAAGATAGAATATTCCGAAAATATTTTATATATTATTCAAATTTAAATCTATATTTTTCTCATTACATTTAATTTTATGTTTTGAATGTTCTATTCGGTTATATATATATATTAATAAGTATAAAAGGGGTACTATTTTGTTTATTAATGGTTCATTTTGATGAAAACATTATTTTTATTAGATTTTATTATATAATAAATTTTATGCTTCAATCAGATATTTTCATAAAACATGTCTTTTCATTCATCTTCTATAATTATATGAAATGTAATTTCTACAATATATATAAATTAAAAATGATAAAATTGAGTAAAAAATTATTATCATAAATTCTAATATTTTTGGCTGGAACAGTTTATTTTTGGATGTATATTTATGTTATAATTGTAAAAATCTATTTTATCATGATTATGATTTAAATGAATTTAAAGTTTTTATATTGGATATAAAGCATAAAATGCCTCCAAAATATCTCAAAATTTTATTTTATGAGTTTATATCAACATTATAGTATCTTAACTTTAATTTTTTGGTTTCTATGTACCACATGACATGGTTTCGTTATATATTATATTTAAGAAACACTATATATTCAATGTGTGTCTTTTCCCTCACATGTAAAAGGGAACCACTAACTCCCATTTATTTAAAAATATTGAAAACTATATATCAACCAATAAATTTCCTCATATCTTCCAAGACTACCCCCTTAATCCTAGAATATAATGTTTTCCCCTGTGACCATCCCATGAATACTGAAGGCATTAGCTAAAGAAGACTACTCAAAGAACATGCATTCATCTTATATGATATATTCAATGTTTATTTTGATCAAATAACAAAAAATATATCATATACATCATTAAATTATTATTCAAAAATTATCAGTATAATTATATTTTATTTTTATTATGTGAAAACCAATGTTTAGCTTTGTTCTATAACATGGGTAATGAAATTATCTCTCGTGTGTACACGTGGACAACATCCTCCATATAACATTTTGATTCATTTTCCATGATCATTATTATTGGGTAGTAACTATGATGGAATTTATGATTATTTTTTCTAGTTTTTAGATTATAATAATTACTATTTAATAATAATATCTATTATTCCTTATTACCTTCCTATAGGTTTCATAATGATAATGTCAATTATGAATACTTGTAGACAACCACATCCCCAAATATATGTGTTTATTTTTTTAATTTTCATATTACATGGATGGTAATACATATATATTTATTGAATATATAAGATATATATATATATAAAATAAAGATGACTTTTTAGTTGTAAAATATTATACAACTCTATTTCATTCCATCCATCATGAAGGGAAACCATTACTTGTTCCTAAAAATATACTACCATCACTATTAAGTAATTACATTCATTTTCATAAACATCTTATATATATATGAATGTTAATATAATTTTTTCATATGATCATATTATGAAAATTAGTATTATATATATGATTGATCCATGATCAAAGTATAGGGACCATTGCTTTCGATTTGTATCATGCATAAAAATTGAAATATTGATCACATACTATTGTAATTATAATAACTAATTATTGATAAAAAGGTTATTATTTTAAATAAGAAAATAATATATTGTATCATATGTACGAATATTTTTATAGAATATATTTATAGTATATATATATTTATTACTTATGAGGTTTTAACATGTATGACGTAAGAAGGGACTTTAGGTAAATGCTTATGTTATAATATAATTTATTTAACAGATTATTTATGTTAAATTTTCAATGAGGCTAATTACATGATCCATATATTTAAATTCAAACATATTTTCTTCTCAAATAATTATTCAAGTAATTTTTATGTCGTAGTTCCATTTTAATCTATTTGGTACTTAAAATATTTGAGAAATTGTTTTCATGAAAATCTGACCATATTAAATCATTGGATTTAAATAATTTTCATGCATGCACATGCAATTAAAAATGTATTTATGGATTTTTTTATGTATTATAAATGTTTTAAAAAAATATTTTTTATTAAAATTTATTTTATTTACAGATAATAAATAGGAATATTTTTATTGAAATAAATTATAAACATGTTATTTTTAACTTTATAAACAAGGGTGAAAATAATGGTCTCTTTAATCGTATGTCATGTAAAAATATTTTCTAATCATCATATCAACTAATTAAATTTAAGCATCCATTACATGTTTTGAGGTTTATTTATAATTAAAATAATTTTCTCAATATTCAATGAATGTATAGTAAATTTTTTATAAAATTATTTTTATGTTACTCTAATGTTTTTAAGTAATAATATTTAAATAATTTTAATTATATTAGTCAACTATGTAAAATTAAATTATGGATTGTTATTTTTCACTATGGTTATTGTCTTGTTATTCCATCCAAAATTATGGGTAAATTTTTATAATGATTAACATAGAATAATTTCTTTAAGAAATTAATTATTATGGGAAAAATAAGATACAATTATATAATTAATTCTCTTATGATACCTTCCACTCATTTCCTCTATATGAATTATGATTTTGTGATGATAACATGTGTGGAAATATTTTTTTCGGTAAATCATTAATTTATAATATGATGATTTTTTTGAACTTGTGTGACTCATAATAATTGTTTCATTCATTGATTGGTGGGGATGAAATTATATTTCCATATAATTAATTGGGTAATGAAATATAATTATAGATAATAAAGATGATGATAGAGTGTAAACCATGTTCAGTAAGGGATGATCCCTAGATTGATTATCTTGGGAGTGAACTATGAATATGGAAATAATGGAAGGGGAAGTGAACCAAATCCACTATTATAGCCGTTGTGATGATCCTTGACTATGTAAATTAATTTATGTAATTATGATATGATTTCATGGACTATAATTTTTTTTATGATTCCAAACTATTATTTATTGTTATAATTTATTGAAAAAACCTTAATCCATGGTTCACGATTAATGATCATTGAATGATGGTCACTTATCTCTTATGTAATGATCTAGTTATAATGAATCTATTCTTATGATTACATGTTCTAATTGACTAATATCTCTTTCTTCATCCGATTATGTGCATCTAAGATCTCAGTTTCTTATGGTGTATTTTTCTCCATGTTATGAATAAAAATTATATGAAGGTTATGTGAAATAAATATTTTATTATAGAATAAAATTTTCTGATATGTTTAAGATAATATATGTACTAAAATGTTTATATATAAATTCACTAAAAAATATAAACAATTATATTTCTTAGCTATGTGTTGTAGTAATATTTTTTTATATTAAACTATAATTACTTAATATTTACATATGTTATACTATATTCTCATAATACAAATCCTATAATATAAAATAATTGAATCAATCTAAGGAATTTTGGTTGATAGAAAACATTTATATATCTGATAATGTGGGAGGATAAATGCATCAATTTAATTTTTTGAGGGCCATCATAAACATTATATAAATAATCAATTATTTGATATGATTTAAAAGGATTCTTTATTATTTCTTACAGTTATACAACATGTTCCTTAAATATAAAATATTGAATAATATTATATATTTTGTATTAGAAATTTATCTATGATGAAAATAATATCCAAATAATATGAATAAATAGTCATAGACTATAAAAATTGTTGTACAACAATTCAATACCTCATTGATTAAAAAAATATGATTTATATAATTTATAATGGGGTTTACGTAATTTTTGAAACTATTCACCAAGAACCTGATGGTATGCATCATGGCTTCATTAAAGCATACTTATATACATACGGATTTTAAAAATCAGTGATGGACTATGTTATGTAGTGTGGAGACTATAACCTTTGTATTTGATAATAATTTATTTAAATCTAAATGAAATTGTAATAGAAAAAAATACTACATCCCTATTGAATCCACATATTAAAATATGAGAGGAAATTTCATTTTCTGATATATCCTACTATAAATGAAGGTTAGAAGGATCGCTACATGCGGAAGATAAATAATTTTCACTAAAAAATGAATAAATGAATAAGGGAGACTCAACTATTAAAGGTATTACTCAATATGCTATATCATCTATTCACATTCCAAACTTCTCTGCTTTTTTAGAATCTTATCATGGGGTACTTTCCCCTGGATGATTTGTTGAAAAAAATTAAAATATAGGGGGGTTCCCCATGAATGGTGTGAAGGACCCAATGAACCAGACACCATTAATATATTCATAGAATAAGTTCGTCCAATGTATTAAACAATTGGAAGTTAAATACATATAATTCTAATAGAACCATATCAAGTCATCAACAACTAACAAGGGTGTTTCAATCCCAAACCATGCATTCTTTTACTTAATATTGGTAGAAGTGACCCAACATATGAAGGATCAATGATTAATATATGTATTATGATAAGAAGAGGGAATCAAAATATCCAACCTATCATGATAGATGAACTATCCCTTTATAAAATAGTCACATGGATATGCGAAAGTATCCCATATAGTAAAGGTACCAGGGATGAGCTCTATATCCACTATTCATCCATGAAAATATTTGAGGTCATAGCACTGAAAACCAGTATATCATTAAAGATGATCCATACCCTATGATAAAAGAATTATTATTATTCAAATATAATCTTCCATCGTAGTGTTCCAATAATAGAATTCCTTTTTCATAATTGAAATGATAATATTGAGTTAATTTTCCATAGCCACGTCACATCAAAACTATAAAAAAAAGTTACATCTTATCATGAAATATGTTTCAATGAACCAAAGTAAATTCTCTCTAACTATTCATCCTCCATCATGTTAAAATGAATGTTCATATGGTCTATCAACTATAAATTGCACTAATATTTCCATATGTTTTTTTTCATTATAACATTACTCTATAACTATAGGATAGAATCATCATTAAAACCTATAGATTAAGTCCAAGAGTCTGTTATTCCACTACAATTCATGATATCCCACCATAGGTCCATCAATCCTTGTGGATATCTATTTCCAAATGCTCCAACAAGGAACAAATTCCTTAAACATTTGGTTTTCAATAATATACACCCTCAAAGAGATCAACTAGGACATTGTAGAATTACAATACTAATTTATATAAATTATTAAAATTATCTGTTAAGGTAATGATCCTACATGAAAATAAGGCCTTATAATGATTCTCATGGATAACCTCTAACTTCCATTATCTCACCATTCCGATATTCTCCAGAAATGGTAGAACATACACAAATACTGAAGACCGAATCATTATGGATGGAACTTTATATCATTATTTAGAAACAACATGACACTAATAACACTATTGGGTATCTGGATCTCTTCCAGGAAATTTGAATGTAGTTGAATCCATGTTACAAAATTCTAGAACATCTATACAACCAACATCAGATCCCTAGGATTGAATCAGTACTAGGATCCATGTAAACCTTGATGGAAATATAAAAAACTTCTCTAGATGGACTATCTGACTGCATGTTCATCATTACTTAATAAACTAAGCACATATGATATGAACATATCCTGGATTCCAATACTAGAGTCACACTTTCAATGAGCCACTCTTTGGTTTCTTACCTGAGTCATTGTCCTAAATTCCCCTAAAAATTCTATATGTTTACACTTCATAGTAAATAAAACATCACATCTGAACTCACCATATGTCATCAACTGGATCAAGTAAGAATAATCTGTCGCTTTTCCCTTGGATATTTGAGACTTTATCAACATAATAGATAAAGATGTCAAGTAGAATATGTTTACCTACACCATGAAGTAATACCATAAGACATCCTAAAATTTTCACACACAGGCAGTGTCATCACCCACCATAGTAGGGGAAAATGGGTTTGGTCTGTGCAATTTTGTGTTTAGTCTATAACATATGTATCCCACATTAGGAGATTCATGATCATTAATGATTTATCATCCTTCATGAAATGGGGAAGAAGTTCATGATGAATTTTTGTTAAACAAATCTTAACAATCTAGTCCCTCATTCGTACATCCCTGTACCTATACATACTAAAAGTGGGTTTTTCAGTCCTTAGAGATTTTTGTAAGCTAGATTCATGCTAAAATATGTGGTTTCTTGAGCAGTATGAAGATAGTTTGTTGTGACATGATCATGTTATCTTATACCTGTTTTCCACCATCACCCAGTAATAATGGTGGGAGATGTAAATGGAACTCACGTGATAGATACACCCTGTTTGTATCGTCTCCATGGGCTCCCTGTTCCATACCATGTAGGACATGAACCAAGCTCACCCAGAGTTGATCTTCAAACCATTTCCAAATCTATACCAGCATCCATAGTCGATCATCATATACTAGATCATGTACCTACATATCCAGATTATACCAGCCCTTTGGGGCCTCATCATGACCCCATAGGGGTTTATACCATTTATTCTCTAGAAGCAACATATCCCCTCCATCCTAAAACTCCCTTATAAGGTTTCAGGAAATAATTATGATGAATACCAAATTCCATGTAAAATTTACATTATATATATATATGTCAAATATAGGGAATATTATAATTTGAATCAAATTCTACCACCCTAAAACTCCCCTAAAATACCACATAACTTGATATCCAACTTCATGGAACCATACCTACCCAGACTAGAGCTAGGTATCACATATGATATTCCCTCATAGACCCTTTACTATACATAATAGAGCCATACATCACATATCGTGTATCAATATGGGGTAGCTGAGTATAATTCCCACAAAAAAGGAAACACTGGAAAAAATAGATTGCATTTTTGGTTGAAACAATGAATACCTCAACCCATATTAGCATCCTTTACTACCCTTATAAGATTCCAGACCATATATTACATATCATAACATCATGTCTCATCAATAATTTCATTAATAGGATGTCTCAGTAGAATTATACAATAGAGGCTATGTAGGAAAATTTTGATTCGAATATTTATTTTCACATTTAACAACCCAAAATCATCTATGTTAACTTCAGTTTCCCCATGAAGATCTTAAAAAACCTCACACATCTTGTGAATATACATTCCAATCTTGATTCATGAATAATACTCAATATCCATATCATTTAAAGGGTAAATATAAAATAAATGATAATCATGATACCCATGGGTGAAAATAGAGTTGGAAATTAATCAATGGTAAATGAATGAAATATAACACAAATTTACCACCCCTAGAAACTTCTTCTGCTAAACATCCAACAAGATGTGGGAATGAAACACGAGCACTTTACCCAGTTCCAAAAAACATAGTAGTCTTAAGTCTATCATTGACTAAATAGTAAGACAAAAAAAATATGAAATATTTTTTACCATTTTTAATCACCTAAATGTGTTTCCCATTAAATTCCATTTTCTTGGGATTCTTCTAGGAAACTCCAACTAATAACCTGATCTGATATAATTTTCATCATTCCAACATGTTCACCACTATAAGGTCCTCCAAGATTGTTGGGAAGTGGTAATTTATTGTTCACAGCAATATTCCAAAGGAATCTCATTGTAAATGAGGGACTGATTAGGTTATAGTGGAGAGAATATACCCTAAAGTGGTGATAATAATAATGGTTTATATATTTATATCACATCATAAATTGAACAGAACAATGTTGAATAAATAAAATAAATTTCACACTCGAACTTTTAAAATAATATTATTTTATTATTTTATCAGATATTGAAACATTCTATCGAGCTGTGGGATACTCTGTTAAAATTTCTTGCTTTTAATTGATGAATGAATTCATTGCCCATGATAGTGTCTCGTGCATGGGCTTGGCATGTTCAAAGTCACGTAGCTTTTCCCATGTCACTATGTGGCCTACCTCATGTTCATGAAAAATAAATAAAATTAGTTTTAATATGTTTTTTTAATAATTACAATAATGGAAATTATTATTATTTTTATTATCTTCAACATGTTTATTAATATAGGTTTATTATTATTAATCTATTATTATTAACATTCTATTAATTTTGATATGTATTTTAGTATCATTAATACCATATTCAGATTATTATAATATATATTATGATTATTATTTATAGTATCAATATTGTTCTTATTTATCTATTTAAAATTATTTTTATCTTCTTATTATTATTATTGTGGTTAATAAAATTATAATTACAAACATTATAAAAACTATTTTTATGTTATTATCAATATTAATATTATCATTATTTATTATATTTTTGGTTTTTTTATTTATTTTATTTTATTCCATTAATTTTTTCTCCCTTTTTTCGTCCCCTATTGCTCTTCTTCCCTGGGCATCGTGCAACACATCCCTCCCCCTAAAACACTATTTTCATGAACTCCCCTTCCTTCGACCGCTCTCCCTCTTGTGGGCTCCCTTCAGTGAGCTACCACCAATGCCACACTCTCCCTCTCTCTAGGACCCGCAACCCCCCCCCCCCCTCTATATGTGACGTTTCTTCTTGCGCCACTACCTCTTATGATCCATTTTCGGCGTGACTCAAGCAATCCTGACTCCCCATGTCCGGTTTTGTTTTACTCAACACACATCCATTATCCCTCCGTCTTTCTCGGATGGCCTCCCACACTCCTGCTACAGGTTCGTTCTAATTTGAATCATTGTTTCTTCTATTTGATAGTATTTAGAATTATAGTTTCATGTTGTAACTAGTTCAGTTATGATGGTTTCAGTTTGATGTATTGATTTTAGGGGACTTTGGTTTCTCTTAAGGTCGGTTCTAGACACTTCTATCAAGGGCAGTGGGTTTGCCATTATTTTCATGTAATAATTTTCAAATTTCTTTATTGTGGCTTAATTCTGATTTTGGGGTATTAAGATTTTTGAGTTTTCATCAATTATTATGGGTGATAATAATTTTTTGGTAGTATATTTACTGGTTTTTGATTTTTATATGGTATTCGTGAGTGAAACATGGTGCATTTTGGATATAAATCCATTTTGTATTGCATGGTTGTATTTTATAACTTGTGCACTGATTTAACATATCATGCAAGGGATGACAGATATGTTTTAGTATGGTTTTAGTGTGTTTCAGTTTGATGTGAATGTTTTGGGGTAATGTGTTACTTTAATTATGTTGTTTCACATATCTATTATTACGGTTTATGGATGTTTTTTTACATATTTTTAACTAATTTGTAGGGTGTCGGGTGGTGTCGTGTGATTTTGGGGTGTCATTTCCATTCAAGGCGAGGTTTAAATCTTATTGTTTTCTTTCATAAAATATTAATTGGGGTCTTTATTTGAATTAAGGGTTATAATATTTGTGGTGTAGAACATTGAACTCTGCTTTATAGTTTTTAGTTGCAAGTGTCAATAACACCTACATGTGCATGCATAAGATAAATAATATATATATATTAATGCCCTCTATGTACATATTCCCTCACGGCACAGGGAATGTATGCAATTCATCTTGTGGTATTTATTTATATATGTATCAATTCGTGTGCATTGATGTGTGCATGGTAAGTTCGAGTGGTCGTCGATAAATAGCAACATGATTGAGTTAGTTACCCACTTCACTTTCCTTAATATTTATAATTTATTAACTTATTGTTATTTCATTATATTTTTGATTAATCATAAATAATATTAAATAATTAGTTTAAGAATAAATGTTCATTGTGATGGATATATGTTATCTCTTATTTTGAATTACCTAAAAGTGTTTTCTTTTGATGTTCATAATTAGTATTGATAAAATGCCTGGTTGGCCTTTATATGAAAATTGTGTTTCATTAAAATAACAGTATGGGTTGCAATTGTGTTCAGCTTTCTAAAATGGATTTCCAAAATGAGGTTTCAAATTGTTTTTATATTGAAATTGGTGTTCCTATGATTCTTTAAAATGAGTTGGCATGCGTTGGTTCTTCTAAAAATGGGTTGATGTTGAGTGGTTAGTTAAGGCCCATTTGGAACTTTAAAGAAATGAGATATTTTGAAAAATCTCGTTGGGGTGACTCAGGGGTGGTATTATAGAATACCTCAATTGTGTTTGTAGCATCTGATGGTTTTGCATCATGACTGGTTATATGATTTACATTGTTGACTCACCCCTTTCCTTTTTATTATATGTGTTGACATGGGAACCTAGCACAGTGAGTGAATTTATTGAGAAATATTGCCGATTTAGTTTAGAATACGCAATGGCTAGTGGCCTATAGAAGAGAGGTGTTTTGTTATTATTGTTATGTGATTAGGCCCCCTATCCAGGCCAAGAATGGAAACGATCAATTGTTAGGGCGTTATGACGTCATCAAGAGTAGGAATGCTTTTAGGATGAGTCACATTTATAGTATGTTATGGATTTTTCATGAGCTCCTAGGTTTGAACCATGTTGACTTCTCTGTTTATTTTTATCTAGAGGATGATGGAGAGGTCTAGTTCAGTTGAGTGCCACAGTGTGCCACGTTTTCTATTTTCCTTAGTGTGTGTTTTGTGTTGTGTGTTGTTTTTCTTTTGATTAATAACTACAATTTTTATTTATAAACTGTTCGAAATTTTTTTAAATGAAATGACCCTATTCAATTTAATAATTAAACTTGTTTTTAAATTTAAAAGGTCAATGGAGTATTTCTTGTTTTATAAATGAATGTTTTTATGTAGAAATCCATATTTTGTATAATATAGTTCAAACCTGGAATTTGTAAATTCTTTATTTAAGGTTAGTGAATTGGGAATAGTTAGTTATGTACCCCTACTAAGTTTTAATACTCATTCCAAGATTGTTTTCTTATTTTTATTTTTTTTGAAGGTTATACTTGAGCATGATCACCGTGGGAAAGAGTTTGTTGTGGATTGGTGAGAGACTCTCGGAGTCATGAGGAGTTCTAGTCATGGGAATGTTAGTTGGTTGTTATTTGTTGTTCCTTTTTTTGGTTATTTACATTGTGTTATTCTACTTTTTATGTTTCTTTATTATTTTTTAACTGGGTGATATGATTCCCAATTGTCCTCTATTGATACACCGACACTTGTCACCATCTCAGGAGGATCAAGAAAGCCTATCATACAATGTCACGGACCAGGTCGGGTGACTAGTTTAGGGTCGACCTGGGTTGGTTCGTGAAGAAATAGTATCATAGGAGTTCCTTTTTATTTGTTTTGTTATGTAGCATGGTGATTATGTGTTTCGTGATGTGAGAGGTAGGTGCTGGAAGAATGCAGGGAACCCTTTCTAATCCTGAGACTCGTGTTTCTAGGGGTAGTCTGGGATGTGAGTTTTTCTTTTGCTTAGTCAATGTGGATGAGGGATGAAAAATGAAGTTATCTGGTGTTATGAAATGAGCATTTATAGAGCAATGACCCATGTATGGCCCGAGTGAACAGTTTAAGATACTTCATGTGAGGGACACTTGCTCAGAGCATGGTCTACTAAGCCATGTTACCAGGTTGGCATAGCCACTAGTCCCTTATTTGGGGAAGTTTAGATGTGAGTTATGTTTGGGATTAGTTTCCACTAACATGAGTGGATTTAAAAGATGAAATTGGTTCATTAAAAAATGGGTTATCAAAAGGGAATGAGGTTTTGGAGTAGAAAAAGTGGTTTTGAAATGGAAATTGTTTTCTTTTAATGGAATTTTCGATTTTGAAGATAAAAATTGGATCTGTTTTTGAATTTTTTATGAGATCTCATTAAAACATTTTGGAATGCTAATTGGAATTTTTTTTGGAATTTTGAAATTTATTGCATCAATGCTACGTGACTTTTTCAAATAAGTTAGGAATTTTTGTTGTATACTGAATGATCTATTTTAAAATTATTAAGTGTATTGAATTGACCCCTGGTATTCATATGAGGGATCACATATATAGAGGAGTGCATGTGGCACATGGATGATTGGTGGAATGTGTGGATAAGTGCATGAGGTAGAAAAATGTTATATGTATATGTGAGATTTCATGGGATACCAATGGCCGGTACATAAGTTGTTTTGTTTTAAGAAAAATGGTTTTCAAAAAGTTAATTTAAATGTTTTGAAGGGTATGAAATTGTTTAGTGTTCTCTTTTCTTGTTTTCAAATCTTTTTCGTGGGCTCTTGGATTTGAAATATTGAATTTTTGTTGGAATAGTGGTTTGAATTTGAGCTTTAGTTTGTGATTGAGGTGAGGAATTTTTATTTTTGATGAATTTTTATTTAAATTTGTGGCTCTTGTTTTTGAGTATACTACCTATAATAGTCAATGAGGGTTCAAGTGATTCTATTCTAGTTGGTGGTTCTACCTAGACTCTTAGAGGAGTGGTGGAATTGAATTCTTTTATGTTTTTTTCCATCTTCTCTGGTGAATCTGATCTATCGATGGTAGCAGATTTGTTTGGTGAAATCATTTGGGTTTTCATGTAATTGGAAACTCTTAAAGCTTTGTGAGTCCATACTGGTTCGAGTTTATTTGAGGGTTCAGCTTTGGATTGGTGTGGGATAAAATCCCATCGTCGTTGCATGATGGTATTCATTGGAAGGTTTTTAGGACCACCTCCGTCCGTTTGTTTAAAAATAAGAAATTGAAAGAGCGGAATGTGTAAGAGCTTGTGAGTGTCAAGCAAGGCCAACAGATATTGAAGTCTTATGTGAGGCATATCAATGAGTTTATTCCCTTATCTCTAATAGTAATAGTGTGAAATTAGTTAATGTTTCTCTTGTGTGGGCTTTGGTATGGCCATTTTGTGTACTTTACACCTCCATGTTGTCATCCTTCGAAGATTGTTGTCGGTGTGGATGTTTGGGAATCTTAGAGATGTTCTAATAGAGGCATTGTCAAAATGAGTCTTGAATGGAGGATATTAGCTCGTGAATTTGGGGTAGCAGCTACTTCAAGACATATGATAACTAACCATCGGTCTCAATGTGAATCCTTTCATGCTGTCAGGAATCATTGGGTGTGGGGAACCTTGGTCTCACATTTTCCTTTTGTGTGAAAACAGGGATACTTTGAATTCAATTAATATAGATTTCTCGTCTTTGACAAATATGTTTTATGGTAAGAGGCATAGAGGTATCTTTTTTCTAATTGTGGTCTTTATTCTTTGAATAACCCACCATGGTTTAAAAAAGGTGTGGTAATCTTGTTTTCTCGTAATACTAGTAGTTTTGACTACTCAAATATATGCATTAATGTTTGTCACTTTATGGTTGTGAGTCTCAAGATGATTGTCTCCCTTGTGTGGAAAGCTCCATTGGTGATCTTTTCTTGTTTTAGTATGTGATATTTTTGGAGACACATGCATTTTGGGAAATAATGAATTGGGTCTTGGTCCTCTATTTGGTTTGGGGACTTTCGTCGGGGACCCCATGTGGTGGGGGTCCAGTTTATAAGGAGAGTTCTTTGGTCTGTTTGTGCTGGGTTTCTCGTGTCAGTCCGTGCTAATTGTTTTATGCTGGCTAGTTCTTAAATAATGGGGAGACCCACAATGAATCATGTTGTTCCCTCTTTAAAGGTTTATCTATATGGTAGTTCTCTCTTAGATCAAGTTATCAATTCTAGAGTTAGCCCATGTTGAGAGTCACAATGTTGGTTGTGCTAGTCAGGTTCTTTTAGTGGGGAAAACACATCTCATTTCTTGATGGATCTTCTCATTCTACGTTCCCTTAGAATTGCTAGGGTGTGGATGAGAAAGTGAAAAGTCACACCGTGTTCATGTTTCTTTTGGCCTTGTTAAGTTTCAAACTTGAGTTTGTTTCCTCATTTGGCTGGGTGAATTTCTGGGGGACGAATGTTTTTATGGTGGAGAGAATTTTCACACCTAAACTTTTAAAATAATATAATATTATTATTTTATCTGACTTTGAAACATTAAATCATGATTGGGGGCAAGACTTTTTGGATTTTTTTTATTTTTATTGATGAATAAATGATTTTCCTTTGACAACATTTGGTGCAAGGGTAGGGCCTATTCAAAGCCGCACGGCATTTCCCGGGTCACTATGCAACCTCAATCATGTTCAAGAAAAATAAATAAAATGAGTTTTAATGAGTTACTTTAAAAATTATAATAAAGTTAATTATTATTATTATTATTATGTTCACCATGTTTGTTAATATAAGGTTATTATTTTAAAACTGTATTGATTTTGTTAAGTATATTAGGTTTATTAATATCAAATTATGTTTATTATAATTTATATTATGATTATTTTTAATAATATCACTATTTTTCTTATTAATCAATATACAATTAATTTTATATTATTATTATTATTATTATTATGGTTAAAAATATTATTATTATCAGGTTTATTAAAATTATTATTATGTTATTTTGAATATTAATATTATCATTATTTATTAAATTTTTGTTTATTTTATTTTATTATCTTTTATTGCATTATTTTTTTCTCCCTTTTCTCCCCCTCTTGATATTTTTCCCTAGGCATCACGTTACACATACCTACCACTGAAACCCTATTTATGCATCCTCCCCTCCCTTTATCTGATGTCCCTCCTGTGGCCTCCCTCCGGTGAGCCACCACCGGCGCCCCACTCTCCCTCTCTCTCGGGCCTGTGCACCCCCCCTCTACCTGAGCCATTTCTACTCACTCCGATGCCTCCAAAGTTCCCTTTCTGGAGTTCCTCATGAGAACATGACTCCACCAGTCTGGTGGATTTCTGTAACGACACACCTCTGGTTTCCAACCATCTTGCTCGATTGGCCTCTTGCACCTATGTCCCTTTGCGTTCAACTTCGAATAATTGTTTCTTCTATTTTATTGATTTTCGGATTATGGTTTTGTATTATAATTGTATGGTTTTTATGATTTTAGTTTGATGAATTGATTTTAGGGGTCTTTGTGTTCTGTTGTGGCTAGTTCTAGCCACTGTTGTCAAAGACAGTGGGTTCACCATTGTTTTTAGGTAATAATTTTCGATTTTCTTCATTGTGGCTTAATTGTGATTTAAGGGGTTTTTGATTTTTGAGTTGTCATCAACAAAATTTGGGTGAGAACAATGTTTTGGAAGTATAATAACTTATTTTTTTTATATGGTATTCTTGTGTGAAACGGGGTGAGTTTTGGATATAAATCCATTTTGTGTTGAATGGTTGTATTTTATAACTTGTGAACTTGATTTAATAGATCATGCAATTGATGAAGATGAAATTTTAGTATGGATTTGGTGTGTTTTGGTTTTCCATCAATGTTTTAGGGAAATGTGTTCCTTTCATTTTGTTATTTTGTAGCTCTATTATTATGGTTTACAGATGTTGTTTACTTATTTTTAATAAATTGTTAGGTTGTTGGGTTGTGTCGTATGATTTTGGGGTGTCGTTTCCATTTTAGGAGAGGATTAAATGTTATTTTTTTGGATTCATAACATCTTAATTAGGGTCTTTATTTGTTTTACGTATTTTAATATTTTTGGTGTAGGATGTTGAACTCTACTTTACCATTTCAAGTTTCGGGTGTCAAGATCACCTACATGTGCATTAATAAGGTAAGTAATATATATATATATATATATATATATATATATATATAGATGCCCTCTTTGTAAATATTCCCTCACAGTGTGGGTAATGAGTGAAATTCAGCTAGGGGTACTTATATATATGTGTGTATAAATTCAAGTTCATGGAAGTGCACAGGGTCAGTTCAAGTGGCCGTCGACAAATAACGACATATTTGAGGTAGGTCCCCACTGCACTTGGATTTACATTTAGAATTTATTAACATTTTTTTATTTCATTGAATTTTATATTAATGGTAAATAATATTAAATAATTAGTTTTATAATAAACGTTTATTGTAAAGGATAGTGTTTCTCTCTTATTTTGAATTACCTAAATGTGTTTTCTTATAATGTGCATCCTTATTATTGAAAAATTGCCTAGTTATCCATTATAAGTAGATTATGTATCTTTTAAATAAAGACATGGGTTTCTAATTTTTTCTTCTTTCTAAATTGATTTCCTTAAATGAGGCTTCAAATGGTTATGAAATTTAAAGTGGTTTCCATTTGATTATTTGGAAATGTGTTGGTGTGTGATGGTTCTTCTAAAAAAAGGTTGGGGTTGAGTGTTTAGTTAGGTCTCGTTTGACACTTTAATGAAATGAATTATTTTGAATACACTCTTTGTGGTGACTCATGGGTGGTCGTATTTTGTACCCAGATTGTGTGAGTTGCATGTGATGCTCGTGCATCGTTACCGGTTACATGATTTACATTGTTGACTAACCCATTTCCTTTTAATTATACATGTTGTCATTGGAACCTGTTATAGTGAGTGAATCATCTAAAACGAATGCATAAGGTGATTAGATTATGCACTGTCTAGTTTCCCATATCATGGAGGTTTTTTTAATATTTCTATGGGACTGGGGACCTTGACCAGAATAGGTAGGGCAACGGTCGGGCGTTAGGGTGTGATGACATCATCGAGAGTATGCATGCCTTCTGGATGAGTCACATGTATTGTACGTTCTTGATTGTTCATGAGCTCCTAGGTTTGACCAATGTTGTCTTTAGTGTATATTTGTACGTGGAAGATGATGGAGAGGTCTAGTTCGGTTGCTGGACCATGTGTTCCACTTTTTCTATTTCTTTTAGTGTCTGTTGTGTGTGGTTTTCCTTTTAACAAACGACTGATATTTGGTTTTCTTAATTTTTCTCAATAAAATGTTTCAAAATGGAATGCACATATTCCCTTCAAGCATTAAACTTGTTATTTAATAACAAAGGGAATTGTAAGTTTACTTGTTTTAGAAATGAAAGTGTGTTTTTGTAGAAACCCATATTTTATATAATTTAGTTAAAAACAAGTATTAGTAAATTAATTATTTAATGGTAGTGCCTTGGGAATAGTTTTTTGGCCACACATACTGAGTTTTATTACTCACGCCTATAGTGTTTTCCTTCTTTTATTTTATGTTGTAGGATTTACTTGAGCATGATCACCATGGGAAAGTGTTAGTTGTGGATTTGGGAGCGACTCTCAGTGTTAATATGAGTGTTAGACGTGGTTAGGTCTATTGGTTGTTATTGGTCGTTACGTCTTTTCGTGTTATTTATTTACATTGTGTTATCTACATTTTCCACTTCTTTATTATTATTTTTTCACTGGGTGAAATAATTCCCAATTTTCCTCTATTACTGCCTTGGCGCTCGTCACTGGCTAGGGAGGATCGTGAATGCCTCTAGGGGCATGTCGCAAACCATCTTGGGTGACCAGTTCTGGGTTGCCTCAGGTTGGTTCGTGACAATTCAACAGAAAGTTGAGCATGATGAAATAGATCCAAATATTCCACTAACATTAACCCATTGTAAAATTATATAAAATGTCCCAGCTATTTAGCATCTTCTCACAAATTTTTACCTTATATAAAAACAATAAAGTATACATGAAACCTGAGGGGCCAATGTGTGGTGTGAGTATGAACTCTATTGGCCATCCCCAATATATGTTTGTCTTACATCCATAATTATTAATGTTTTGGTAAAATAATAATAAAAATGCATACACACAAATCATATAATTAGAAGAAATAGTTATTCTCTGTAGATACAAGTGAGTGATCTACATTCTTTTGACAAAAATTGGTATCTTAGAACACATGCCCAAAAATATATATTCGACATAAGAATATTATACTCTAATATATATTTTCTGAGAAATGTACCGATGAGTTAATTATCAATTCATCACATAGTGATTAAAATATCAGTTGAACTCTCCGGATCCACCAATAAATGTATATGTGTCTCATCAGGCCTTCAATATTGTCACCTAATTCCAAATGGAATTCCCAACAATATGTCACATGTCCAACATACCTGTTCTCAGAAATTACCAATTACAAAAAAACACATCATCACAATGAATCATAAAATTCATCGTAAAACATCTAATATATTCCCTATCAGCTAAATAGATGACATCCCATGGTACGCTGATCTCCATCCTTCCATAATCTAATCCATTATCCTCAATCCTAATGGTGATCCTGAGACCAAATCATGAAGGTCACAACACCATATCTAAATAGTCAATCACCATTAAAAAATATTTCAACATTTAGAACCTCTATCATATAAAATTTTCAATTAAATCCACTACGGTGTAATATATATGGTTCCCTAAAACAACAATAAGTGGTCAACACGATCTCAACTGAGTCGTTTATATGTTCCCAAGATTTCATTAGTTCATCAACTAATAATGGTGAGAGGATTTCACTAACTATTACCTAAGATACATAATCATACACCTGCCACCCCAATGAATGTTTCTATAAATCATGAGGGTTAATACCATCTCAAATCACATTTATTATTCCCTAATTATGAAGTCCTTATCACCTCAAACCAAGAAAAATTTCACTTCAACATGGTTATCAACATCACCCCATGTATCTCAAACCATTTCCTCAGCACGATGACCATGTTGCCTTGGTCCAAGTGTTATACATCCCATTAATACTATGAAAGTACTCATCATTTCTTGTGAAACCAATCAAATCAATTTATTAAATTGATGAATTTAAATTAATTGTCATTATAATCACCTATTCGGTCACAATTACCTTATCTAGTTTAGTTCTTGTAATGAAAAAAAGTATTTTAATACGCATATCATTTTTTAAATTAGACATTTAAAAGAGAATAATTCACCTATTTATTTTCTCTCTTGATCCACCCACATGGGATGATATAGAACAAAGCTGAAGGGAAACATAAAATTAATGAAAATCTGGGAACAACACTAATTATAAATGTACGCACTCACTAATCATATATTATCTTCTAACATCAACCAGAATGATGTGAATGATATATTTAGATAAATGACCTAAAATTAGGGAACACTGTCTCACATAAATTTAGAATTATATATAGTGAGATAAATTATAAATATAATAATGAACAAATATGTTGGAAAAAATCCCACAAGGTATCATTGAAGAATTTTTGAGACGATTGTGCTTGTTGAAAATGCAGGACTCCACGTTGGGTTTGTGGACAAAGCGAGTCGCAATGACTCAAACTATTGACAAAGGGGGTTCTCCTGGAGAGTGGGGAAAAGTGTTTTTGGAAAAGGGAGTTGTGCTCTTGTGTTAAAGAGGATTCTAATGTTCTAATCCAAGAATTTTTTGAATTCAGAACATCAATAAATAGGCAAAGGAAAAGTGGTGCGTAAGTGTGGAGCGTAAGTACAAAAGTGACATGAAAGTGTGGCGCACAAGTCAAAAAGTGGTGCGCAAGTGTGGCGCACAAGTCCGAAAGTGGAGCGAAAGTGTGGCGCGCAAGCCCAAAAGTGGCGCACAAGTGTGGCGCTCAACTATCATGCACAATTAATATTTAAAGAATCATCATATCAAAATATGAAAAAGGAATGAAAGAGGTGCGCAAGTGTGGTGTGAATGTATGGCGCACATGTCCTAAAAATTCATATAAATAGACAGCTCATCTCGTCATTTATCAACGAGCTCAACATGTTGAGAAAATTCTAGCTCTGAATGAGAAAAATAATGTGGGGTGAAAATATCAGTGTGCGTGAAAGTGGGGTGTGCAAGTGTGACATGCATGTGTACCACACAAGTGTACCTTGCAAGTGGATGCATCTATTGATGAATGGAAGTGAAAAACAAAAAATAGAGAAAAAAATAATGGTGCAGACCACTCATCACCTATGTGGTAAAATGAGGAAATCATTTAGAGATTATCGTATTCTATAATTTGAGAATTTATTGCACCTTCTCCATATACTTCCTTAATAAATCTCAACTGAGATCAACTCCTAGATCCCTAAAAAATTATAATTTTTTAAAATGATCCACTGTCAACCATATAGAATCAGAGCCTCAGAAACATCAATGTTGACTGATAATGAATTCTCTAGAGGTATTTTCACACTTATAATAGAGAAAATATAATGATTGGTGAAATCAACTGGGAAATGTTGTTAAAATATTATATTCTTGCAGCTCAAATATAGAAAAGATAACTCTGAAAATGAACTCTACAATATGTGCCCCTAAAACTGAACTCTTAAATCTTTTTACAAACACAACTAGTGTTTTCAATCATAATAATATAAAAGGATAACTCGGTCTCTCTATTCCTCCATAATAGAATCCCCCAGCTGGGACTCCTCCACCAGTTGCACCAATGGCAACTAAAATTTCATTTGTTAAATAAATCTAATATCTCCAACCATTTTATATAATGATGTATCACTTGGAGTTCCTCCATCACAATCAAGGAATCTATAGATTCAGGTTGGTATCACTATATTCCATTTTTCATAGTATATAATCCAAAAACGTATCATTCAATTTCATATATGAAATATATATTTTATTTTTAGGAAATAATTCAACACAAAAATGCTCACACATATTTATGTGACCCTAGTAGAAGAAATAGCTCAGGCACTTTTGGTATGGGAATTCAAAAAGAATTCTCACAAATGAGTTAATGTTTCCATAAAATCATATTAATCTCCTATGCCTCCATCCTAATATCATGGGTGGCATTATTATTCTCGTGGAGGAATAACTCACAATACCCATATGAAAAAGATAATCTCTGGTGAATACAAACTCATCCAAAACTAAGATGATATGCATAAAAAACATCAAACAGGGCTACCTCTACTGGACAATGGTGGAGTTGACCAACCTCTCCAACATTGACACAAGAGAATCATTACGATCTCCAGTCCATAAAATCTTTAGATCCTTTCTAGTTATTGATATTAGAGGTGTCAAAAACTATGTGGAATCAACTATGAATGTTCTCTAACATCCTTATAGACCAAGAAAAATACTCACCTCTACCACTATATTTTGTTATTATCAATACACATAATCCTCTACCATTAAATGATCCACATCTACTCTTTACTAGGATACCACATGGCATAGGAAATGGTCTTTAAGATCTCATAACACACAATTTGACAGCCTCCCAAACAACTAATATTGATTTAGACCTCTCAAAATTTCATGAAATTGTTCTCACTGATCATAATTAAACATAGAGTATAAAATTATTTCATTGATGAAAATGACCACTTACTTATGTAGGAAAATTCTGACCAGTACGTTCATAAAACCCATGAACATAGCTGGTGAATTAGTCACAATGAATATATTTAAAAATAACTCATAATTACCTTGATTATAATAGAACACAGTCTTCTAAATATCATCATACATCAACATCATATGTCGATATACATACCACAAATCAATATTCATGAAAAGGCTATCTCCCATTAGACGATCGAATAAATCCTATATCTATGGAATTGGATTATGGGTTTTCACTATCTCTTGTTTCAAGATTTGATAAAAGATGGAATGTTAAAAAAATTAATTATAATTATTTATAAAAAAATAATGGTGAAACCTATTGTTCCATGCCTGGACAAAAAAACCACACTCTAATAGATACTCATTTTGTACTCATATCTCTTTAAAATCTAAAGGTTCCATGCTATAGCAATACATCCATATTGGAGACATACCTGGATGTATCTAAATTATAATCTAGATCTACTGTCTAGGTGAAATACTATATCCTACCGCGTAAACAAATGTGTGTAATCTTTCAGAATCCTAGGAATTACTATCTACCGAACCTCCAGAGAGGTCATCATCGATTAGACTATTAAATAAAATATGGATAGAACATTCCTTTAACCTATCTAAGTGTCTCACTCTCTATAAAACATTACTAGCTCTCCATTAGCATTCTCGAACACATCCTTCATCCTAATGAAATAAAATATAGATTTCATCGAGTATAAAAAATAAATACTAAAGATGATGTCGTAGGGATTTATCTAACAAAATTAATTATCTACAAAAGTTGTTTTCCTATGCACAAGATCATAGTGACTACATAAATCATACATTTCATATCAACCTCAAGCGAGCGTAGTCAATGCTAAGGGAACAAGATTACTTAGTAACATAATTCTGAAAGGATGGATGAGGGTTTGTGATATAAAAGAGATTGGTGATCCTAAAAGAAAAAATCATTCACCCAAGTAGAAAACAAGTAAATGATACCTCTAACAATGTCTATCTAACTTATTGATGGAAAGACTAAGGAATGATGCTAACTAAGATCTGTCAATGGTCTATATTACCCAACTAATTTCCACCTCCACTATCATTTTATACTCTCTAATATCGATATGTGTCTTTGGTATTATTTTTACATGCTATATATCCTATATTCTGATCCAAATCTAGAGAACCCTTTACCTGACGACTTGGTTGGAATTTGATCAACAGTGGAAGAAGACAATGAACACTAGGAAGATGTTGACTACTCAAAGTGGATGGGAACTCGTACCACTTATGACCATAGAAATCTATAAGAATAACATTTGTGTGATACCATATAATAGTTCAACGATCCACTACCCTGAGAAAACTGATATGATTATATGTAGGACCTGCAGTCGTCTAAACAAAAACTATTCTATCTATGAAACAAAAAAACTGGGACCACAACTCTTCTTTGAGAAGATTCCAGAGGAATCCACCCTTATGTTCTCCCAGTTCTGGATATCCTCATCTCTATTACCCCTTCTACATCCATCACATCAACATAAATCATTGTGATAAATGGAGTGATCACGAATGGGATCTATAGAAAAAATCAACCTCAAAATTCCTTGCACTAGCCTCCTCATCGGGAAATATATTTAAATAATATCTTAGGATTGACATAAAATGGATCTCAGACACTCACGCACAAGTTCTCATTCAGTAAAGGGTAAGAATCTTTTAGAGATAGGGTACCTTCATGACGAATGAATGAAAATATTCTCTATCATTGTCTCAAAAAATCTCTCATGAATCCTTTGATTCACTGAGATCTCTATGGAATAATAACCACCACATATTCTCTTCTATATGAAACATCTTCACAACTAATGAATCCCCATCATATTAAAGGTAATGGAGAAAATTTAAAGTGATAACAACAATCTCCACCCATTTTTTTGTGATTGTATCTAAAACAGATCCCTTATACTTCTGTATTCTTTTTCACTAAAACTCATAGAGTGACCTCTTTAATTTGTTATCATTGTTGACCTCTACTCTAAATAGTTCTTACAGAACATCTTGGTGATCATATTTGGTAACAACCTATCATGGAGTTTGACCTGGAGAAATACATTCAAGAAGAAAAATCATTATATTTCCCAACCCGGAGATATGGAATATTTATATTAATTATTTATTTCATTAAAAATATAATTTATGATTCTAACCAATCCTAATTTCTAGAATTTTCAAACACATTCACAAATATGTATGATGCATTATTCCTTCCAAATACATTACCCAAAAAAATAGTATCAATTCATTAATTAGTCATTTTGAACATAATGGTCTATGTATCAAATCATTGGGAGAATTAAATAAAAAGGTATCAACTTGTTTCCTATGATTAAATCTCATATTATAGTCAGCTAACATTGCATCCCTACCAACCCCTGAAACATCACCTATCCATATCTCTGATATATATCATATCACTCAACCAGATCCACTCACACCACTATATCATGAATCCCTCCCAACAAAGACACAACCATGTGGGGAGAATGATTATTACATCTAGAGTCCTTAATCTATTAGGACTTGTGATAGCGACCTCCAGCAATAGTATATTAATCATGCATATTGGGGGAATTACACTCTAACAGAAGCATTCCTAAGAGAGAGATAATAAAGATACAATAACATACACATTCTCAAAAACACACTCACACACACATATATATATATATATATAAATATATATCTACATATAATGTAAAAACATGTTAATATATTCAATTTTTAATATTACTAAATCATTGGAAATTTAATCTATAAGTAATTAAAACTTATAGATGACAAAGACCATGAATCCCAAACTACTCATACAAAACCACGAGCAGGTAATAAAAAAACCGGTCTGTAATGTTCTGTGACTAACATAAAAAATTGTACATATTCATAGTTTTATAATAACATTATACTTAGAAGGATTCTCTTTGTAGTCTCATTTAAATTATAAATAAAGCATTCTAATGCATAATGAATAACAGTGAATCATACCAATCTTATAAAAGGTATATTAAATTCACATCCTTAACATGTATATGAATCAAAATGTATCGCTTAAAATATAAATTTTTATTTAATAATAATACATCATGGGTACCCTAATCTCACTTCCCCACTATTTTTATCTCTTCTCTTGCATACAATTTCATCATTTTCTCTCTCCAAAATCAATACAAACTGAAAACACTTGGTAAATACATCATAACATTCCTCTCATAACTTACATAACCCCAATATCCAATACAGATATCCATATAAAGTCAATAGGTATTTTTTTGAGATTCACCATAGTATTTGTTATGAATATAAAAAATCAGGTATTATAACTCAATCCATTATAGCCCATAAATCAAGAAAGTACCTCAATACATCAAAACCTATGCATATCATACTCAAAATATTCATTTTAGTACTGTATCAACTAATATATCTATGTTAAATTAAGATAGTCCATCACTGTCAAAACCTTAACAAAGTAAGGGATTGAGTCACAACTACCCCGAGCATTTCTCCACCGGACAGGGGATGGTGAGCAATGTCGATGGAACAACAAACATGGGGAGACTATTTCCATTGTACCTATACACATTAAAACACATCACCTGGATAAAAATATATATTGGTAATGTTTAAAAATCTGAAAATACTATGATGTAATGAAAATACGCATGAACCTCTAAATTTTACAATGGTTTATTAGTGAATACTATAATGAAGAAGAACAAAATGCAAGAAAAAACCAGAAAAAAGTCCCAACCAAAAGAAAACAGGAAATGAGTGTCAGCTAAGAGATCCACGATCCTGAATCCCATAAAAAACCCCCATTTGTGGTCTACACAACAAGTATCCCAATTCCACTTGGTATCCCGGATCGACTTTTCTACCATCTGAAAAAGACACAACATGTGTTGGGAGAAGCCCAAGCAAGGGTGGCAATATTCAAACCTAGTAGGATTCCAAAAAAAGGTGAATGTGGATATGTATCGACACATCTTAAGAAAAGTAGTACTGGAAGAAGGTATAGTAAAATTTAACGGAAAGAGTGCATCTCAACCAATGTAGAGTGTGGATGTAGACTCATTAAGACACAAAGAGTTTGAGACAGTGAGGATCTATATTCCTCATCGAGAATTCACATCCTATAGCTAGAGAGTAGACCCCTCCAACCACAAGGAGATAAATGTGGAAAAAATGTGGCATAATTCTCACTTTATCACCACTTTTGGAAGGACTGTAACCAATACCCAAAGAGAGAGTACAACAATAAGGTAGATATATATATATATAGTCAATGAAGCCCAACTGATGGAGAATGGGTATCTTCATCTTAAAAATCTGACCACGAATGTGAGTATCCCTTTGTTAATAGGTATATAGGTATCTATGATTCCCTTCACCACATTACGTCTATGAAGGAGGCACATGTTAGAGGGGAAAAATCTACACACCTCAATACTATGCTCTTTGTGAGACACTAACACACACACATGATCTTTAGGCCACATCACAAGGATGCGTATCTGTATGGAAATTACCCCTCTTCCTTGTGAGTACATAGAGATTTCCAAACATTCCATGCCACTACATTAATTGGGTGTCATCTCTGGGCAAGCCAACCAAGAACATTCACATCATATCTCAAATACCGCCCTGAGGGATGCTTTTCATTGTATGAAAAAAAAACACACATGATGGACTACTCAATCATCCATAATAGATACATGGTGAAAATATATATTTCACCAAAATATGTGTGAACTGGAGCTTGTAGGGCCAATTCCTCGATCTATACATAAAGACATAAAATTAATCTCATAAAATTCATCTCAATATTACAGTAAAAATGATGTTAAAATGCGTCAATTGGATGATTCATATAGGAGTTATAATCTATTTGGTTTTTGAAAATAATAATCAAAATAATATTTTATAGTTTTTTATACCCAATACCCCATCCAAAATTTAATATTTAACATTAGACATGAATTGACTGTCTTAATCCCAGGGCAACTTTTCCCCTGAAGGTTCCTCAATCCGAGGTCACACATAGGGGTTATGGTTGAATTATAGTTATACAACAATAAATAATAATAACAATATAATAATATTATTATTTATAATTTACATCGTTCAAATATCATATGCTACGTAGAACCCAAAATGATACCTCGCTTTTAATTTTTATCGATTCCTAGTGCTCCCCATAAATCAATCCTTTTATTATTTATTTTTCTTTTATTATATTTCATTTATAATTTATCATTTCTCTACAATATTCTTTATCCTTACTTCTTCCCTGATTTTTCTTTGGTTGAACAATCTCAACCTGAAAATCACACTTCATCACCCAATATTAAGTTGGAACCCATATCATACCATAATTACATCCTAATTGGAATTTCAGTGTGCCTCATCCACCGCAGGACCGTCCTCTCATGCGTTGCATCCTGGGAGCCTTCTTGCTACCAAAAAATGTTGCATACCATCACTTGGACCCCCACTGGAATGGATCCACAACTCTACTCTCGACTGGCCATCGTGAACTACTCTCCCTTCTAACACCACTAGAGCTGCACCAACTTCCTTACCTTACTAAATTCATTTGTTTCTAAATTCCTCGACCTAGTCATAAGTCCCATACCACCATCACACCATCTACGAGGTATCCCAAATTTATTATATCACAAAAATTATAATAGTCACATTTCTATGATCCTAGGTTGTAGTGAAATGCATATCCATCCTCTCATCATGATTCCATCACCATCATACAAATCTTCCTCAAATTAGGTTGCCCATTCGATCTTGGATCAAGCATCAATTGTTGATCTGGGTCAAGAAATGGATTTTATCATTGGACAATTATTCTTAACTAGTGGGCAAGAAAAATATACGGAGTTATAAAATTTATTGAACAAAAATAAATCTATTGATTTGGCAAATTCAATATTTTAATTCAATGGTTCAAGTGAATGATAAATGATTCAACATGATATGTCTTTCATTACAAGGCCTAGAATGCTAAAGACATGCCCCACCAAGATTTTATTGTTTATTTTTGACAATGGTTGCATTCATTGACAATGGGGAGAATCTATTGTACTTGTTGCATCTCTATCCATCAAGCTCCAGGAGTTCATTGTGGATAATGGGATAATAATGCCAAATCCATAAATTATGAAATTATATAAATGAAATAGGTAAAACGGTTTTAATTTAAATAATGATTTTAAGTGTATAAAACACTTAAAATGATATGCCAATGAAATAGGGATCTGGATATCCCATGATGTGTCATCTTACGTTACGTCTAGGGTAAACAACATGCTCTGGAACCAACCGTTCTATCGGATTTTCAATCTTATCAAACATTTAATAGATATACCATTTTATTTAGTTAATTTCATCTAAATAATATATATATATATATTTAATGTTTTTTAAAATCTATTCCAGGCACACCTGGCCTTGGAATTTTTCACTGTCACAGTGCCTGGATCTGGAATAGAAATAAAAAATATTTCAATGTCTTATTATGAAAAATAGGGTCCTTACATCATTCCATAATTCAATATTTTAATCCCTAAAGAGATAATAAACAAAAAATTTATTTTACTGATCCCAAATATGAATTTCCCATTCCTATGAACTCTCCTACACATTCATGCGCTCCCAGAATACATAAACAAGAGGGATGGTTTGTCCTTTCACAGTACGATCCTTCTGGTCCTCGATCGCCACAGGGTGCTCCATAGTGGTTACTCCATAATCAATTTCCATTATTACCCATTTAATAATGTGAATGGAATCATGCATGTATATCCTAATCTAGGAAATTTTGATGAATTCATGCACCTACTCTAGTTATGGGGGTAATGCATGGCTGTAGGCAACCTAGTCAATCCTCTATGTGACAAAAAACGGCCCAATGAACCTCATGGATAGATTTCTTACCCATATGAACCTCTATATCCCATTTAACAAAGAGAATATAAAGAATATTTTGTCTCCCTTATCAAAATACAAGGGCCTATAACGATATTCAACATTGGACTTATATCTGTTCTGGGTTGTCTTAATCCACTCACCAATGAATGAAAACTTCTCTGTCATTCCCACAAAAATTCTGGCCCCATGATAGAAGACTCTCTAAACTCTGTCCAGTGAAAGGGTGATATGCATAGAATCCCATATAGATACTTGAAATGTTCAATGCTGATAGTGGAGTAGAAGCTATTGATGTACGTGAACTTCACCAAAGGTTACAGGTCCTCCCCACTCTAGCGGAAATCCAATAGGTATGCTCTTAGCATATCCTCCCAAAGTTAGATAGTGCACTTGGTTTACCTGTGGGTCTAGGGGTGGAAGGATGTACACATACGATGTTTGGTCTCGAACATCTCTTATAAGCTTGTCGACAATCATGATTAAAACCGCACATCAGGGGCCTATACTATCATCGTGGATACCCTATGAAGGCAGATGTTATCTCACTTGCATATCTTCCCTATACTATTGAACTAAATTTGTTCCCTAAAGGAAAGGAATTTTATAGACTATGAGAGTTGTTCGACTAACACCTTGATGGAATCCGAGTTCTCCGCTGGGTGTGGACTCATGGTAATCAAGTCTATAGATATTATTTCCCATTTCAACATCGGGATATCAAGAGGCTGTAAAAACCCATCCTATAGTATGTGCTCATCCTTCAATTATGGATAGGTAATGCATTGTGAGATTAATTCATCTACAATCTATTTCATGTCATAGCAACAAAACATCCACCCAAGATCATTTTACATCTTCCCATATCCATTTTTCATGAATATACGGGATGTTTGGATCTCCCACATCACCTTCTCCCACAGTGCAATAGTAACTACTGTTCACCACTATAATTGGATCTCGTGATTCCCTTCTACATAATAATTATATGGTGTGTCCCCAATGGATTTATGATCATAAAAACCCATATCATCAGTATCTCCTAAAAGATAGTCCATAACAAGCTCAAGGAGTTTAAGAGAAAACACCACTGACTGAAGAAAAACTATACCCTCCTGTTCCATTTGGGTCAGTTGTAAGGAAGAAAACTTCTCTAATGATTACAACACAGGGAAAGCCTATGACTTCCTACTATGGGAATCTTCTAAAACATTTCCCTTCTTTAGTGTATAAATGTTCTCAATGTTTTTGTTTTGCAGTAATTGAAACCAACGCCGTTGTCTCAGGTTCAGGTTGCTTTGCGTGAATACGTACCTAATACTCTAGTTTTCTGAGTAAACCACAAAGCAATCTCCTAGAAGATAGTGTGGACATATCATCAGAAAGAAAACTACTTGCTCCAGCTCTAGATCATGAGTCACATAATTAGTCTCATGGGACCTCAACTAACTCAAAACATATTTGATGACATACTATCTTTTCATCAGCACAAAATCGAGCCCATTTCTTGAGGTGTCAAAATAAACCACGAACTTAATTCCCTCCTCTAGTAGACACAAAAATGGAGCACTCATCCACCTATTCCAGTACTCCTCGAAGGCCTTCAGGCACTGCTTGAACCATGTAAACATTTTTCCATTCCATGTTAGAGTGTTAAAAGGGGATGAAATCTTGGACAATAATCCAAAAAATATCTTTTAGTACCCTTCAAAGACAAGAAGTCTCTTCACATCTGTGGAATTATTGTGTTTCTCCCAAGCAAGAACGATTTCATACTTTTTAGGATGTATAGATAAACCCAACTTGGAGATTACATTCCCATGGAACTAAACTACTATATCTGGAAATGAAATTTGGAGGGATTGTTGTAAATATAGTTCTCTCAATGTAAATAAAGGATTCTCCTCAAGATCTCAACATTCTCATCCTCTATAGTTGGGTAGATAATATAAGGCCCCAGCCTTAAACCTTACTTAATCTTGAGTTATTACAAGATTACACATTGAGGATCTTTTCGGGTTTAGAGTTTTAGAGAATTAGATCATAAAACTTGCATTAGATTCCACATATAAACAAAGTGGTTACATAAAGATAGTATTCTTCATTCCCATCAATGGAAACACATTTAAAATAAAACATGGATTATTTCTTGACACATCCTTGACTCTATCATCTTATCATGTACCTTTCCCTTGACCTGTGAAAAACATTTCAAAAACTTGGGATGAGCATAAAAACTCAGTATGGGTTATAAAAACATGGAAAGGAAACATGAGTTCATATATACATAAGAACGAAATCATACTTTACCCATAAAACATAGGCACTTTAACAAACCTCATAAAAACATGAATAAATCATATAAATCATAATACGTAAAGGTAACTTGAGGCATTCATAACATTCTTACGTAGGGGGTAACCCTCTTGGTTACGTTTGGAATACCCATCACAGTATATTCCCTAAAATATCTTCGGAGAAACCTTAACGTTTCACTCCTTCGCGTTACCCAATGCATTGGAGAGCTATAACGGGCTCACCCGCCCTTAGTTTATCACGGAACCACCCGTCTTCATAATAATGCCCAAGAACCATAACATAATCATATCACATAAAACATGCATAAAGGAAACATAACATTTCCACATTTCAATCACGAGATATCAATACAACACATTGATATAATAAAAACATTATGAAAACCATTTTCAATACCAAAGTAAAACATGGTATTTATTTTTCTTTTAAAAAAAAGGTATGGCTTGTAGAGGAAGCCAAAACTCAAATAACGGTTACGACGGCGGAGAAGTCGTTGTCGCCGCATACGTACGACAAAAACATTCCCTTTTGTCGTTTAGTAAACGCTTCGTATAAAAAGATTCCTTTTGAGTAAACGTAAAAGTCAAAGGGGTTTATACACCGTATAAAAGAAAGTTGTGTATAAAATAAAATATGCCTCAACGAAAGGAGATTGAGACGAAGTCCCATACAAAGATAATTTTTAAAATAAAATAGATACATTATGTGTATTCACTATAAGTACACATAAATAAAGTACAAATACAAGATACGACATAATAATATAATGACATAATTTGAAAGTAGGAGATTAACCCAAAGAATGGAAATTGGGTTAAGAAGTTCCCATACCTCGTATCTGACTTGACCCGACCGTTCTTTAAACTCCTGAATAATAAACTTTAGTTAATCTCTACTTGATTATGAATCTTTTCCAAGTTCATTATTCCTTTTATACCATGTTATGAACATCATGTAATCATTTAAGTTAATAATGTTCATTTTGTCGGTATTTGGTTCTTAAGTCAAAAATAGACTTCTTACACTTACATGTTGTTAATTTGGTCAATGTTTCATTATATCCAGAATGTTATTCATGATGTAGATATCATATATGTCATATATATCCAGTACATACATGTATTTAAAATATTACATAATCATTTAGAGGTAAGAAATGAAATGCACCGTTCATGGAGACGGTAAGCCGTACGTACGCATGAACGCTACTTTCATTTCTTTGTCATATTAACGGAATTAAAACTAAATGAGACTTATGTATATTTTAATTCCAGAATTATATTCATCATTTAGATATATCATTAATTTTATATATCCATTATATACATGTACTTTTAATAGTACATTACATTTGGGGATAAGAAATGAAATGCACAGTTCATGGAGACGGTAGTCCGTACGTACGCATGAACGCTACTTTCATTTCTATCTCATACTTTAATGGAAATAAATGATAATGATATATATAGGTATATTATAATTCCAGTATAACATCATGTATAATATCATTAACTTTATCCTTTACACATCCCACATATGGTATTAACGAATCACATCACTTTGAGGGGGCGGTAGTCCGCACTTCCTTAAATGAAGATATCGCGTATACCCATAATGGAAGCCATAAAGGTAAGACACAAATGAAAAATACAGAAGCATAAGTTAAACTTAAACATATTACATATCATATATAAAAATAGTGACATCATAATGGCCACCTTTGAAGGTGTTAAATGAGTATTGAACAATCATCGTTTCGGGAGGCAGAATTTCGCCATCCACGGAAACCGTATGTTCTTTAACCATTTTATGTAGTTGTGTGAGAGTGTAGCTCAAATAAATCTTATAACAACATCCTAGTATATTGAAGATACTGGTGTTGTTACAAAAGAAGTAAATAAAAAGAGTTTAGGGGGTCGGAGAAGCAAAATAAAACAAATGAACATGAGAGAATGAAATACCTTAAAAAGTGTAACTTCTTTTGGTTTGAGCCTAAAGGCTTCCTTTGAAAGGATTCTGCCCAAAGGGAATCCTCTAGGATGAGGAGAGGGATGTGGAGAGAGCAAATGGGCAGGGGTTGGCCGAGCCAATGGCTTGAAGAGTGTGTGAAATGAGGTAGAGGTGGGGGCCTTTTATAAGGGGAGAGGAGGGGCACTTTTGGAAAGTAAAGAAACATTACATTATTTGAAAATGTGTTTCGGTTTTAAAAGGTCCCACATTGATGTAATTCGTGGATAAGGTGATAAGGCATCGAAATCCATTCATCCAATTGGTTTTGGACATGTGTAGTTCATAGATTTTATTTTATCTTTCCATTTTATTTAAATCGTCAAATAATGATGTCATCGCTGCATCATTATTATGTCATAAATAATTAAATTTATATAATGTCTAAAAATTATAAACAAATTACTATGATGTAAGAAATCTTTTTAGCTTTCCATTGAATATTTATAATCAAAATTTGGACTTGTATAACCCCACTTAAAAATTGTTTTCGCAAAACATATTATGTTTGTGTCATTTTCACTTTAACATTTAATAAAAAGTAATTTATGTTATTTCCCAACAAAAGTGGATACATGGGGTCCCCAAGTTAGGCCATGACTTGTCTTGGTCGGCCATGACACAACCAATGAGGTTGGGACATGTGTCTAGGTCATTTTATATTATTAAAGTATTATTTATACCTTAAACTACACTAATTACCACTAATCGCGATTAAAACTTAATAAGTTACTATTCACCAAAAAATTATTATAATCTCATTGAACCACATTTTACTTCTTAATGACAACCATGTATGTCGGATTTTCAAAATTCAGTACACATTAGTGGTAAACTTTCATTTAACTGAAAAATCAGTTTGCTTGATTACCACTTAGTGGTTTCACTATTCATCAAAAATTGATGTTTTTCAGAAATTTACCAAAAATTCACCCTAAGCTATATTTGATATTCCGAATTCAAAAATGAAGTCTATTTTAAAAAAATTCAAATCATATAAGTCACATTAATTAATTCAATAATTAATTCCCGCTGCCAGAGCAAATAGCGTGTTTTTACAAAACAATAAGTATCAAAAGATTGACACCAGTTTAAGTCTAATTTCAAATCGAAATTGATTCCAATGACCACCATTGGATAAAATGGTAAAAATATATTCTAATTTCACTTCAAAACCAATTCAAAACATAATCTAATCATATAAATAAATTAGATTAAAAAGTAGTTTTGATGTAAAATGCATTATTTTTCACTATTCATTTAAAAATGAACATTGTCAGAAAATTACCAAAAATTCACACAAGGTAAATTTTGATGTCCCAATCATAAAGGATAAGTTTATTTTGACAAACATAGTTTATAAAATTGTCAAAATATAGATTCAAAAATGGTTTTCCATCAAAAGGCACTAAAACAACCCTTTAAGAATATTAGTGTATTCCATGCATAAGATTGTATTTATTTTTATTTTAAGCCTCTAAAACACTATCTTTATCATTAATAGACATAGATAAAAATATCTATTATTCATTACTTACTTGGGATGTTACATCCTTCCCCCCTTTAGAAAATTGCGTCCCCGCAATTTATTTACTTATCAAATAAATTGGGGTACTTATCCCTCATTGCATTTTCGGATTCCCATGTTGCCTCTTCAATCATGTGGTTTTTCCACAAAACCTTTACCTGCTTAATCACCTTATTCCGTAACACTTGCTCCTTATGGTCAAGAATCTGGACCGGTTGTTCCTCATAAGATAGGTTCTCTTCCAGCTGAACTACCTCTGGACTCAAAACATGAGATGGATCTGGCATATACTTTCTCAACATCGAAACGTGAAAAACATTGTGTACCTGAGATAAACTCGGAGGTAAAGCCACTCGGTATGCAACTGATCCAACTCTCTCTAGAACTTCGTATGGTCCAATGAACCTTGGACTCAACTTTCCTTTCTTACCAAATCTCATCACACTTTTCCAAGGAGAAACCTTGAGAAAAACATGATCACCTACCTCGAAAGATAGATCCTTCCTCCGGTTATCCGCATAACTCTTCTGCCTGCTCTGAGTTGTTCTCATGTGTTTCTGAATCAGCTGAACTTTTTCTGCCATCTCTTCTACCAATTCTGGTCCCATCAACTTTCTTTCACCCACTTCATCCCAGAAAGCTGGAGTTCGACACCGCTTCCCATATAATGCCTGAAATGGTGCCATCTGTATACTGGAATGAAAACTGTTATTATATGAAAACTCAACCAAAGAAAGATGCTGGTCCCAACTCCCCTGATAATCCATAGAACAAGCTCGTAGCATATCCTCCAATGTCTGAATTGTTCGTTCTGACTGCCCATCTGATTGAGGATGAAAAGCTGTACTAAAATTTAATTCAGTACCCAACGACTTCTGAAGGCCTTTCCAAAAGTTAGAGGTAAACCTGGGATCACGATCTGATACAATGGAGAGGGGAACTCCATGTAACCTGACTATCTCTTTAAGATACAAACGGGAAAGTTGATCAAGAGAGAAAGTATCTCGTATAGCAAGGAAATGAGCAGATTTGGTCAAGCGATCAACAATAACCCAGATTGCATTATTACCTCGAGATGTCTTCGGTAATCCAACAACAAAGTCCATGGATATATTCTCCCATTTCCACTCTGGCACTGGTAAAGGCTGAAGCATCCCTTTCGGTAACTGCCGCTCAGCTTTAACCTGCTGACAAGTCAAACACTTCACAGTAAAATCAGCAATATCTCTTTTCATTCCATCCCACCAGTAATACTCCCGCAGATCTCTATACATCTTAGTACTGCCCGGATGAACTGAAAACGGAGAACTATGAGCTTCACATAACAACTCTCTCTTTAACTGTGAATCACAAGGCACACACAATCTCTTCCCAAATCTCAAAACACAATCATTATCAATGTTGAATTCAGGCAACTTACCTTTCTGAACCAGCTCTACCCTTTTCTGCATCTCACTGTCTTGCTTCTGTGCTTGCTGGATTCTATCTGATAGAGAAGATCTCACTGATACCTGAAACAAAACAGAAGGACTTCCTGCACCAACAACTTCTATGCCAAATTTCATCAAATCGTTAACCAAATGATCACGTTCCAAACGCAACATTGTTAATGAAGCATTACTTTTTCGACTCAAAGCATCAGCCACTTTATTTGCTTTTCCCGGATGGTAAAGAATTGTACAATCATAATCCTTGATTAATTCCAGCCATCTCCTTTGTCTCATGTTTAACTCTTTCTGAGTGAATATATACTTTAAACTTTTGTGATCGGTATAAATTTCACACTTTACTCCATACAAATGATGCCTCCAAATTTTTAAAGCAAAAACAACAGCAGCTAATTCCAAATCATGTGTAGGGTAATTTACCTCATGAGTTTTCAACTGTCGTGAAGCATAAGCAATTACCTGATCATTCTGCATTAGGACGCAACCAAGTCCTTTCAATGAAGCATCGCTGTATATAACAAAGTCACCATTCCTGGAAGGTAGTGCCAACACTGGAGCATTCACCAATCTTCTTTTCAATTCCTGAAAACAATCATCACATTCTTTTGTCCAGATAAACTTAACACCCTTCCGAGTTAGCTTAGTCATTGGACTAGATAACCGTGAAAAATTTCTAACAAACCTTCGGTAATAGCCCGCCAAACCAAGGAAGCTACGAATCTCGGTTACATTTGTGGGTCTTGGCCATTCTTCCACAACTTTTGTTTTTGCAGGATCAACAGTTATTCCATCTTTAGAAACAATGTGACCAAGGAAAGCAATTTGTTGCAACCAAAACTCACACTTGCTGAATTTCCCATACAATTTCTTTTCTTTTAAGGTTTGCAAGATAACCCTTAAATGTTTTTCATGCTCCTCTTTACTTTTAGAAAACACCAAAATATCATCAATGAAAACAACCACAAACTTATCCAAGAACTCATGGAAAATTCTATTCATTAAGTCCATGAATACAGCAGGTGCATTGGTTAGCCCAAAAGGCATTACTACAAATTCATAATGGCCATATCTCGTACGGAAAGCGGTCTTCGGAATATCTGCCTCCTTTACCTTCAGCTGATGGTACCCCGATCTCAAGTCAATCTTTGAAAAAAACTGAGCTCCCTGGAGCTGATCAAACAAATCATCGATATGAGGCAAAGGATATTTGTTCTTAACAGTGATATTATTCAAGGCTCTATAATCAATGCAAAGTCTCATAGAACCATCTTTCTTTTTAACAAATAAAACAGGAGCACCCCATGGTGATGTGCTAGGTCTAATGAAACCTTTCTCTAATAAATCTTGCAATTGCTCCTTCAACTCTAAAAGTTCAATTTGTGCCATTCGATAAGGGGGTTTTGAAATTGGCTTAGCATCAGGAACTAAGTCAACAGTAAACTCAACTTCCCGATCTGGTATTATTCCAGGCAACTCATCAGGAAAAACATCAGGATACTCATTTACCACTGGCACATCATTAATCTGAACAGTTCCTTTATTTTCAACGACGTGTGCAAGGTAACATTCATTTCCATCTTTTACAAGTTTCTCGGCCTCTTCATATGTTATCAAAAGTAAGGGTTCATTCTTGTAAACAAACTGAAAGTCTTTCTGAAAAGAAACTTCTTTAGCTCTACAGTCAATCTTAGCATGGTAAATAGAGAGCCAATCCATACCCAGGATAACATCAAACTCTACTAGAGGTAGAACAATAAGGTTTGCAAGTAGGTTCTTTCCACAGATAAGGATAGGAAGATTCTTATAAATTCTTTTTGCCTCGACACTTCCCCCAGGTGTTTTTACCAAAAGTTCAGGAGTCATTTCTTGAGATGGTATTCCCATTTTACTAGAAAAGGTCTCAGAGATGAAAGAATGTGTAGACCCCGAATCAAACAACACACTGGCATAGTCTGAAAAAACAAACAAAGTACCTGATACGACTTCATTTGATGGCCCGACATCCGCTGAAGTAGTTGCAAAGGATTTCACCACCCCTTTCTGCTTGTAGTCTAACTGCTTCCCATCACTCAAGCTCCTTGTCGGACACTCGTTTGCATAGTGACCCATCTCATTGCACTTAAAACATTTCACTAACTGTAAATCAAATTTGTTTTTACCTTCACCTTGATCCTTTTCAGTGCAATCACGAGCCTTATGTCCCATCTTACCACATCGGTAGCACTTCCCAGAATTCAGAAGACATTCCCCAGCATGCCTTTTGCCACATTTATCACAAACTGGAAACTTAGTTCTCTTACCATCAGACTTCTTTGAAGAATTCTTACCTTTCTCCTGCCACCTCGGTCTCTTCTTCTGCTGGTTGTTATAGAACACTTGGTCATCGGCAAACTCCATTTCCACCTTCTCAGCACATCGAACAAGCTTTTCATAACTTTTAAACTCTCGAGAAGCTAATGCCCTTCGATACTTTGGCTTTAATCCTGAGTAAAAACGATTGATTTTACTATCAAGGTCCCGGATAAAATTGGGAGCATACCTTGCCAATCGAGTGAACCTTTCTTCATAGGCAGCCACTGAGTCTTCCTCTTGCCTCAATTCCAAGAATTGCTTTTCCATCCTAAGTCGAACAGCCTTAGGAAAATACTTCTCAAGAAACATACCTTTGAAATCATCCCAGTCAAGAGCATCAATCTCATCGGCTTCCCTGATATTTTTAACCATAGACCACCACTGATCTGCTTCACCCTCCAAACGGTAAATAGCAAGACTAACCTTTTGATTGTCTGAACACCCCATGACATCAAAAATCTTCTCCAGTGCTTTAATCCACCCTTCAGCTTGCACAGGGTCAGATGATCCTCTGAATGATGGTGGATGTTGCCTCATGAAATGTTCCACCACTGACATGTTCCTCTGCGGCTGATCTGGCTGATCTCGTGCATGGATACCACCACCATTTATCGCCTGAGTCAACTGCGCCATTACTGCAACAAACTGTTCAGTTCCAATTCCGACCATTTCTGGATGCTGATTCGGAAGGTTATTTCCTTCTGTATGCCTTCCTAGCACTGCTTCCCTGTTTCCTCTGCGGAAAACCATTCTGAACAAACATGTCTTAGATGAAGCAACATGGTAATCTTTAAATGCTATATCATTTCGAAAAAGAAAAAAAAAATATTTTTGGATAATCATTTAATAGAATTCTAACTCCTAAAGTTATCTAAACCGACCTCTGATACCAACTATAAGGCCCCAGCCTTAAACCTTACTTAATCTTGAGTTATTACAAGATTACACATTGAGGATCTTTTCGGGTTTAGAGTTTTAGAGAATTAGATCATAAAACTTGCATTAGATTCCACATATAAACAAAGTGGTTACATAAAGATAGTATTCTTCATTCCCATCAATGGAAACACATTTAAAATAAAACATGGATTATTTCTTGACACATCCTTGACTCTATCATCTTATCATGTACCTTTCCCTTGACCTGTGAAAAACATTTCAAAAACTTGGGATGAGCATAAAAACTCAGTATGGGTTATAAAAACATGGAAAGGAAACATGAGTTCATATATACATAAGAACGAAATCATACTTTACCCATAAAACATAGGCACTTTAACAAACCTCATAAAAACATGAATAAATCATATAAATCATAATACGTAAAGGTAACTTGAGGCATTCATAACATTCTTACGTAGGGGGTAACCCTCTTGGTTACGTTTGGAATACCCATCACAGTATATTCCCTAAAATCTCTTCGGAGAAACCTTAACGTTTCACTCCTTCGCGTTACCCAATGCATTGGAGAGCTATAACGGGCTCACCCGCCCTTAGTTTATCACGGAACCACCCGTCTTCATAATAATGCCCAAGAACCATAACATAATCATATCACATAAAACATGCATAAAGGAAACATAACATTTCCACATTTCAATCACGAGATATCAATACAACACATTGATATAATAAAAACATTATGAAAACCATTTTCAATACCAAAGTAAAACATGGTATTTATTTTTCTTTTAAAAAAAAGGTATGGCTTGTAGAGGAAGCCAAAACTCAAATAACGGTTACGACGGCGGAGAAGTCGTTGTCGCCGCATACGTACGACAAAAACATTCCCTTTTGTCGTTTAGTAAACGCTTCGTATAAAAAGATTCCTTTTGAGTAAACGTAAAAGTCAAAGGGGTTTATACACCGTATAAAAGAAAGTTGTGTATAAAATAAAATATGCCTCAACGAAAGGAGATTGAGACGAAGTCCCATACAAAGATAATTTTTAAAATAAAATAGATACATTATGTGTATTCACTATAAGTACACATAAATAAAGTACAAATACAAGATACGACATAATAATATAATGACATAATTTGAAAGTAGGAGATTAACCCAAAGAATGGAAATTGGGTTAAGAAGTTCCCATACCTCGTATCTGACTTGACCCGACCGTTCTTTAAACTCCTGAATAATAAACTTTAGTTAATCTCTACTTGATTATGAATCTTTTCCAAGTTCATTATTCCTTTTATACCATGTTATGAACATCATGTAATCATTTAAGTTAATAATGTTCATTTTGTCGGTATTTGGTTCTTAAGTCAAAAATAGACTTCTTACACTTACATGTTGTTAATTTGGTCAATGTTTCATTATATCCAGAATGTTATTCATGATGTAGATATCATATATGTCATATATATCCAGTACATACATGTATTTAAAATATTACATAATCATTTAGATGTAAGAAATGAAATGCACCGTTCATGGAGACGGTAAGCCGTACGTACGCATGAACGCTACTTTCATTTCTTTGTCATATTAACGGAATTAAAACTAAATGAGACTTATGTATATTTCAATTCCAGAATTATATTCATCATTTAGATATATCATTAATTTTATATATCCATTATATACATGTACTTTTAATAGTACATTACATTTGGGGATAAGAAATGAAATGCACAGTTCATGGAGACGGTAGTCCGTACGTACGCATGAACGCTACTTTCATTTCTATCTCATACTTTAATGGAAATAAATGATAATGATATATATAGGTATATTATAATTCCAGTATAACATCATGTATAATATCATTAACTTTATCCTTTACACATCCCACATATGGTATTAACGAATCACATCACTTTGAGGGGGCGGTAGTCCGCACTTCCTTAAATGAAGATATCGCGTATACCCATAATGGAAGCCATAAAGGTAAGACACAAATGAAAAATACAGAAGCATAAGTTAAACTTAAACATATTACATATCATATATAAAAATAGTGACATCATAATGGCCACCTTTGAAGGTGTTAAATGAGTATTGAACAATCATCGTTTCGGGAGGCAGAATTTCGCCATCCACGGAAACCGTATGTTCTTTAACCATTTGATGTAGTTGTGTGAGAGTGTAGCTCAAATAAATCTTATAAAAACATCCTAGTATATTGAAGATACTGGTGTTGTTACAAAAGAAGTAAATAAAAAGAGTTTAGGGGGTCGGAGAAGCAAAATAAAACAAATGAACATGAGAGAATGAAATACCTTAAAAAGTGTAACTTCTTTTGGTTTGAGCCTAAAGGCTTCCTTTGAAAGGATTCTGCCCAAAGGGAATCCTCTAGGATGAGGAGAGGGATGTGGAGAGAGCAAATGGGCAGGGGTTGGCCGAGCCAATGGCTTGAAGAGTGTGTGAAATGAGGTAGAGGTGGGGGCCTTTTATAAGGGGAGAGGAGGGGCACTTTTGGAAAGTAAAGAAACATTACATTATTTGAAAATGTGTTTCGGTTTTAAAAGGTCCCACATTGATGTAATTCGTGGATAAGGTGATAAGGCATCGAAATCCATTCATCCAATTGGTTTTGGACATGTGTAGTTCATAGATTTTATTTTATCTTTCCATTTTATTTAAATCGTCAAATAATGATGTCATCGCTGCATCATTATTATGTCATAAATAATTAAATTTATTTAATGTCTAAAAATTATAAACAAATTACTATGATGTAAGAAATCTTTTTAGCTTTCCATTGAATATTTATAATCAAAATTTGGACTTGTATAACCCCACTTAAAAATTGTTTTCGCAAAACATATTATGTTTGTGTCATTTTCACTTTAACATTTAATAAAAAGTAATTTATGTTATTTCCCAACAAAAGTGGATACATGGGGTCCCCAAGTTAGGCCATGACTTGTCTTGGTCGGCCATGACACAACCAATGAGGTTGGGACATGTGTCTAGGTCATTTTATATTATTAAAGTATTATTTATACCTTAAACTACACTAATTACCACTAATCGCGATTAAAACTTAATAAGTTACTATTCACCAAAAAATTATTATAATCTCATTGAACCACATTTTACTTCTTAATGACAACCATGTATGTCGGATTTTCAAAATTCAGTACACATTAGTGGTAAACTTTCATTTAACTGAAAAATCAGTTTGCTTGATTACCACTTAGTGGTTTCACTATTCATCAAAAATTGATGTTTTTCAGAAATTTACCAAAAATTCACCCTAAGCTATATTTGATATTCCGAATTCAAAAATGAAGTCTATTTTAAAAAAATTCAAATCATATAAGTCACATTAATTAATTCAATAATTAATTCCCGCTGCCAGAGCAAATAGCGTGTTTTTACAAAACAATAAGTATCAAAAGATTGACACCAGTTTAAGTCTAATTTCAAATCGAAATTGATTCCAATGACCACCATTGGATAAAATGGTAAAAATATATTCTAATTTCACTTCAAAACCAATTCAAAACATAATCTAATCATATAAATAAATTAGATTAAAAAGTAGTTTTGATGTAAAATGCATTATTTTTCACTATTCATTTAAAAATGAACATTGTCAGAAAATTACCAAAAATTCACACAAGGTAAATTTTGATGTCCCAATCATAAAGGATAAGTTTATTTTGACAAACATAGTTTATAAAATTGTCAAAATATAGATTCAAAAATGGTTTTCCATCAAAAGGCACTAAAACAACCCTTTAAGAATATTAGTGTATTCCATGCATAAGATTGTATTTATTTTTATTTTAAGCCTCTAAAACACTATCTTTATCATTAATAGACATAGATAAAAATATCTATTATTCATTACTTACTTGGGATGTTACAGATAATATAGTAATTGATGATGATGATGAAAAATTGGTTCAATTATGACCAGATGATCTATTAAACCAAAGATATAAATGTGTAGGGTAATTCACCTCATGAAATGGAATCAATAAGAACTCATAGTTCCCATATCGATATCAAATGACCAAATTCATAATATCGTTCTCATGAACACATAGCTAGTAGAAGCCAGGTCGAAGATCAATCTTGTAGAACCAGCACTCACATGGAAATTGTTGAATGAGGTCACCTATTTTTTTCAAGGGCTATATATTCATTTTCATGGCCATGTTCATGCTATGATAATCAATGAAAATTCCTAATAGATTTTATTCCTTATTTAGAAAATAAAACGGTTTCCACCATGGCGACAAGCTGGTCTGGATGAAACGTTTCCCATAGATTTCTTCTACTTGCAACCATAGATAACTATGTTTGGTGGGATCCATCCGATTTGTTGTAGAAGATATCAGTGTATTCCTCATTGTTAAGCCGATGTAGAACTCCAACTCTCAATTTGGATTCGGTCTCAGAACATCTTTGGGTATGAAATTTATTTAATACTCCACAACTTATTAGATCCAGACACCTGAATAGTCTACTACAAAATGGTTTGTATGCGCCATATGATGGGTTATAGGATGTTACCTCTTACTCAAAAAATCCACTACTACGAGGTCACCCTCACCAAAAAAAGATATCCTCATCCAATCACTGCATATACATCTAAATAATTAGTTGTGGTAACCAATATAGGCCTGAACCATGGAAAACTAGTCCATTACCAATATTAAATCACAGGGGTCCATAGTGACAACAAATATTTCCCATGAATACCTATCTCCTCTAAGATGAATTTGACACTTGAATAAATTGGATAACATGAAGGAAGTGTTCCTTGTTGGAATCTCAAGATGTAGTTGTTGTGCTAGTGTCTCTACTAGAAGATCTAGCTCATGGCCAAAGAGTCAACAGATAATATAGGGGAACATTCATGTGTCTACTATTACTGAGGAAAAAATTTGGTATATAGAAATCAAACCTCGTATCATCTCTTGTGAGGACTCTTTGATGATATCAAAATCATGTTGTACTAGGTGGCACAGACTGCTAGCTCCCTAAGCCTAACATGGTTGGCATGGTGGTGGTGTTGTGAGAACCTCATTCCATCGCCCCCACCTACTTCTCCTCCCAGTCCTTTTCAAGCTTCTCCTCCATGGGGACCTCCACAATAATTGAACAACCTCCACCTTCACAATCCATCTGTGGCCTTCTTGGGATGATAATTACTCATATTAAGTTATTACAGGGCCACTTGACAATAACCATCACATGTATAGCATCAGACCTCCCCAGGATGTCTCAATGCTCTATGTTGACCCTGACCTCCATGAACACGATCTTGAGTTTAATAATGAATGGGTATCACATACTGAGATCTCTAGAGAATGGATTCAATTGAAGACTCAGCTCATTAGCACTAACTTCCATCTCCCACAACAAGAAATTATTTTTTGTAGAAAAATATCCATAAAAAGTTCCCTCTCTTAAACCTCAGAATAATTGGGGATGCACAGGGACACAAATCCCACAAAAATATCTCCATGGATCCCCTGATCGAACATCTATGTGTGGAAGTTTCCGTCTCTAATCTTATCCATGTTGTATAATGTATGATTGGTAAACCTTGCTACATATTCTGCCACTAAAATCCCTCCCTTCAGAAACATCATTAGCTACTTGATCCAGATGGAGTGCAATAAAAAATGATCGAACTCTTCCTGAAAGAGATGATGAATGTCATCCCGTGTGAGCATCGTCTCATCATGCATATGTGTAACTATAATCCACCAGTGCCCAACAAAACCATGAAAAAGGACACCTTCTGATGCTACACTTTTGTCATTCGGTGTCCACACCTGTCTGAACACATGGACCACCAAATCCATCCAATCCACTAAAACCTCCGGATTGAGCTTGCCACCTAGCAACCATTATTGATGTTTTTGAAATGTTCAATGTTTCCTCTATCGACACATGTTCTTAGCCCATCATATTGGTACAAATTCTTGCTATACATGTGGAGGCACTTCTACCTATCCCCCAAGAGCAAGGGAGTCACATGATGGTACCTCAACGGTGGCGTTGCTGCATATCAGGTCTTCTTCAGGAACCGAATTTGGAATAATACTTAACTACTGTAATAGAGGAATCCTAAATATGGTAATGGAATACATCGGTCAGATATGAAAATATATATACATAAATAAAAAATTTGGTAGGTGGATCAAAAAAGAATGTAGAACGAAAATATCATATTCAGTGCATGTAACATTCCTCCCTAAAATAAGTGTCTCATCATGCCATGATGACAAGAATGAATGTAGGGTGCTGGTAAATGTATACATCAGACGTTGCATCGTCACAAAACTTCTTGGACTGAGTGCTGCTATCTAGACACTTTGACACTATTTCCATAAACACAACCATGAAATTTTTAAATAAATGTCTGAACAACATCCAATGGATCGAACCACCTCTAATACATCTTTTTCATGACCTGACCGAAGTCAGGGATTGCATAACAATAACCATAGGACTGCATACATATGCCAGGGGTTGGAAAACAGATATGAAGGAATAACTAAATAGAGATACCATTTCATTAGAACTTGTACACAATCACACACATACACTCAAGGGAAACATATAGAGGGAATGTAAGTAATGATTCAAATATTTTAAATAAAAGTAAATATTCATGAACATTTAAAAAGTACAATGGTATGATAATGAATACTACAATGTAAAGGGGGAAAACACTCACTTGAACCAGAAACTGGTCAAAACTTGAAGAAAACTGAAAATGAGTGTCTGCTAAGAGAACCCACCTCTTGTGTCCCAAGCACAAAAACTGTGTGCTGTCCAAACATCCTATATCCATATGCCCCTCAATATTCATGGTTGACTTGTCCTCCATCTGAAAATGATATGACATCTGCTGGGAATATCCCATGTTGGGGTGAGTGTATACATACCCAGTAGAATGCACTAAAAAGGTTAAGGGGGAGCAGAAATAGATAAAACTATAGAGAATTAGTATATGAACAAAGTATAATAAAATATAATCGAAATAGCGTATCTCATCATAATACGAGAGTGGAAATAGAATCATCCTGACACAAGGATCTTGAGACGGAAAGGATATTAATGCATCATCGGGTCTTCTAAACTAATATAGGGAGACTTGACCCTTTCAACCCTGAGGTGATTGACAAAGAATTCACATAGAGCACCCCACACCTCATCACCTTTCTTATAAAGTGGTTATAAAATAAAAAAAGAGTGGGTACTACAATAGGATATATATATATATACTATATCAATGATTCCCAACTGAGGGAGTAAGGGGATCTCAATCTCACAGCTCATCCCACGAAAGTGAGTAGTAATCTAGTCTATGGTAAAAGGCATCTGTGATTCCCCACATCTCATCATATCTACCCAGGAGGTCGAAAATAAATGGGTTCAAATTACCACACCTCAATACTATCCTCTTTGTGTGACACTCACATGCTTTCATGGGTTTTAGGTCTCATAATAGTAGCACGTATCGATGGGGAAAGCAACACTAATACTCGTGATTCCATAGGTAATTAAAAACATTCCATGCCACTAATATAATTAGTTGTCATCTCTGGGTGTGTCAACTGAAAATATTTACTCATATCTCGAATGTCGCCTTAGATGGAACACTAATGTTCTACAAAGAAAAATCACCTGAGAAGGACTAATCATTCATCAATAACAAATACCCAGGGTGAAAGATACATTTCACCGCAACATATTTGACCATAAAATCATATGCCCTATACATTAAACTCAAAATAAACACTCAAAATTAATCTTTAGAATTTCACATAAATTTTAGCATCACAAAGTGGTTGAATGTGCGTCAATCAGAAGCTCCAAGTTGCTGTTACCATCAAGTCTGCATTTGAATAATATAATAATATTATTATTTTAGGTATTTTATAGACCCAATCCCCATAATATAATTTTGTATTAATCCTTGGACATGAATTTAACATCAAAATCCTTGGTTCTCAATGCCACTAATGGTTCGTCAAACTGAGGTCTGATGGAAGAGTTATAGAAAAATTATTGTTTGAAAATAAAAATACTAATAACATTTTTATATTATTATTATTTATATATTTTGATTCATTAAAACCTCATACTCCATGTATAATAAAAACTGGTTCATTTTTTTTAATTTTCCTCTATGCCCAAAATTCCCCACACATTAATCCTTTTATTATTAATTTGTCTTTTCTTTTATTTATTTTTGAATTCATATTATTTCTCCAATCATATTTATACTTCCTTATTAAATTATTTTTCTTCTAAAACCCTATATCCACCCTCTAATAACACCTCATCTTCTATGATTCAGTTGGCACCCATCTCACAACCAAACTGTATCCGCACTGGGAAGTCAATAGTCCTCATCCACGGTAAGACCGACCCTGCATGAGCTGGGTCATGGGATCCCATTCTACACCTTGATCCAGCACACTCCATCGCAAAAAACACCTCTTGACCAGGTCTAGTTCTTGACCCATACAAGTCACTATGAATGACCTTCCCTTCTCACACCACCGAAGTTGCACCAGAAAACATTTATTTTATTCCTTTATACCTACTGGACCGCCTCTGCTACACCTTATGCCCCCACCTCCTTCACACCATCTTTGATGGATCAATCATTAGTTCTATGGCTTAATATTTTGAAAATCAATGATATGTGATCCTCAGGTCCTACCCTATGTTGATCCATTCCCCGATCACTATTCTGTCACCAATCCAAATATCTGCCCCGAATCCGGGTACCCGATCGAGCTCAGGACGCTCGAAAATTGTAGATTTAGGATTCTTAATGGTTCCATCGGTGATAAATGAAAATAATAGAGGCATAAAGGCACAACTAAAAATGGTCTGGATCATTGGGGATGAATTCGTAGACAAAGGTCAAGAACATGATCCTTAGTAAGATAGTTGAATGAGAAATATTAAACCCGATGATTGGGAACATGCAATGATTGAATTCAAAGGAAAAATTGTATGTATCTAGATTCAACCAGATCTATATTTTTTCCAAGGAATAAAATGATAATGAAAATTCATACCTAGATTGGAGCATTTTTTGCTGGTGATGGATGTGATCATCGATGGAAGGGGAGAATCTGTTGCACTTGTCACATCTCGATCCATCATGATATAAGGGTCCATCCTTGACAAAGGGATTATGAGTCCAAATCCCGTAATAATGAATTTATATCATGTAATTATGTTAAATAGTCAAAATTTAATTAATTAAATAAATTAATGAAAACATTGAAAATGATATTCCAATAAGAGAAAGATCCAATTGTCCTGTGCTGACTCATCATAAGATGTACATATGGTAAACACTGTGATACAAACTCAACAATGGTCTCAGATTTCAACTCTGATAAACCATTTATGATATATCCCATTTTAATTAATTAATTGTGTTTGAATAGTATAAATTTTATTTATTATTTTTTTAAAATAAATTTCCGGAACATTAAGCCTTGGAATCACATTCCCACAAAGCACCTGGCTCTAGAATAACATTTAGAATTGTGTCATTTCCTTATAAGGCAAAACTAGGTCTCCAAAATCACATACCATCATAGAAAAATATGGGAAAACAAATCTCAATTCATACTAGAACATGTAACTACCATTAAAGGAGAATGGGGCTATAGTGGGTAGTCATCCATACATCCCCCCATGTGGATGTTCCGGAACCCATCCTTATAGAGTCCACATGGTGTATATTTCTGTAATTTTCAGTGGTTGTGAAGCATATGAATCAAATAACAGTAATAATAAAATATAGCAAAGAAACACTACATGGTTATAGTGTATTCATATAGTAAATTATAACTAACATCACTCTAAGTCCTAGCACTAGATGATAAGACAATATATATTGTAACAACACAATCAATTTAAGTGATATAATAAAAATCCTTCATTAAAATTTTATTTACTAATGCGTGTTAATTAATTCATTGTCCATTAATTAATAATTAAAATTATTCCACATTATGTAAAATTTAATGACATTGATCATCTATGTAAATTATATTTTATCCAATCATAATCAAAACTAGGTCCCTGATTTATGTTTATTTATATCTTCAAATTTTTTTCATTCTATTAACAACCAACACTATGGGGGTAAGAATTATTTATTCTTTATTTTCATAGTTTCATAACCATGAAATCCTATAATAACATCCTAGTATACCATCCTAAGGAAACATGAAAAAAACACATATAACTACCACATGTAGTGGGGAAAATAATCCAATCAAAATAAGAAACATGACAATTGGACATTAGATTGATTCACAAGTGATCATCATGTTTCACAACATATCATCATTGGGTATGCCTATATGTGAATAAGCCCACCATATTTGGTCCCATCCCTAAATTCCATATCTATATACCTATGCATTTTCCCATCCCATGTGCCAACTACTTATATCTCATCTGGGACTCCCATCCCCATATAACAATATCCTTACCCAAATAATGTCACACATGAGCCTCTCTACCCCATATAACATATCATATATCAAGGATCAGTCATATCCAGATCATATCACATGGTTCTCATCCAGAGCACATGACAAAATAGAATGAAATAGACAACGAATTAATAGTGTAACTAGGCCATGAAACAAGTTACATTTTCTTCTCATGAAAATGATTTCCCATGGATCCGAAACAAAAAACCGTACTTTATTATGAAATTTGGAAACTGATGTGCTAGAAAATTAAAATTTTAAAAAAATTAGTTTTTATTCCATCTTGATTTTAATAATTAATTATTTAATGCTTATAGATATAACCTACCTAAAAAATCAGGAGATTACAAGACACAAATTTAAATTAATGGTTAATTTAAACATGATTCCATGATTTCCACCAGTCGTAATTATCATTAAATTCCAGTTATTATAACTACGAAAAAACATTTTTCAGACCATCGAACAATTCCCTTAAATATATAGATGATAAATTACAATTCTACAAATAAACTAGAATCCATTTGATTAACATCATATCACAGGGACCACCTGATCAAAGACATGAATATTTTTTAATTATTAATAATTTAATTAGTTATCAATAAATTTCAGATTTAAATTTGTTATAAATTTCAATATTTTAATGCAATCCCAATGACATGATAAAATATCATAGAAGAGTTAGAAAAATATCTAGTTAATCCTGAAAAAACCCACTATAATAGTTCAATGAAAACACATAATCAACTAGTGACCATGAACGATTTATTAATCCCGTTAAATTTTTATTATGGCATCTTTAATTCTAATAAAAGGGGTAAACAATGCCCAATTTACAATATCTCATAAACAAATTGACAGTCAACAAGTCACCTACCTCAAAAATCCATCGATGATATTCACATAATAACAATCCACGTCACAGAACATTGATCACCTATTTGAAAAGGACTACATCCATCAAAGGGTTCCACAATAAAATCGAATGAATAAATTTTAGAACGCCAATAGAATAAATAATGATGATCTGAGATCACATGAAAAAACAATTTTGAATGAAAATTGATCAAGATGAGATTATATGATAGAAAATAAGTGGGGAGTCAACATGGATCACCATGGATCAACACTAATTGAAGACAGATGTCCATAATTTATCCTAAGGTGAAGGTTTCCAAAAAGGAAGAAGGGAGAAGCCACTAACTTCTTCAAAAGGAGAGCATTCTTATGGTTTTTGAAACCCCATGCCACTGCACCTTTTATAAAATAGGCGAATAGGATATTTACATCATGTGTAGACCATTTATATATTGCCTAAATATTGTGGTCATATTAGATCTAGAATTTTTTATATTTTTATTATTTAACCCTAAAAATTTACATGCCAAGAATTGGCCTTGCACAGGTAATGATATATATATATAAAGAACAGGATTTTAGAATTATGTATTAACATAGCATCAGAAATATTCTTCATCCAATACCTCAATTATAATTCTATGAAGTATTTCACCACCACTAGCCTTTGAAACACACTATAGGGTGGTCTAAATGAATCTGAGCCCCTATAGTAATAATTACAATGGCAATAAAATTGTTCCTAAAAAATTAATCATTTTTTTAATTTGGTATTATTTTAATATAAATAAATTAAATTTATTAAATGGTGTGGATAATATGAATTTTAATAATAAGAAAAATATTTCAAAACGTTTAATTATATATTGTCAAGAAATAATGATAATTACACTAAATGAATAAAAATATATCTTTTTTCTAAAAAATGGTTTACATATATCTTCTGATTAAATAATTATTATTCTATATATTAAGAAATATAATAATATTAAATGGATTCCAAATTTATATTTAGGAATGTAAAATTTGGAACAATGTGTAATCTTAATCATTGGTTAAAAATATTATTATATTAGTAAATATTTAATAACTATTAAAGTTCAAAAACAGATAATCCAACATGGTATAAATATTATATAATTTTCATGTATGATATAAGATAAGGAATCATTTTCTGGTTAGCAATTTCAATCCCACATGTCTAAAAAACATTTACACACCTAACCTACATGTGATTAGATATTTAAAACTACACATACATTTATTTTGAAGGAATTCACCCCATTTTCCAACTATAAATAGTGATCACGTCCCCCACATCAAGAGAAAATTATGATTATAATTTGTTTTGAACCTCAAACCATTTTACCACTCATAGAATCCATTTCCATATTTTTAAACCCTCTTTCAAAATAAATAGTCTCACATACTCCATTTTCAAGACTCTTTACATGGTAATAATCATGGGCATAATGTGAATACTATCCAATAACTCATTTCCCTTGATTATACTTTTGGAGAAATATTTGAAAATAATATATGGAGATATAAATATATATATATATATATATAATATAGAAATTTCAATTTGTTTAATTAACATTTATCATCCACATCAACCCCATTCATTTAGATAATTACATTTTACAGAAGTAATTAGTGTTCAACTTACTTAATGAATGATTTATTTCATTTATCATTATAATTATAATTGATGTTTATAAAATTATAATCACAGATTAGAAAAATATTACTTCCATAATTAAATTTAAATAAATAAAAATTATTAAATATAATAATATCAAAAAAATTATTAATATACTACATTTTTTAAATTAATTATAAGAAAAATAAGCTCATTCCTAATTTCAAATTCTGAAAATGTGACAAAAATGAAAATGAAATATAATTATAATATTATAAATCAATATAAAATATCAATTGTAGTACCTTAAACTATATATTAATAATGAAATTTGTATTAGTGGGTAAGGATTGTGTAACACCCCAAGAATGTTAAAAAATATTTTTTATAGAATGAATGAATAACCGAGTCTCTATAAACAACACTTTTTTATAACCTAGACATGTTAATATAATTTTACCACTTCTAAGATGTAAATTTCAAAAATCTGACCTACACAGTTGCGATCAGTAAGTTATTTTGAGTCCGATAAGGAAAACATATTTATTTTTGAAAAGTAACCTAAAATTATGAATAGTAACATAGACTTATAAACAGTGATATACCATAATGAATAGTTACTTTACCTATGATATTATATAAATAATATTCAAGTGGATGTACGATATACCATTGTTTGGGAAGAAATAAATTAATATTATAATTTTTTTAAAAATAAATCATGATTTTAATTAAATATTTATTTAATCATATTTAGAATACTATTTTTTGAAAAATGGATATATTTTTTGGACTGTACACGTTGATATATTATTAGGGTGAATATTTTATATTTTTATGAAATACATGAATTTTTTATGAATAATGATAAATGGTAAAATACCATATATAAAAATTATCCATTAAATACACTATTTATGGCAGTATAAGTGATGTAAGCCCACATGATTCAATCTCACTAGATTTTATTACTATTCTTGGTTAAGGAATAATAACTATTTTTGGTCTTGATGTAAATTAATCATCTAATGATTAACAAATTATTAAAACCCTCCTCTCATCCACAATAAATACCGCCTCACTCCCTCTTCTATTCACTCCTCTATGATTTGAATATCCTCAAATATATTCACAAATACTCTTCCTTATTCACTCCCAAATACCAAGAATCTTTTTGTCTTTCCAAAAGACCAAAATAACTTCCCTTATGGAGGTTCCAAATGTGGTTATTTCAAGAGGTAAACCACCTTTCTTTTTCATTTAGTTTCATTTCTATTTATCTTTGTGGTAATCCTCTCAACACCTAATCTGTACAAAATACCAAGATATGACTAGTATCATATATATTCATTAATTAAATAATGTTAATGGAATAAGAATCATAAATATTTTTACTCTCTATGCCTTTTATTTTTATAAAAGAAATCAACATCCAAGAGGTTCCAATTTATAAACTTTAGGGATGATGAAGTATCATTATTCTATTTATCTTTAATTAATGGTTATGAAATTATTTTTATGGTTTAATTAGAATATAATTTATCTATAATAATCTAATTAATATTCAGGAACCATTATATGAATATATTTTTTATTTTATGATAAACTAGTTCATAATAATCCAAATACTGCAAAAAAATCAAAGTGTTTTTCATTTGATGATTCATCCTCTTTATATGTACCCAATTTATATAAATGAGAATTAAAAATTCTGGATGTTCAAAAATAATATTTAATTTCAATTCTAGATATTAACAACCATTCCACACGAACTCCATTACTTAAAAACTAGTGAAGCAATTATGAAAATCAAGAAAAATATCTCTCAAGAACGACATAATTTGATATTATAACTTATTAAGAATGACATAAATGAACTAAAAATAATTATGATAAAAAAATACATGTCTCATAGGTTCCTAATTTTTTTATTAATGAGTATAAATTCATATTCCAGGACCTTAATATCAATAGGGAAACACATTCAGATTTAAAGTGATGGTTTCATCATCTCACTTCCATTTTTGTGAGATTTTCAATAATCACTTCAAATATTTGTGTATAGTGTATGTATACTACCCATTAATGTATCATATCATGAATATATTTATTTATATGGTATTAAAGTTATCATTTTAATATTATTAATTTTTTGGGCATACATATCTTTTGATTACAATTTTTTAATTCCACCCGAACCTCCATTTTCATTCTTGTTACTCTTATTTTCTACTGACCTTGACTAAAATCATACATATTTTCAATTTTACTCAAAAATGTATTTTAATCAACAATTATTTTTATAAAAAAAACTCATTTTATCATGAAAAAAGTTATTGGATGATTTCTATTTTTAAGACAATAAACATTCATTTCACTTTAAAATTATCATTTACACATTCTTTAAAATGCGATAATTTTTTTAATTTCATTAGAATCATAAGAACTCTATTTTACATGATTTCACTTATGTGGTTCATAATTGATCCCTAAAATATAATTTCAATTTACTATTATTTTACATTGTGTGATATTCATGTTTAGAATCTGATTTCATGGAAAATATAAATTATCTTCCAAAAGAACTCTTCTTTCCAAAATAAAAATGAATTTTCTCATCTCACTATATCTTTTACGAGATATAGTCATTATTCACCAATTAATTCTTAATTTTTTTATATACTTACAATTGGTATATCACATAAAGAGTATCTTTATTATATATATTCTAAGGAATTATTATTTGAATATTTCAAGGTGGAATGGGACAATTTGAATGTTTAAGGATTATTTCTCAAGGATTATTCATTGGTATCATTTAAAAGTATCATCATCTATGTAAATTTATTTTGTTAATTTTTTTAAATAATTGAGGTTTATCTCCTTTGATATCATCAAACATGTTATATTTAATGAATATGATTATTTTTCTATGTATGTTCTATCTTAAAACCATTCACCAATTTCCTATGAATGGTTATTTTTTATGGATAATGATTGGAGAAAGATATTTACATTTCATATGATAGATTCAATAAAAAGTTATATGATTTCTATATTGATCCGAAATCATATGAAGAATTAATTGGACTTATTATGTGATGGGTGGGGCCCACTATATCACCTTGATGCATTAATAGGTTTCATGAGACAAACTAGGGTCATTGAACAAGGCCTTCACAAAATGATTATTAATGGTCATGTCATGAGGCCTCGATGGTATAGTTTTGATGTCCAGCATACGCACTTCCATCATTATGAATCTAGTAATTTAATGTTCATGTTGTTATTTCGCTAGTAAAATACCCATGACTATGTTTTATTATGGCATTATTTACTCATCTCAAATTCCTGCCATAATGTGTTCAAGTTTATTATTTATATAGATGTAAGTTTTCGATAATTCACACTGCCAAATGTTTTTGTTTATGTTATATTCTACAGTATTGCTTACTCTTAATGAGAATTTGTGCTCACCCCTTTCATATGTTCCATTTTACCTGGATATGAAGAAGTAAGTTATGAGAGACTTTAAAAAATAGTATTGGAGACTTTAATGATTCTAATAGAGTAAATTAGTTTTGTACATCATTTAATGATGTAATGTTAAACATATATATTTATCTTTTCTCCAAAATATACTAACCTAATTTTTCATTCAGGATAAATATTCCTTGTTTATATGTTAATGTTATAAAATAAGGCCCTGACTCTGGCCAAATGGGGTCGGGTCCTTACAGTTGGACTCTGAGGAAGTTTAGTAGAAAATCTAGAAACTAAATTAAAAAAATGTTTTAAAGGGATAAATTCCCTAAGTTTGTATTTGAGGATAAGAATACAAGAACATCATTGTTTTTTGGTAAGGAATAGATTATGTGGGTCTTTCAAAAAAATACATCCTTGTCTGGATACAAATAGGTAGCGGTGGATCTAGCACATATGTACCATATAGTGAATGCTTTGACAACGAGTTTCAAGCTTGACCTTGGGTAACATGGTACATAGAAATGGGCATTGCTTAACTCTTGGTATTGACACTCCCGTGGTATATTCTTAGGATAATTCACATTTTCTTTACAAACAATTATGAGCGCTTTGTGCCCCAAAGTAACCAAAGTATATGGTTTTAGGATTTATGATGCATAATTTTATGTATTATTAAATAACATGTTTAGATATACATAACTAGTTCATAATTTTATGAGCTAATATATAATAATTATTTGATTAGAAATAGAGCCTAAAAAATGGAACATGAACTTCACCGATGCACGTGATGAGAAAATTAAGAGGGTTCATTTCTATGATGGTCATAAGGAATCATTTCAAAGGGATATTGTCTCACATATATCCTAATCATATGAGGAAATGATATCACGTGTTGAAAAGGTATGTAAGGACTTCTCTGATTCCTATTTATTTGAAGGGAAGAAAAAGAAGAAGATGATGACAGAAAAAACATAGATAATGGAAATAAAAGGAATGATGTATTTCACTACATGTGATAATTGGGGATGGAAACACCGTGTTATATTCTTGAGGGGAAAAGGATTTTGTTTCAAGTGTAGGGAAAAAGGCCAAAATGCTCATAAAATCAAGACACGAAATTAATTTCTCTAAATAGATTGTATCAACTACATGGAGATGAGACATTATGCGAACCAATGTCCCAAGTGTCAAAATAAGATACCCAAAATATTGATTTTTGATAATGATAATGTTATGATGGTACCATATATGATGTATAATTATTAATAAGCCTAGTCAAGAATCTTTTCATTTTATTTTTTTGATTAATCTACTAGTATTAAGAATTATGAGATGTATGATGGCAGTACTGAAGTACTATTTAATTATTTATTTGAGTTTTCATGATTAATGGTATATAATGAAATTTGATTCAGTATAAAAGAAACATTTTTAGGGAAATTTTTTTTGGGGGAAAGAGAACACTTAATATCTATTGGATGTTGAGATACCGGTAAATAATTGATTGACTCAGAGAAGTACATACTATATTGGAACTGATTATTGACATGTCGAGAAGTGGCCTATGATATATTCAATGGAGTTTATAGTAATATTGGATTTAAGGAATATATATAATAATGTATATCTTAATGAATACAAATGAATGCATGATTCCAATTTTGTTTTTATGGTAATTCATGTTATTTTCATATTTAAAAAGGATACATGATGTAGTTATTAACATGTTCAGAATGTGAAATTTAGAGCTACATCAAGTTGATTAAGGGTTGATGATAAGTTCATCATTGAAATTTAGTAGACTTTCATATATTCAGTTGAATCATTATATTCATTAATTTTTAACCATTTATGAAATGGTTTAATATTATCATAGTATAAACATTTATACGTTAATGTATTGCTTCACCAAATGGCATAAACCATGCTATGTGATGAGGTATATATTGTTCAAGTGAAATAAAAGGATGAGTTTGTATGTAGAAATGAATATTTATACTCTTATCGAGTGGAATAATTCTTCATCTAAAGAAAAAATAGTCTAAAACAATGTTATTTTTATTATCATAATCATTGATAATATTCATGAATTTTTAGTTTATTTCTTATTGTAAACAACATTCATCTGAACATGTCCTCTATCATGTTCCATCAGAAATTTATCGTTAGATTTTTTATTTCATGTCTAAGATTTTACTTTGAACTAATGTCAACTCATTCGAAAGCCTACATTTTGTGGTGACCACCTCATCTTATTTAACCCTTTTAGGGGGATATTGTTAACCATATTTCTGATTTGGGTTTCCATAATAGAACTTTCAATTATCAACCATTATCTTTCAATGTTCAATTTCAAATTTGAAGGATTAAATTATTGTAAGGAGGGAATAATGTGAGTACCCAAGAATTTAAAAAATAATATATTATATAAATCATGGATCATTAAGTCTCTAGAAACACCACTATTTTATAACCAATCCATAAATACAAAATTTTCTCACTTCTAAGATGAGAGTTTTGAAAAAATGACATACATGGTTATGATCAGTAAGTTATTTGGAGTCCAATAAAAAAATTTGTTTTGTTAAATAGTATCATACCATTATGAAGATTAACATACCCTTATGAATGGTGATATACCCTAATTAATTTTATTCTTACCTATGATAGTATATAAATAATATTCAAGTGTCTGTACGATATACCTATTTTTGGAATAAGTAAATAAATGTTTTAAAACTATTTTTTAAGAAAAATTATGATTTTAATTTATATTAAATTATAACTATTTAAAAAATTATTTTTGATAAATGGAATTAATTTTTGGATTCTAAATGTTGAAGAATGGTTAGGATATTGTTTTTGTATTTTTCTGAATTACTCAAACTATTTATGAATAGTATGATATGGTAAAATACCGTTTATACCAATTATCTGTTAAATAAACTATTTGTAAAATCATAATTTATATAATCCCACATTGTTCAAACTCACAATTATATTTACTATTCTTGGTCATGGAATCATCATTATTTCTTGTCTTGATGGAAATTAATAAACTAATGATTCAAAAATTATGATAACCCTCCTCTCCTCCACTATAAAACCACCCCCACTCCCTCTTCACTAAACTCTTATATTACATTTAATATACTCAATATTATTTCCAAATAACCTTTCATAGTCACTCCCTACATCAACTATGCTCTTGTTCTTTCAAATTGTCCAAAAACCCTTCCCTTAAAGAGGTTCTAAAAGAGGTTATTTCAAGAGGTAGAACACAATTATTTTTCATTTAGATTCATTTCAATTTATTTTCATTATTATCCTCTCATTACCTCTTCCATCCAAATGACCATGATAGATCCAATATCATCTATAAACAATAATTACATAACGTAAATGGACAAAACATCATCAATATCCTCACTCACATTCCAATTTTTAATAAATGAATTCAACATCCCTGAGGTTCTAATTTATAACATTTGTTGATGATAATGTTTTGATCTTAAATTTATCATTAATTACTTCTCATGAAACCAATTTTATGTTTTAACAATAATATAATATATTTATTATAACTTAATTAATATTTTAGAACCAGTATATGTAAATATTATTAATTTTATGACAAACTAGTTTATAATAATCAAAATACATCCAGATAAATAAACTTGTTTCAATATAATGATTCATTATCATTACATGTAACCAAATTATAGAATCTGACTTTAAAAATTCTGGATGTTTATATATAATTTTTAGTTTCAGTTATGGAGATTTACATTCATTCCATGTGAATTCCATTACTTAAAAACAATTGAACCGATTATGAAAATCAATAAAATAGACACTTTAGAACGACATAATTCGATATTATAACATATCAATAAAGTCATAAATAAAAAAATTAGAGTAATGATATACTAAATAAATTAATAAAAGGATTTGAATTATGTAATTAATGATTATAATGTCATATTCCAGGACATTAGGTTCAAGAGGAGAACACATTCAGACTTTAGCTAAGGGTTTCTTCATGTCACTTCCATTTTTGTGAGATTTTCCATATTCACTACTAATAATTTGTTTATGGGGTATGTATAATTCTCATTGATGTAACATATAATTAATATATTAATTTTCATGGTATTATATGTATCATTTTAATATTATTAATTTTGGGGTAGATGAATCATTGGATTACAATGTGGTAAGGGTTTTACACACGAACCACCATTTCCATTCGAGCCAATTTTATTATCTAATTACTTCTACTAAAATCATATTAATTCATATGTACTTCTAAAATTTTCAGTGGGAATGTTCTAATTTTTATCACCAACCTTAATCCTTCTTTATTTTAAGGGGAGTTAAAAATTTTAAAAAGTAACTTTCAAAATTATTTTTGAAATACAAACCCGATTCGAGCGACATTTTCTAATTCATACCGATTTTCAAGTGTACTACAGAGTATTTTTTAATCCAATATTATTTTTATAAAAAAACACATTTTAATAAGAAAAAATATATTGAATAATTTCTGTATTTATGATAAAAAACGTTCCTTGTCACATTAAAATTCTCAATAATAATTTCTTTAAATTTGCTTAAAATGTTTTATTTCTAAAGAATATTAAAAACAATTTTTACATGTTTTCACATCAGTGGGAGATAAATTATGACTAAAATATGATTTCAATTTCCAATAATTTTATTTTGGGGGATATTCATGTTTACAATTGGATTTCATTTTAAATATAGATGGTTTTTGAAATGAAATATTTTTTCCAATGTAAAAATAATTTTTATCTTCTCACATTATCTTTTATGAGATATATTCTTTGTTCACAACTTAATTTTTAACTATGGTGTATTTAAAACCCTTTGGTATATCATATCAGGAGTCTCCTTATTCTCAGGATATTCTTTGGGATTACTATTTGAATATTTCAAGGTGGTATGAGACACTTTGGAACGTTAAAGTATTATTTCATCAAGGATTTTTCAATATAATTATTTGAAAGTATATTCATCGATTTAAAAATCCTTTTTTGAGTGTTTTACTTCATTGAGGTTAATCTCAAATGATATAATCTACCATGTATTATTTAATTATTTATAATTATTTTGTCTATGGATATGCTATCTTAAAACCATTAACCAATTATGTCTGAATGGTTAGTTTTTATGATTAATGATTGGGAAAATTTAGATACATTTCATACGATAATTTCAATATGAATGTATATATTTTTTATGTTTATCCTCACTCATATGAGGAATGAATTGGACTTATTATGTTACATGTATGGCTGATATAGCCACTTGATGCATCAGTAAGTCACATGAGGCAAACTACATTCTTTGCACAAGGCATTGGAAAAATGAATATTTATGGTCATGGAATGAGGCCTCTACAGTATTGTTATGATCTCTATAATATGCACTTACCTCATTACGAGACATGTAATTTAATGTTCATGTGTTTATTTGACTAGAAGAATACCCATGACTATGTTTTATTATGAAATTATTTACTCATTTCATATTTGATCCATAATGTGTTAAAGTTTATTATTTACAAAGAAATTTTTTTCAATTATTAACATTTTCTAATATTTAGGTTTTTGTTATCTTCCCCTGTATTTCTTACTCTCATTGAGCATTAAAGCTCACCCCTTTCTTATGTTTTGTTTTCCCATGATATGAAGAAGTAAATATTGAGTGACTTTCAAGCATAGTCTAGGAGGCTTGGATGTTTCAAATATAATAAATTAGTTTTGTATTTTCTTTCATGATGTAATGTTAATATTATATATGCATCTAGTTTCCAAAAGATAATAAATTACATGGTAATTAGGGATACGTATTCCTTGTTTATATGGAAATGTAATAAAATAAGGCACTTCCTCTGTGCAACTGGTGTTGGGTCATTACTGATTTACATTGAAATTAAAAATAGGATAAGAAATAATAATTTTTAAAAATTTTCATTGTTAAAAATGAACATAAAATTATTACATAATGCATTGTAAATTTATATAATTTTTATGTATTAATTGAATTTAAATTTAATAACCACGTAAAATAATTTTTTTATATTGTTATTTTTATTATAATGAATGTTAAAATCATTCATTGTTATTTGGAAGAAATGTAAAAATTTTATTACAATTATGCTTCAAAAAAGAAATATTATCTATATTTATCCTATTATTCATTGAAATGGTTTAACTGCTATCCCATTGATGTATTTCATAAAAATTACCATTAATAACATGATTTACATGTATATATTTCAAACACTCAATTCTATTCTTTTAATTCATTCACAACCTATTTTTAAAGGTATTATTCTTATTTGTCATCGATTCTAGGTATTAATTATCTTTTCATGAAATAATAATTATGCATTTTACTATATTGTTTGATATAACATGTTATATATGATTGGTAAATTATATTTAAAATATTATTATTACTCCTTTATAAGGTCATTAATATTAATTTATATATATTTTTATGATATTTCAAATCATTTATAATGACCTTCTTCCACAATATTAATATAATTAAATCCCAACAATGTATACATTTAATATATTAAATCCACATTATTATTTATATCATACTTCATCATATATCTCTTTAAAAGTATTCTAAAGCGATGTTTATTATAATTATAATTATGTGGGTTTCAATTATGTCATTTGAGAATATTTAATAGTTATTTCATATAATCTGGATGTTTTTATATTAAACTCCACATTTATATCATTTTATTTTCATATAATGGATTATATATTTGAAATTTAATGAAATTTATCATTTATATTAAAATTAATTCACACATTTCTAATAAATTTGTTGAGTGACTTATACTTTTTTTATATCTATATTACAAAATCCATATTAATATTGTTTTATAGTTTTCCATCCATTTAAATCTAAAAGTCTACATCACCTACCTACTTTAGAGTCATGATCTATGAAATATCCTTTAATTTTACCTATTATAATATTAGTTTTTTATTATTAAAATCATGCTGTCTATTAATGAAATCATTGATCCCTTATTATGGGGTTCAATTTTAGGTTTTTATTAATATAAGTATTTTTTCATCTATGGATATATCCCTAAATGTGTAATACTATTCAATATATATATATTCTCCAAATATAACTTCAATTTTTTCAGAAGATGTATAATTATCATGATTTGATTTACTAACATGGGGGAATATTTAAATCCTAAATTAATTCTATTTTAATATGAATTATTTATGATTTCAAAGGAATATAGGTTAAATATTTTATTTTTTTCAATCTATAATATGATGATTTTTAGGGTTTAATTTCTAATTCATGAGGCCCAAAATAATATAGCCTTTATAAGCATTGTCATGTCTCGTGTTACAAAATATTTTGTGTTTTTTGGATGTGACCCCAATTTATTAATATTTTCAAGGAAATAAGCCATGAAAAATTTATATGTTATCTTATTATAAGGAATTGATTTTAATATAATGATTTATGATAAGACTCATTCCACAATTATAAAATTATTTATCATTATACATTTGATTATTTAAAATTGTATCTTTTACGATGATAGAATACATCAATAAATTATATGTTATATGGAATAGTATTTAAATTATTTATTTCATCAATATTATTGATTCCATGTTTGTCAATGATATCTTCTGTTATATGCTCCCATTTTCTGATCATTTTATCTCAACATATATATATATATTCTTTTCTATATGGTGATGATGAATTGTATAATTATTAATATGTATATATGTGTATCATTTTTGGAGTTCATTACAAGAGATATAAAATAGTAATTATATAATAAGAAACCCTTGGATCAGTTGAAAAATATTTTTTCTGTGAAGCGTATATGTCATTTCAGTTAATGGTTTCTCAAAATATTCTAAAACTCTAATTATAAAATGTTCTTATTATACATGTCCCACAAATTTTTTAAAATTTTATATTATGGTAAATTATTATTTTTGAATCCCATATTTTTTCAAACAAAATGGTAAATATTATGATTATTAAAACCAAATTAATGAGTGTTGGTGATGGAGGACACAAAATTTAGACATTAATGAAATTATGAGTAAGAAAATAATTATAAAATATTAAATTGAGATTATTTTTTATATAATTATATTATTTGATATTAATTTATAATAATTTCAATTAGTTGGGAAACATTATATTGCTCAACATTAACAAGATACTTTTGAATATTTATTATCTCATTCTAACAATTTATTAGAAATTTCATTCCATATTTTTTAAAATCTCATTTTTATTTGAGATTCGTGCTTATAGAATATCTTTCTTGAAGAATATATGATTTTATATTAAAATAATTAAATTTACTAGTGTTATTATAATCCTAATGAGTAAATAACTAATTATTTCCAATGGAGACTAATTTTGTCTATCATAAAATCCTTCCACATTAATAAACCCTCCAAACAATGTATAACTTTTTAATTGTTCTATATTTCCTAAACAAATCTCAATCCCTACTCATATATTATGTATTGGTAATTATTATTTTATAAAACAAGTATATGGGAATTAAATATTAAATATTTATATTTAGAAGGTTTAACAAATATATGAGATTATTATGAGTTGATTTATATTTTTTTACATAAAAAGAATAAAAATCCATATTTACTGTGAAAATTATTTTTTAACATATTATATTATAAATTAATTTTTATTATTATATATATATATAGAAAAATGATTCTTATAAACATTGTGAATTGAGGGATAAATAATGACTTTTTAAACAAACATAGCGTGATTGAAATTAATTTCAATGAAAACTGATTTAATAGGATGTAATACTTTTCAAGGGAATATGGGATTATATTAATCACAGAGCATTGAATTTTATGTCATGAAATATAGAAAAATGGTGGTCACTATCTTGATCATAAATTTTATCACTAAATTTACAAGAAATTATAAACCTCAAAATAATAAATTCAAATCCATCAAAGTTGATGAAAAATAAAATTTATATGAGTTTATATATTTAGTATTCTTATAGATTATGATAATTGTAAAATTTAGGGTGTGTTGGGAAAATAATTTTTTTTAATTCTATTTACCATGGAGTGAAATGTCTCTTGGAATGTTCATTATAAATTGTACATGAAACTACATAAAATTTTAGAATAAATAAAAATGTAAATTTGAAATATTAGGTGGATTGAGTTAGATATATGGAATTATAAATATGTGGTTTAATATAATTAGAAATTATTTTTAACTATTGAATTTGGTATTTTTATTTTTAATTTTGTTTGAATTCTCTTTAATTCATTTTTGTTGATTTTGTAGTTATGTTGAATACTATGTTTCTTGTAATTATGTGATTAAAAATACTAATATATATATATAATTAATGTATGTAATTAATAACCCTATTAATAATAATAATAAAATTTATTTCATTCTAGTCATATTAGATTATTTAGAACAATTTTAAAAACATGAATATGAATTGATTGGATAATAAAACTAATAAAATTTTGTAAATATATTTAAAAAATTAAACTATTAGTTAATGATATAAGTGATAATTTTACAAAGTTGATATTTTTTGGTAAATGATTTTGTAAATATAGAAGTAATAACTATAAAATTTAGTTAATATATAATTATTTAATACTAAATGATAAATATTATTTAAAAAAAAGATAATGTTGTTGTCCTTGAATTTAATATAATAGTGAATTTATATCTACTACAGAGATCTAATACATAGATACATAACCTATATTCATCCCATGAAATGTTTTCAAGGTTAAATGGACTTCAAAATTATGATATCACATCCTTTTAAACTAGGAAAATTTGATGATGTTGTCTTCCAATAGAATCAAAAAATAGTTGTAACATCATGTATTTTTATTATCTGTTTAAACAATGAGATATTATCAATTGATGGATTTGATATCAATAATAAATTGTTACTTCACCATTTATAATAGTATAAAATAAATGTAGAAACTAAATTATTAATGAATATTTTATCCAATCATATGTATTATTTTTCTGTATACAGAATGATATCATAGAAAATATGTTCCGATAAATTTAATTAAATTGTGTTTCTAAAAATAAAAGATAGATAAACTAATTAAAATAATTATCATAAATTATATAAATTTGATAATTTAATCAAGAAGTCACTATAATAGATATTTAGAGAACTGATATAGAATGATATGGGATATTAATTATTAAAACCCATATTTTTTTCTAGGCCCTTTGTGAAAATCCAATGTTGAGGTGTTCTGGGGGCTCTGTTGGATCATTTCAAGTGTTTTCCAGAATCCCAATTTTTTCATCGGTAAGTCAGGATGTCAAAAAATAAATGTTTCTGCATGATAGTGCATCAGTGAGTCAAGGGGAATTGACCTCATTGATTCTGTGGAATTAGCATTATTGAGTCAAGGGGCATCGACATCTCCGAGTAATGGGGGTCAGCATCAGGGAGTTGAGGGAATCAGTGCCTGTATGCCAGGGAGTCGTTAGGGTGAGGGGTTGGTTTCTTAGAGTCGGTAGGTTCAGGCGTCAGTATGTCATGTTGGTATCTCACCCGTTAGTCGCTCAATGCTGGTGATTCAACCATCAGTGACTCATTTACAGTTTTTCAATTTTTCCAAATTTTCTTCATTTTCCCCCAATTACGTTTTTATCTATTTAATGTTAATCAATAAAATCACATTCATCCACTAGTTTATATGTACCATTTCTGATGGAGAACATTAAATATTATTTAATTCCAACATGTAAAACATCCATGTCGATTGGTCAAATCATGATCCGTCTTTTGAATAAATCGAAATGGTAACTCTAATTTTAGGATCTGGAGTCTTCTTATGATGAGATCCTCTATTAATTTTTCATTTTCGTTTCTCATGGTGTGCTTAGAGACATCCTCCCGAGGTGATTCATGTGCCCGTGTTGGATCCCTTCATGATCAGCCTTCATGGATTTCTTCCTAAATGTTGTTTCATCCAATGTTCTTGGTTTGAGAGGGAACCTCAATATTTGATTGTCCATGTAATGAATTTTATTTTTATTAGAATTAATTTTGTATCATGTGGCTGGTTATAATTATGTTTCATTCTAATGAATTAATGAGTAATATTCTTAGAACAATAATTAAACAGTGATTTCATATGACAGTGAAAATAAAATAAATGGGGGGGTCGATGTTGGCTGCCTATTTTATTTTGATATCATTTATTCTTAAATGGATTTGGTGGCCATATACCATCTATGAATCATGTTAATTAGTGGTTATTGACTATTCATTAGTGGTGATCTATTTCATTGGGATGTTATGATGCACAAGTGTTACATGAAATCTAATTAATCACATACACTTGGTAAAAAAAATATTCCTCAAGGTCGTACCTATTTTGTGATCTCCCCAGTTATATTAACATGGAAATTAGAGTAACCTTGTTGGTTAAATTTAATACAGATGTTTTTATGGTAATTGGTATGTTTTGTGTGTTCTATCCTGGTTTCTCTTGCCTTGGAATGTGGGGTGTTACAAGGGTGTGTTAGTGTCTTAGTCTAAGAGACTGATTGATTGGGGAATGAATAAACATGTATGCATTGGGTCTATCCTTTGTGTGTTGGAATCTATGTTTGAGAGATTGATTGATAGTTTAATTAATGAATAAGTTTTCATATTAACTTCCATTATTTTGTGTTATGGTTTTGAAGTGGTGTCGATCAGTGGGTCTACATGTCTTTTTTTCTGTTGTTTTGCAATGTGAGTTTAAGTCTAGTATTGTGAGGTTGTGCAGTGGGAATTTAATTTGGTTTTTGTTATTTTCTTACCATGGATACATTTGTATGTTTTCCTAGAAGTGTTGGAATAATTTTAATGTGAATCCCATTAAAAAAATACATGGAAACAAAATACGATGGGTGTTGGGTTTATGCTTTGTCAGTGGTTGTTTTGTGGTTGTGCATGAATGGGTGGTCATAAAAGTGGTGTCACTGAGGACTTATTGTCTGCTCCTTTGAAACCCGTAGGATGTGGCTGAGTGTTTTTTTGTTTATATATATATATATTCATTGTGATTTATATATGAACCCCACAAAAATTGATCAATATGTTCAGAACAACTACATTTCATGGTAGAGGGTGGCTTTCCCAACATCCCAGTGGGAGGATTAATGACTGGTTAATAATATTCTTCCCCACAACCTATTCTAGATCTTGCTGCTTGAGCTTATATGGGTAGGCTGTATTGGATTTAGGCTTACTATAATCCAATATTCTTTATGGTAAATGATTGTTTTTTGATAAAGGCCTCATGTGTAACACCCCAAGCTTCTACGGTACGTTTCCCTTCGAATAATGTGATAGCGTGTGTTGTACGCAACACCGAGTTCTAACACACCATAACTAATCAAACTAGCCGTTATGAATAGTAATACCTACTTTTTGAAATTATATATATTTTATATTTGAAAATGGACTTCATTTTTGGATTCGGAATATCGAATTTAGCCTAGGGTGAAATTTTGGTACATTTCGGATAACTTTCATATTTTGATGAATAGTGAAAATTACTAAATTTTAATTAAAAACAACTTTTTTAATCAAATTAATTACTAGTGATAAATTATGAATTTGAGTGGTTTTAAAGTATATTTAGAATATATTTTTACCATTTAATATAATTTTGGTCATTGGACATAATTTTACAATTAAACCGAACATAAACAAGTGTCAATCTTTTGATAGTTATTATCTCTTAAAAACACGCTTTTTGTTTTAACAGCGGGAATTAATTTTAAATTAATTTCTGCCACTTCTGTGTTTTGAATTTAGGAAAATGGATTCCATATTTGGAATCAGGATGTTCAAATTGTGTAAATAGGTAACTTTTATTTTTAGACATTTTGAATAGTTACTGTGGTAAATATTTTATTTACCATGGTTAAAGGGTAAATCCGGTAAATAAGGGTTAAAAAATAATATTATAATAATACAAAATTACCCTAAAACGTGTCCTAACCTTATTGGTGGACACATACCCGACCATGGGCATCCTTGGGTCAATTTGGGGACCCCTTGGAGCCACTTGTATGTGGTAGGGACACTTTATATTAATAAAGTTAAAATAAAAATAAAAATGGCATAAGCTTACATCTTTTAGAAGAACAATTTTTACATAGGGTTATACATGTTGGATTTTCGATTATAAATATTCATTAGAAAGCTAAAAAGATTTCCTACATAATGATATTTTACTTATAATTTTTAGACATTAAATAATTTATTTTATTTATGACACAATGATGATGCAGTAATTACTATAATAGTGAAAAATTAAAATAAGTGATATTATAAATACCCAAATAAATATAATATGAAACTTTTAATGAATTAAACTAATTTTCTAGGATAATATGATATATTAGGATTTATTTAATTGACTTTGTTCGAAGTAATAAATCTGTTATGAGTTTCAAAAAAAATCAACTAATGAATAGTGTCAAAATTGACATAAAAGAATTCTTAAAACAAATATTATATTATTAATTGATATTAAATTCCTAAAAATCTAAGGTTCGGCCAAGAGACTTATATCATGATAGGTTAAACATTAATGGACCACTTGGGGGTCTCTTGGATGTATATAGTAAGTTTATTAACCATAATATATAAAATACAAAGAGACATTGTAAAAGTGAAACTAATTAACTTAGAGTTAATACTTAAAGATAAGGTTAATATAAGTACCCAAACCTGTCTAAATTCTATTGGATGAGTTTCTTTCGACCTATCCCCACCTCATCATTTGAATAGTCAACTTTGGAGCCTTTAGAAACCGAATATGAATTTATTATAAATTAATATTTCTAGCTTTTCCAAAGGTGCCCCTCACCCCTCTTATAAAAGGGCACTCCTCCTTCTCATTTCTTCACACCTTCAAAGCCTTTTGGATCGGCCAAAATCTGCCCAAATACTCTCCCAACATCCCTCAATACAACCTAGAGGCCTTAGTTTGATCAGAAAGCCAACCTAAGGAGCCCTTTTGATCAAATCAAAAGGAAGAACCCGAAGAAGAGGTAATGATTTCACCACCCTTTTCTAAGTTCATTTCTTCTTCCACTTCTTCTTCCTTTGTTCTTACCATTCTGAAATAATAACTCCAGTATCTCACATATACTGTGATGTTATTATAAATATGGTACAATCATATTCAGTATTCTATCCACCCTTTGAATAACATGTCACCATACGTGCGTACGTACGGCTTACCGTCTCCACGTCGTGGTGTAATTGTTATTCAATATAATATTATTTGGATGGGTATAATAATGATGTGTAACTCATGTAAATAATAAATATAACATGTTAATGATTCTGTATATATGATATACCATCCATTTATATATTATTTTAATATCAAAAGAATGATATTGTCGCTCGTGCGTACGTACGGACTACCGTCTCCACGAACGCGATGAGATTCATTCTCCATCGTAACCATTAAAGCGTAATTATCATTTTATGATTTAAAAATGATGTTTAAGGACTTGATATCATTCTGGATATGAATAATATACAACCTATCCTTTACAAACATGTCTTACGTAACAAAACATATGAAAGAAAACAAGTAAGTTAACACCCGAAACAACGATAATACTAAGATATTATTATCAAATCAATATTAAAAGATCATATATGATATCATATTAATGTATATGATTCTTGTATAATTTAATAACAATTATTTCACCATTATACAGGAGGTTAACCTACCACAACCAAGGAAAAGTACAAGGTAAGGGTTATTTCACAATCTCTTCATTATCCGAGGTTGTATTATACGTAATAATCTACTGGGATCTCTTTATCATCCACATCCATGTTTCTTCGAAATGTATTTCAAAACATTTTTACTATTTACAAGAATATGGGTTAAATTCATTTATACCCTTGTTTGACTTTTTATAAGAGGTTTATAAAGGAATCATTCCGTCGTTTTCAAAACAAGGTCCTTTTTAACCTTTTCGACATAATTGAGGTAAGAATGTTTTTTTAACTTATACGGCGGGTGCGGTTATTTTACGCCGTTATAAAATCTTCAAAGCTTTCCTTACAAGCTTATAAGAATATTTTCAAAGAAAATGTTTTATTTTATATGGATCTTAAATGATTTCAAAATAAAAGGAGATATTTCTTTAAAAAGAATTTTGATTTCATCTATGTCAACATCCTTTGATGGATTTTAAGATTATTTGAAGTTGATTTATTATGATACAAAACTTCTATATTGTATTGAAGGTTTTGTGATATGTTTGACTGTGGATGTGCTATTTTTATACCATTCATAGTTTATTGTGAAAGTATTGACATTTCGTATGCTAGTTTTAATACGAATGTTTATGTTATGTTTAAACCTTTTCATATGGGAATGCATTGGACTTAATAAGTGACGGGTGGAGCCCGCTATAGCTCCTCGATGCATCGGTAGGTCTCATGAGACAAACTAGTGTCTTGGCACAAGGCCTTGACAAAATCTTATTTTTAGTCTTGGCACGAGGCCTTGGCTATGTGGTTATGATAGTCTGGCATTATGCATTCCAACATTATGAAAGTGGTTATTGATTTTTGCATGTGATTATTCGATTAGTAGAATATCCATGTGAATAAGTAAATGGCATTATTTCATTTTACTTTTTCCATACCATGTTGAAGTTCAATTTTAAAAGGCTTTTGTTTTAGTAATGCATTGCCTTAAATGTTTATTCTTATTTATGAAAGTTTCCGCTATATTGTTATCCTTACTGGGCATTTGAGCTCACCCCTTTTCTATGTTTTATTTTTTCCCAGGATGTGATGAAGTAAATTATGAATGACCTGCAGGGATATTATGAGGGGATAGTAGTGTGGATTATGGAGACATTATGTTGTTGTAGTAGTTTTTTATTTTATGATGTAATGTAAAACTTATGAATATATCTAGTGTTTCCAAGGCTACTAAACCAATCGGTCTTTCGAGATTTGATCTTTCTTGTGATCATGCCAATGTTACGAAGTAATGCACCGACTCTGGGTAACTGGGGTCGGGGCGTTACAGTTGGTATCAGAGGAAGTTTAGTACAAACCTTGGAAGCTAGATTTAGATAAACTCTGATTAGAACACATAGACCTAAGATGAACTTTGAGGATTAGTATAGAAGAACTTCCTAGAATTTTGGTATTGTAGAGACTTTGTGAGTTTTCCGAGCAATACATCCCTGTCTGGATACGAGCAGGTAGAGGCGGCTCTGGCACAGATGTACCTAGGGGTAAAACCCGAAAACACCGCTTTGAGCTAGACTCGAACGGGAACTGGTGCACGACAACGGGCCTTGCTGCACTCTTGGTTACGACACTCCCGGGGGATATGCTTAGGATAACTCTCACTTTCTTTACAAATCATTATGAAGGGTTTATGAGTATATACTTCCTCAAAGAAAACATATTTATGATTATGGATTATATCCGTAGATAGTTCAATTTATGTTTAGTGTTTTATAAGTATGGGATTATGTATTTTGATTCATAAACTGATCTAGTTTATGACATTGTTTAGAAATGGCGCCTAGTGGAAGAAATGGAAACCGTATCAATGCACGCACTCCATGTAGGGATTGCCCTCCTGCTCAAGATAATTATAGTGGGGCTGGTGATGCAACTGGTGCTGATCAGCTAATCACCGTACTGGGACAACTTACTCAGGTTATGAATAATAACCTTACCCGTATGGAGCACCCTGATCCGCAGCGTGGAGGATCAATGTTAGATCGATTCATGATACAACAACCACCAACGTTCAATGGGAGTACAAATCCCTTAGTAGCTGAGCAATGGATATTTTCCCTAGAGAAAATATTTCAGGCTTTGGGGAGTAGTGAAAGGGAAAAAGTTACCATGGCAGTTTACCGCCTCACTGGAGATGCTGATCAATGGTGGTCATTGATTCAAAACATGAAGGAAGATGATGAAGTTTCAAACATGGAATGGAGGGAGTTCAAAGATCTGTTTTTAGAAAAATACTTTCCTCGCGACCATCGAGCAGATATGGAAAGGCAATTTCTGAGTCTGAGACAAAAGGAGGATGATAATGTCACAAAGTATGAGGCTAACTTTACAAGGTTAGCGAGGTACGCTGGTGATTATATTCGCAACCCAAGAAGTAAGATTGATCGTTTCTTTGATGGGTTAAAACCATTTCTCCATCGAGCATTAGTCTCACAATCCTTTTCATCGTACGAAGACATTGTCTCATGTGCTATCAAGACCGAAAAGGAATTCTCTAAGTCTTATGACTTTAAAGCAAAGCAAGAGAAGAAGAGAACTGCTGATCAATCTGGGAATGGAAATAAGGGGAAGAAGGGAAAGGTTGAATATCCATCTTGTGGTAAGTGCGGGAAGAAACACCCCGGTGCTTGCCTGAAGGGAATGGGAGTCTGTTACAAGTGTGGTGAAAAAGGCCACCAAGCTCATGATTGCAAGGGGAAGAAGGAAGCTACCAATGTTCAGTGCTACAATTGCAGGGAGATGGGGCATTATGCAAATGCATGTCCTAAGCGTCAGGAGAACTTACCTCAGAAAAGGCCAAGGGATCAAGGCCAGGCTTATGCTATCACTACTGCTGAGGTAGAAACTCCGAAAGACGTGGTGGCAGGTAATTTAATGGTTTCCTCAAGTTTAGAAAATGCATTATTTGATTCTGGATCATCGCATTGTTTCATATCTTCCCAGTTTGCTAAGAAAATTAGATATTTCCAATTTGATTTAATAAGGGAGTTGTCAGTTAAAACTCCTAAGGGAAGTATCGTTGCAACAAAGTTTTGTGAATCAGTCCCCATTAGAGCACATAAATTTTCTTTATCTGCTGATTTCATCGTCATACCTATGATTGAGTTTGATATAATCCTCGGTATGGACTGGCTTTCGGACTATGATGCGAAGATTTATTGTAAGAAGAAAGAGGTTACGATTCTTGATGATAATGATAAGGAACACCTTATTTTTAGAGCAGAATCGTCACCACTTAATTCTTATTTAGACCCACCCCCAGTAGCTCAACTTAATTCAATTATTGGGGAGGAAGAGAATGAAGTAACTATCGGTGAGGAAAGGAATGCTCAAATAGAGGGTGTACCTGTTGTGAAAGAATTTGTAGATGTATTTCCGGAAGATTTACCTGGACATCCTCCAGAACGAGAAGTTGAGTTTTCCATTGATTTGATTCCTGGATCAAGGCCTATATCGAAGACCCCTTATAGAATGGCCACTGTAGAGTTAGTCGAACTAAAGAAACAACTAGAGGAATTGAGTAATAAGGGATTTATTCGCCCTAGTGTTTCTCCATGGGGAGCCCCTGTTCTTTTTGTTAAAAAGAAAGATGGATCTATGAGGTTATGTATTGACTACAGGGAGATCAATGCTATAACGATAAAGAACAAGTATCCCCTACCTCGTATTGATGATTTATTTGACCAACTGCATGGAGCTCAATACTTTTCAAAGATTGACCTTCGATCTGGATACCATCAGTTGTGTGTGAAGAAGGAAGACATTCCGAAAACAGCATTTCGAACCAGGTACGGGCATTACGAGTTTACTGTAATGCCGTTTGGATTGACCAATGCACCCTCTGTATTCATGGATCTGATGAATAGAGTTTTCAAGGAGTATCTCGATGAATTTGTGGTAGTATTTATTGATGATATATTGGTATACTCCAAAACCTATGAAGATCATGAAAATCACTTGCGCATTATCTTGAAGACTCTGAGGAGGCATGAATTATATGGAAAGTTTAGCAAGTGTGAATTCTGGCTTCAGGAGATTTCTTTTCTTGGACATATTGTCTCTAAAGATGGAATCTCTGTTGATCCTTCTAAGACCAAGGCAATCCAAGAATGGCCAGCACCTACGAGTATAACTGAGGTACGTAGTTTTATTGGTTTGGCAGGTTATTATCGACGTTTCGTCCAGAATTTTGCCCGATTGGCAAACCCATTAACGAAGCTCACACGTAAAGGGGTTAAATTTGTTTGGACAAAAGAGTGTGAAGAATGTTTCGAAGAACTGAAGAGAAGATTAGTCAATGCTCCTATATTGACTCTACCATCGGGGAATGATGGGTTCGTTATTTATAGTGATGCATCAAAGAAAGGACTTGGCTGTGTCCTTATGCAGAATGATAGAGTTATTGCCTATGCATCACGACAGTTGAAAATTCATGAACAAAACTATCCTACTCATGATCTTGAGTTAGCAGCTGTGATCTTTGCTTTGAAGATATGGAGGCACTACCTCTATGGTGAAAAATGTGAGATTTATACTGATCACAAGAGTTTAAAGTATATTTTCTCACAAAAAGAACTCAACATGAGGCAAAGGAGATGGCTTGAATTACTCAAGGATTATGATTGTAAGATACACTACCACCCAGGAAAGGCAAACAAGGTGGCAGATGCTTTGAGTAGAAAAGACCATGGAGTTTTGAACAATATGAGAATTGAAAGGGATCCAATTTTCATGGAGCTAGTGAAGATGGACATGGGAATAACCAGGGAAGGTGAAACATCAATTCTTTTTCAAATGGTTGCCAAACCATCTTTACTAGAAAGGATTAAGAGTTCTCAGACCGATGATGAAGAATTTCAGAAGAAGATTAAAGCTGTGAATGATGGGAGATTGAGAGACTTTGCGTATGAAGGTGGAATTTTGAAATTCGGGAAGAGACTTTGTGTTCCCAATATACCTGATCTAAAAAGGGAATTGCTGGATGATGCTCATAGTTCCAATTTCTCTATACACCCTGGGAGCACCAAAATGTATAGAGATTTGAAGGAACATTTTTGGTGGGACAACATGAAGAGGGAGATTGCTGATTTTGTGTCAAGATGTATGGTTTGTCAACAAGTGAAAGCTGGAAGGCAACAGCCTGGAGGAGTCATGCAACCTCTTCCCATACCGGGGTGGAAATGGGACAATATTACAATGGACTTTGTCATGGGGCTACCAAAGACTCCTAGAAGGAATGATGCAATATGGGTTATTGTTGATCGTCTTACCAAGTCAGCACATTTTCTTGCTATAAGAGAAGATCTACCCCTGGAACGTCTAGCAAGACTATACATTAATGAAGTTGTGAGACTTCATGGAGTACCCCTATCGATTGTTTCTGATCGTGATCCCCGTTTTACATCAAGATTTTGGAAAAGTCTTCAGAAATCCCTGGATACTGAACTTCATTTGAGCACTGCTTACCACCCTCAGACAGACGGACAATCAGAACGGACTATTCAGACCTTAGAAGACATGTTGAGATCTTGCTCACTTGATTTTCAGGGTATGTGGGATCAATATTTACCACTAGTAGAATTTTCCTATAACAATAGCTTCCATTCGAGTATTCAGATGGCACCATATGAAGCGTTATACGGAAAGAGATGTCGTACACCAACCTGTTGGGATGACGTTGGTGAAAGAAAACTTGTAGGCCCAGAACTGGTGGAGGAAACGGTGGAAAAGGTGAAGGTAATCCAAAATCACATTAAAGCAGCTCAAAGTAGGCAGAAGAGCTATGCTGATAATCGAAGGAAGGATTTGGAATTTCAAGTCGGTGATCATGTTTTCCTGAAGGTATCTCCGTGGAAGGGAGTCATACGTTTTGGTAAGAAAGGTAAATTGAGTCCCAGGTACATCGGACCTTTCGAAATTCTAGAACGAATTGGGGCTGTAGCTTACCGATTGGCAATGCCGCCAAGTCTCTCCAAAGTTCACGATGTGTTCCACGTATCTCTGTTGAGAAAATACATGCCTGACCCAACGCATGTACTCACCTATGAGGAATTAGAACTGGAACCGGATCTGTCTTATTGTGAAGAGCCCGTCAGGATTCTTGATACAAGAGAACAAGTACTGAAAAACCGGACGACGCGTCTGGTAAAAGTTTTGTGGAGAAATCATAAGATGGAAGAGGCAACGTGGGAACCCGAGAAACTTATGATGAAGAACCACCCGAGTCTTTTTATGCAGTAATACCCTAGAAATTGCGAGGACGCAATTATTTGAAGGAGGGGAGAATGTAACACCCCAAGCTTCTACGGTACGTTTCCCTTCGAATAATGTGATAGCGTGTGTTGTACGCAACACCGAGTTCTAACACACCATAACTAATCAAACTAGCCGTTATGAATAGTAATACCTACTTTTTGAAATTATATATATTTTATATTTGAAAATGGACTTCATTTTTGGATTCGGAATATCGAATTTAGCCTAGGGTGAAATTTTGGTACATTTCGGATAACTTTCATATTTTGATGAATAGTGAAAATTACTAAATTTTAATTAAAAACATCTTTTTTAATCAAATTAATTACTAGTGATAAATTATGAATTTGAGTGGTTTTAAAGTATATTTAGAATATATTTTTACCATTTAATATAATTTTGGTCATTGGACATAATTTTACAATTAAACCGAACATAAACAAGTGTCAATCTTTTGATAGTTATTATCTCTTAAAAACACGCTTTTTGTTTTAACAGCGGGAATTAATTTTAAATTAATTTCTGCCACTTCTGTGTTTTGAATTTAGGAAAATGGATTCCATATTTGGAATCAGGATGTTCAAATTGTGTAAATAGGTATCTTTTATTTTTAGACATTTTGAATAGTTACTGTGGTAAATATTTTATTTACCATGGTTAAAGGGTAAATCCGGTAAATAAGGGTTAAAAAATAATATTATAATAATACAAAATTACCCTAAAACGTGTCCTAACCTTATTGGTGGACACATACCCGACCATGGGCATCCTTGGGTCAATTTGGGGACCCCTTGGAGCCACTTGTATGTGGTAGGGACACTTTATATTAATAAAGTTAAAATAAAAATAAAAATGGCATAAGCTTACATCTTTTAGAAGAACAATTTTTACATAGGGTTATACATGTTGGATTTTCGATTATAAATATTAATTAGAAATCTAAAAAGATTTCCTACATAATGATATTTTACTTATAATTTTTAGACATTAAATAATGTATTTTATTTATGACACAATGATGATGCAGTAATTACTATAATAGTGAACAATTAAAATAAGTGATATTATAAATACCCAAATAAATATAATATGAAACTTTTAATGAATTAAACTAATTTTCTAGGATAATATGATATATTAGGATTGATTTAATTGACTTTTTTCGAAGTAAGAAATCTGTTATGAGTTTCAAAAAAATCAACTAATGAATAGTGTCAAAATTGACATAAAAGAATTCTTAAAACAAATATTATATTATTAATTGATATTAAATTCCTAAAAATCTAAGGTTCGGCCAAGAGACTTATATCATGATAGGTTAATCATTAATGGACCACTTGGGGGTCTCTTGGATTTATATAGTAAGTTTATTAACCATAATATATAAAATACAAAGAGACATTGTAAAAGTGAAACTAATTAACTTAGAGTTAATACTTAAAGATAAGGTTAATATAAGTACCCAAACCTGTCTAAATTCTATTGGATGAGTTTCTTTCGACCTATCCCCACCTCATCATTTGAATAGTCAACTTTGGAGCCTTTAGAAACCGAATATGAATTTATTATAAATTAATATTTCTAGCTTTTCCAAATGTGCCCCTCACCCCTCTTATAAAAGGGCACTCCTCCTTCTCATTTCTTCACACCTTCAAAGCCTTTTGGTTCGGCCAAACTCTGCCCAAATACTCTCCCAACATCCCTCAATACAACCTAGAGGCCTTAGTTTGATCAGAAAGCCAACCTAAGGAGCCCTTTTGATCAAATCAAAAGGAAGAACCCGAAGAAGAGGTAATGATTTCACCACCCTTTTCTAAGTTCATTTCTTCTTCCACTTCTTCTTCCTTTGTTCTTACCATTCTGAAATAATAACTCCAGTATCTCACATATACTGTGATGTTATTATAAATATGGTACAATCATATTCAGTATTCTATCCACCCTTTGAATAACATGTCACCATACGTGCGTACGTACGGCTTACCGTCTCCACGTCGTGGTGTAATTGTTATTCAATATAATATTATTTGGATGGGTATAATAATGATGTGTAACTCATGTAAATAATAAATATAACATGTTAATGATTCTGTATATATGATATACCATCCATTTATATATTATTTTAATATCAAAAGAATGATATTGTCGCTCGTGCGTACGCACGGACTACCGTCTCCACGAACGCGATGATATTCATTCTCCATCGTAACCATTAAAGCGTAATTATCATTTTATGATTTAAAAATGATGTTTAAGGACTTGATATCATTCTGGATATGAATAATATACAACCTATCCTTTACAAACATGTCTTACGTAACAAAACATATGAAAGAAAACAAGTAAGTTAACACCCGAAACAACGATAATACTAAGATATTATTATCAAATCAATATTAAAAGATCATATATGATATCATATTAATGTATATGATTCTTGTATAATTTAATAACAATTATTTCACCATTATACAGGAGGTTAACCTACCACAACCAAGGAAAAGTACAAGGTAAGGGTTATTTCACAATCTCTTCATTATCCGAGGTTGTATTATACGTAATAATCTACTGGGATCTCTTTATCATCCACATCCATGTTTCTTCGAAATGTATTTCAAAAAATTTTTACTATTTACAAGAATATGGGTTAAAGTCATTTATACCCTTGTTTGACTTTTTATAAGAGGTTTATAAAGGAATCATTCCGTCGTTTTCAAAACAAGGTCCTTTTTAATCTTTTCGACATAATTGAGGTAAGAATGTTTTTTTAACTTATACGGCGGGTGCGGTTATTTTACGCCGTTATAAAATCTTCAAAGATTTCCTTACAAGCTTATAAGAATATTTTCAAAGAAAATGTTTTATTTTATATGGATCTTAAATGATTTCAAAATAAAAGGAGATATTTCTTTAAAAAGAATTTTGATTTCATCTATGTCAACATCCTTTGATGGATTTTAAGATTATTTGAAGTTGATTTATTATGATACAAAACTTCTATATTGTATTGAAGGTTTTGTGATATGTTTGACTGTGGATGTGCTATTTTTATACCATTCATAGTTTATTGTGAAAGTATTGACATTTCGTATGCTAGTTTTAATACGAATGTTTATGTTATGTTTAAACCTTTTCATATGGGAATGCATTGGACTTAATAAGTGACGGGTGGAGCCCGCTATAGCTCCTCGATGCATCGGTAGGTCTCATGAGACAAACTAGTGTCTTGGAACAAGGCCTTGACAAAATCTTATTTGTAGTCTTGGCACGAGGCCTTGGCTATGTGGTTGTGATAGTCTGGCATTATGCATTCCAACATTATGAAAGTGGTTATTGATTTTTGCATGTGATTATTCGATTAGTAGAATATCCATGTGAATAAGTAAATGGCATTATTTCATTTTACTTTTGCCATACCATGTTGAAGTTCAATTTTAAAAGGCTTTTGTTTTAGTAATGCATTGCCTTAAATGTTTATTCTTATTTATGAAAGTTTCCGCTATATTGTTATCCTTACTGGGCATTTGAGCTCACCCCTTTTCTATGTTTTATTTTTTCCCAGGATGTGATGAAGTAAATTATGAATGACCTGCAGGGATATTATGAGGGGATAGTAGTGTGGATTATGGAGACATTATTTTGTTGTAGTAGTTTTTCATTTTATGATGTAATGTAAAACTTATGAATATATCTAGTGTTTCCAAGGCTACTAAACCAATCGGTCTTTCGAGATTTGATCTTTCTTGTGATCATGCCAATGTTACGAAGTAATGCACCGACTCTGGGTAACTGGGGTCGGGGCGTTACATCATGTATTTTTGGGATATGTGTGTTTTATGAAGATTCATCTGGATGAAGACAATGTGTCTTCAGCCGTGTTGCTTTGTTGATAAGGCCCATGTGTCTTTGATAGTGAAAGTTTTTGTTGTGGAAAATTTGTTTTTGAGCAGGATAGTGTGAAATTGTGTCCATTCATTGTATGGGATGTTTGTGGTAGTTGGAATACATCTGGGAAGAGTGGAAACATCATGACGTCAGATCATTAGGAAAGAGCAGATAACCATTGGGAAAGTGGCGTGCTAGGTACCCAAATGTTGATGTGCTTATATTTTTACTTTACATGACTTGTGATACTTTGGTTAGTGTGCCTTGGAGAGGTTGCGATGGTTAGTATTCCTTGGAAGTTGATTGAGGATCTACAATTTTCTCACAAGTCCATTAATATGTTCCCTCACATATTCATGAGTAGATTTAGTAACAATCTTGAGTGTAATTGTATTCTCACCCTACATATCTAAAACTATTTTCCAGTTCCAGGATGAAATTGAGGACTGTGTTCAACCTTATTATCTCAAGGATCGAGATAGTTTTTTCACTATTTGTTTTCTTTTATTTTGTATATTACTTGGGATTTTTTTTTCTTATTTTGTATCTGTTTTACTTTTGATCATGCATGTGGGAATAAGATCATGAAATTACTTTTACCATTCTTATTTTGTGTTTTTGGGTTTTAGCATATTATCTGCCAATATTTTTCTATAAAAAGTTTAATTACTTCCATTTATGTGAGATTCTATACCCTTGGGGATGCTCACCACTCTAGAGCCTACTGAAGGCGTGACTCAGGGGGTCATTACCTCTCATACGCCTTGATGAAGGATGGGATAAACACTTTTTCTCCCCATCCCTCATTTTATAGAAGGCAGGTCGTGAATGTAAATACATAAGAAGAGTGAATATTAGAGAATATGATTTAATTAAAAATTATAATGTCAAAATTTAATCATATATAAAAATATATAATTAGATATCACCATTTGTGTAACATAAAAAAGTTATAATAGAATAATAATATATTCAATCATTCATGGGACAAGAAACACAATTCATTAATGAAACATTGGAATATATTTCATTAAAATTAATATCTTTAACAACATTATAATTAAGCAACCTAAAGTATAACTAAACAATAATATATTATAGAACAATAAAATACACATTTAATTAGATTCTATTAATTTAAATAAATAAAACATTAATATTATAGTTATCCCTTAATTATAAATATAATAAGAATTAGTTACATGAAAATTTAATTATGTACGAAAAACTTTATTGTTTCAAAAATTCATTTTAATCTCAATTTACAAACATAATTTAAAATTAATTCATAATTATTTTATAAATCTTATTTTGTGAAATTAAATTCATATTTTCAGTAATTATATCAATATTATCATTGATTGTTTTTTCAGTTTTTTTCTGAATTATTTCAATTTATGATCAACAGTGAAAAATAATTAGTTTTATTAAAAACATCATTTTCAATTATATAATGTAGTAGTTTTAATTAAATTTTAAATATTTTTTTAATTAAATTAATTTAAATTATAGTAATATTTAACAATTTATTTTCATATAAATAGATTTCATGTATATTTTTTATGTAGAACCCTTTTAAACTAATATGAATTTATACTTTAGAACCCATATTTTTTCATCACTTATGTGGGTATAATTTGAAATATGGTTGTTAAAATTATAAAAATTTAATTTTCTAAAACGGATTCCATTATTGGAATCATAATAATTCTTACAATATAATATGTTCCACTTAATTATTTCCCACTATGAATTTTTAAATTGTGAAAAAAATAAATTATCACAATTAAGTTATGAAATAATTTAGCAAGGATTTAATATATAATGATAAGGGATTCAATGATCTAACGGCTTATCCAGAACACCACTACTTGACATATATCTACCATAACATTTAATGGGGTTAATAATGACTACATTTGACTATTTTATCATGAACAAAACTTTTGTGCAAATGAATCATTTCAAAAATTCTAATTGTTTCATATCCCCCACTTAAAAAATTAAATCCCATATCAAACACTAGATACCCTATACAGACATTTTTGTAGTTCAACACCTACCAAAATAACTTCATTAATCCCATAAAAACATTATATATCCCTTTCTAGATCACTATTCCATCATTAGAAATATTTTGGTAAAAATCTAATGTTGTTGTCTAAGGAAGATGAAATGTTATTAGGGAAGTTGTTTTTATTTTTATACCACATACATGAAATAATATTAAACCATTATTATATAATAAATTTATTGCATGAAATATAAATTGATTTTATAATGTTATGTTCATGGCCATTATATATGTCCCCTTCCAATTAATGGGAAATGAAACTGTTGATTATGTGTTTGGTGGACCACCTCCCCATGAACATTTGTAATTTGTTTTTTGTAATAATCGTTCAAGGATAGATATAATTAATTATATAATTTTTTATATAATTATGATATGATTATTATGATTTAATTATAATATATTATATATAAAATTTTAAATACAAAAATATTTGAAATAAAAAATGTCGCTCGTGTGTATGGTGGACACCAACCAAGTAAAGCGATGTGAATCCATTTTCATTTACCCTTAATATAGAAATTAATATTGATAAATTTAATGAACATATGTGATATATATGATATTATATTGACTATGGATGATTAATAGGTCTATCAATTCCATATAACTTCACATAATAGTGCTATAACATCGTCTCCCACGCATTCTAACGACCTATCATCTCTATAAAGTGATACGAGTCATTTTCCATTTCCAGCAATCCTGAATGATTATAAAAAATTATATAATGAGTGAATATGATATATATAAACATAATATAATTATGTATATTATGAATATATATCATATACCCATGAACTTGAGCATTTTGTACACATAATGAATGTTAAAACAAGGCAATTAACACTTGAATCAATGGAACAATAATTTTTTTTTTGAAACGAATGATAAAATGTTATAAGAGGTTCATATATTATTATAAAAATATTAATTTGTTTCTTTAATAAATCAATAACATTTTTAATTCTAGTATACGAGAGGATATGGATCATTCACAAAAAAGAAAGTCTGTTGTTAAGGATTTGATGTCAATTTCTCATCATTGAGGAATAATGCATTATGATCCAAATAATTTATTTTGTATAGTGTATATATGAACCACTTTACATGAAATAAAATTAATAATTCATAATAAAATGTATTTTATATTTAAATTTTAAAAATATCATCTATGAATATTTGAATTAAAAATTTTCTCATTGTAATGAATTTCATTACTCATTTTCTTTTCATTAGGTCAAATAACTTTTTTGTTGTATTATATATTCATGTATTATGTGTTTAATTATTTTTAAACATATTAGGTTTTATTTTTAAATTTTTTATTTTATATTAAATTAGATATAAAAAATCAAATCAACTATTAATTATCACTTCAATGTTATAATCATTTTAAGGGTTTATTTAACAATCTCATTTTAATCATAATTTTGTATGCATTAATTTTTAATGAAGGAAGTTATTTTACAATTAGGTAAAATTTAACATTCTTATTATCTATTTATTCATTATATTTTCAAGTAATGTTTTTAGTTTTTACACTTTATGGTTTAGAAAATGATTGATAAATCGTTTCTATTAAAATTCTACTTCACTTCTCTCATTATTGGATTTTTTTATAAAAATTATTTTAATATAGAATATGGTTTATAAATTGTATTAAAATTATCAAAATTATTTATTAATAACATTATTACACATTTTTTAATTTTTAAAACTAATTATATTGCAATATTTTTTTATAAACATGTTTCTTTTAATATTTTATAATTATGTCAAATGAATGAATTTTTCTTATAAATTATATATATAAATTTATTCAACTACAAAATAAAATATAATTGAAGATAAAAATAAAATTTTATAATATTATTTTCAAAAATCAATTAGTTATATTTTTATAAGTTTTAGATTTAGAATGAAATTATTAAAGTTAAATGTATATTTTTATGAATAATGTTTTATTAATATTGTACGGGTGTTCATTTAATCAATGGAAACAAACCATGATTTTATATATACTCCTCTATCGGTATGTTTAATTGATACCATCCATATTTATATATGGAATTTTGATGATCCATTTGAACAAGGATTTTATTAACACCCATATTCCGGATTCATTTATATATTCATTAATATTCCATAGAAATTTACACTTTCGTGTGTTAATTATACATAAAATTGACCCGAAATATCTATATTTTTTATCATAGATATTCTTATTTATTAAACCATATATCATTGAAACAAATGGTGCATTATAATAAATGTTATTTGTTTGTCTATGGAATAATTGATAAAATAAAATACATTACTCATTATATATTTTTGATATGGTTTATTTTTAATGAATGAAATCATTTATAAAATATTTATAGAGTGATTTGGACATGAAATAATGGGTAGTTCTGAGTTATAGTATAAGTACATGAATATAACCATATCATATTCTAGTGACTACTTATTGGAATACATTTTCATTCATTCCCAACAAATATTAACATTTATAGTTTTAGAAAATTAGGTCATAATTCATACATTTCTACCCACAATTATATAATGTTGATACTAGTAAAACTATATCCATTTTATCCATAATAAAACTATCTCAAAAAATAAGAAATTATTTCATTTCATGAAAAATATTCACAACATTTAATATAGACTCTTCTTTTAAAACACCCAACCATGAACCCTATGAATTTTTTTTAAATTATTGTTTGACCACAACAAACACATCAAGGGACATAAAAATAATGAAATAATTCATTAGTCCAAGAATACTTATAATCACATTAATGATATTATTAACACAATTAAAAGTAACATATAATTATAATTTCATAACATGAAGTGACAAAAAAACAGAGAATGTATAAAAAACAATTTATGTTACTTGGGGAATCATTTTCTTACAATACTTACATATGATTGTAACCCTCATGACTACCATATTAGTTATTACCCTCATAATTACCTTACGATGTAACCCTCATGGAAAAATCATGTTGTAAATAACATAGTTACACTTGGAATAACCCTAACAGTCAACATCAAACATACCCATTGATTTTTATGTCTATAAGGGACCCACCCTCACATGGTTTATAAAATTACACCCTAACATCATAATTGTTTTTCAAAAACTAGATCATAGTCATAAAATTTGAATACATAAATTAAAAATCCATACCATGAGGAATATAACTTATTTCAAAGGAATACCACACATAGAAAATGAAAAAAAATGTCATTGAAAAATAACCATATACTATTTTAAAGGAGGGTTCCAAAAAATATGTCACAATAAAAATGTAAACAGATTCTAATTATATATAAGTTCAAATACATTTTTTTTTTATATTTATAAAAAAGAATCATTAAATATGAATGTAAAATGAATTTTTTATACCTTATCTTTGACATCATTAACAGTAAGCTTAAACCACATTTATAATGTTTTAATTAGTGTTTTTTATTAAATATATTCATATTTATAATACCTTATGCGATATTTTTATAATGTCCTTCCTAGCCTTTATTTAGAATGTTTTTTGTTCATTTTTTTTGGTTTGTTTGTTTCATTGAATAATTATAGGGTTGTTATGAATTTTCTTTTGAAATAGAAATAATACTCAATTTGTTGAAATAAAATGTATTAATGAAACAACAGATGTTTAAGTTTTCCCATAAATCAAATTGTCTTTCTAATATTATTATGATTTAATTGATAAAATATTCATGATAAATGTTTGTCTTATTTTGGATGTTTTTCCAACCTTCTTGAAGTATATTTGATTTGTTTACTATTTTGGTCATGTATATTAATTGTAGAAAATTAGAACATATATAAATAAACTGATAAAAAATTTAATAAATTATAATACAATTTATGCTTTCCATGAATGTGGTATTGGAAAAAAAAAACATCCACGAAATTGGTGAATTGACACACCATGGATAACGATTTTATTTTTAAGAATAAAATTAAAAAATAAGAGATATGATGATAAATATACCAATATCCCAACAAAATTAAGGTATATATTTGATACATTAGTTGTCATTAAACATTATAGAGGGGTGTGGATAAGGTTTGTGGGAGAAATAATTTAAAAGATAAAAAGGAGGAATTTTCCTCTTCAATATTTTCACCTTGATAACCACATTAAAGAACATGGAATTAGATTTTTTGTGAGACCAGAGTCACTATAATGTGGGAATTGATGAGTATAATATAATTTAAAAAATTATAATAGATAAATAAAGCTCATAGTGATGAAATTATGTTAAGGAAGCTGTTCATTTTTTATAATTTATGTGACACAAAATTTCGTAATTACATAATATATTTAAATATTGAATGGATATTATAGGGTTGGATACTTCCATGTGGTCTAAAACTATCACCAGATAATCTTTTTGGTTAAATATTACATTAGTTTACATTATTCAATATTTTTTTACCTAATATCGTAAAATTTTATATTCATGAAATATAATGATTATGAAATTTAAATATATTCATTAATATTTATTTATAAAAATTTAATAAATATTAAAATTGTATCAAAATATTTTATTATATCATATAAATAAATTAATTATCTATATAATTCTTGGATGAACATAATTCTCCAATGTAATATTTTTTTATTATTGTATATATCAATTAATTAATTATTACATTAAATTATTAATTACTACATAATCATTGTGGTATCCATTAATGTATTTATTTGTCTTCTATAAATTTAATTTAAATTATAATTATTAATAAATTTTTTTTTTGCTTGTCAGAAATAGTCTCAATAATATTATATATTAAAAAGTAATACAAATTTAAGACTATAGTCTGAACCACTAGACATTATATTGAATTAAATATTATAAGGGTATAAAAGTGATCCATGTGGATCAAAAATGTCTCAAATTATTTCCAAATATGATTATATCAAAAAATTATTCATCAAAAAATAATTATTCATGATATTTATTGAAATTACCTCTTCATATTATTTTAATTAATATATTTTTAAAAATATTTTATCTACTTGAACAAGAACTGCCTCAACATTGCACAAGTAGTAATGTGTATTATTTCATATCTAAAAATTAATTAATATCATAGAAAATTAATTGTGATCAATATATCCATTTATATTTTTTCATTTTGTATATTGATTAATATAAATTTCAAGATTACTTCATTAATTTGATGATTTTACTTTTCATTCAATGAATAATCATTTGAGACATTGGGATAAAAGTAATGTTATTTATCTCTAAAGATAAAACCTATATGAGAAAAACAACAATTATAAATAATAATTAATAAAAAACTAATTTAAATACATTTTATCTCTAAAATTGAATCTATATAGAAAAAAATTTTATTTTCTTATCTTGTGCAGGCACCACGTTAGCACTGAATGTTAATTACTTATAAAGAAATGAATTATAATTTACATGTTCTGAATTATTTTTTTGCAATATTTATATCATTATATAATAATTTATTAAATATGAATGTTGAATAAATTTTTTATCATAATTATTTATTGATTATGTAACGAAAAATTTATATTTCAAAAAATAAAATTTTTACAATTAAAAAAATATATTACATTGTTGAGAAAATTCTATAAAATTAATACTAAGATAATTAGTACATACTGAATTAAAAATTTAGAATAATTTTTTGATTAAAATTATATAATTTAAAAGTTTCAAATATATATATATTAATATACAATATTAGTTTCATATAATTATTTAATTTAAAAACATTATTTTATGAATTCTAAAACATAATGAATTTAACTATTTAATAGAAGAATATTATTTAATAAAAAAAAATTATACTATTAGTACATAGGTTATTACGTCCCCCCATTTTTGAATTACATACATCATATTTATTCACATGTCAATGTAATGGGGATACCTTTCCCTTATATAAATATCAGACACCCAAGATTCTTTTCAACAATGCATTTTATCCACAAAAACATAAAATGGTGAATTACCTTATTCATAAATAAATTCTCTCTATGATGAAAAATATGAACATGGTTTTCTCCATATGAATGGTTATATTCTAACACAACATATATAGGGTTTAAAACATGAGATGTATATATAACATAAATTCTTATCATGAAAAATGAAAAAACATTGTGTAGCTAGGATAAACTCTGAGGAAAGGCTACTTGGAAATAATCTGGGCCAGCATTATATATGATATCATAATGTCAAATGAATTATTGTTGTATCCTTTACTTCTAAGAAAAACAAATAAATATTTTACATAGAGATATATTTTGGAAAAAATGATCACCGACCATGAAGGAATGACATTCCTCTTATTATCTACAATATTGAAGCTGTACCATATGTTTGTAGATCAACATTAAATTATCATTCACTTCATCAATTTATTATGTTCCTATAAACATCAAATCTAGTAATTAATTTCAAAAGTTATAGCTCAACATCGATATCCATTTAATAATAAATTTGATACATTTATATACTTTAATGAAAAAATTTCCTGTAAGAAAACTAAACTAAAGAAACATACCGATCCTAACTTCTCTTATAATACCTTGATCCATATCAAAGCATATTATCAAATTATAAATCAATAAAATACCTTCCATTAATTCCAAATCATGTTTAGGATAATTTAAGTCATGGTGTTTCATTTTTCATGAAGAAAAACAATTTTACTAGATAATTTTTCATTATCATTCGACCGTGTACCTTAAATTTAGCATCACTATAGATTAGAATATCACAGTTTCCTAAGGCAAGGTAAATAACTATATCACAAACTAATCATATTTATAATAACATAAAACATCATCATAATATTTAATCTTGATAAATTTAAAACATTTTCATGTTAATATATTTTTTGTGATAGAAAACCATGAATATTTTTCAACAAACATCCATTAATGGCCAATAAATCGAAGAAAACCTCAAATGTATGTATCATTTTTAGGTCATCGCTATTCATCAACCAATTTTTTTGGGTGGTATTATATGTTTTCCATACTTATTTAGAATATTCCCAGGGAATGAATAATATTATAACAAAATATCTCATTTTCTAAATATTATGTTTATGTTATTTTCAGTAAGAGTTTGCAGATAAAAACAGATATATTTTTCATGATCGTAATAAATTTTTGAAAAACAATATCATAAATATAAAAAACAAAAAATGAATCCAAATATTCACGGAATATGATATTCTTAATATCCATAAAGACACGATGTTTATTCATCAAACGAAATCCTATAACAACAAAAACATAATTACCATAAATATTATGAAATGTTATATTTAGATTTTCATCCTCTTTCACATCCAACTTGTGGAACCCATATCCTAATTCAATATTTGGAAAACACTGTTCTCCTGTGATTTTATCAATTAAGTAATCGATATGTTACAAAAATATATATATTCATAACAAAAATATTATTCAAATATCAATAATCAATGAAAACACTCAAGGAACCATATTTATTTTTAAAAAACAATATAAAAAACCACATAGAGAAGTTCTAGGATGAATGAATGCATTATCATGAACCTAATAAAAGATATTTTTCATATATATATATGATCAAGTTTATAAATTCTATAAGTGAGTTTTGAAATTGGTTTAACATATTGAAATAATTTAAAGGTAAAATAAACATCTTTATTAGGTATAACACTGTTCGAATGATTAGGAGAAACATAGTGGTTTTTATTTACCACTGGAATATCATTAATATGAACAACTCCCTGATTTTTCAAAATCTATGCTATATAAAATTAATATCTATATTTCAATCATTCCCTAGCTTCCTAATATGTTATCATAGTTGTGGGTTTATTATTATCTAAAAAATTAAAAAAAAATTACAAATAACTTCATTATTTCTATAATAATTAATTACATTGAAACTCGAAATACAATCCATTCACATAATAACATAATTATCTAATAAAGGAACTCAAACCAGTATGTAGGTAATTTATTTCCATATACAATATCAATAAGATTCATATAATTCTATTTTGTCATAATATTTCCACTTTTTGTTTATAACATAAGTGATGGTTTCATTTCATGAAGTGAATTCTACATTTTAGTAGAAAATTTCTCAAAAACATAACAGAATGTGCATACCATGTATGAAACATAAAATTTGAAAAAATTGAGTAAAAAACAATGTACACATTAAAATTACAATAAATGTTCCAAAATCTGCTAATGTAAATAAATAAGATTCCACTTATAGAATGGCTACATCCAATCATTAATATACTTTATGGGAAAGGTATGTGTCACATTCCCATTCTCACCACAATTAAAAAACACTACAAAATAATTTTTAGAATTAATAATATTGACAATAATATCATTTTCATTCCATTCTCAGGATTTATTTCCAAAAATACTATATAGGAAAAATACTCAGATATTTTAAGGTATTCCCCATGGGTTTTTACCACCCATTCCACAAATTAGAAACTGAATTTTTTAACTTCATATTTAATTGATTCATTCTTACCCATTTTATAAGGCCCCGGCCTTAAACCTTACTTAAAATTGAATTAAATGAATAATTCACGTTGACGATCTTTTTAGGTTTAGAGTTTTAGAGAATTAGAACATAACTATTACATCTCAAAAGATTACAAAGTAGTCACTTCTACTAAGTTTCCATAATAAAAAAAACTCTTAAAAGAAACGTGTCTAGTTCCTTGTTTTATATAGCATGACATTCCCTTGATCCCATCCTTGACCTTATTCCACATTAAGTCCTGTGAAAAACATTTCAAAAAAACTTGGGGTGAGCATAAAAAGCTCAGTAAGGGATACACAAAGAATGAAAACTGTTAGTTTTTCAAAATCAAGTAAACCATGTATACTCTATCAAAGTAATAACTTCACTTTCATGAAGTAGTAAAGACTCTTCACTGAATAATGTATCATTACCTACCTTTTTGTGACCAAAGGATTACCATAAAACCCATAAAAAGAACACATAACATATATAAAGTTAACTTGGGACATAAACATACTTAAGTGGAATAACCATACGGTTGACTTCCACACATATCACTTAATGGAATATCTATACGGCCAATTTCCATACATACTTAATGGAATAGCCATACGGCCGACTTCCATACCCAATGAATTGGAGGTTATAACGTAACCACCTATCCTGGTATTCACGGCACCACCAGTCATATGGTTTATAACGTAACCACCCGTTAAAATGTCCAAGTACCAATAAAATTATAAAACATAAAAACAATATAAAGGAATGATAAAATTTCCACATTTCAATCACAATATATCATAAATATATTTACATAATAGAATCCTTTATCAAAACCATTTTCAATACCAAAATACGTAAAAGAGTGTATGGTATTTATTTTATTTTAAAAACATTACGGCTTGTTGAGGAAGCCAAAGACCAAATAATACTCGCGGTGGCGGAAAAGGTCATTGTCACCGCATACGTTAAAAAACATTCCTTTTTGTCGTTTTGTAAAACGCTTCGTAGAAAAAAGATTCCTTTTGTATAAAAGTAAAAGTCAAAGGGTTTTATACACCGTATAAAAGAAAGTTGTGTATAAAATAAAATATTTCTCAATGAAAGGATATTGAGACGAAGTCCCTTACCTTGGGTCTGACTTGACTCGATCGTTCTTTAACGTCCGGAATAATAAACTTGAGTTAATTTAAACTTGATTAAGAACCTTTTTAAAGTTCATTATTCTTTTTATATCACTTATTGCCATGTTATAAACATTATGTAACCATTTAAGTTAATAATGTTTGTTTTGTCAATATTTGGTTCTTAAGTCGAAAGTTGACTTCTTACAATTACATGTTGTTCATGTGGTCAAATGTTCTTTATATCCAGAATGAAATTCCCGATTTGGATATAATATGTATCATATATATCCATCATATACATTTATATATAATATTACATAATCATTTAGAGGTAAGAAATGAAATGCACCGTTCATGGAGACGGTAAGCTGTACGTACGCACGAACGCTAGTTTCATTTCTTTGTCATATTAGTGGAATTAAAACTAAATGAGAGGTATGTATATTTTAATTCCAGAATCATATTCATCATTTAGATATATCATTAATTATATATATACATTATATACATGTAATTTTAATAGTACATTACATTTGGGGATAAGAAATGAAATGCATCGTTCATGGAGACGGTAAGCCGTACGTACGCATGAACGCTACTTTCATTTCTATCTCATACTTTAATGGAAATAAATAATAATGATATAGAGGTATATTATAATTCCAGTATAACATCATATATAATAACTTTAAATCCATCCTTTACACGTCCCACATATGGCATTAACGAATCACATCACTTTTAGGGGGCGATAGTCCGCACTTCCTTAAATGAAGATATCATGTTTACCCATAATGGAAACCATAAAGGTATGCCCAAAATGAAAAATACATAAGCTTAAAGAAAACATAAACATATTATATATCATATATAAAAATAGTGACATCATAATGGCTACCCTTGAAGGTGTTAAATGAGTATTGAACAATCATCGTTTCGGGAGGCAGAATTTCACCATCCACGGAAACCGTATGTTCTTTAACCATTTGATGTAGTTGTGTGAGAGTGTAGCTCAAATAAATATTATAACAACATCATATTATATTGAAGATACGGGTGTTGTTACAAAAGAAGTAAATAAAAATAGTTTAGAGGGTTGGAGAAGCAAAATAAAACAAATGAACAAAAGAGAATGAATTACCTTTAAAAGTGTAACTCCCTTTCGATTTGAGCCTAAAGGCTTCCTTTGAAAGGATTATGCCCAAAGGGAATCCTCTAGGATGAGGAGAGGGATGTGGAGAGAGTAATTGGGTAGGGTATGGCCGAGCCAAAGGCTTGAGAAGTGTGTGAAATGAGGTAGAGGTGGGGGCCTTTTATAAGAGGAGAGGAGGGGTACTTTTGGAATGTACAGAAATAATACTTTATTTGAAAATGTGTTTCGGTTTTAAAAGGTCCCACATTGATATAATTCGTGGATAAGGTGATAAGGGTTCTAAATCCACTCATCCAATTGGTTTTGGACATGTCTAGGTTTTATATTTTTCATTATCTTTCCATTTTATTTAAATCGTCAAATAATGATTTCATCACTGCATCATTATTATGTCATATATAATTTAATTTATTTAATGTCTAAAAATTATAAGAAACTACTATGATGTAGGAAATCTTTTTATCTTTCCAATGACTATTTATAATCAAAATTTGGACTTTTATAACCCCACTCAAAAATTATTTTAGTAAAACAATTTATGTTAGTGTCATTTTCACTTTAACATTAAATAAAAATATATTAATGTCATTTTCCAACTAAAGTGGCTCCATGGGGTCCCCAAGTTGGCCCATGGCTTGTCTTGGTCGGCCATGACTCACCCAATAGGTGTAGGACAAGTTTCATGGTGTTTTCACATTCTTATAATACAATTGTTACCTTAAACTACACTAATTACCTCTAATCGCGATTAATGAAAAAAAGTTACTATTCACCAAAAAATTATTTTAATCTCATTGAACCACATTTTACTTCTTAATGACAACCATGTATGTCGGATTTTCAAAATTCAATACACATTAGTGGTAAACTTTCATTTAACTGAAAAATTAGTTTGCTTGATTACCACTTAGTGGTTTCACTATTCATAAAAAATTGATGTTTTTCAGAAAATTACCAAAAATTCACCTTAAGATATATTTGATATTACTAATTCAAAAATGAAGTCCATTTTACCAAATTCAAAACATATAAGTCAAATTAATTAATTTAACAATTAATTCCCGCTTTCATGACAAATAGCGTGTTTTTGTGAAATAATAAGTATCAAAAGATTGACACCAGTTTAAGTCCAATTTCAAAGTGAAATTGATTCCAATGACCACCATTGGATTAACTGGTAAAAATATTTTCTAATTTCACTTTAAAACCAATTAAAATAATAATCTAATCATATAAATAATTTAGATTAAAAAGAGGTTTTGAATTAAAATACAACATTTTACATCATTCATAAAAAAAATGAACTTTATCAGAAAGGTACCAAAAATTTACACAAAGTAAATTTTGATGTCCCGATTCTAAAGAAGAGTTATATTTGGTCCAAAATAAAGTATAAGAGTGATCAAAACTATATTTAATGATGGTTCACCATTAAAAGGTGATTAGTGAACCTTTAGTGAAAATTAGAGTATATATGCCCTAAAATTGAACTCTTTCCGTATTTTATGCCATTATCTTTTATTGGGTAAATGTATAAACATTTTAAAACATATCTAATCATATTTTAGTTATTTTTATCCATTCCCGCCAGTACAACGGCTACTTGTTAACTAACATTTAAAATAATATTATTTTATTACTAGTGTGCTACGTAAGTTTCAAAGAAACTCATCGTTGTGTATCGGGTACGCTATCGAACATAGAAACCCCTTTAAAATAAAAATTAATATTTAATTCGTAAATATTAATAAATATGAAAATTCTTTATTCTTTATTTACCTGGGATGTTACATCCTTCCCCCCTTTTGGGAATTGCGTCCTCGCAATTTTATTCACTTATCAAAATAAGTGGGGGTATTTATCCCTCATAGAATTTTCAGATTCCCACGTTGCCTCTTCAATCAAATGGATTTTCCACAAAACCTTTACCTGATGAATCACCTTATTCCGTAACACCTGCTCCCTGTGGTCAAGAATCTGGAGCGGTTGTTCCTCATAAGATAGTTTCTCTTCCAGCTGAACTACCTCTGGACTCAAAACATGAGATGGATCTGGCATATACTTCCTCAACATTGAAAGATGAAAAACTTTGTGTACCTGAGATAAACTCGGAGGTAAAGCCACTCGGTATGCAACTGATCTAACTCTTTCCAGAATTTCGTATGGTCCAACCAACCATGGACTCAACTTTCCTTTCTTACCAAATCTCATCACACTTTTCCAAGGAGAAACCTTGAGAAAAACATGATCACCTACCTCGAAAGATAGATCCTTCCTCCGGTTATCCGCATAACTCTTCTGCCTGCTCTGAGCTGTTCTCATGTGTTTTCTGAATCAACTGAACTTTTTCTGCCATCTCTTCTACCAATTCTGTTCCCATCAGCTTCCTTTCACCCACTTCATCCCAAAATGCTGGAGTTCGACATCGCTTCTCATATAATGCCTCAAATGGCTCCATCTGTTTACTTGAATGAAAACTGTTATTATAAGAAAACTCAACCAAAGAAAGATGTTGGTCCCAACTTCCCTAATAATCCATCGAACAAGATTGTAGCATATCCTCCAAGGTTTGAATTGTTCGTTCTGACTGCCCATCTGATTGAGGATGAAAATCTGTACTAAAATTTTAATTCAGTACCCAACGACTTCTGAAGGCCTTTCCAAAAGTTAGAAGTAAACCTGGGTTCACGATCCAATACAATGGAGAGAGGAACTCCATGTAACCTGACTATCTCTTTAAGATACAAACGGGAAAGTTGATCTAGAGAGAAAATATCTCGTATAGAAAGGAAATGAGCAGATTTGGTCAAGCGATCAACAATAACCCAGATTGCATTATTACCTCGAGATGTCCTCGGTAATCCCACAACAAAGTCCATGGATATGTTTTCCCATTTCCACTATGGCACTGGTAAAGGCTGAAGCATCCCTGCCACTCTTCTTTAACCTGTTGGCATGTTAAACACTTCACAGTAAAATCAGCAATATCTCTTTTCATTCCATCCCACCAGTAATACTCCCGCAGACCTCTGTACATCTTAGTACTACCAGGATGAAAAAACAACTCATTCTTCAACTGTGAATCACAAGGCACACATAACCTCTTCACAAACCTCAAAACACAAACACAATCTTATCCAAGAACTCATGGAAAATTTTATTCATAAGGTCCACGAATACAGAAGGTGCATTGGTTAACCCAAAAGGCATAACTAAAAATTCATAATGGCCATATCTAGTACGGAACACAGTCTTCGGAACGTCTTCTTATTTGACTTTCAACTGATGGTACCCCGACCTCAAGTCAATCTTAGAAAAATACTGAGCTCCCTGGAGCTGATACCACTTCATTCGATGGCCCAACATCTGCTGAAGTTGTTGCAAATGATTTTACCACCCCTTTCTGCTTGTAGTCTAGCTGCATTCCCCCAGTTGAGTTCTTCGTTGGACACTCGTTTGCATAATGACCCAATTCATTACACTTAAAACATCTTACCGTTGGATTTTCATTTCCTGCTTGATCATCTTCCTTATAGTTACGAGAAATATGACCAGACTTACCACACCGAAAGCACTTACCAAACTTGGATAAAAATTCTCCAGGATGCATTTTACCACACTTCTCACAGAATCGATATTTGGTTTTCTTACCTCCTTGCTTCTTTGATGAATTCTTCCCTTTTTCCTGCCAACTAGACCTCTTATTCTGTTGTTTGTCATAGAACACCTGATCATCGGCAAACTCCATTTCTACCTTCTCCGCACATCGAACATGTTTTTCATAACTTTTGAACTCACGATAAGATAAAGCCCTTCGATACTTTGGCTTTAACCCTGAGTAAAAACAGTTTATTTTACTATCAAGATCTCGTATGAAGTTTGGAGCATACCTTGCCAATCGAGTGAACTTTTCTTCATAAGCAGCCACTGAATCATCCTCCTGACTCAATTCTAGGAACTGTTTTTCCATCCTAAGACGAACCACCTTAGGAAAATATTTCTCAAGAAACATACCTTTGAATTCGTCCCAGTGAAGATCCTCAATCTCATCATTATCCCTTATATTTTTCACCATCGACCACCACTGATCAGCTTCACCTTCAAAACGGTAAACATCAAGACTAACCTTTTGATGTTATGAACACCCCATGACATCAAAAATCTTCTCCAGTGCTTTAATCCACCCCTCAGCTTGCACAGGGTCAGATGATCCTCTGAATGATGGGGGATGTTGCCTCATGAAATGTTCCACCACTGACATGTTCCTCTGCGGTTGATCTGGCTGATCTCGTGCATGGATACCACCACCATTTATAGCCTGAGTCAACTGTGCCATCACTGCAACAAACTGTTCAGTTCCGATTCCTACCATCTCAGGTTGCTGATTTGGAAGGTTATCTTCCTCCTGATGTCGTCCCAACATAGCTGCTTTGTTTCCTCTGCGGAAAACCATTCTGGACACAGTAATATCTTAGGCGAAGCAACATGGTAATCCGTAAATGCTATATCATTTCAATCATATTATAATTTAACACTTTTGTAACTCCTATAGTTGTCTAAACCGTCCTTTGATAACAACTATAAGGCCCCGGCCTCAAACCTTACATAAAATTGAATTAAATGAATATTTCACGTTGAGGATCTTTTCAGGTTTAGAGTTTTAGAGAATTAGAACATAACTATTACATCTCAAAATATTACAAAGTATTCACTTCTACTAAGTTTCCATAATAAAAAAAAACTCTTAAAAGAAACATTTCTAGTTCCTTGTTTTATATAGCATTACATTCCTTTGATCCCATCCTTGACCTTATTCCACATTAAGTCCTGTGAAAAACATTTCAAAAAAACTTGGGGTGAGAATAAAAAGCTCAGTAAGGGATACACAAATAATGAAAACTATTAGTTTTTCAAAATCAAGTAAACCATGTATACTCTATCAAAGTAATACCATTACTTTCATGAAGTAGTAAAGACTCTTCACTGAATAAAGTATCATTACCTACCTTTTTGTAACCAAAGGATTACCATAAAACCCATAAAAAGAACACATAACATATATAAAGGTAACTTGGGACATAAACATACTTAAGTGGATAACCATACGGTTGACTTCCACACATATCACTTAATGGAATATCCATACGGCCAATTTCCATACATACTTAATGGAATAGCCATACGGCCGACTTCCATACCCAATGCATTAGAGGTTATAACGTAACCACCCGTCCTGGTATTCACGGCACCACCCGTCATATGGTTTATAACGTAACCACCCATTAAAATGTCCAAGTACCAATAAAATTATAAAACATAAAACCAACATAAAGGAATGATAAAATTTCCACATTTCAATCACAATATATCATAAATATATTGACATAATAGAATCCTTTATCAAAACCATTTTCAATACCAAAATACATAAAAGTGTGTATGGTATTTATTTTATTTTAAAAACATTACAGCTTGTTGAGGAAGCCAAAGACCAAATAATACTCGCGGTGGCGGAAAAGGTCATTGTCACCGCGTACGTTAAAAAAACATTTCTTTTTGTCGTTTTGTAAAATGCTTCGTAGAAAAAATATTCCTTTTGTATAAAAGTAAAAGTCAAAGGGTTTTATACACCGTATAAAAGAAAGTTGTGTATTAAATAAAATATGCCTCAATGAAAGGAGATTGAGACGAATTCCCTTACCTTGGGTCCGACTTGACTCGATCGTTCTTTAACGTCCTGAATAATAAACTTGAGTTAATTTATACTTGATTAAGAACCTTTTTAAAGGTCATTATTATTTTTATATCACTTATTTCCATGTTATAAACATTATGTAACCATTTAAGTTAATAATGTTTGTTTTGTCAATATTTGGTTCTTAAGTCGAAAGTTGACTTCTTACAATTGCATGTTGTTCATGTGGTCAAAAGTTCTTTATATCCAGAATGAAATTCCCGATTTGGATATAATATATATAATATATATCCATCATATACATGTATTTATAATATTAAATAATCATTTAGAGGTAAGAAATGAAATGCACCGTTCATGGAGACGGTAAGCCGTACGTACGCACGAACGCTACTTTCATTTCTTTGTCATATTAGTGGAATTAAAACTAAATGAGAGTTATGTATATTTTAATTCCAGAATTATATTCATCATTTAGATATATCATTAATTATATATATACATTATATACATGTAATTTTAATAGTACATTACATTTGGGGATAAGAAATGAAATGCACCTTTCATGGAGACGGTAAGCCGTACGCACGCATGAACGCTACTTTCATTTCTATCTCATAATTTAATGGAAATAAATAATAATTATATAGAGGTATATTATAATTCCAGTATAAAATCATATATAATAACTTTAAATCCATCCTTTACACGTCCCACATATGGAATTAACGAATCACATCACTTTTAGGGGGCGGTAGTCCGCACTTCCTTAAATGAAGATATCGTGTTTACCCATAATGGAAACCATAAAGTTATGCCAAAAATGAAAGATACAGAAGCTTAAAGAAAACATAATCATATTATATATCATATATAAAAATAGTGACATCATAATGGCCACCCTTGAAGGTGATAAATGAGTATTGAACAATCATCGTTTCAGGAGGCAGAATTTCACCATCCACGGAAACTGTATGTTCTTTAACCATTTGATGAAGTTGTGTGAGAGTGTAGTTCAAATAAATATTATAACAACATCCTAGTATATTTAAGATACTGTTTTTGTTACAAAAGAAGTAAATAAAAATAGTTTATTGGGTTGGAGACGCAAAATAATACAAATGAACAAGAGAGAATGAATTACCTTTAAAAGTGTAACTCCCTTTTGATTTGAGCCTAAGGGCTTCCTTTAAAAGGATTCTTCCCAAAGGGAATCCTCTAGTATGAGGAAGGGGATGTGGAGAGAGTAATTGGGCAGGGTTTGGCCGAGCCAATGGCTTGATAAGTGTGTGAAATGAGGTAGAGGTGGGGGCCTTTTATAAGAGGAGAGGAGGGGCACTTCTGGAAATTAACGAAATAATACTTTATTTGAAAATTTGTTTCGGTTTTAAAAGTTCCCACATTAAAATAATTCGTGGATAAGGTGATAAGGGTTCAAAATCCACTCATCCAATTGGTTTTGGACATGTGTAGGTTTTATATTTTTCATTATCTTTCCATTTTATTTAAATCATCAAATAATGATGTCATCGCTGCATCATTATTATGTCATATAAAATTTAATTTATTTAAACTCTAAAATTTATAAAAAAATTCTACGATGTAGGAAAGCGTTTTATCTTTCCAATGACTATTTATAATCAAAATTTTGACTTGTATAACCCCACTCAAAAATTATTTTAAGAAAACAATTTATGTTAGTGTCATTTTCACTTTAACATTAAATAAAAATATATTAATGTCATTTTCCAACTAAAGTGGCTCCATGGTGTCCCCAAGTTTGCCCATGTCTTTTCTTGGTCGGACATGACTCACCCAATAGGTGTAGGACAAGTGTCATGGTGTTTTAACATTCTTATAATACCATTTTTACCTTAAACTACACTAATTACCTCTAATCGCGATTAATGAAAAAAAGTTACTAATCACCAAAAAATTATTTTAATCTCATTGAACCACATTTTACTTATTAATGACAACCATGTATGTCATATTTTCAAAATTAAATACACATTAGTGGTAAACTTTCATTTAACTGAAAAATCAGTTTGCTTGATTACCACTTAGTGGTTTCACTATTCATCAAAAATTGAAGTTGTTCAGAAAATTACCAAAAATTCACCTTAAGCTATATTTGATATTCCGAATTCAAAAATGAAGTCCATTTCACAAAATTCAAAACATATAAGTCAAATTAATTAATTTAATAATTAATTCCCGCTGTCATGACAAATAGCGTGTTTTTGTGAAATAATAAGTATCAAAAGATTGACACCAGTTTAAGTCCAATTTCAAAGTGAAATTGATTCCAATGACCACCATTGGATTAACTGGTAAAAATATTTTATAATTTCACTTTAAAACCAATTAAAATAATAATCTAATCATATAAATAATTTAGATTAAAAAGAGGTTTTGAATTAAAATACAACATTTTACATTATTCATAAAAAAATGAACTTTATCAGAAAGGTACCAAAAATTTACACAAAGTAAATTTTGATGCCCCGATTCTAAAGAAGAGTTATATTTGGTCCAAAATAAAGTATAAGAGTGATCAAAACTATATTTAATGACGTTTCACCATTAAAAGGTGATAAGTGAACCTTTAGTGAAAATTAGAGTATATATGTTCTAAAATTGAACTCTTTCCGTATTTTAAGACTTTATCTTTTATTGGGTAAATGTATAAACATTTAAAAACATATCTAATCGTATTTTAGTTATTTCTATCCATTCTTGACAGTACAACAGCTACTTGTTAACTAACATTTAAAATAATATTATTTTATTACTAGTGTGCTACGTAAGTTTCAAAAAACTCATCGTTGCGTATCGGGTACGCTATCGAACATAGCAACCCCTTTAAAATAAAAATTAATATTTATTTCGTAAATATTAATAAATATGAAAATTATTTATTCTTTATTTACCTGGGATGTTACACATTTCATGCAATCTTGAAATTTATTTCTATTATTTCCAATGTAAAATATATAATCATAAAAATTTATTTCTACCCTCTCATGACATAGAACTTGTTTCTCATGATTTTTCAATTTCTCGAAATCCAATTCCCTTTGATATCATGGCTTCAATACTGAGTAAAAAGGATTGACTTTAATATAATTATCAAAACTACTATTTGAATAGTACCTTCCCAATTTACTGTTTATTTAATCATACACAAAAACTTTATCATCTTATATTTATTTTAATTAAATTAATTTATTTTCAATCCAATGATAAACCATCTTGGTAAAATATTTTAAAGGAAATTATTTTTAAATTCATCCCATTCCATAGAATAAATCTCTTATATTTCTCTTATATTCATGATCATTGACCACTAGTGATCAACTTATACACTAAAAATATAAATATAATGACTTCTATTTTGATTTTATTAATACCTTATTAAATATTTTTTTTCAATGGATTTAATTAACCACTATTCAACAACACTGTTAGAATGTTGAATAAATTTTGGTGGGTGTTTCTTAATAAAATTTTTCTTTTTTTTCATGATCCATTATGTTAACTATGGATGTTCTATTTAATATATTCCACCACCATTTATGTCTATCTCAAATATATCCATTACTATTACAAACTTCTTAGATTCAATTTTCACTATTCTAGGTTTTGGATTCAAAAAGATACCACAGTATCAGTTCTTTCCTACTTCCATATCTCTGTTTTTTCTTAGTAAACCCATCATGAATATGCATAACATAGATAATGAAACATAGAGGTCTTAATATTTTATATTATTTTAGATTAAACAGATGTTATATATAATTTATAGTATTATATTAACATCAGCCTAACCAATAATTTTATTTAAAATGTTCTCTAATACCAACATAAAGGAACTGAATATAACTATTACATATTCTAGTGAAAGTGAACAACAATTCAATTTATTTAATTTTAAAAAATATTTTAGGTTTATATTATTAAAAAAATTTACCATATTTCATATAGAAAATTTCATAAGAATTTAAACAAGATACCACTAAAAAATAATATTATAAAAAAAATACAAAAGTATTTTAAAAAATAAAAGTTACATTGTTTTCATGAAAAATATTTAAAAAATTCATATTTTCTTCTTATTTTATCATACCCAAACTTCAACCAAATGAATAAATATTTAAATTTTTAATGTGAAAAATAATCTCTGGAAGGGTCATAAAAATAAATTATGAAACTGCATGTCGATGAAAAATTATAAACACAAGAATGATATACTTATCACCCATAATAGTGACATATTATTACCTTGTGATATCCTTATGATTACAGTGAACATAGATTGAATTGGAAAAAATATTTAGCTAACATACTTAATCATTTTATTACCATATATTCTTATGATTTTAACCCTCAGAGATACCATATACTTTGTACCACTCAATGTTACCTTACAATATAACCATCGTGGATACTTATGATGTAACTATTGAATTTACTCTTAGAATAAAATCTAAAGTCATTATTAAACTGAACAATTGAAATAGAGAGATATAATTGAGACACCCATATCTGGTTTATAACATAAAAAATTATTAAAAACAATTTCGATGACCCAAAACATTGTCAGAAAACCAGAATACTTTAATCATAAAAACATTCCTTGTATAATATATCTAGTTCAATGGAGTCCTTCAAACATTATAAGAAAAACATTTTCTTTGAAAATAATCATTTAATATTGTAAATATGTCGTATAAAACTAATTTCTCTAGAAAACCTGTAAATATATTCATTCTATATAATTAAAAATGAAAAAAATGTATTGAAATATTAAAAAATATTCATTAAAACGTTTTAGGAAAGGAATTTCACTTATCATAGGTTTGATTACCTCCAAATGTGTAAAACCATTCTATATAATGGTTTTAAGAGTTTTATTAATTTTTTAAAGGAAAATATTAAATTTTATCATACTAGTTATGTATTTTTTATGATTTATTCCAAACCATTTATTAAAAATAGTTTTTAATTTACATTGTTTTAAGTGCATTTGATTCATTGTTTCACATGGGATTAATTATGTATTTTCATATCAAATGGAAATAATAATAACCATGTGGATAGAATAAGTATAAATAATCGTCTATAATATTAAATGGTCTTAAAAATAACTTTTCTTTCTGATAAAATGATGATTTATTTGATAAAATTTAAATGATAAAATTTTAGTTTATTATAGAGGTTTTTCTGAACGTCAAGAACAAGTTTTATTTTGAAAAACTATTTTGTCCATATATGAATTCCAAAATGTGATAAATGTTATAATATATGTAAAATGGGTATTATAAATAATTAAATTTGAATTTAAACTATTCATGAATGCAGTAATGGGAAAAGAAAACTCATCATCCATGGAGGCGGTAAATTGACACACCATAGAAGATGATTAGGATTAAAAATAAATGGAGAAAATAGGAGATATTATGATGGATATACAATTAATACAGTAAAATAATATTATATATATATTTTATATGTTTGTAATAATGGTACATTTAATATGTGTGATGATATAGTAGATATGATAAAAACTTTATAAGATAAGAAGGAAGAATTTTCTTCATGGGTATTTTCTACTTGAGATCCTCTTTATAGCACATTGAATTATTATTTTTGTGAGACAAAATAAATTTTAAGGAGTAAGTGTATTATTAGAAGATAATTTTATAGAGTATATTAGATAATGAATACTTAAGATGATGAAATTATCTAAAGGAAAAGAATTTCTTTTATAACTGAGGTCTAGGGTAATTTAAGAATTACATAAAATCCAATAATATAATATGGATACAATAGAGGTAACGTGGACCCAAAAGAATTAAAAATAAATTGGAAATATTTAATTTTTTTAATTAGATAGTTATAAGCTTGTTTTCAATCTTAATTATTCAGCATCTATGAATTTAATTTTAAAAAATGGCCATCTACCATTGTGATGAGTTAGTTACTTGGAGTCAGATAGAATAAACTTGTTTTTTTGTTGAACAGTAAAATACCTGTATGAATGATAATATAAATAGTAATACGACCTTTATGATTCAAAAATAATAATAATATTTTATTTTATTAATTTTATATGATAATGATATATTGATTAATTTTTCAAGGTGAAATAAAATGGGTCATAGTTTTAAAACAATTCATTTTTGAATAATTAGTTATTTTATTTTAAAATTAACAAAATCACATTTATAAAATTATTTTAAAAAAATATTCTTTTATTTTTAATTCTACACATATAAAAAATTCAATGTTTTTTTGGGATATTTACTATATTATTCAATTTTAAATGATTATTAAATTTTGTTAATATAATGTATATATATATTATAAATAAAATACACAATTCCTAGCATCACATATAATGTAATGTGAATTATTTATAAAAAACATACACTTTTTTCTATTTGGGATAACACTAATAAATGCTATATATAGTTATTAGAAAAAACATTAAACTAATGATTAAAATAATGAAAAACCCCTCATCTCTTTCACAATAAATACCACCATCAACCCCCTCTTCCTCTCAACCAATAAATAATTGAGCCTTGTATATTTTCTTCCAAATACTCTTCCCAAGCCCAAAATACAATTCCAAGAACATAATTTCATACCAATTTCCAAAAACCAGGGTCCTATTGATTATCCCAAGTTGAAGAGATCAAGAGGTGAAGATCCTCTTTCGTTTTCTTATGTAGTATTCAACTCTTTTCATTTCATACACTCTCTTTTCCTCCTCGTTTGAGAAATTAATTAAATCTATAATATTATATATATATATTATTTATTTATATACTTTTTTTGAATAATTAATTATCATTCTTCTTCTCTTCTTCTTTTTATTCTAAAAATAATAAAATTTCCATGTTGCGACGATTTATCGACAATATAGATTATGTATCATAAATTTCTTTTACATCCATCAAAATTGGTAATAAAAACATTTTAATGAATTAAATGTATTTTAATGTGTATGATATTTTAACTTTCATGTTCCAGAGTTAATATTTATACATAATAATATGTTATAAAATGAAACATGTTCGTGATTATCAAATAACGCCTAAATGATCTAAATAGATAACACTAAAAATTTATCTAATGATTAATCCTAACACCATATAACCAAAATTATATATGGAATCATTTATTATTATGAAAACAAATATTAAAACCATTTTATTCCACTTCAATAATTTCATATCCATACAATAAGATAATCAATGACAAACTGATAATGGAAATCATGTAAAGTACGCACCTAAATCAATGGAAAGAACAAAATACTAAAATTTAAAGTGGAAAATTATGTTTTGAAATGATCATGTCAGGTGTTGTAAAAAATAATATAATCCATTATGATATTAATAACCCTCATTTATCTTTTATACATAAGGATTTAATAATATTTAAGTAAAGTGAACCTGAGGTAATGGTAATCTTAACAAAATTTTCATTCTTTTGGTTAATCTTCTACTTCCTCGATTATGAGTCAATGAGATTTTCTATGTCATGAATTTTTTTATATAATGTTTTATTATGTATTTTTATAGTGTATACACAGATTCTATTCATTTTATTTATTTTTAAAACAATTATATTATATTTTTCAAGGTATTTCTTAAAAAATTATCTTCTAAATTTCTTTTTTACGAAAATCAAAAGAACTATTTTATGAAATTATTCATGTATTATGATTATGTTATGGTTATTGTGAGTTGTTTATGATGACTTTTGGTACCTATAACTCCCTTAAATTTACTAGTTTTGTGTATGTGGGAGGTCATCTATATGATTACTCCCAGTGTAACTTCGATGGTTACACAATAAGGTTGTCATGAGGTTCACATTGTATGGATGATATGGGGGTTACAAATCATAAGGTATCCAGGAGGGTTACAATTTTATGTATATAATGACCAATATACCATTCAGTTAATATTTATGTTCTGTATGTTTTGTGGAAATTTCGTGTAAATCTCTTTTTTCACAATTTATGTCTATTTGGGTGACAAGAATATATATTTATAAATGTTATCATAATCATGGAATAATGAATAATTTTATGCTTTTTATATTGCTTACTGATATTTTTTTGGGTCATACCATGTTTTAAAAGAATATGATAGGTTATAATGATGTTTAAGTAAAATAATGAAGCCTAGATAAATGTTATGATGATTTATCAATGAAAACATGTTTTATATGAAATGTTTTATATATTAGAAGAAATTGATAATATTTTTTTGGTATCCCTAATCTATAAACGTGGAATTTTATGTATTTATTATATAAAAATTATATAAAATGAAAAACAATAAAAGATACTCAATTTTAAAGGAAGTAAGTTCATGACTACAATTTTAAATTATGTTATGCTATAAAATTGTGTCCTTATTGTTTGGTTCAGAGAATGATTTAGATATATGTAGGGGTTTGGAAGAAGTTAATAGAATAACATAAATTATTCATAAACTATGATAAAATTAAAATTTTTTATCATTTAAATATTACCAGGTTTCTTCGACTAAGATATGTTTTTTCAGTTTGGTTTTCCACAAAAGAAATTTTGATGTTTGAAGTGGAAAGACACTGACATAATGATATAATTTCTAATCCACAGTCAAGAATAGTGGGAATTGGAACTGAGCAGTTTTTTTAAGAAATGGATTAAATCATATAGGCAATAAATTTTTATTTAAACCCATCAATATAAAATCTTGATCAACCATAAAGTAACATGAAGAAATTGGAACATTTTATGAGGCAACAGCCTCATGATTTTAGTAGATATTATGACCGATAAGTGACTGAAGGATGGATGAAAGACCTTGAAATGATATTCGATGTTATGGTATGTTCATATAATGAAACATTAAGTCTTTACAATTATCATTTTTAAGGTTAATATGATTAGTGGTGGTCAATGGTACAAAATATCCGAGATAAAGTGTAGAATGGAGACTTATAGTTGGATAAATTTAAAATGGATTTCCTTGAAAAATAATCCTTATGATCATTTGACATATGATGGAGAAAAAAATCAACAAATTGAAAAAAATGAAAATGATTTAATGGCCATGTATGAATGAAACATTACCCAAATGGAAAGGAATGCTCCAAATATTATTTGAGATCCTGATAGAAAAATAAATCATTTTTACTCAATATTGAATCCAAGATACTTAAAGGCATTAGCCTCATGAGGATTAAAATGTTTTGAGAAACCTGTAAAATATAGCGAGAGGGTAGAAATGGAGACTGTTGATGTTCACATGTACTTTTATTACAAATATAATAAGAGGTCTTAATGTAATGTTATGGGAAATATTCAATAAAAAATATTAGGTAAAAAATGGTCATTTTCCCGTTTGTGATAAGTGTGATAAAATGCACCATGGGGAATTCCTTAAAAAATGTGAAGTGTTTTTAATGTGGAATTCTTGAAAATATTACCTATGTGTGTAATAAAAATGATCTAATGATTAATAGAAAAAAAACTATAATTTTTTTAAAATGTGGGGATATGGGTCTTTTTGAAAATATGTATCCAGAGAAAGATCTAAGTTATGGAAATCAGCCACAATATACGATGAAAGGTGTAGTGAAATCATATTGACTACGTCATTTGAATTAAGACCATCGAATGAAATTTTATCTATTTAATTGTTTTTTAATCATTGTTTTCTAATGTCTTGTTTGATATGTGGTCTATAAATTAAATTATTTCTATGAATTTGTTTGGTAAATTATAATTATCATCTCAAAAAATGAGACCAGAATATATTGGCAAAACAATAGGGGAGATGTTACAGAAAAATGGAATTTCATGAATCCTATAATTGTTAAATTCGGAAAGTCATTACCTTCTAATATTGAATTTTTTCCATAAGCATATTTTGATTTCATTTTAAGTATTTATTGGCTTACTGTTTATCATGCTCAGATAGATTATGGAGATAAATAAATTGTTTTTAGAAAGAATTTAAGATTGAATTGAAGAATGAACCCATAAAATTTAAATAATATCAAGAATGTGAGAAACTATTGAATTATGGAATTGAATGTCATCTTGATCATATTGTTTAAAAAAATGGAATTGTTCCAATTAATGATGTTCTAGTGGTAAAAGAATATCTTGATTCTCTTCCTGATGTGTTGTTGGGTGTTATACCTGATTGAGAAGTTAAATTAATAATTGAATTAGTTCATGATGTTATGCCAATGTTAAAACCCAATTACTGAATGGATTAAAGGAAACCTATTTAATTGAAATTTTTTTTGCAAGAGATTCATGATTAATGATTCATTCATCCTAAAACATCACCATGAAGTTCCCATATTTTGTTTATTAAAAATAATTATGGTTTCATGTGACTATGAATTTATTATATATCCTTCAAAAATCACAGTTAAAAATAAGTTTCCTTCTCCAAATAATGATTATTTGTTTGATCATCTCTATAGAGAAACATATTTTTCAAAGGTTGAAGTATGTTTTGGGCACCATCAGTTGAAAATAAAGGAGGAATATGTTCATAATAATGTGTTCCATTCAAGATATGGGAATTAGGAATTTTTTTATGTAGGTTGGGTTAACTAATGAAATTTGTTTATTCATGGATTTTATAAATACAATATTTCATCATTTTTTGATAGGTTTTTTGTTGTGTTTATTGATGAAATTTTTTTATTGTCTAAAATTAAATTAGAGCATAAAAAATATTAATGTCTTGTTTTTAATGCCTTAATGGAAAAGAAACCGTGTGGAAAATTAAGAATGTGTGATATTTGGTTGCAAAAAAATTATTTTTTGGGGAACACTGAAAACAAGGATGGAATAATATTTCAACCTTCAAAATAAAAATATTTTGATGAATTTATAAGACTTACAAATGTTACATATATTCATATTTTTTATATTAGCATATTATGATTGAATGTTTGCTAAAAATTTCGATGGTTACCAAGCATACTGACTATGATAAAATGAAAAGGGTTTAAATTTTTTTGGATAGAAAAATGTGATGTTTGATTTATTGAAATGAAGAAGATATTGGTGAATTCTCTAGTTTGGGATCTTCATTCCAAAATAGTTATTTTTTCTTCTAAAATGATGCTTCATTGAAGGTAATTGGTTTTTTTGCTGAATGATTTTGTAATTGAATATGTAATAATAAAAATAAAATCTAAAGAGATAGATAACCCAAACATGATTTAGAATTAGAATATTTAGGTTTTGTTTTACAAATTTGGAGGAGTCATTATACATAGGAAAATTTCAAATATATATTGTTTGTAAAATTCAACAGTATATATTCTCACAAAAATAATTAAACAAGATGTATAAAGACAAATTTAACTAATAATGGATTATGATTTCACGATAAACTTCCACCGATGAAATATAAACAATGTGGATGATTCCTTAAATCTAAAACATCATGAATCATTAACTATGATATGATTAGAACATGATCCCTTGATTAATGATTTGATGATCTTTTTCATTGATGGTGTTGGTGAATGAAATACAACTATTTTATTTTAGATTTTAGTGCTTTCATTATTATCTGATAATATTAAGTGTTTATACAAAGAATTCCATGAGATATAATAAAATGTTGAATTTTATAAATTGAGTATGTTTCCTTATTTCTAACATGATAATAAAAATTTAGATTTGAAAAAAAATTATGCCTTGTGATTCTCAACTGATGATGAAATTGTTGTGAGAAACTTGTTATTCATGATCTATGGTTTATCATGGATGCACAAAGATGTAAATAGACCACAAAGATTATTATTGGTTTGATTGAGTGAAAAAAGATACTATGGAATTTAATATGAAATGTTTGTCCTGTCAATAGGTAAATGTAGAGAGGAAGTAACGAAAGAGGGTGCTTAAGCCTTTAGCAGTGCCAGAGTGGAAATGGGGAAATATTTCCATGAAATTAATTATGGGACTTCCAAAGAATTCTGAAGGTAACAATCTAATACGTGTTATTTATGATCTAATAAATAAATTTACACATTTCATTCCTATTTTTGATATAATGTATTGGGATAATCCTTATCGATAGTTCCATAATGGGATTAACATGTTATATCGATTTCCTCTATCTATTATATTTTAACGGGATCCCATGTTTGCTTATAATTTTTTGAAGGTCCTTAAATTTTTTCATGAATAGAATTAAATTTTAGTACAATATATCATCTTTAATCAGATGGGTAGTCATATATAATGATTAAAACGTTATAGTATATGCTTCGAGCATTTTTATTGGACTACCAGGAAAATTCGGATAAAAATATTTCTATAATTGATTTTTGTTATAATAACGTTTTTCATTCTATTAAAAAGATGCAACCTTTTGAGGAATTTTATGGGAATAAATTCTATACTCCTGAATTTTGGGATGATTTTGGGGAATAGAAGTTGGTGAGACAATAATTAGTTGAGGATGTGTCTAATAAAGAACTGATAATCAAGAAACTCATGACAAAATTCCAAAAAACATGGAAAAATTATAAATGCAATAGGATGAAAGACATTTTGGTTGAGGCAGGTGATCATTTTTTTCATAGTTTCAAACCATGGAAATGGTTTATGCATTTTAGTAAGAAAGGATAGTTATGACCTTGATTTTTTGGACCTTATTAAATCCAAGAGAATGTGGAACCAGTTTCCCAATGAGTATATTTTCCTTATTTTTTATCTTATGTCCACACTATTTTCGTGTTTCGATGTTGAGAATGTATATTCCAGATTCATCCCTTGATTTTCACCTAGAGGAATTAGTTCTGTTGAAAGTGAACCATTGTTATGAATAAAACCCAATTCATATTCTAGATCATAGAGACAAAATACTTTTGACTAAGCTAATCTACCAGGTGAAGTGTTTTCTTGAGAAATCCCATGTTTGAAAAGGAAACATGGGATTCCAAAAAATTTATGAGGGAATGGTAACATCAATTATTTAATAAGTAAATAAAAAAAATTATGAGGATGAAATTTCCAACGGTTGGTGAGAATGTAACAACCAATGGTTTTAAAAATAAATTGAAATATAAGAAATATTATCTTAATTGGAATGTTATGAACTAACTGTCAATCATAACTTTTCTACATCTATGATTTGAATATAAAAAAATTGTCATATACTAATCTGATCATTATGTTATTTTGAGTCTCATAGAAACAAATCATTTTTGGTGAATAATAACATACACTTTTAACTAGAAATATAACCCTTACGAATATTAAATCATATTAGTATTTTACTTTCTTATGTTTATATGATAAGGAGATCATGGATAATTTTTGTAGGTGATATAAAATGAGTTAAAATTTTGAAATTTTTACTTTTACAATATTTTTGATTTTATTTAAAAAATAAAATAGTAATATTTAGAAAAATATTTTCCTAAAATTTAATTCATTTGTGATATCTACGTGTCAAAAAATGGATAGGTTTAATTTTTATAATTTTTTTAAATTTCATGAATTTGAGATGAATAAGAATGTACAATAATATACCGAATATATACATTATCAGATAAATACACCATTCCTAGATCATGGGTGATGTAAGAACCCTCGAGTATAACTCACATGCACTTATTACTATTTTTTTCACATTAATCATGAATATTCACACTCTTAAGAAATAATATTAAACAAATTATTAAAATAATGTAAAACCCCCCCTCTCTTTCACTATAAATTCAACACCCACCCCCTCTTCCTATCACAACACTCAAGTATTGGTCCCTGAAAATGTTCTAGAAAATACTCTTCCCATTCCACTACCCCATTCTGAACACCCAGGGGTCTCCTCAAAAGTCCAAAACCAACGGCCTTAAGTAGGATCTCATTGAGAAGAGATTAAGTGGTAAATATATGCTTTTATTTTCTTATGTTTTCTTTTTAATTATTTAATTTTCTTATTTATTCATATTCTAAACTTATCCATTTTTCATGAATATTCTAGTGTTAAATAAATTCTGGATTTTCATCTTGTTTATTGGAAAAATTAAATCCTTATTCTTCTTATCTTCATCTTATTCTAAAAATAAAAACAATTTTTGTGATGTGTCTTCAATTCCCATTAATTTATTCAAAAATAGATACAATACAATTTTAATTATTTAAACATATCATGATGTTCATGATATATCTTGTATCATGTTATGGAGTTATAATAGAAACATAATATTATGTTATATAAGGACAATTGTTTGTTATTATCAAAGAAACAACAAAATGATCTTAACATATATCACTGAAGATTTATCAAATGATTTATCACCATACCATATAACCAAAATTATTTAGGGTGTCATTTAATATTATGGATACATATGAATATCATATATTCCACTTGGGTAATTTCATTTCCATATGATAGGAAAATCAAATAAAAACTAACATGGAAATCATGTAAAGTACGCACCTGAAAAAATGGAAGATCAAAATACTAATAATTTTAGTGTGAAATGATGCTATAAAATGATAATATAAATTTTTATAAACATGAATTTGTTTCATTAATATATTTATAACACTAATTTAACCATTATAAAGTAGGTTTACACATGTTTTAATTAATACCAAAACCAATTAAGGGAATTCTTAACCTAATTTCCATTCTTTCGGGTAACCTTATACTTCCTTGATTATGAGTAACTATAGATATTAGTGTAATGAGTTTTATATAATATGTTCTATTCTGTGTATTTACTATGTATACACATATTCCATTCATTTTATTGATTCTAATAACAATTATATTATATTTGTAATATACATTCCTTCAAATATACTCTTTTAAAATTATATTTTATGAAATTGAGATGTAATTTTTTATGAAATAATCCATGTATAATGATTATTTAATGATTCGTGGGAATTTTTTTGGATGAAGGGAGTGACCTATGTATTCATCTTATTCATTGGGTGTGTGTATGTTGTAGGTCATCCGTATGGATACACAATTTGTAACTACAATGGTTATAAAATAATGTAGTTGTGGGGGTTATAAATCATATGGTAGACGAGAGGGTTACAAGTATATGTATGTAATGAAAAAAGATACCTTTATAGTTATATTTTTGTTCATTATGATTTTTCTAAATCACAACGAAATATCATGTCTCACAAAGTAAGTATATATGGTAAACAAGAATGCATTTTTTAAAAATTTTACATAGGTATGAACTAATGTTTTCTTTATTTCTTTATATAACCTCTACATGTATTTTGGTGCTCAACCCATGTTTTTTAATCATTTTCACGGGTTATAATGATTTTTAAGACAAAGAAGGAGGCCAATAAAATGATATCATGATTTGTAAAGGATAACCTTCTTTAATTGAAAAGATTTATATTTTGGGAGAAATTATTATTGCTTTTGTAGTAATCGCTCTGTATAAATGTGGAATTTATTGTTTTTATTATATCGGAATTATCCAAAAATATATACTATATTGGATTATAAATAAAAAAGGATGTATGATCTTGACTACAATTCAATATTATTTCTTCTAACAAAGGTGGGTCCTTATATGAAAATTATTATAAAATCTGTAAAAGGATTATGAGAATATATTTAATTCCAAATATTACCCCATTTTCAGTTATTCATGTTTCTTGTGGTTGAAAAATAATTTAAATAAATATTATATTTGACAAATTTATTTTTTAAAAATTTAAAACAATTCATTACAATGAAATTAATAAAATATAAAAAATAATGGAATCAGACCCAAATATTTTATTATATTATATAAATGTTATGTTTATATAGAAAAATCATTGATTATATTAATTATAATTTATTATTTATATTTAAATATTTTAAATATCATATAATTAATTTTTCTCTTAAATTAATAATTAATAAATCATCATTGTGATATCCCATAACATATTTGTATGTTTCTTAAAAATGAAAATTAATTAATTATTATGAATATAAATATTTTATCATTCCAAATACTGTTTTATTATACAATCCTTTCTAGATAACCATATATTGGAATTTTATACTAATAAAAATCCATACACTGAACAATCTGACATTATTTTAAAGAAAATACAATAAGGGGCCCAAAAGTGATCAATGTGGAAAAAAATGTCTCAAATTAGAACCAAATAATATTTCATCTTATACATACTCATTATGAAATATTTATTAATTTTTTTGGTTCATTTATTTATTCATATAGTTGAAATTCAAATCGTTTAACATATTTTTCTTCTCTATAAACAACAAATACATTAGCACTGAATAAATATTGAAGATAATTATTTCGTATATAAAAATTGAAAATAAATTACTATAATGAAGATATGTTAATTGAGTTATATATAGTCTTTCATATTTTTTTATTTTTTATATTTTCTCATACTTTATTCCTAAAATTTATTTATGTTATTTATTTTTCATTACTTTCCCTGAAAAAGAATTTAAATTGAATATGGATTAGATTAAATATATATAACTCTGAAGTTAGATACAATTATTAAAAATATAATTATATAATAATTAACAAAATAATTATCAAAAGACTTGTTAGTCCTCAATAATTATCTATAAGTAAAAAAATGACACTCCAACTAGTGCACAAGCATTGCATTGACACTAGTTATGATTTTTATACTTATCAAAAAATAATGTAGAATTTAAAAGATATTGATATTCTAATATATATATATATATATATATATATTAAAATATCATTATATAGTAATGAAATATGTCTAATAAACTATATATCAAAATTTTGGATTGATCATGTCAAGAAATACTGTATTAAAATACACATATTGTTTTAATTTAAAAAAATTAATTTTTAGCAGATTCACCAAAATTTATATTTGGTCAATTTTGTAAAAATAAATTCTAAAATTATATATGTTTTGTTATATTTATAATTTATAAATTGATAAATAATAATTTAAATAAAACTCAATATGTAATTAGATTAATAAAATAACAGACATTATGATTTTTTAGAATTACATAACATACTGTATTTGTCAATTTAATTCATGAATACTTATAACTATTAAAAGTTATTTACTTACATGATTTTCTATATATATATATATATAAACAATGAATTTGTAGTCTCATAAGTTGAATTAGTTGGATAGCCTTAGTTAATTGGTTTTTAGAATATACAAATCAATTTGTTTTAAACTATCTTATGAATGTTCATTATAGTAGAGGTATCATGATTCCTAAGAACAAGACAATGAATAATTACACATTTAATTCATCATGAATTTGGATATTATTATTCATGATATTTTGGAAAAATTATTACCTTTACATGAATTTCATTCTCATTTATTTCATTAAACAACATATATTTTATGTTATTTACAATTCTGTATATATGATTCCTCATCTAGTTATGGTATTCATGTTATTAATTAAATGTAATTTGTTTTCAATTATTTATTATTCCATATTTATTAAAGTATTCAAATTATTTTACATTCAAGTGTGTTTTTTTATATATGTTTTCATGATTATTCATATGGGTTTAGTATTTTTTATACTAAACTAATTTATTAATAATGATTTTAGTTCACTGTTATATTTTCCATTCCTATGAATATATGAACTGTTCTCACAATGATATGAATGGATATGATATTTGGTGTAATGAAATTCTCAAAAATTATTATCTTTATTTTTAAATGTATAATAAGAATCGTGTTTGTATCTATTTTACAATGAAAACATAAATATTTGTTCTTAGGTGATTTTATTCATTTTATAACATTATAATGAAATAAAGTAATACACTAGAAATGTGTTACAATAGTTCTGGTCATTCCAATTCTTAAAAAAATAAATTTTTATAGAAGATTTGGGGATAAGATTTAGGAATACATTGATTAGGGAAAATAACAATATGATAAACATTGATGATTAGTATAAAAGTAGATAAATTTTATTTAAGGATGATAACATGATTTGTTTCTCATAATACATCACCATCTTGATTCTATATATAGTTGGGGTTTTGGATTATTTGTACCTATGGGTAATAACTATGAAATAGGTGAATTTAGCATGACCTGATCCTCACCTGGTGTAAGACAACCAGCCTTACTACACATCTGGTCTAAAACTATTAGGGTATATTTTTAGGATAATTCATATTTTATGTAGAAAACATGATAAAGGATTTAAATAGATGGTGATAATGAATTAACAATGTTAATCATTTAGTGACATATACTAAAAATAATTTGTCATTACCATTATGACATATATATTATTATATGTTTTTTCTACTATGAATATTTATTGTCACACTATTCTTAATCTTCTAGTCAATGGCTATAATATTATTGTATTGTGTTAAATTTTTTAAAAAAAGCCATGACTATGGGAACAAATGGAATGACTGAAGGGAAAATGATATCATGATTATTCTAAACCAGTTATCCTAAAATATGATTGAAAATTGGCACCATTATCGACTCTCATACATTATAAATAAGTGTCTAATGGCTTTTTTTAAGATCATGAGGGGTGGAGATCATGGAGGGAATAAGTATTGATTTCAATCATGTAAAAAATGAGGAATGAGATCCCTATGAATGTTTCAAAATAAAATGGGAAAATGATATATGTTTGGAAACTAAGGGATGAAAGCAATGAATTTCTATGTCAAAATAAAGAGTATGATGGAAAGAAAAAAAATGTATCATAGGGATAAATTTATAGTATTTTTTCATAAGTGTTATATAATAATATATTATCAAGTTTAATAGAGACTTATTATTGTAAACCAATTGACCCAGATGGACTTAATTTGATATAAAACCAATGAATTATTTATGTATTGGGATTCAAAAATATAATTGTAGAAGTTTTATTCAAAAACATTATTTTGTTTATAAGAATTGTATAACACATAAGAATTGCATAAAAATTCATAAGATTGTATTTATTTTCTAAAAAAATAATTTTTCATACCTTCTTGAGATTATAAGTTTAAGGTTGATCATAAGTTCAATATATTAAACCCACCATTAGTGAATTATTATTATATGATTATAATTTTATTAAGGATAATTTTGGACAAAATTAATGGGAATAAAAACCATGAGATTATTATATCCTTAAATAAAAAAAAGTTTTTATGTCTAGAATCACATATCATTGATTTTAGGATCTTCATAGGTTTATTATTTTAGAGATTTTAGATATCACTAATACAAAAATTAATCATATAATAAAAATGAGTAATCTTCCAATCATTGTCCATTTTTCCACAGTATAAAAATTATGATAATACATGATTTCCTTTGATGAGATATCGTTAGGATTTTGTATATGGATTTTTTCCAATACTTTACCCATATATAAAACCATTAAATGAAAATTTAAATATATGGGTTGAGATAATAAATAATATAATGTTATATAAAAAAATAGAATCATCCATCCACTGAAACAATGATTCTCAAAAAATGTTTACCCTTATATCAATGTTCTAGGACTAACAAACATAAATAAAAAACAAGCACATTTTTATCAAGTAAATTAACTAAATACCATATGAATAATGAATAAATCATATTGGTATATTCAAGAATAATTATCCAAATATCTCTTATAATTTGAACAACCATATAGCTGAATTCATTAAATAATGCATTCAAGGGCAATCCTTGACCCACCCATCCTTTTATTTTCACTTAACCGCTCATCCTTCATTTATAACATAGCCATTTATCCTTAGATTTTAAAATTACCACCCATCATTGGTTTACAATATACAAATTTGTCAAAATATATAATTACCAAGAACCATATTATAATCATAACACATTAAGCATTCAATTTTAAATATCACACTCAGAAAATATTATATTCTCCCATAAGAATGAATTTTCATATAATAAAATATTCATCCCTTTTTTGAATTCATTTTTTGAAACCAAAATATTATAAATTGAAATTGGTGTTTTTTATTTGAATAAAATTTGAATACTTATAATGTAATATAATTAATAAATAAATAATATGGTAATGGAAAAGTCATTTTTCTCATATACATTAAATTATAACATTCATTTTCTATCTATAACTATAATAATAGAATTCATAAAAATATTAATTTTTTAAAATAAATTGTAATAATTACAAAAATTTATGTTATAAATATATCATGTGTAGTATTAAATAATGTTAAATACATGAACCTATAATAATGTTATATTTTAAATAGAATCCATTGAATGATATATTTTTAATGTAATATTCCACATTATTTTGGAAATATTCGAATTATAATCCCATGAAAGAATAGCATTAATGAAAACATTAAATAACATTAGAATAGATAATTACATGATATAACATATCAATGGAGACTTTTATACACCTCATAAGAGTATTTACATTAATAAAATTAAAGTAGACATTAATAAAAGGAGATTGAGATGATGTCCTTTACCTTGAGTCTGAATCCTCTCTTATTTTATTTATCATCCAAAATAATAAAAATATATAAACTATGAAAATGTTCATTGACCAATTTTATGTTTATGATTTCCTTTATTTAATGTTGTACTATATTATATATGATAACATTTTTATTTTATTTTATGTCATGTGATTCAATGATGTTAGGATTATGTGTCATAAATTACATTGGCATGTTGGCAGTGCTCAAATTGGTAATTATTAAAAAAAATATTCATATAAATAAATTCGATATAGCTAATATATATATATATATATATTTAAATTTCAAAAACATTAATTAATTATTGCTCTGATAAATGATAAATTTTAGGATTATTTAGATGGTATGTCATATATATGAATGAGTAAGAGTTCCATTTTCAATAATCATTTTAGATAGGAGATATATAATTTTTTTTAGAGAATGATATTAATATTAAATTTTTTAAAAAAATCTATAAATTTAAATATATATATATATATTCCATATTGTGTGGTGAAGAATATATAGTCACATCACTTTGTGAAGGTGACAATGTACATACACACTAACAACATTTTCATTTTTCAGTGGGGGAATATTGTTGAATGAAAATGATATATTATATTTACATAATGAAAAATATATAATTAATATCATAAATATGTAATTTATAACACATATATTAAATAATTTTATATTTATTAGTTTTAAAGTAATGTTATTGTAAAACAATCACATTGCTTCAGATATGGTAGTTTATCAAAAATAAGAGAGACAATTTCATATCGCTATATGAATGAAATTTAAGAAATGTATAAAACCAATAATGAATCCACATGTATAATCTTGTCATATATATCATATATATAATTTATATCCATCATTATACCCATCCATGAGAGGTGTTAATAGAAAAAAATTCATCTCGGTTCGAGAGGCGGTAGTCCTCCATACAAATGAGTGTAGATATTGTTTAACATTTATTGGAAGAGGATATGTATATGTGTCATTACAAAACCTAATACCATCTAATTATATTATTTTTAATGTTGTTATTATATATACTTATTGAAATAATATTTTAAGGGATTGGGTGAAGAAGATGAAAAAAAACATTGTTAAGAATTTTACCTCTTCTCAAACTAACATTATATGATTATATATATATATTGACCATATTTACTCAATGAAAAATAAAATCATATAGGATTAGGGTAAAAATTATGGAATATTATTTCATAAGGTACATTATTATAAATATTTTTTTTCATTTTGTTAACAATAGATGTATGTTTTTCAACCATTAAAAGTTAGCTGAGTGACACACTTATAATTTTTGAAATGAAAAACGTGTACTATTGTTTTTCACAGTCCAAAAGGGTCCAAATAGATCATTATAGAGACTTATTCAAGAATAGATATACATATTTCCATAAAATAAAAATTATATATGTTTATAGTTCATTATAAAACCAATATTTTTTGTTTAACATTGACTAAATTAATTTTTTATTAACCACAATAATTAATATTTCATATTATTTCAATTTAATATGTTCAAAATGAACATAAAACTTTTTAAAAAAAAATTATTTAGATTAATAATACCAGATACATTTTTTAAAATTCAATTCATGGTTTTATAAAATTTTAATTTAAAAAAAACTCATAGACATGATGAAAAATAATGTTTTCTGGAAATAATTATTTTAATAAAATTTATTTTTATATTATCATTATGAAAAATTATATTTATTTTATTAATCATTGAAAAAAATAATCTATAAATTATAAATAAATTTCATTTTAGAAATTACTTATTAGGTATTATTTTAATTCATATAAAATAAGACAAATTATGCATTGTAAAGCATTAATCAATAAAAACCAATATCTAAAAACAAAAACAATAATATAGAAAAATATATTATAATTTTGAAATAAAATTAGTTAGTTTGATTTAATATAGCTATGTAATAATTAATTTGTTTTAAATAATATTAAAACCATTATAGGAAATTGAAAGTACATAATTCATTAGAATGAATTTTATTTACAGAAATAATTAGTTTTTACTATTCTATAAAAAATAAATATTTTAGAAATATATAAAAGAATCACCAATAGAACTTATTATATGATGATTTATAAAATGGAATTCAATATTTATAATTTATATTTTATTATTTAGATGTTACTCTATTAAATAAAACCCTATAAGAAAAGATACTAGTTAAAACTATTCAAATTTTTATATAAAAATTAAATATTATATTTATAATGTATGTATGTATTTTAATAAACATGAAATTTCTTCAATCTATATTTACCATGTTTTTATAATGAATATTTATATAATAGAATATTTTTAATAAATTCTTTTTGTGTCATACCCCCCACATATAAAAGTGCACTTACTCTTCCCCCATCTTTACACATTCAAAGCCATTTAATTTTTACAAAACCCTCCCAAAACACTTATATAATCCACACAAAACATCCTAGAACATGTGTGTTGGTGATAAATCCAAAATATAATTTATTTTGGTTCAATCCTAATGATGTTTTATAATGAAGTGTAAACTTTTAAAAAATACCATTTTTATTTTGTTTCTTCTTTTACATCTGTAAAACTTATTAAACCGTTATTATCTAATAACATTGATATATTATATATAAAAACAATAAATTATTCTAAGATAAATAACTATATATCTATCCTCCCAAATACAATTAGAATCAAAAGCATTGATCATGTGTATGTCACAATACGACCACTACAATAAATGCAATGTTTTCCATCACCATCTTTAGTGGATGGATATAATGATGGATTTAAATTATTTATATGAAATTTATGATATTATTATATTTATTTAATTTAAATTTTAGATATATAATATTACATTCCATTACATTGAATATATGATAACATCATTACTGTGTACGGTATACTATGCCCTTATGAGGAAATATGATTCTCTTTTCACTTATGATTTACATGAAAGGTAATAGGGATAAATTTAGTGAATATGAATGATATATATTCCATTATATTTATTCTTGGAAATAAATATATCACCCATATCGTTACCCTTTATAACATTATGGAAATGATAACATCACTCTTGCACATGTACGACCAACCATCACCACAAAGCAATGTAATTTCTTATTATTTCTCAAATTTAAACAATCATTCTAAAATCATAACTACTGAATTTTTTTTTTAAAATTAGTTTAAACCTTATTATTTATTAATAATTCAAAAAAGTATGAAACCTTTCATTAAAAACATAACCTGCATGAGAGAACAAGGAAATTTACACAAAAAACAACAAAAATTGTGAAATATTTATTGATAAATAGGGGATAATTTGTTTATATATGAGATTATATGAATATGGTTGTGGTTTAAATAAATGACAATGAACAAATATTACACAAGTGTTTAATATACATTAAACCAAAGGGAATCATATAGTAATGGAATTTATCATTATTTCCCTTCGTTGAGGCATATTGAAATGATATGCACACAATTTCTATTATTTAAGAAATATACATCCTCTTTAATGTGCAATATTTATTTTAAATAATAACTAGTGATATTATAATTTCAAATTATAATTTTTTCATCCATGTTGATTTGAAATAATATTTTCTAATTTTTAAATAATTTCATAACCCAATTTTTTTTAACTGGCTTATTATAATTCATTATTACCTTTGAGAAGATAAGATTAAGTGTGTAATGAATTAATAGGATATTATTTTTTATTTTAACTTGTCTATGTTGATTTTTATTTGATATACAGAATCAATTAATTGGTTAATTCAAATGATATCATTAGGATATTTTTAAGCATTATTTCACAAACTAATGTTAATCATGATTGATTATGGTTGACATTTCATTAAAAGAGATTATTAGATAATTTGATAAATATAATTTAATATTTTTAACCGTAGATTATTACTTAATTTTTTACATTACTAAAATATTTTTTTGAAATAATGTTAGTAAAAAATATTGGGATGATATTTTTGTAAAATATCACCGAATGTATCCCTTCATGTGAAAATACAATTTTTTTCATAAAATAAATTGTCTTTAAATAATTGATTAGAATGGTTTTTAACCATTTATAAATTATTTATTATTGTTTTTTTTAAAATATTATAATTTTTAAGAAATAATTAAATAGTGTATTAAATTAATTTTCCTATCAAGGCCCAATTAGATTTTTCCAAAAATTGTTAAATTATTCATAGTTTTACCTTATATGACATATATTAAAAAAAATCAAAATATGAAAAACTAATGTTTAAAACATTCATTTAAATGGTAAAAATATTATTTTAGAATAAGGTTAGTTTCAATATTTTAGGTGTTTTATTTTTAATTTGATATAATATATAAACAATATATTGTTTTTTATAATGTTTGAAAAATATTATTATAGCATTTTCCATAATCCATGAATAAAAGAATTTATTTATCTTACATTATACTAGGGATATAATGAATTGATTATATCCTTATTAATAATATTGATGGATTTAAATCATTTTACTATAAGATGTATTAAAATTCATATCTGTGATTCATATTCTTATTCATTGACTCTCTCTTGAAATATTAATCATAATTTGATCATTGGAAATTGAATTTACCTTAAATATCAAAATTAATTATAATTGAACTGTTTATTTCATATATCAAATTTCAATACTACATAAGGTCTTCAAAATTTAATATTAATTTTTTATATGTATAAAATTGATAAATATATATTATTTAATCAATATTGATATTTTATGATTATACGTAATGTAATTTCATTAAATTGACAATTTTATATATGAGGATTGATTTAGACATGTAGTGGAAGGTGGGGAATGAAATTAAATAGCGGTATGATGAATCAGAAATCTCATGAGGTGAATCTATTATCCAACATTATTTTTTACCCATATTTTTAAACAATATTTTAAATTTCCATGATAATAATGGAATCTTGATAGTTATTATCAGGATGTAAAATTATTAAGCATTTCCATCATTAAGAATTATGATATTATTATCCCAAAGTTTTTCAAAAACGATATTATCCATCGATTAATTTAATTATTTTCTATTTATTAAATGGAATGTGTTTTTTGTTATATACTTCAAATTATTGATCAAACCTAATATTTTCATAATAGTCATGTTATTTAATTGGAATGTTTGTTTTGTTTATTACAATTCCTTATTGATTATTCCTTATATAACAATTATTCTGCTATTATGGATTAAAAAATAGGCATTTAGTTAGTTATATTGACATATTTATTATTCCATATATATTTCTGATATTTAAGTAATTTATTTAATAGAATGTGTATTCAGTTATTTACATTTCTATGATTATTATTCCATATCTAATCATGATATTTATACTATTTTTATGGATTTTCATTTTAATTATTTACCTTTTCATGTGGATTATGATTATTGATTCATGATACATTCCAATATACTTAACCCTTAATGAGAATATGATCTAATTCCTTTTTTTCCTTTCATATTAATATTTAAAGAATACTAAGAATTATATATAAGGATATGCTTCAGGGAATATTGACATTCTCAGTGAAAAATTATATTGTGTTGTGTGTATTGATATGTAATATGAAAATCATAAACGTATCTAGTTTACCCATACTATATAAAATATTAGAACTCCTATATGAGATCTATTTTATATTGTTCTAATGTATCAAATAATACACCATATACATGCTACACAGATTGTGGTCAATACACATATCATCTAGATTATTTTATTTGGAATCCCATGGCACTATATGATTACCCAAAATGATAACACAAACAAAAAATGAACTAAATTCATCATAAAACATCTCACATAGTTGAAAAAACTATGAACGTGTCAACACCATAATTGAAGTCAATAGACACAGAAAAACACAGACAATGAAATCAAAAAATAAGAATCCCAATCATAGATCACCCTGATCTGAGTAGGACAATTCCTTAGGGAATCCCAAATAAATGAATATTTAAAAAACTATGGAAATACCAAAAAATTATAAGAAAATATTAATCATTTAAAAATTATATGGTTACTCTCATGTTATAACACCTTTCATATTCCTAGGATCAACCAATATATAGTGTTACATAACCACATGTCCCAAGAACATCCCATCTTGAAACATAAAATTATACTTCTAAATCTATATTTAAATTCAATGGTATCTCATGAATTATATAACATCAATTAGATAAATCACATGATCCTATTCCATTTTATACTTAAACAAGAACTAACCCACAATGACTATAATGAATTAGTTGAATATATCATGGAATATGAAGTTAATTAAATCAATAAAAACATTAGGAAAATTTTCTAGACCAAAAGGCACAACAAGGTACCCATAATTACAACTCATAATTATAAAATATATCATTGGTATGTTGTGTTATTTAATTATCATTTATCAATAATTTTATCAATGATCCATCTTTATGAACCACTTCTTTCTTTTCATGTAGTCAATCATATCAATACATAGTGGTAACAAATACTTGTTCTTTATAATAAATTGGATTATTTTTCAGAAACCAACAGATAGGTGAAGTGTACCATTATCTTTATTTGTAAAAGGAATTTACCCCAACTAAGGTGAAACACTCAAGTGTATATATCATTTATTCATAAAATAATTCAACATATTTTTATTCAATTTCTATTAATCACATTTCATATTATATCATGAAATTGATAGTTTCTAAGTACTATGTATTAAACCAATTATAAACTCCACCTCAAATATGATTGGGAAAAAATTAGATGAAAGTATTTCATAAATCATAATTAACACTAGTGGGATATCACCAATAAAATATTCCAATTATATGTTAAAAAATAAATCTCTGATATCACCTTTTACATATTCAATAATATTAGTCAAACTCTACAAGATCTTAGGTCCCATTAAACATGAATAACATAACACACAACAAAAGGATTACTGAATGCCCCCCAAAGATAAAAGAAAAAAATGATTTATGGGAAATAAATATATCCATCCCATGAATTAATAATCATGTCTGACATTAGGAATACAAATATTTAATGTGAGATCAATCTCTGCTTGACATAATATGAAAAATAGACATTGGATACACATCACTCCATTCATTTTGATGGGTGTATTAATAAACAAAAAATAAGATATAATATTTTTTGAAAGGATTTGATAATTAACAATATGAGTTAATATGAATGAATGATATAAACAATTATAAAAGAAATTCATCACTAGATATTAATTTATAGTGATTTTTTCTCACAGTGATGTGGGACCTATATGATCTCCCTCAAGTGCCTTTTTCATAGATTGAAGTGGATTAAATTTTGATTCTGGGGGATATATAAAATATTTTCCCAAAAAATCTAATAAAAATTGTTTATTTTTATTAGTTTATAATATTTTTCCCTTCAATAGGGTATGAAATATAAGGGAAATTGTTTTAAAAGAGGCATGAATGATAATAAAAACTACAGATCTATAGTGCCTCAATAAAAACTAACTAAGAATTCCAAAATGTATCACACTAAAATTATTTTAAAGGGACTATGAAAAACCCCAAAGGTGGATTGGATGATGTACGTAGTATATAAACTCCATGAAAATATTAATGCTTCCACAATAAATTATGGGAACCAATCATACTTCCGATCAGAGTAAGAGGTCATTCCCTAAACCCTAATAGACTATCCATGTTAAGATCATTTATCAATTCATTATCTAGTACACCCAAATAAGAATTGATGTTCATCGTGAGAACATCATATCAGATTTTAGATTGAAGACCAATCATGGATATTTAGGCATACATATTTTCAATAATCAGTGCATCAGGGAAAAAAAATCCTGTTTTACAAATGAGTTTTGTACTAAATCATCATCCCATGACAATGTTTCATGTTGAGGAACACCATTGGATATTTTTTAATGATATATTCTAGGTGGAACGACACAGTGAAAGTAATTCTTAATTTATTCTACTCCATTAACACATGTTTCTTTATGGTCACTATATAATCCCACCATATATGGCCAGAATAATCCAACACGAAGGTATCACACCCCACTTAAATATAATCATGAATTTATTAAAATGAAAAAATTAGCTAAAACTTGTCTGAAAAATAATTATCATCGCAAGGATCATTCAATAAATAGAAATATGTTTGTTTTTTAGGAATATCGAGATAACTGTTTATTCATTCGTCACTTTGACATTCAAAAATAATAACCTGAATGAGAACAAGTGTGATGGCCTTTCAATGATCATGGATAGCACAAACCACTATCATAAGAACATTTCGGTGAATTAGTGGAATATCTTATTTTGTTTCAATTGAAGAATACCCCATTATTAATTTTATATTTTTTTCATAGAGGCGTGATTCTATAAAAAAAATTAATAAGAATCATTAAATCATTATTTAGGGAACTCTTATAATCTACTAGATCAATAGATAAAAGAATAAAAACTACATCAAACAGACTATTATTTTGGTATTTCAACATAATCATATCATGAATAGATAAGGTTATAATATCATATCAAATATTATTCATGTACAACTTCAACACACACACATGGTGACTTACATATCACTATGATTAGTTTTTTCTAGGTACCCACTAGCATCAATAACTATTGTCCTAAAAATCCTACCTGTTGTATACCATAACATCCAAAAATTCATACTAACACTATGAAAATAAGATCAACCTGAGATTATGACATTATTTCATAAACCATAACAGATTCTATAGTACACTATTAATCGAGAGGGTTTTGAGATATCTTGAAGTGTGTTCTTGATCCCCACTAGTTAGTGATTGATATCTGACATCAATATAAAAAATAAATAGATATATTTATCCAAAATGTGATGAAACAATGGATTATAGTGAAAAAAATTTGTATTCTAAACAATACTCAAGTAGTAAGAACTATATTAATACAAATAAAAATCCAGAAATAGTTCATAACTAAAGTACATTACACCATTTATCAAGAAAAGTATCAAGATACTAGTATCATAAGTGGACCCTACCACCATTAGATAAAACCATCACTCTACAATTTATTGGATCTAGAAAACCCACAACCTATAATTTTTTCATTCCCCTTCAATATAATAGGTAATAAAAAATCAAAAAACACCCAATTTTAAAGGCAAGTTATGAGATAATAATCATTAAAGGATCTAGAAATGTGTACCAAAAAAATTTCCATTAAAATCAACATGGTTATGTTATAAATTCATGTAAATGAATTCTTGGAATGTAATTTACATTTTTTCAATGAAAACATGATTTCATATAAATTAAACTGATGATATAAAAAACAAAAAAAAATTTACATTTAATGTAAAAAATTGATACATAACTACTGGCATGAATTAATTTTTTAAATTAATAATTTAATATATAATTTAATAAAAAAAAGTATTCATTTTTATGGGACATAAGATACATTACATCCATGATCTATGATAGACATACTTCCTAATCCTCAATCACAACTATAGTTTTTGTGCACACATACCTACACCCAATCTAATGGGATTATTCAATCAAAATCACATTGGGGACAATCATGTTGAGATAGTATGTATTAAAGATATCATCATAAATTAATTGAATGTGATTCATAGTCATATAAGGACTTTCCCTTTCATCTAATACGTACTCATTATTTAAGGGGATTATATGAGACATTTAATAAATCAAGGTAAAATTATTTATTTCAGTCATTCATAGTTCTATCTCTAATTTTCAAGTCGTTCATGCTATTCTGGTCTGAAAAAAAAATAATGGGTTTTCAAAAAAATTAATTCCTTTAAAATACACTTCATTTTTAGATAAATTTCTCAAGTATCAATATAAATTTCATTGATTAAGTTATTTCTCATTTTATGAAATCATTTTTCAAAAAATCTACCAAATAAGTTCAATGACATTAAATTAGAGGATTTTGATTTTTATATCCACATTTTTTAGAAAACATTAAATAATTCCAAATAAAGGTCTTACAAATCCATTAAAATCTCATTTTAATTTAATAATTAAAATCATGTATCAATTTTTGAATAAATACTTGTCTAATAGCCTACCTTTAGTACCAAGATCAAAATAAACATCCATGATGTGAATTTCCAATGAATAATGAAGGTAAAGATGATCAAGGGAAAATTCCTAAAATTAATATCCATTAAATCATGGACTTAAACCATCAACAACCTTATGACTCACTACTCTCATAATAGAGATAACTAAAAAAAGGGAAAACCTGAATTGATTGAGAAAACACATATTGGAGAGGGATCATGATCTTCTACCAGCACTTCGATTCAAAAGATAAGAGATTGTATGAGATAATATATACTATTTAGAACATAGAAAAGAAAGATAACCATAATTGGGGCGATTGGGGGATGTTAAGAAGTTATAATATGGGTACAATTTTATTAATTCAAATTATGTGGGATTAAAAACTAGCATGGAAGGATTCAAGGTTGGGATTAAGAATTTGTGGTAACCGTTTAGCTTTACTGGGCATCATGAAGGGATTTAATGTGACCAATCACATGGTTTTCCATATTAATAGGAAAACTTTGAGAAATCAATAAAACTAATTTTTTTAAAAAGAATAAAATAAATCCTATGTAAATTTTCCAGTCTGTTTAAATTCAAAAAAAGGCTCATTATATACATGTAAACATGTAATAAGATGTTATAATATAGGAATGAAGTCTTAACATACATCCCTCTACCCTATGATACACCACTACAATGAGAATATAATCAATCATCACTATTATACATAATATGAAAAAAATATCCCACAAATAAAATGATTTTAATAATTTAAAATATAAAATGAGGACAATATAGATTAAATACTAAATTAATTATTACACATATCATGTAATGTTGAGTTTCATTCCTGATGAATCTATATTTTAAAAAACAAAACCTAGGCAATATTAAATTTTTGTAAAAAAAATATCATTGATGAATATCATTAGTAATATACCATAAATAAATGAAAAATTAAAATATTTCAGAATTGGATAGAAATTTATGACAAAAATATAAATTAAATATAGAAATAAAATTTTTAAAAAATTTATTTGAAATAATATGAAAATTTCATGATTTTTAATAAAATTATTTTATAATAATTCGAATAGAAACCCTCTCATATTTTTTGTATACATAAAATATTAATTTTAAATATTTAATATTATATGAATTATCATATATCATTATTCTAATTTATATTATGTAACCAATATTCATAATCTAAATTTTGTATTTTTAATCATTATTGAAACCATGATCAAAAAATTTACGAGAAATCATTTTATGTGGATAAAATCTATACAAACATGTATACATTTTAATTTAACATATTCAAAAGAGACATTTATGACTGATTCATAATTTTAAGAAACATATTATATTTTTTAATTATTTAATTATTTACAACACATTATAAAATATTTTCTATTATTTATAAACAAAATTATTTACTTTTAGATTATAAGAAAATCCGTATAAAGATTTTAAGGAATTTAAAATATTTGAATTTAATATTTAATGAAAATGAGAGTGTCAAAAGATAGATTAATTATTTAAATGACACACATAATTTATTAATTATTTTTAAAAATATTTAAAAAATTATTTTTCCGGAAATACCATATTAATTTGATTTATTAACACCTTTGAGAGAGTAAATAAATTATTTAAAAATAAAATTTAAAAATACTATAGAATTTACTTAATAAGAATACATATTTTATTTATGAGTATACTCCCTCCTCCGTTATGTAGACAATCTATATAGTGGTAAATAGGAATGAACCTTAATCTATATAAACCAGATAAGGTTCCATGGGTCTTTCATTTATGTGAACCATACACAGAAATGTAAAACATTGATTATCTTGACTTAAACTATCCCTTATAATGGTAACCACTTCACATAATGGTACTATTTGAATACCATTACACAAGGCATTAAAAAAAATTATGAACATCGTGTTAATTTTAATACATACAACATCTATGTATCTATAAGTAACTTTTATGAAATTTGAAAAAAAATGTTTCCATTATGCGAACTCCATAACATAAATGTATGTTCTTAACTACCTTTATATACCAATGATTCAAAGAAGGGTAGTTATCATGATACAATGAAATAGACCATACAAAAACCCAATTTGTATAAAAAATTTTGTTAATAATAATCATAATCATAATTATTTTTTTTGGAAAACTATTTATTTAATTGTTATAATAAATAATACCTTTATGTTAAATTTTTTGGAATTGGTAAGCCTCAAGATTCATTTATTTTATAAGGGTAATCTAGTGTGACCATTATTCAATAAAAAATGATTATTTATAGGGAATTTGTTGTGTAAATTTACACATCCCTTATAAATATTGGAAAAAATTATAATAAATGTGCTTTATTTAAAATGATGTAGTATTATTTGTTTCATATTCATTTCAATGTACAATTTAATTATTCAAACTCAAAGGATACTATTGATACCATGGAAGCATTTAAATTTATTTTAATAAGAAAATATCAGAATGTATAAATGATATATAATATCATGTTTTCACTACCTCAAATGAATGATATTTTAGAAACACATAAAAATTTAAATAAATAAATACATTAAATGATGCGTACTATACATGAATGAGTTTCTTCTAAAACATTATCTTCATGTGTGGATGATGAAAATATATTTAGGGAAGACAAATTTCATCCCCCACCTAGAATTAATATATATGTTGTTCTAGAATATTCCATACTAATGATAAGATCTATCTAACCTACATTACTAAATTGAGCCTATAATAAGAAAGAGATGTAATTTTTGGGAAAATAGGTATCAGGTAGTTTTCGTGGATGATAAGAACAAGAAAACCTAATAAAAAAGAATTAAAATGGATTATATAGTGTTTCCCTCACATGTTTTGATAATCCCAATTATGCTTTCATATACTTTGATAATCTCAATTTAATGATTTTCTATATATTAATTCTTTCAATCTGTGATCAAGATAATAATAATATTAAAATAATCTCTGAGAAATATTAATCCATGTCTATCTATTTTTATATGAGTTATGATTTTCTTCTAACCCATTCAGATATGTTTTGCATAAAACAGACAAGTGTTAAGTCACTAATCTGGGTATAGCTACTGATATAGAGCTACCTGTACTCAGTCTACCGATAGACTTACTCTACCGATAGACAGAGTCCCCGATACACAAAGGTCACTAATATACCGATAGACACCAAGTGTACCAATAGAACAACCTATAGCTACCGAACTACCAGTAAGCAAGTCTACCGACAGATTCAGTCTACTAATACAGAACACTAAGATCTAGAAATACGAGCTACCAACTGGCCTACTGATACACAGACCGACGACTGATATGAACTGGCTGACACAGTCTACTGATAAAAGTATAGAGCTACAAATAGAACCAGTCTACCGAGCTAACGGTAGATTAAGTCTACCGATAGAAGGAGTTACTGATACCTAGAGATACCGATACAAACAAGATACCTATGCATGTTCAAAGAGCTACCGATGAAAGGTTATGCATCACAAAAGACCATCGTACACATTACCAACACGAGCTACTAATGATTGACCAACAATTCAAACTCTATACTCTCAATACTATTTATTTATTATGCTAACGGTTACATGGGATGTTTTTAATGAAGTTAATGTTATTTAATGATCTCTGTTGCCATGTCAGGCAACCGTACATAGTACCCCTGAAAAAGGTTATCATTCCCATTTGCCGGAGCTGAATGCTATAAAAGGGAATATAAAGACCTTGTTGAATAGAATGTGATGTAGAGAACACTGGGTGTGCATACGACAAGCATCAAGTAACTAAGAAGGCACACAGGTGAAAAAGAAAAGGGTTGGACATCATTCTATAATGTTGCATTTGTGAAAGTCTACATCCATACTTCAAGAACACTGGACATACACGAAGCTAATCAATTTCAAGGATAACAAAATATGCAACATGAGTGAAGAACTACCAAAAACACTTCATACACTCAAGCTGACAAGCTGGACCAAGAATCAAAGAAGAAAATGACACTCTGTTTTCTGAGTCGAAACTATAGAAGGAATCAGAAGTTTTTCTGATTAACCAAATGAGTCCATAGCTTCACTTCCAATAACTAAATCTTTTTTAAACTCTTTATCACTTTTGTTAGTGATTCTGTCTTTACATTTCGAGCAGTGTGTGTACCCTATTTATTTTACAGACACTGTCTCCTATGATAAACTGGAGGATTCTTAAATCCTCACTCAAACTTCATAACCCTTTGTTTCCCACTGTGGATAGTGGTAGAGGTCGAGTATTACCCGAACAACCTGTGTGTTGTTGTTTGTGTTTCCCACATAGAAATGTGGTAGAGGTATTTGGACCTGGATAGTAGTGTATTGTTTCTTACCCTTGATCCAGGGTGTGGATCAATTCATATAAATTATTGGGAGGAATAAGTATCGGCTTTAGAATAAAACTCTTGGTTATCTCTGATTGCTTTCTAGTTTAATTCATAAGCATACTATATATATTTATTTCATAATCAGTTGCTATTAATTTTAAGAACAAAACTATTTTAAAGCTACTTTGATAGTAAAATTATCAAGTGTTTATACTAATTCTAAACCAGTAAGTTAGTTTCAAAAGTTAATTTAATCTTCAAATTAAGTCAACTAAGATCTAATCAATCTTTGAGAAACTGATTGAACATTTACACTCTGTATAGATTCACTACAGATTAACTCTGTTTTTAAATTGGGGTATTTTAATAGAAACATTGTTAACATAAATTTTTATTGGAACTCAATTCACCCCCTCTTGAGTATCCACTCTGACCAAAATATGGTATAAGAGGGGTTGTTTCTTTTCAAAGATTTCAAACCAATCTGTTTTTCAACTGGGATTTTAGTTTCATCTTTAAAGATCTTTACTTTTCTATTAGTTCAATATTTTATCTCTTTAAAACTATTATTTAAAATCTACCTATGGATAATTGATTAGAGGGTGCTGCTACTAAGAGGCCACCTTTCTTTAATGGCACCAACTATGCCCAGGGGAAACTTAAGATGAAAATTTATTTAAAAAGTATAGGTTTTGATATCTGGACAGTTATATAGGCTCAATATAAAACTCCAGAAATTGAAAAAACAACATGGGATTATCCTACAAAGCCTTATTAAAATAATAATTGTAAAGCTATGAATTCCATGTACTGTGATTTAGGAGATGAAGAGTTTAATAGAATATCTTCTTGCAAAACTGCTTATGAAATATGGGATACTATGGGTGTTTCTCATTAAACAACAACCAATGTTAAATAAATGAGATTGAATACTTATACTATTAAATATGAAAATTATAAAATGAATACTGATGGACCTATTTCTAATATGTATCTCAGGTTTAATCATATAGTCAATACAAGGAGTTCACTTGGAAAAGATTTTCCAGCTAAGGAACAAATTATGAGAATCTTGATATGTCTACCAGATCGATGGAGGGGAACTTCTGTTTCAATCAGAGAGTCATGTGACATTGGAGCACTGCCTGTAAAAGAGCTTATTGGTAAATTAATGAATCATGAAGAAGAACTCAAAGTAAATAATGGGTAATATGGTGAACCTAAGAGAAAATCTGTAGCTTTCATGTCTACTGCTTTTAAGAGAAAATACAAGGAGACAAGGAAAATACAAACTGAAAGTTCAACCAGTGAATATTCTGATTCAGATAGTGATGCTGAACTGGCTCAAATAGACAGGAGATTCAAGAAGTTAAATAGGAAGAAGAAATTCTTCAAAAAATCTAACTACAAATTAAATTATGATAATAAGGGACATTGAAAAAATGATTCAAATAACCATGACAAGGAGGATGATATAGTCTGCTACGTGTGCAAAAGGAAAGGACACATAAAGGATGACTATCCAAAAATGAAATCCAAAAAGAAATATGATTATAAGGACAAGAAGTACAAGAATGCTATGAAAGCTACTTGGAGTTCTTCTGAGGACATCACAAGTTAATCAGATTTTTCTGATTCTGAGAAGAATCATTCCAACATGTGCTTCATGACCAACACATCTGAGGTACCTGCTTCCCCTGTTCTAAATGATTATTATTCTGGAAGTAACAATAATATAGACAATGATGGAAATATTTCTAAGGCTGAAATGTTTGAATACTGCAATATTCTAGAGGAAACATGTAATGAACTCAAAAATAAATATAAGTCATTAAAGAAACAAAATTCTCTCACTGTGTAAATCTGCCTTTGATATAGCAAAAGAAAATAATGATCAACTATTAAAAGAAAATACAAAATTGAAAATGTCTAATGAGAAACATAGAAATGACTAATAGTAGTTCCCAAATTGAAAATATAAACTTACACAAATTTTAAGAAAGCATGTTTCACCTAAATACACTACTGGTTTGGGATACCAACCTGGAAAAAGACAGTTCACTAAACCTCGATTTATTCCTAAGTCTGGACAAAATTATACTTATTTTAGTTTTGGTAATTCATATGCTTCAACCAGTTATTCATATTGTTATAGATAAAATAAAGTTTATCTTTCAAAATCTATCGATTCTGTAAATTATATGAGACCCATATGATAAATATGGGTACCTAAAGCTTTGATAGCTAACCTATCTGGACCCAAGAAGATCTGGGTACCAAAATCATTTCCTATCTAAACCTGTTTTGTAGGAAACCTATTTGAAGAGTTCTCACAAGAGGGTATGGTAATTGGATAGTGGATTTTCAAGACACATGTCTGGAGATTATTAATGCTTCAATAACATAATAAATGTTGATGGAGGCCATGTCACCTTTGGTGGTAATTCTAAAGGAAAAATCATCGGCCTAGGAAATATTAGTAACACTGATTCAGTTTTATTTTCTAATGTTTTATGTGTTTATGGATATAAATATAACTTGTTAAGTATTTCTCAATTATGTGATGATGGATTTAATGTTAAATTTTAAAATGATTTCTGTAATGTTTTTAATTCTAAGAATGTTTTAGTATTTTCTTCTTTAAGAAATGAAAATGTTTATGATGTTGATTTAAATGTTTTAGCTAAACAAAATGTTACTTGTTTAAATTCTTTTCATATAGAATATTGTATGTAGCATAGAAGATTAGGACACTGCAACATCTATTCACTTAGAAATCTCACTAGAAAAAACATGGTTAGATACCTACCTAAACTTGAATTCCCAAATGAAAAAGTTTGTAATCCCTACTAAAAGGGTAAGAAACATAATGTTTCTTTTAAATCAAAGAAAGAAGTTTCATCTTCTCCACCTCTCGAGTTGGTACACATGGAATAGTTTGGACCATCAAGAGTTTCTAGTTTAAATTTGAAGTAATATGTATAAGTCTTGGTAGATAATTTTTCTATATATACATGGTTATACTTCATAGCTCACAAAAGTGAATCTTTCTCTTACTTTGTTAAATACTCCAATTCTCTATAAAACCTTAGTGGACTTAAGATTAAAACCCAGAGAAGTGATCATGGCTGTGAGTTTGAAAATCATGAGTTTGAATCTTTTTGCTCACACAATGGCTATAGTCACAAATTTTCTTCTCCAAGGACACCTCAGCAGAATGGTGTAGTAGAAAGAAGGAATAGAACCCCTCAAAAATAGTTCCAACCATGCTTAATGACTATGACCTACCTATTTACATTTGGGCTGAAGCTGTGAATACAACCTATTATATTATTAATAGAGTATTAATTAGACATGTTCTCAAGAAGAACCCTTATCAGTTATGGAAAAATAGAAAAACTAAATTTAGTTACTTTATAGTCTTTGGCTACAAAGATTTTATTCGTAATACAAAGGATAATCTGGACAAGTTTGCTTCTAAAAGTGATGAATTGATTTTTCTTGGTTATTCTTTAACTAGAAAAGAATATAGAGTCTTTAATAAAAGAACCAAATGTGTGGAAGAATTTGTTCACATCATGTTTGATGAAACTGATCCACATGAGCCTAAAACCTCTCTTGAAAATCTTGAACAAGATTTGAGTGTTCTTGACCTTAATGATAAATCTAATGAATCTACTTTAATAATATCTAGTTCTAGACATATCGAACATGGAGATGAACCTGAAATTTCTAGTCCTACCTTTACTAGATCAACAAGGATTCTAAATAATCATCCTTTGGTTACTGTTGTTGGTAATCTTGATAGAGGGACACAGACTAGAGTTTCTCTTAGAAACCAAGTTGAACATCAAGATTTTATTTCACAACTAGAACCTAAAAATGTCACTTATGCTATCAATGATGAATTTAGGGTAATGGCTATGCAAGCAGAGTTAAATCAATTTGAAAGAAACAAATTCAGGGAATTAGTTGACAAACCTAAAGACACTTTAACAATAGGCACTAAATGGTTTTTTAGAAACAATGTTGATGAATCTAGAAACATAGTTAGAAACAATGCTCGGCTAGTTTCACAAGGATATATTCAATTGGAAGTTAAAGACTATGAGGAAAACCGTTCACTTGTAGTCAGATTAGAAGCTATTAGGATCTTACATGCCTATACTGCTCATCTGAATATCAAGTTATAACAAATGGATGCTAAAAGTGGTTTTCTAAATTTTTGTATTGTTGAAGATGTTTTTGTTGAACAACTAGCAGGATTTACTAATCCTAATTTTCCAAATCAAGATTTTAAACTTTCTAAAGATTTATATGGTTTAAAACAAGCTCCAAGTGCTCGGTATGATAGACTTAGTAATTTTCTTATTTCAAAAAGTTTTATCTAAAGGGATTGATGATCCCACTCGTTTTATTAAAATAAATTATATAGATATTTTAATAGTTCAAATCTATGTGGATGCTATTATTTTTGGATCTTCCCACCACTATTTATGTACTAACATTTCAAGGAGTATGACAAATGAATTTGAAATGAGTTTAATGGGAGAACTCAAAAATTTTCTTGGATTTCATGTCTTCCAAAATTAAAATGGTATTATTTTGAATCAATGTAAATATACAAAGGATCATTTAAAATGTTGTGTTTTGGATAGTATTAAGGAAAGTGATACTCTTATGAGTGCTATTTGTAAATTTGATGCAGATGAAACTGGGAAACTAGTGGATCAAACCAATTACAAAGGTATGATTGGAAGGTTTCTTTAGCTTACTACTAGTCAACCAGATATTATTTTTAGTGTGTGTATGTGTGAAATATTTCAAGCTAATCCAAAAAAAATCTCATTTACTTTCAGTTAAAATAATTTTTAAGTATCATAAACATACTGTAAACATAGGTTTGTTTTACACAAAAGGAAAACCCTTTGAGTTAATGAGTTATTCAGATGCTGACTTTGATGGTTGCAAGATGGATAGAAAAATCACTTCAGGAACATGTCACTTATTGGGAAAATCCTTAGTATCTTGGGGTAGTAAAAAGCAGAATTATGTAGCATTGTCCACTACCAAAGCAGTGTACATAGCTACTGGTAGTTGCAATGCACAAATTCTGTGGATGAAACACACTCTTTTGGACTATGGATATGACTTTAAGCATGTTTCTACCAATTGTGACAACACTAGTGCAAATATACATCTCAAATAACCCTGTGTCTCACTCTAGAACTAAACACATTGATGTAAGGAACCATTTATTGAGAGATCATTATCAAACGGGTGATATTATTCTTGAGTTTATAGGTACATAACATCAATTAGCCGATATTTTCAACAAACATTTGAGTTCGGAGAGGTTATGATATATTAAACATGAGTTAGGTATGTTTAACCTTGATCGGTAGCTAATCTCACCAATGTAAAAATCTCACCGATGTAAAATTCTCACCGTTGTGAAATTCTCACTGATGTAAAATTCTCACGGATGTGAAAGTCTCACCGATGTAAAATTCTCACCGATGAGAAACTCTCACCGATGTGAATCCTCACCAATGTAACCTCACTGATTGGAATTCTCACTGATAGACCCTACCGATGAGTGCGCTGTTTTAAACTTCCGTCTGCCTCTAGAATCTGAATCGTTTTTGCGTCATTTCATTTTATTTATTTATTTTATTAATCCTAAATGATAAAACTAAAGTCCAAGATACATATAAATCCTCTGAGCCTCAATCCTTTACCCTCAAACCTTAGCTCCCAAATCCTTAGAGAACCCTAAATCCCTCGAATCTGAGATAACAAAAACCAAACATCCTTCTGTTAGATATTTTTCTAATGAGACAAAAGCAAATATATAAAAGTATGTGCTAGAAGCAAGTGGCAGTGCTATCAGGACAAGATCAGGAAGATGACCAGTAAATCCTCATCTTCAAAATCGAGTTATTGTGATTGAAAATGATCTATCTGTATAATGGTTGCTGCCTAGAAAGTCCTTAGTACTCAACGTGCTTGAAGATCAAAAATGGGTGGAGTGTTTTTTGAACAACAATGGTCCCTACTTTCCAAAGTTAGGGAAACAGTTTTACATGATTGTAACTTTTGAGAAATCTGAGAATGAAAATTGAGTGACTTCATTTGTAAATTAAAAGGATATATCATTTTCATCTGTTGAATGGGTTGAGTGCTTAAAAGATCCACATGAAGGGGTATCTGGATATGTCTCGAGAGCCATGCCACATACCAGTGATATTTTTGACTATAAGACTACTATGGAAGAGCCAACTGGTGATGCAAGTCAAGGACAAGTAGTTGCTGCAGAAATGGATGGAGAGAATAGATTACTGTTCAAATTTGTTCAACATGTCTTGATACCGAGGAGAGGAGACTTTGCCAATTTCAGATATCATGATATCTATCTCTTGCATATTTTCAGACATTGTGTAAAAGTTAATTTGTGCATATTTCTGATGATCCAAATGGAATACATGACTAGGCCTAAATCAAATACAAATGCCCTATTCCTTTCTAAATTGATCTTTTTGATGATCAAGGTAAAAGGGGTAGGTGAGTCTCAAGATGAGACAGTAGTAGTAAAGAATAACTTTTGTATCACATCCACATTGTGCAAATACATGAGGATAAATTGGAACCCTTGGAGAGGAGAATGGGTTAATGATGACTAGAAGGTATGTGACAAATTCAATCCTATGGATCATCCTTCAAGACCAAAGGATGTAAGGAATCCAGGTCTCGGACCTGATAAAGAGGAGCTAGAATACAGTGATGATTCAGAAGAGGAAGAGTCCTCTACTGATGAAGGAGGATACCGTGACTTACCTCTTAGCCCAACTCCTGAAAATCAACATCAACATAAATCAGATAAGGAAGAAGATACTTTAGTGGATGTTGAAGTGGATGTTGTGGAGAATGAAGAAGATGTTCATGAAATTTAAGCATCTATGTCAGCTGATTAGAGCCTGAGTCCAATTATTGGACAATCTTTAGTGCCTGCTACGGATGAAAATGAAGTTGACATACCCTTTATTAGTTCGGAAGACTCTCCAGCTGTTGTAGATAAAAAATTAATAGTGTAAGATTCTCCTGAAAATGAAAGACTTGCTGATAATGCTGAGAATGCTGTTATTTTACTTGAAAATGAAGTAGTGAGGGGGATCATCAAACCAAGTTTGGATGTGTTATAGTGGCTATTAATGTTAATGATTGGACAGAAGACCAAGGATTTGTAGTTTGTGGTTTAGACAATCATGATTCTGACAATGAAGCATCTCTCAATAGACCTAAGATTACTTATGATGTTTAGACTACATTACTACCTGAAGATGTGGTCAGTTTAGCATCTGAAAGAGTACCCACTGAAGATGAACCTATGGATATGATCACCAGAGTTGATCTGGAATCCTTGAAGGATGAGATAAAAGAATAATTTAATGCCTCAGTTGATGAGATGAAGATTTTTTTTGATGATGAGATGAGGATGTTGGAAAGATCTTTTGAACCCTCTCTTGGTTGTAATTTTTCATCCTTCATGGAAGAAATAGTGGAAGAAGTTAAAGACTATCAGGCTCAGGTTTCTAGACTTGAAGAAGATCTGAAAGCTCTAAAGGAATCTCTAGTTTCTTTAGACTCTTACTTGATCTCAAAATCCAAATAAGATAAAACATAGCCTATGTCAAGAGTGTGGTAAGCCAGATGGTTTCAGTGATTGAATGTTTTAAAACTTCCATGAAAGATCATGTTAAAACCCATGACTCCCAAGTTCAAAATCTTATCAGTGGGTTGACCAAGAACTTCAAGGAAATAGTAACCTTCTTTGTTGGTTCTATTGCATCTAAACCCTAAGTGTATTTGAATCAAATTTGAGTTGAGATGAAGGAGGATATTGGTTCAACATCAACCAGTGGCTCTGTGGACTCATCCGAGCTGAGCAATGTTGTGCTTGCTAATCGAGATTCAGCTAGAGAGATAATAAAGATAGTACATGACTATATAAGAGAAGCATCTGCCTCTCAGAAAGAAGTGAAACATAAGGTGGACTCCTATTTATCTATGATTTTCACCATGGATCAACTCAATAATCACTTCAATCTTCTGTTGGAAAATATGAAGCTCCCTCCTGTCAATCAAGATTTCAGAGAACAAGATAGAAAGATAAAGGAATTGACTCTAGTATTGGAAAAATTTATGGAAAACAAGGATGAATTCATATCTAATATCGAGTGAGGAGGAGGAATAATTATGTATTTCAAAAATCTATTGCTTCCTTTTCTACATGTTGATTCTAGGCCAGTGATTTTCCATTCTCCCTTACCAGCCTCTGCCTCTACTGCTTCTCCAGTTCAGATGACTCCTGCCCAATCAATTCGAAGCCTCACAACCATGATCACTCAAAGATCTCATCAGTGCATACCAGGAACACTTTCTATGGCTCGACCTCCAATGATCATTTCTAGAATTTCTAATCCCTCGCATCCAATAACTTCACGTGAATCCTCTTTTTCTCCCAAGGAAAAATCTCACATTGGGGATGTGGATTGAATAAGTGGATAGATTTTTTGATAGGAATCCATTGTATTTTGTATATTTCTTTGTTCCTTATTTGGTACCTGAAATGAATCTAGTTTTTATCTCTTTTCTAATTTTTATTTGTATTCCTCTTCTCCTTGGTTTCCCACTTTTTTATTATCCCAAAGGGGGAGAAATATTTTACCAAGCTTTTACAAAGAGGGAGAATAATTAAATGAAGAATAAATAATGGGGAGAAAGTATCAAAGGGTGAGAAATTTTATCTAAGGAAGAGTTATCATGCTTTTCCCCTCTAATACTTTTACATTTCATTATCTGATACCATTTTATCTAACTCTCTGATGGCACTAAATTTTAATTTTGATGTCATTGCATTTAATTTTATGTCTGATACTATCACATTTTCGACCATCAATGATCCATTATGTTCTATAAAATACGGTTTCTCTAAGATAATTGAATTTAATGATATATCCTCTGATACAACTGCTCACTATTTTAAAATGATAATATCATAAGTTGTGATTATCCAAAAGGGTGAGATTGTTGACCTCACCTATTTTGATAACCCCAATTATTCTTTCATATACTTTCATAATCTCAATATAATGATTTTATATATATTAATTCTTTCAATATGTGATCAAGATGATAATAATATTAAAATAATCCCTGAGATATGTTAATCCATGTCTATCTATGTTTATATGAGTTATGAAGATCTTCTAACCCATTCAGAAATGTTTTGCATACAACAGACAAGTGTTAATTAACTAATATGGGTATAGCTAATGATATAGAGATACTGGTACTTAGTCTACCGATATTCTTATTCTTCCGATAGATAGAGTCACTGATACACAAAGGTCACAAATATATCGACAGACAACAAGTCTTCCGATAGAACAGACTAGAGCTACCGAACTACCGGTAAGAAAGCCTACTGACAGATTCAGTCTGCCGATACAGAACACTAAGAGCTACCGACCGACCTAATGATACACAGACTGTCGACCGATATGAACTAACTGACACAGTCTACCGATACAAGTATAGAGCTACTGATAGAACTAGTTTACCGAGCTACCGATAGGGTATGTATACTGATAGAAGGAGTTACTGATACCTAGAGCTACCAATACCAACAAGATAACAATGCAAGTTCAAAGAGCAACCGATGGAAGGTTCTGCTACACAAAAGACCATCATACACATTTACCAACACGAGCTACTAATTATTGACCAACCAGTCAAACTCTATACTCTCAATACTATTTATTTATTAAGCTTACGGTTACATGGGATGTTTTTAATGCAGTTAATGTTATTTAATGATCTATGTTTCCATATTAGGGAACCATACCTAGTACCAATGCAAAAGGTTATAATTCCCATTTGCTGGTACTGAAAGCTATAAAAGGGATAATAAAGACCTAGCTGAACAGAATGTGAAGTAGAGAACACTTGGTGTGCATACAACAGGCATTAAGGAACTAAGAAGGCACACAGTTGAAAAAGAAAAGGGTTGAACGTCATTCAAACATGGTGAATTCGTGAAAGGATACATCCATACTTCAAGAACATTGTACATACATGATGCTACTCATTTTCAAGGAGAAAACAAGCAGCACCTTGAGTGAAGAACTACCAAAAAAACATTATACACTCAAGCTGACAAGCTGGACCAAGAATCAAAGAAGAAAATGACACTCTGTTTTCTGATCAGAAACCAGAGAAGGACTCATAAGTTTTTCTAATCAACCAAACGATTCCAGAGCTGCACTGGTAGTCACTAAAGCTGTTATAAACTCTTTCTCACTTTCTTTAGTGATTCTGTATTTACATTTCGAGCAGTGTGTGTACCCTGTTTATTTTAGTCAGACACTTTCTACTAAGCTAAACTAGAGGATTCTTAAATCCTCACTCAAACTTCTTAATCCTTTGTTTCCCACTGTAGATAGTGGTAGAGGTCGAGTAAGACCTGGACAGCCTATGTGTTGTTGTTTGTGTTTCCCACGTAGAACTGTGGTAGAGGTCTTTGGACCTGGACAGTAGTGTACTGTTGTTTACTCCAGATCGAGGGTGTGGATCAATTTATATAAATTGTTGAGAGGACTAGGTCTCCTCTTGAGACTGAACCGCTTGGTTATCTCTTCTATTCTTTCTAGGTTATGTCATAAGAATAATATATATATATATATATATTTCATAATCCGCTGCTATTACTTTGAAATAAAAATCAATTTTAAAGATACTTTGATATATAAATTAGAAAGTGTTTATACTTATTGTAAACTAGTAAATTAGTTTCAAAAGTTAATTTAATCTTCAGATTATGTCAACCAAGACCTAATCAATATTTATGAAACGGAATGAACATTTACACTCTAAATAGATTCACTATAGTTTAACATTGTTTTTAAATTATGGGATTTTAAGGGAAATATTCATAACATAAATTTTTATTGGAACTCAATTCACCCCCTCTTGAGTATCCACTCTGACCAATATATAGGATATCAAGTACAGTTCATGTAGGATAGAAATAGTGTGCGGAGAATCTCAATTACAAGAAGGGGGTATTGTATTTTTAAAAACATTTCTTTTTAACTTAATGGAAATCATCGTTTAACAATGTTAAACAAGGTAATTTCACAAAGACTCTTTTAGTTCAATAAAACAAACATGCTTAGGTTATAGAAATAGGAATCTGGAAAGGAAACCTAAGAACTATTTTCTTAAAGAATGATTATACCTTAATGCATTTAGAATATTATTTATCTAATTATGTAATGTACACGAAATATAACATATTTTCACTTTTATTCATTATAAAAATATAGTGGATCAATGATATCATTTTCTTTTATGATTTCATGAAAATGATATATCCTCAACCTCATGATAAAGAAAACATTCCCTAATAAAATAATTTTTCATACACATTCATAGGAACACTAGACATTATAAGGTTAATTATTAAATATAAATAACTACATCTTTTTTATATTTTTGAAACAATCAAATAACACAAAATCTTCTAGAAAACTATACATTTATCTAAAAGACACTGTGTAGGATATGTCTTTTAACTTGTGTTGTTGTATATAAATAACTCAATAGTGTGTGAGATCATTATAGAAAATATGATGTTATTCATAGTTTTTGAAACAAACATGTTATGATTATTCATTATAAACAATCACAAATATAATCATTCGAAAAAATCTCCATATTAGTACCTAGAAGCTGAAAGAAACATAATTGACTTTGTAATATAAATCATTCTGATTCCCAATCCCATTTTTCATTTTTGATTCTTACAATTCGATTTGACAATATGAGAACAATACCTACGTTAGAATATTTCTGAGAAGATTTTAGAACAATAGACTATGACTCTAGAAATCTTTATATGGAAATTCTTCTCAATACGATAACCAATTAGACATGTTAATTAACATAAAATGGTGCAATCTTTCCTTTTCATCTATCAGTTCTTTCTGGTATGGTTTCATCATGTAAAAATACATAATCCTCTTATTACCTCTATAATTTATTTATCAATCTACCTTTTCTATACTTATCGTGAATAGTTGTTCTTCAGAAGAGTATTATTTACTATTCACCGTCTATAATACCCAAAAGTGTGGTTTTGGTGGGATTCTGAAATTATTTCCTGCTCAACCAAAATTTTCAAATTTTCATGTTTCCGTGAATTTTAAATAAATTTATGTATTGACCAACCCTTATTAACAATTCTCATTTACACTCAATCCTTCTAAAATATTCTAAAAAATCAACTCTATTCGGACATTCATCAACAACACCGGTCTGATTCTGTTTCTCTATTATAATTTCCCAATACAATTTAATTATTATGTTACTCTAAAACACCAGAAAAGATATCTTTATATTATAATTTACTCATTAGTATGGAGTATTATGTTGAAAAATAATTCCCTCATTATGTCTCTCTTCACAAAAAGTTTTAAGGGAAATATAAGACTTCTATATAATTATGGTATCAAACTACCATTCTAGTTTAAATTTTATGATTATGACAATAGATAATATCAAACATATTCATTAGAATTTACTTATTTTTATTCAAATAGAGTATTATGTATCAATTCCAATACAATCCCTATTGACAGAACATATTAAATCATTTGAAAACAATTCAGAGTTCTTATTTCTATTTTTAGAACAATATCAATGATATTTCAATACATCACTTCTTCTACCTTTCTAAAATACAAAAAAAATTCTCAAAAGATTAATAATATTTTTTCTTTTTTGGACTGAAATCCAGAACCTTATGTTTTTCACATTATCCAACAATAGAACCCATCCTTTAAAAAACATACCTCCAATGAGATCATTCTAATGATTTTTATGAATGAAAATATTTCGGTTAGTCACATTTCTTATTTCAAAAACTTATTATTCAATCATGACTTCCATTTTGACATAAATTTATTGAAGACCAACTATGGAATAATATGACTTTCAATGGAAAATATTGTATCTTCCCTATATTTTAACAATATATTTCATTCATTCTCCTCCCAAATTCAATTATAATGATTATGATCAAACTGAATAATATTTCAAGAACCATTTCTTTCTTTCCATGTAATTACAATTATAATGAATAAGATTGTATTCAGCACTTATCCATCCTTATATCAACAATAAAACATCACATGTTTCATAATAAAAACATGTTTTTTGAGAAAAAAAATTAGTAAAGCATCATTTGAATTATATCATTATGATACAAACTTTGATTTAACATCATTATAATCAAATCTTCATGTCAAAACCATAGTTGGGTCTGATTTTCATGAATACGATGTTCAGACCAATTTTCTCTAAAAACATTGATTGATTTTTTTCGTCTTTAAAATTATTTTTTCTATTAATGATTCTTGAAAATTAATGAATACACCTAAAAAATGTCATCATGATCATCATGGTTCTAGAAATATTCATATTTCAATTCTATTGCCTATTAAAATTCATAAACCTCTAAAAATTTAATCTTTATGATATGGATTACATATAAACAATTATAATCATACATATAATATATCATTTAAGAAATAAAGAATTATGGAAAGAATATACATTATTCCTTGGCATTCTACACTTCCACAACATACCTATATTACTAATTTATTTTTCATATAACCACTCTAACAAATAGTTAGAATATTTAACACACAAAAATTGTTGGATTCATAATATTTCCATAACTCAACCTTTTAACATACTTTCATTAGGATATAATTATAATAAAATTATACCCCTTTGAAAACAATATCCAATGAAAAGGTATGAGTATGGACAAAAATCCATACATAAAAATTTATAAGAATGTTGTTGGATGAATAGGTTCAACATAAATTTAGAAAATTCATCCTTAGGTAAAATTTTGGAATGTTTTAGAAACTTGTTCCAATATAGGAACATAATCAACCTTCAATTGATTTCACTCCACAGATCTTTGAAGAAATGATACATGATATCAATATGTTTTTTATGAGAATGTTCTACTCTATTCCTGATGAGGTTGATTACAATTTTATTATCACAGTCCAAGAGAAAGGGTATTGTCACATCAAGAAGTAAGTCTTCCAATTGTTCGATGATCCACATAAGTGGGCCATCAGATTGTGTAGATACATCTTACTCATCTTAAAACATAATAATTGTCATTGAATTACACTTCATTGTATTCTAAATAACACAACTATTAAACCATATTAACTGTCCAACATATATGGATCTTCTATCATTAACATTTTATTCCCAATAAGTATACAAATATCCAATAAAATAAACACTTTCTAAGCTATAATAATTTATTCTACTGTTTTTTGTGCCTTTAATATATCTTAGAATTAGATTTCATTCCATAAGGTGTTATTTTTTAGGACTATAAAATCATCCAAATATGTAAATAGAACAAACATTGTCAGGTGTTTAGGTAGTCAAATAAATTTTTACCCATTTATTATTCAAAACACTTTCTGATCAACATCATTTCATTGTCCATCATTACTCAACTTGGTTCCCAATTATATTTGTGTGGAAACTGGTTTTTAATTATTCATACCAAACAATTTGAGAAGTTTCCCCGAATTCAATTAATATGAAATTAAAATTTCATTATTCTTTTGAAAAAATTGTAACCCATGAATTAATTTCATTTCACATAGCTGTGACATTTCACAGAACCTTTACATTTCTTTACAAATCATTCACATGTTCAATCATTATTCACATAAAAGATAATTACATCAACCTAGATAATTACATTGATGGAAAATAATGACTTTCATTAATGAAATTATTACTCTCAACTCATCCATTAATGAAACTCTTATTCAATAAGAATGAATCCATTTGGAATATAACACCCTCAAATCTTGTTTTAGTCAATACAATGATTTCTTCAACTTACACAAATAACTATTATCAATCCCAACAAATATTCCACATTGATTTTTAATGTAAAATTATACATCAATATTTCCATTCATGAATGAAAATATAACTTTCAATTGAAAAAAATTCTAATATCCTATTGAAAAAATATATATAATGATCTTGATAGTATATAATTTTAACATCGGTGCAATGGTTTCAAGAAAATAAATACCAATAATTTCTGAATACCCATTTCAAACAAGTATTACCTTTTTTATTGTCACTCCACTGTCATCATGCACATTGTTCCGAGAAACCCACATTGTACCAATAACATTTTTAAATATAGAATAGGTAGAAGTTACCATGTATCATTCTTCTACATCTGATATATCTAGTCATTAATGTTCTGAACCCATTTTGGATTCTCAAGAGTTATATCAACATATTTTGGTTTCACATACGAATATATAGAATTTATGTAATGGAATTTTATGTTCTACTTTTTTGGATATTCTGATGTTGAACACCAATAATTTTCTAAGATTACACTTTCATCCTTAGATTAGGAAGAGATTTTCAATTATTTTCAACATCACTATAAGTAGATGTATCCAATTCTTCTTCATGAGTTAGATTAGAATTTTTTGTATCCTTACTAAAATTATTGAGAAAAGATTCCTTATCTTGTGGAATATAATTATCATCATTCCATTATTTATCATTAGAATAACATTCACGTCATAATAATAAACAATAATTACATATTTTTTATTGAATCATTTGTATCCTCATCCTTTGGGATAATAGACAATAGAAATTCTGCATTCTCCTTTTGGATCAAGCATTCACACATTTCCATTTTTATTCTTTATAATACATGGGCTACTAAAAATTATTAGGTGTTTAAAAAATGGAGTATTATAATAAAATATTTATATGGAGTCATATCGAATCTTGTCATAGAGAAAAAGTAGGTTTGAATTTATAAAACAGTACACATTTCATTTCATAATAGTAATGAGAAAGACTAAATTTAGGTAATATAGTTCTATCAATTTCCACTAAACATATATTATTTCTTTAAGCTACCCTATTTTATTGTGGTGTGTATGGGGAACAATATTCATGATAAATTCAAAGATTATCAAGATAAAATTCAAATTATTTATTTCTGTTTTCACCACAATTGATAATTTTGAACCTCTTCACTAAAATGTCACATTATATTTCATATTTTCAATAAACACATTTAAAAAATTTCAGAGAATCTAATTTGTGTTTCATATACATAACACAAGTAGTGAGAGTAATGTCATAAATAATTGTGACTAAATAATTAACTCCATTTTTTGATATTTTTTCTTATCATACCATAGAGTTTGGATGGAATAAATTCAAGAGGGTGTTTTTAAGAAACATCCACTTTCTTGTGTACTGAATTTGTAATCATTCCATTTTGACAATTATTGAATCACCAATATTTTATTATTGGAAAATATGGAATGCCTCAAAAAAATTTATTTTATATTACTTTCTAATGTTTCTATGACACATGTGTCATATTTATTTGTTCCATAGTTTATATTCTTCCACCATACACTAGTAACATGATATTTGTGCCTCACCAACTGGAAAAATGTTTTCCATTATATGTTGGCCTCATGTTACTATCTATCCATCCTTCTCACTTATAACAGAAAATATATCATTCTTGAATGTAAATTTTTGAACTTCACAAGAAAATTATGGGACAGTCATCCGATTATATTTCAACCAATCAAAAATCAAATCATTCTTTGAATTAAAATTTTCTTTCCAAATGATTATAGCTCCAAACAATTTGACTAGTAGTGATTCATCATTTTTGAATTTCATAGTTCCAAAATTGAAATAATTTAAATCCATCATCAATATAAAATCTTTTATCATATTAGTAGAACATCCACTATCGAGAATCCATGGATTTTCTATATATATATCAATTTATGTCGTTTCAAAACAAGATATTTTTCCTCTCCATTTTCATTACTCATCTCCTTCTTCTATAAATTGTTAATGAAACATATTTCTGACGGTAAAAAAAGAATACCATTAGAAATATTACCCAATTTTTCAGATAATTGAAAAATATTTCCTAGTGTTCAGATGTTATTTATAATTATTACACCCTCATTTTTGGATTTCATTAGAAATTGTCTTCCAAACATCTTCATTTGAGAGGATTCACTCCCCCTTAAACATTTCCTCCCATTAAATATAGAATTATAGAAATTTTTTTGGTTAATAATAAACATATTTTTCATATATCTGAATCCACCACAATAGTAGTACTATCTATAGAATGATCATTTGCATCTTAAATAGAAACACTGACTGGAATTGTTACCATATATCTCAGCAATCGTTTTATTTCTCTTATCTGAATTTCCAACCTTTACAATATCAAACAAAATCCTATTTCTTAGATCATGTATAACCCCAGATTTAATTAAACCATAAGTATTCGAATGATGTTTTATTTTCAAGGTTATAACCTTTTCTGTTATCAGGGTATTTTGAATCTTTGTAATACTCTACATTGTTATCTTTGGACACACACATAACCTTTCCAGTTTTTTCTTTTTTGTAGATAATATTTGAGCATTAATATATATTATTTATGTTATATTTTAATAATCATTTTTATGTTTATCTTTTTTAGACCATTTTCCAAATAATGAGATAGATTTTTTGAAACAAGTATTCATAAATTGATATTTATATTGTTTTTCGTCATACATGTTCTAACTCCACTTTTTTTCACTTAATCATTACTTTAATTTTCCCATTATGATTTTTTTATTCCTAAATATATTCTTTGAAATCATTAATATTCCTCAGTATCTTTTTTTTATACTCTAAAAATTATTCTTGAATTTTTTTGGACCATTGACCTTCAATCTTCATGTTTTGTTTTTAATGTCTTTTGATATTTCTCAAACATTCAATCATCTCTTCTTCCAATTGAAATTTAATTTGACTTTCTTCCTCATCAGAACTAATACATCAATTTTTTTATCATTCCCTATTTAAAATAAAATATTCTCACATAGATACTTATTATGTTTTTTAACAACATCTTTATTAATAAAATTTTGATAAGAAACATCTTCTATTGTATTTAGAGGATTTCTTATCTTTCCCTAGGGAATATATTTTTATTTTATAACCTCGTTCAATCTATGACAATGATGGACTTATTTTTTATTCATCAATATCTTATTCATTATGTCTTCATTGAAAAAAATTCACAAGATTTCGAACAAATCAACATTAGAAACAATTTAAGGCTGGTATTCAACTTGTATTTCAATTTACCTATTCTCGCATCTATATAAAAATAGGATAAAACTTCTATAAGATTTTAACATACCTATTTTTTTGGAATCTGAATTACAGCCTCATCTTAAATTATAATCATTTGAACATTTCATTATTGGTATCTTTGAATTAAATTCCTCTATCATTTTTTTTCTTTTCATATCTTTCTCCTTTTTCATTTCATGATTAATAATAGTGATATGTAGATCATCAATAGAAATTGTTTCATGATATCAATATAAAAATTAAGAAACATTAGAATCAAACATTTCTTGAAGTATTTTTAATACCTTTTCAACAATATGATAATATTAAAACATTTCAAAAATACATATAATATAACTAAAAATATCATTTACCCATGTAAATTAGTCCCTAATATATTTATACTCACTTATTTTTATTTCTTTATACATCACCCACGAAATATGTAATTTCTATTTCTTAACTATTATATATCCTTTATATATGTTTTAAATTTATCCCAAAAACCATTAGTCATGAAAACACCTTTTACCCTTAGAAATTCACAATTAGAATGTGTTAGTGATAAATGATTCATGACCCACACATCATTATCTATATTATCATTATTAATAGATGTAAGATAATCACTTCATCATTAAGAGTAAAACCATCTATTTCTTCTTCAAGAACATCTTATCCAAAATACATAAGATAAGATGAAATTCCATATCTCTAGGTATGATAATTATTTCCATCGAAAACGAAAATAACGTCACTTTTCACAAAAAAATTAGATTCTCAATCAACTTCTCTTAAAAACAATATAAATGAAAATTGAAGGGACCCTTCATCACTAATACAATTTGAGAAATCATAGTCGTCATAAATTTATCACTGAGAGGGGGTGGGATGAAACAATGATATATTCTAATTTTATGTTTCCTTTGAAATGAAATACCTTCAAATCCTATTAATGATATATTTACCTACTAAAAAATCAGACACACATCCACAGGAACACAAGTATTTATAGGGTTCACTATTCTATATGAATTGTTATATCCTCACTATGGTATGGGAATAATGAAATACCATAAATTCCACTAAAACAATCCTGTTTTTTAAATAAAATGAGTAGAATATTTTCTTTCACTCATTATTCACATTGTAAAAAATTCAATAGTGCATGTCCCCTTTCGTAATCATATAATGTAATTAAATATTTTATAAAAAAATGTTATTTTTTTTATTTATGATGTTTCAAAAATTAAAAAAATCAAAAAAAATATTCACTTTCTTAACCATAAGAAGATACAAAATTCATGGTCATTGTAAAAAAACAATGTCCAATTCCATGTCTCATTCTTCTAGTCTGATTACACACTACACAAAGTATTCATCTATCAAAATATGGCAGAGAAAATTATGGAATAGTAGTCCCCAAAATCTAGAAATCTGAAGACAATAATAATGGTAAATATGATAATTAGCTAGATATGATAATCAGTTGAATACGATGATTATCTAACTACATTTGAATCTTATATCTTCTCATTTCCTTTCCTTCCACTGTGATTTCTTCCAGAAGAAAATTATATAAAACTCTTATAATCTCTATAACTTTTTACCACTATTCCTTCTTCAAACTTATCATGAAAGATACATCATCAAAAAGTAAAAAGTACAGTTTCGTTTTTATACTCAACGCAAATGTGGTTTGGGTGGGATTAAGAAATTCATTACCGAACAAAACAATTTTTAACATTTTCTAGTTTCATTGAATATTGATTTCATTTATAACTATATTTATGCTTCCCAACTCATCTCATTATTAGTATATCCATCTGGAATATTCTAAAAACCTCAAATATCATTATAATATCTCCAAAAACACCTATCCATATATATTTCTCAATTATAATTTTCTGAAATGATTTCTTCATTACGTTGCTATGCACCAAATAAAAGACAATATTCCCATTCAAATTTTCTAATTATTATGGATTCTTATGATCAACAATAGTTTCCTTATTATTTTGATCTTAACTAAATATAGAAAAGGAAACATTAGATATCTAATTTAATTTTTTCTATAAAGACATCAAATACAATCACTCATTTTCAACTTCTTCTATATATTTTCTCATAAGACTAATTATTTGGTATCAATTCTAATATGATGGCTCCTGACACAACATATAAATGCACATGAAAGTAAATCTTATTTTTTTATTTCCCTTCTGAATATGATATCAGTGATACTTCCCTAATTTACTTCGTCTCCCTTTCTAAAACACATAATTTTAGTTTCCCTCTGATAAATATTTATTGGTTTTGGTTCTGAATAAAAACTTGTACCTTAGGTTTGTCAATTTTTCCAAAAACCATCACATCCTTTTAAAAAATATTAACATGGTGAAATCATTATTATTATTTTGAGACCAAAAAACTACAGATTCACTATCATTCTTATTTCTTACTATTTTTCTAATATCATGAATTCCCTCAGGAATTCAACATGTTGAAGAGTTTCTTTAGCATCGTTATACTTTTAAAGGAACGTGTTGGTTCATCCCTATATATCATCAATATCGTTCTTTCTAACTCATAACAATTATAATTAGCATTATTATGATAAAATTGAATATAATTTATAATATTTTTCTCTCCTTAAAACCAAATATGAATAATCTGAATACATTTGGAAACCCCATATCATCCAATTTTATTCATAAAAGTTTCATCACAACATTTAGAACTTACTTATGATTTGCGAGAAATAAAAAATAAATCCAAATTGTATAATTTAGTTCATCGTAATACAAACAATGATTATTCTTCATTTTGATCAAATCATATAATCCAAACATGAGTTGAATCTAATTTTCATGAATACAATGGTTAGACATTTTTCACCAAAAAATGAAGTGAGGTGATTTTATTTCTTCTTAAAAATTCAATTCATCATAAAAATTGGTTACAACAAGATTAAAAATCAAAAGAATGATAATCCATATCATCATGGATCTAAAATTTTCATTAATATAAACCAAAAATATGAGGATAATTATACATCATTACATCAATTGGTCCCCATAACTCTTCATTTAAAATTATATTTCTCTAAATAAAATTAATAATTCGATAAATATTCTTCAACATTAGTTAATATATATCACATATTATATAAAATTATCATTATTAATATAAAATATTAGCATCCATTTGTAAAACCTATGTCTATAGTAAATAAAAATGATGAATTATGTACTAACTTTAAAGAGATACATAGAAGTTATAACGAATGAGAGTGAGGTTTGGTATAAGCACCATTTGAAAAGCTATAATCCATATATGATCAAGAATCTCAACTCAGTAAATATACATAACCCTTATAATTTCCTTATTAATAAAATCTTAATATTAATCAATAAAAATATTTACAAAAAAAATTGCACAATCATTAAATTTAAAATCTCATCAATAATTTTCAAAAAAAGACATCTTATGGCTTTGATCTTCCATGATGTGATATTGAATATAAATAAAATTCACTTCTATTTACACTAATAACATAGATATCAATATCATTTAATTTCAAATATCATATATGTATTTTAAATTTTTTTCACACCCTTCAATATGGGGATTTATAAGGATAAATTTCAGTTTGTTAGATAAATTAACTATTTTATGAATATTCAAAAAGTTAATGTTTTTACACCAAATACCTTTAAAATATATATAACCTGATTTTTTAATATCCTCTTATTTTTAAATTGAAATAATTTACTGACAATCAGTCTAAGGAATATTTGTTTTCTTAAAATATTACTCCTTATGTAGAAAACACTAAAGAATACTCCAGCATATTATGTTAACCCTAATTTCCTAAATATATTTTATATAATGTTCTCATACTTGTAATGTTATCACAAACATATTTTTTATTTGGGCGTATTAGATAATACACTAAATCCCAAAAGTGATCAACTACTAGAAAATATTATAATGAAATTTAGATGTTTTGGGGAATCTATTGATGAAATCTAAAATGATGTTTTCTCATTTAAATTCTAGAATATTTAATGGTAATAAAATACAAATAGGCCTATTTCTCTAATCATTAACTAAAAAACAAAAACTTAACTCATATATGAAATAAGAAATACCTCTATATAATATTATCTATATAAAATACCCATTCATATATCTATAAATAGTATTAATTTATAGGATAATAGAAAATTAAGATCTATAATATTATTTAAATAGAAACCTATTTTGGTCTCATATAGACATATGAAATACTCATTACAATAACATTATCGTTCCATTATAATCTGATCAAACTCAGTAACATTCCTCACCATGTTCTAAAATTCATTATTCTTATTTTACACCTACTTAATCCCCATTCGGATGGAAAATTTGACTAAAAATGATATTTTATCCCCTTACCTAATAATATCCTCATATATCTTTTATAAATCTATCTATATTTGATTTCATTTTGATCTTTATCATATAAATGACATCATTGATCTTTAGAATCAAAGAATCAACCACCTTTTTCATATAATAAGGTTGTAGTGTAGTGTTCAGTAATAGTCATTAATCAACTCTAAAAAAATCACAAGAATATATTGAAGTATTTCTTATTGAATATATACATTAATATTTTATAATCAATATATACACCACACCTTTATCTATAATGATAATTCTTCAATGTCTAGAAAAATATCCATTACTAACTCTATGTCCTATGTTGTATTATTTTTATTAGGATATATGAATTTGAATGTGGAAAAATATATATATCAACAACATATTTTTATTTGTTATATATCTTCAAAAATAGTACTTCTTTTATAGCTTATTTTATAGACAATATAGATATTAGATTAACCAGATAAAATTATCAAAATTACAGGTGTCTATTACTTCATAGCCATCATATTATAGCTTATAACTAGTAATAAATAAAGTATAAATAAACCATGAGATAAAAATGACAAAATTTAATTAATTTGTTATCAAATGATTAAAATTTAACAAGAATTAGTTTCAAATAAAGTAATGTTTTAAAGAAAACATATTTTTATGTATCCAATTTATTTTTCTAATACCAGTTTTATTAATAAATATTAAAGGTTTATTTGATATATATATATATATATATATTGTAAAATTGATCATATTTTATAAATATTCAATAAAATATTTTTCTACAAATAGGATATGAATATATCCAGTTCTATTCTTAAAAGGTATTTTTTTTCTTTCTATATAAATGTTTTTGATAAATTTTTCTCCCTATAATTATAATTAATTTTTTCAATTCATTCGTATTAAATAATATAAAACTAAGTAAATTTTTAGTTCCATTAGGTCCAAATTTATTATGTTTATCCTTTTTTATTATTTCTATTTTTTAATAGTTACTGGGTTAAAATTAATCACCATATCAAAGGCTAAATATGATTAATATACATTAAAAATAAGTGCTAATTAAATAGGATTCCATAAAAATACTTATTTTATAATGAAAATAACACCCATTTCATGTTATGATCCAAAAAAATTAGTTCAATGGATACATTTATAGGAAAATTTCTTTTATACTATTCATTTTAATTAAAGTCACAAAATGTCAATATCTTTATTAGAGAGATCAATTATATGATTATAAGGGAAAAATATATATGTGAATGAATAATAAAAGTAATTTTTTTATAATTAAATTATATTTATTATGGTAATTTTTTTGTTTTTTTGGTAATATATAATTTCATAAAAATTTTATACAATGCTAATGAAATATTAATTCAATATACGAAAAACTAAAATCGATGAAATTTGAAAATATTAAAGGATATATAATTTGACTAATTTACAATTATCGATGAATTTTATAGGTAAATAAGTATAATAATTTTTTTTGAAGTTATAATATTTGATTTCCTACTGTGTATTTATGTTCATTATGTCTAAATAAATTAATTCTTTAAAAAATGACTATAATGATATTTTATCTAGATAATATCCTATTTTGGTTTTCAAAATATAAAAAACATTTAAATAAGATAATGTTGATATTATTTGGTATAATATTTCAATAATTTAATAATTATATTACAATTTTCAACTTATATATATCAATTTATAAAACAATACTATTGAAAAATTCTACTATTTACAATTAATAGTTCATAACTAGAGGTCAATTTACATTATAAATTTTAAAAATACCCCAATATATGAATAAATTATATTATTTTGTTGGATTATAAGACAATCAAACCTTATATTCAAATACAAATATATTAATTATGTATTTATATTTGGAATATATTTATTATAATTTAATCATTTGAAAATTTTCATAAGAACCATCCCCAAAAATTAAAAAGTGATCTTTATTCCTCTACTCATCAGATTCCAATAAGCATTATATATAGAAAAAACACAACCAATCTCTCTTATCAGTAAATATATACATATTATAGAGGTTGTGTTTTTCCAACAAAACAACAACTATAGAACAATAGTAAATATATAATGGTGTTAGTTCAAAAAAGAGGTAATCACTGTAACCGATCTATTTATGTTATATCCTTAATTACATACTCATAATATACTGAATTTATCACGAAATAATAAAATTGTTATCCAAAAAATCATAATTTTTATATGATTTTTAATATCCCATTTTACATTGTCATTCTAATCAAATTAAATGTGAAATAATTGCTTGTGGGTATGTATGGTAGACCACCTACACATAGGGGTAAAAATGATTTTCCATCACCTTTATATTATTGATTATAATTGTGATGGGTTTTATATTTTTATACTATATTTATTATGAAATTATAATATTGGAATGACAATTTCATGTCTAATTTTCTACCATTAAATCATTGGGGAAATTGTAATTTCCCTCATTCATATGTGCGGACTACCACCTCCATGAAGTGGTATGATTGGGTATTCATTTATAATTTACAGAAAGGTTAATAAGAATGAATTTTATGAATTTATATTATATTCATGCTCTAATAAATATATTTATGGTGTAAATTAATATATACATTTATTTTCATCTATTTTTCAATAAATGTATACAAAGTTCAAGCATATATATTTCTCATCTTTCTATGAATGTGTTTATTGTAATTTCAATATATTACTATTATGGTTGATTGTAAATATTAATAGTGAATATACATGATATAGATTCCATGTTTGTGATATTTTTAGATTAAGGATCTATAACTAATTTATAAGCACAAAATCTACCAAAATAGAACATTAATGAAAAAGTGAAATTATCACCCAAAGTAATGATTTCAATATATATTGTTAATAAAAGAAATATAAAACGCAATAATGTTAATAATATATGTTTTAATATATATTATTGTTGTTATATAATAATATATATAATCATGATATATTTATTAAATAGTTTTTTTAATTACTAGAATGAATTCATACCACATGTATGTGATGTTTTATATCTTTTAATTCAATGAGATGCATGTCTTATTTTTCACTTATTATTTTTACGTAGTAAATATTTCTAAATTAATTCCTTCTATAATGAGTCATTTTAAATTTTTATAGATTTATATATATGTGTTTATTTATTTGACTGATTCATCCGATACAGGTTTTTATGTTTCTTCTCAATGAATATATTTTTTATATTTCCACTATTGTTATAACGAAATTACTTCAAAATGGAAAAGGTATTTTTTCAAGATTGATAAATTCTGTTCAAATTATAATTATATTAATCCAATAATATGTCCCATTATTATTATTATACATTACTAGGCTTATGATCAAGGTATGTTATACATATTAATAATAATGATTGTTTGTGTTCATGATAAAAATATCTGTATGATACATTTTCCTTATCCATGGGTTATTTTATGATGAAATAAAGTAATTTTTATGTAATCCATTTCTTTTAATGTTATATGATATAGTTAATTTATTATGATCTTGGGAAATAAATTATTATAAATTTCATTATGTTAGGTTTTAGACCTATACATCTATCCAATTCATTGGGTAATAATTGATATCTGATGAAATAAAATGATTAGGAATGATGAGTAAACCCATATTTGTTTTGGAAAATATCCCATATGAAAATATTGGGAGTGAAACCGGTCTACAATGATTGATTGGTGAGTAAACCCATCATACTATGTTAGCTTTGGAAACATTCCTTCACTACAAAGGATATGATGTTATATTGTTATGTTTATTCTAAAATTCAATATAATATGACATGGTTCAACTTTTATAGTTCATATTCTTTTATTACATTATGTTTATGTCTTATGAATGTACAAGATATATTTTATGACATATGATTATGGTTTTCAATGTGAGGGTTATGTCTTTCATAAGTAATCATCATATTTTTATACCCTAGTGCTCTTGCTCTGTTTCTATGATCATTGATATATTCGTTTTTATCATATTTGAGAATTAGAGAACACAATTTTGTTATGTTTGATTTCCCTATGTAATAAATAATGTTATTTTGTATAATATGTTTAGGAAGGGTACTATTTTTGAATAAAAATTATCAACATCAATAATATATTTTATGAAATATATTCTTATATTTCCATGTTACTGATAATAAACCTAAACAAAAATTTTTTGTATTGAAATTTTTTGTAATTAATATTCATATATAAATTAGTAATATATATGTATAAAATTATGGGTCAATGTTTTGGGTATTTGATAAATTTTAAATTAAAAATTAGAAACTATAATGATTATACATTATTATGATCTATTAGGGAAAATATATTTATGGAATGATGATTTAATGTTTTGATATTGATAAGAAGAAACATAATGTAAGATAATACATAAACTAGTGTATAAATAAATGTTATTATGGAATATTAATAAGTTATGAAATAATTTATAAACAATTATATATGTTAAAATACATCTATTTTTGATAACTATGTGTTAAAATTTCACAATTACTGAATCAATATTCTTATGGAATTTTTTATTGATTTATTAAATGTTTCAAAAGAATTTAAAGATTAATGTAAAAATTAATTTTAGTCTCCACTCAATTAATAAATTTTATTTTTTACACCAATGATTAAAATATTTCTAGTCTCATATACTCACATTGACAGGTTAGGTCAAAATATATTTAATATGACTTAATTTGTTGATGACATAACGAAGATAAAAACATATATAAAGAATTAATTGTTGATGAAATAAATTCTTCTATTCTATTAAATATATGATATCAATTTTATTTTTTAAAATGAGATATATATATATATAAGGTAAATATATGAAAATAATTAAATTCATAATGATTAACTAAAGTAATATTGAATAAGATTTTCATCATTTATAACGTGAAAATATTAAATATGGATAAAATTTTCATAAACATTATATATTTATTCATTTATCTATTGAGAAGGACTTGTAAATAATAGTTGATTAATGAAAATGAGATATGGTTTTTGGATTCATATAGTAACAACTTAAATAATTGTATAATATAGTTTAATGGGACACTAAAAATTATTTGTTCTTATTAAGGGTTTTATCAACTTCCACATATGGAGTTGTTCCAAATATAAATTTTATTCATAGAACCATTACCCAAATGTATCAATGTGTTTTATAGTTATATATTTAAAAGTATTATGATATCAATGTTCTAAATTAAATTATTAATATTCCAATTAATAAATAGTTTAATCAAATATAAGATAATTAGGATAAATGTTATAGTTAAGTTTCATAAATAATACAAGAATGGTCCTTGAAATCATAGATTTTCGTATAGTAGAAATAATCATTCAACATGATTAGATCATATATGATTTACTGGAATGAGTATGTGAATCTCTGTAAAATATAAATGGATGATATATTTTAATAGAAAATAATTTTTTTATTTTTAGTGGTTTTGAATTTATATTTAAATATATTTTATAATAAAAATCTTGGAAACATATAGAATACAAAATATGATATTTTTTAAAACTCTACATGAGATTAATTAAATGTTATTTCTTAATAATAGATGGTTTGGGTATCTTATTGAGACATTTAAAAGAAAATATAATGTCTTATTGGCTACATGGAGTTACATTAGTGTTATAAAAGAACCCATTTAACAAATATAGAATTAAAAAATCAAGAGGTCAATTTAAACCTTAATTAATAATAATATATATATAAGATGTGTTGATTAGAGATAATTTATATAATTTACTTATTTTAAGGGAATAAAATATAATGAAATAGGGTTCCATGGATGATGATGACGGTCTTTGAAAAAGTTCTATATAAACCACAAATGTCTAAATTGTACCTTTTGGTGTTGTGAATATAAAGAATTTTAATATGATCATAGAGTTGAATAGTTAAGAATGTGATTATTATGTGTAATAATTATTCATATATTTTAATAAAAAGATTCAACTAACTAATGTGTTTTGAAAGAGGCTCTTATTGGATATATATATTTTTATATGCGATATAGATTATGCATGATGTGTTGTGTTCAGAAATCCTAAAATTCTTAGAACACATAAGAGTACAAATCAATAGTATCATATATGATGTGATAAACTAGTACTTATTTTTACTTTGTTAAATATTTTTAAATTTTTTGGAAAATTAAAATGTATGAAATGAATGAAATCTTCCATTTTTTCATTATTTATTTTTGGCTACAAAATTGTATATATCCATGCATATTTAATGAAGTGTAACAATAATTGAGATGTCAATATATTATTTTGATTTTATCCCAAACTGATGATCAATGTCGAATATTATATGATTTAATGAAATATAATGGTTTGAGATGAGTAGATAATTTTACTGGGATAGAAAATATCCTCATGAGGCACAACACAAATAAAATGATACATCGGGTTTATTGAATGACTTGCTTTGTATGCCACATATAGTGTAAAATATATGTATTTGGTAGAATAAGGTTACAAGAATAATAATCTAGTCACTCATATATATTTCTGGTGAGATACATAATAGGAGAATCATCAAACATTATTTTTCGATATATGTAATTATACATAATGACATATCAAACACATAGTCATTTGGTTTTTTCTGAACATTTTGTTTTTTGGAGATCAACCAATTTGTGATTTTTTATCATATAAGGAGAATAACATATGGGACCTAGATTAAGAACGTCTTTGAGAGTGGGTGTCTACAACTTATTATTATATATCTATATGGTTAAGGGATATGTCCAGGACTTGTACAGTATATTATTATTGTAGATGACATTATAGACATTGGGAAATTTAGAGAATGAATATTTTCATATGATACAGTATATTTAAAATTGTATAGATATAAATATGTTTTATGGAGATAATTTCATATTAATTTAGTGATTCATGGTTTTCTAGAGGCCTGTTTTTTCTTCTATATAATATTTTGGAGATCCATATTTGTTATAATTTATAAATTGGTCAGTGTGGTCAAACTTTTTTTGATAGAATTAATATTTTCCTCTAATTAGAATGATACTATGAACATTTTTTTGAGTTAATCAAATTTTATTTTTGGGTTATTATATACAATGATTTATATATGATTTAATATAACTTAAATTAAATGTTGGATTTATATATATTTTGTAATGTATATATATGATATTGGGATATGTTTTCAAAAGATACTATATATGATATAATATATATTTTTATCGGACAACATCTTATGCGATTTAGAGTAGGTGAAAAATTAAAACTAATATATTCCAAAAATCATTATATTTATTAGGGTTTCCATGAAATTTTGTACATTTCATGAATGATATATATAAATATAGACATATACTAATTACTGAATTGTTAGTATTGGAGTAATAGTATATCAATCCCTAACCTTTGATATCATTATAAGATATGATTTATGTGATGAACCATATGTGTTTTAATTACATTTATACATACAATGCCAAAATTATCATATGTGTTAATTCATTATTTATAAATTCATGAATCAATTAATAAACAAACCTGGAGAGTTATAATGTTCTATATGAACTCAAATACCATATAATGAATATGGGTGTAAATTCAGATACTAATGTTTATAGAAAACATCATGAGATCTGTATCTATCATCGTCATTGTTAATTTTCTATTATATGCCAAAAAACAATTCATGGAAGAATTGAAACCACTTTTATAATGATATATTTGGTTTAGTATGTGGATACACTAAGGAGGTTTCATTATTTTAACACTCATTGAATGTTATCAAACAAAATCATTGTACATTAGAGATAATATTGATTCTATTCATTTTGTGGGAAAAAAATTTATAGTATTTCCTCATTTTGGGTTTTATAGGAAACATCATATTACTTTAATAGGAGACTCTCATTTTTTCAATTGTACCATATTTTCTAAAAAATATAATTAGATTTTAATGAAACCTATGACATACGAGACAATTTCATTTTTCTATATCACTATGATTATGATCATTCTGTTTAGAATATTATGTCATTCTAAGTGACACTCATGTAATATTATATTTAAATATTTATTCCATTAATGATATATATAGATCTCACTGTTTTCATATGTATTTTTACTAAAATAATAAATGTTTTTTAGAATATAATATGGATTTCTGATAACAATGTGGAGGCTTAAATAGTGATGTTTTTTCAATAGTATAACTTCCCAATTCGCTAGACCTCAAGATCTTTTTCATGAATTGTTAAAAAATAATGTTGTATATCATGAAATAATATATATTTAATTTCTTGGTTTCTATATTTTTTATTCATGAAAAATATTTTTATTCTTTGATATTTGGATTATTAAACATAATAAAAACCCTAATGAAATTTCTATTATGTAACCGTAAATATTTTATAAATTGTTAATTATTTCCAGAATATTATTCAGACTATTATTAAAATTACATCTTATTCATGATATTAGTATGTGGTGAAATGATATCTAATTATTCATACAAGCGATAGTATCCCTGGAGATATTGTGTAGGGTATTAAATCAATTTTTTCATTCTATATGATAAATAAGCGTAACATCACACATGGGTAGACTAATAAAAAATTAATTAATTTTTATTAATATAAAACCCCTGTTATGGGATTAATGGGAACGAATAATGACATTAAATACATTAAAAATAGGTCCCCAATGGTCCAATAGTCCATGATCATAACCCAATATATGTTCTGTAAAAACCAATCTGATGGATGTTTTTTCTTATCACATTTTGGAACATGTATTAGAAATATAAGATTACCTAAGATAATTTAATAATGGATAAATAAATATTTATATAGGTTGAACGAAAATAATTATACTTTAATTTCACTATTTAATGTTTAAAAAGATTCATGGTTGAAGTAATTTATTTTTTAATGATTAGGATAATACAAATATGATGCTAAATATTTCATCACTAATGTAAACCATTTTGGTTCGGATAATGGATAGAACGAGAAAAAATCACATGTATAAGGGAAGAAGTATATATTAAATAAATGGTCAAACCATAAAAATATTTGGTATATTGATTATCCAAGAGATTATGTCAATAAAAATATCAAAAAATATGATTAATATATTAAATATAGTAAATGTATGAAAACCACTAATGAAAATAAGGATGGAGTAAAAAGAAATAATATGTGATGTATATGGTGAGGGAAAAATGTTTTAATTCATATATGTACATAATTAGTGAAAAATAAACAAGGTAATTTCGTTAAAAGGAATAGTGGATGATTTAAATGTGTATGAGGGAGTATTTTATCATTAAACTGACATTGGAAAATGAGGAGACTAGATAACATGATGGGATGCGAAAACGTGAATTCAAAAGTCCCACGAATTATTAAATGCCTAAATTTTGGAAAATATAGAGATTCTATGAGAAAAATACATTTCATAAAGTATAACCAGGGTTATAGCTATTAGAGATACCATGTTTTGTAGAATATGTGAATATTTAAACAAACATAACTATATATATGAGTTTTTAATGATATATATTGTGAGGAACACCATTCATGAGCTCAGGAACACAAACTATTATATTTTTTACTCATTAAATCCACCCCTTTGTATATAGATTGTTTTCTAAGAATATAATATTTTCACATATAGGTATATGTGTTAATTTATTAATGAATTCTTATTATAAAAACATTTATTTTTAAGGTTGTGTGTCTTCTGAGTAATTATATAATCCACCCTTGATATATTTATTGTGATTTTGGAAATGTATTTGATCTCTACAATAATATAGAATACATATTTTTAATAAGGAGATTATATTTTATATCTATCAATAATAACATAAATAAGGATAGTTATGAAAAAAAAATTATAATAAAATTTTAAAATCTACGTCTCGACACTGAATAATGATGTAGTATTTTCTAAAGATTTTTAAGAAAACAATATGTCATGGACAATACTACTATAAGGAAAATATTTCTCTTGAATGTTTGAAAAGATAATATCATTATAGAAAACTTATCTTGAGTGGAATTTATCTACAAGTATACCCTATATTTTTCATTAGAAACTAATTATTAAAATTTTGATGCCAATATTTATTTTGGGTGAAAATGTTAAGTCATTGTTGGTTGGAACCATTATTATTATTGTTATTATTTTGCCCAAACATTATGATGATTGTTTCTATATAGTATCAAAATTACTCAAACATTATTAGAAAAGTTTCCCTTTAATATATAATCGAAAATAGATACCCATTATTTTTTTCTAGGTGGTAAAATAAATAACCATAAAACTATGTTCTACACACTAGGGATTATTACACACCCTGGATTTAGAACATTCATTATAACTAAAAACCCCAATAGGGGTAAAGGGACAAAAAAGTAATAAAATATATATGACTATGAAACCTCAAAGACCATGTTCGTCCTTCAGAATCACCAATAATAAATAAAATCCCATAACAGTGAAGTTATCTATCAAAGATGAAATCATTATGAATAATATGAAAAATTATCTATGCCCTGTGAAGTGAGAGGGGAATAGAGTAATTATTTAGAAGGTCAATAAAAATAATGAAATCATATCACTGTAATTATTGTAATTGTAATCCTGGTTAGATAAAATATGGTTTCTACTATTGTGGTAATTAGTTTGATATTCTATAAGTATACTAAATTAGGTTTTCATTAACAAAAAAATTTAGAATAATATTACTCATATTGAAATTAATATATTGTATTAATATATATATATAGTCATTATGTATAAATATTTAATTTATTGAAAATATGTTTTTGTATATATGAAATTATAAAATAATTGTAATATTAGTGGAGTGGTAAAGATAAATATATATTATATAAATAATTAATTAATGGTAATTATTAATTAATATTTTGTATAAAAGTAATGTATATTCAAATGAAATGTTTTATTAAATATTTTATATTTTATCATAAAAAATTAGAATTTAACACTTCAAATATTATAATATATGAAATAATATCTAAACATCCAATAAATTAGAAATCAATATGGAATAATATTGTGTACATGTAATGTCAAAAAATGTTGTTTTCAATAATATTAGTATTAATTAAAATTTATTTTTATAATTTAAAAATATATATAAATATAAGATATTTTATAATAACATAAATTTTTAATTCATAATATTAATAATATATTATTATAATCCATATTTTAAAAAAAATTGCAGTTGAATTGTAAAAATAATTATTTTTTGAAAAGATGACACTTTTGTAATAAAATAATGACATCAAATTTTTTGAATGTATTTCCAATTTCAAAATTTATATTTAGTCTTTAAAATAAATTACTAATTAATAATATGACAAATTTAGAAAACCAATGTATAATATATTTGAATCTCGTGTAAAATTTTACGATAAAATAAATTTTAATGTAGTTTTTTAAAATAATTATACTTTACCACCATTTGAAATTAAATATAAAATACGAAATTATCTATTTGAGATCAAAATTTTATTATTATTTAAATTTTTCAACAAAAATTGTATTCCTTAATATTATATTAGTAGAAGAAATTTAAATATCAGAATAATGGTAAATTAATTTTTATATATAAATTGTTTCTTTAATATTTGTTAATTTCAAATTTATAAATAAAATTGTTCAATGGGAAATTATGAATATTGTATTATGGTTAAAATTATATATAAATATCATAGTATTAAATAAATTTATAATTATCAATAAATTATATTAAAAATTCATAATGTTTAGAAGTAAATTTTCTTAAAAAAATTGTATTCTAAATTATAAATTTTAATCTACAAATTTATTAAATTATTATTATTATAAAAACTTTTTTAAATATACATTATTTTTATTTTAAAAAAAGATTTTTTTAATGTGGGATACCATATATTTTTATGTACATTATGAATTTTTTAGATAAAAACATATTACTATGTTAAAAATAAATAATAAATAAATGATAAAACATCTGGTAAAAGACATGACAAATGATTAAAAGATGTCTGAAATGTATTTCATGAGGATATATAGATCCAATATGACCCCAAAATTTAAATATATCCAAATATTGGAGTAAATTAACATGGATTAGTTTAATGATATCCTGAAATTGTTAATGGTATTCCCAAGTGGTCTATTTTCAGTAATATAAAATTGTATCACTTCCACTCCTCTATGACAAAAAATATAATTCTTACATCCCCGAAAAATATTAAAAAATGGTTCCCCAATATGTAATTTTCTATTTATCAATCCCTTGGTATATATATGATTTACTAAGGCCTCTAGTTCAAATGAATTATTCATGAAAATGTCAAGTCCACAAGTACTGTGTTAACATCTTCAAAATGATTTCTACATAATCATTATATATTTTAATGTGTTCTATTAAATTGTTTTTAAGAATTAAAGGATTTAATTTCAACTTAACGTCATTGAGAAATTATTTTCATTACGTAAGAGTTTATATATATATTGTTTATATTCATTAAATATATAATATTATATCATTAATTTTATTATATTTAACATATTTGAAGTTAGATTTAAATATCTATCTATATCATATGTTTTTCTTTAATTGGTATTAGTAATGTATGGGGTTATATCTTAGTTTCACATAATTATAAAAAAAATATGTATTTATTTGCTAAATAATAATTAAGACTATTCTATATATTTTCTACAAAATATTGTATTGGGATTTATCATTTACTCATTGTATTTTATTATTGATTTCGTGATCTATTTTTATATGGAATGTCACTGATTTTTTAACCTGTTCCAAAGGGATCATTGGTAAAATCATTGGAGTATATTAATTGAATATTATCTTTATTTTTACCATTTATATATAATATTTTTTCATGAAACTCTCCAATTTTTTCATGTTTTCTCTATCATAAAAACATATCTAAATAAAATTTATGTTACCAGGGAATATGTTTTTTCATATTTATATTCCCCCTTTTATGTAAACCTCATTTAAAGGGAACATTTTTATTTCATGTCTCATTCCATCCTATAATTTTCATTTACTCTAAAATTAGTAAATACTAAAATCATTATATTATGGATAATAATACTAGTTTTATTTTAGTAAAATAGAATATTACAAGCTCTTTCCACTTTTAATATTACCATTTAATTGTTTTATAGTACATCAACTATATGGTACAATTTTTTTCATTCATCTACTAGACCCTGTTCATAAATTTCTTTTCTTGACACCCTATTTTCAACACATACCATTTTTGTTAAATAATTGAATAAAAAATGAATTAATTATTTATTATCGTGGGAATTTATATGATTAGGGTAACATTTAATACATGAACAAAAATAAAGAATGAAACTTCATTATCAGGGGTTCTATCTGGAATATTATTTATATATGTTTTACTTTTCTCATGTGGAAATAATTTATATTTTTTTCATCTATGTTATTGATTTCCCTAAAACTATATAAAAATTTAATTCATTGGTAATTTATTTTAAATACATGAGATGTTAGGTATTATATTTGGGAGTGAAAGAAAACAAACATGGGAGTTTATATTCTTATTGATGATTTTCTTTTGAGAGACCCTTTATTTTAATTCAAAATATGATTTACTATATGGTTTACACATTTTTATGACATTAATAAAATATATATGTATTCCAGGACTCAATTTTTAAGGTCGTCCTCTTTATGATATAATGCAATACCTCTTGAATCTCATGTTAAATTTTATTTCCCTGTTTATTCCTTTACTTGTATTTCTATCTCTGTACTATAAATTTTATATTTTACATAGGATCTATTTTTTATTTATGATAACATTAGGATTTAGTATAACTATGTGTATTTTTATATTAACAAACTTTATTAGTGTTTTATATCATCTACAAGTTTTTCTAATCTCACTGAGATAGTATTCCACTATAGAATTTGAATGTATCTTTTGAAATGAATGATATAAATGATGAAAAAAATTATGTTTAAGGTTTGGGTTGTTATACCTTCAGCTTACTTTATCCTAAATTACACATAATACGGAAAACAACCCAACAATCACATATCCTATCATTACTCAATGAACTGGATCACATAATTTTATTTTTCTAATCATATTGGGTATTTAAAATTTCTGTGCACTACATTGAAATGGTTAATAACATCTATCCATTTTACATTATAACATTTTATTATGTAGAATTCACAAACCTCGAAGAGAACAACTTCTTAATTGAAGAACCTACGTTCCAACAAGGTAGTTCAGTTACAATTCTGGATGAGTATGGAATATGATACCATTGTATATAGTAGGTTATTCTAATTACTTAGTCACCCCTAATTTGAATATAAAAATTGGACAATGGACTTCCATACCACCACTAATTTTTCAACAAAATCATAGTCCTCCAGATGGGGCCCTTATATATATATATATATATTAATTTGTTATCATAATAATGCATTTCAATATATTGAATCATTTGTTTTAGACGTGTACATTTCCCTTAGTCACACTCAACCTGGGAAATTTACTAATAGGCAACCCATTTTAAAAATATTATAGGTATAGTATCACATAACTATTTTTATCCTAACTAGTTCAAATACTCTAAATGGTTGGTGAATCTATGTATAAAATATTCATTTCACTACAACTTCAGATCTTCTTTTTCCATTAAAAACAGTCTTCTCTCCCAATATTATATAAATATATGAGTTGAAATTAAATCATCAATGAGACGCTAATATTTTTTTATTGGTTTACCCTCCCTGGGATACATCCCAAGATCATGCAATGATAATTTGCAAATTGTATGAAATCCCCCATGGCTCAAAAACATGAACGGTTTTTTTGGTATAGATGTATTATATACCTAGGCTCACTACCTTTACAAGGTTTATAGTAAGCTCAATAATTTTCCAATAGTCACACCCTATGTATCCTTATCAAGATCACTGTAGGTGGAAATGTTCTTTGTCTTCCTATACCATTGTTCATTACTCATGAAACGTATCCACTCATGTTTTATGTATCTATATGTCCATTCATATAATAAAATCATGCATCATCAACTATTGTAATATTTTTATTGATGTCGAAATTTCACCAATAGATGATATCCAGTCTTCCGTGTACTATTTCTCAAAAAATATTTCATTCATGAAATTTTTTTCCCTTCATGAACTTACTTGAAACCTCCATGATCAATGAAGAATCACACAGTGTGTATTCTTCATATAACACATCTCTTCTAGATAATTAGTAATGCCTCGACCCCAGTTACCTAGAGGCAGTGCATTATTACGTATCATTTACATGATCACAAAATATCATGTCTTGAAACAAAGATTAGTTTAGTAGCCTATGAATAACTAGATGCAATCATAAATGGTACATTACAACATAAAGTGAAAAACTGAAATAATATAGTATCCATGGACTACTATCATATCCACTTTATACTATCTCTGCTGGTCACTCACAAAATATTTCTTTACATCCTGGGAAAAATAAAACTCAAAAAGGGGTGAGCTCAGATGCTCAGTAAGGATAAAAATATAGAGGAAACTTTCATAAATAAGCATAAACATTTAAGGCAATGTATAACTAAAACAAAATCCTTTTAAACGTGAACATCAACATAATAAGGAAAAAATAAAATGAAATAATTCAATTTACTTGTTGACATGGATATTCTACTAGTCAGATAATCAAATGAAATATCAATAACCACTTTCATAATGATGGAATGAATAATTCCATACTATCATAACCACATAGTCAAGGCCTTGTGTGAAGATTATAAATAAGATTTTTCCAAGTCCTTGTTCCAAGACACTAGTTTGTCTCATGAGACCTACCGATGAATCGATGAGCAATAGTGGGATCCACCCATCACTTACTAAGTCCAATGCATTCCTCATATGAATAGGTTTAAACATAACATAAACATTCGTATTAAAACCAGTTGATGAAATGTCAATTCTTTCTCCATGAACCATGAATGGTAAAAAAGTAACACATCCACAGTCAAACATAACACAAAAATGACAATACAATATGAAAGTTTTGTATCATAATAAATGACCTTCAAATAATATTAAAATCCATCAAAGGATGTTGACATAGATGAAATCAAAACTATTTGAGAGAAATATCTCTCTCTTTTTTTGAAATCATTGAAAAGTCACACATTTATAAAGGATGTAATTTAAAAGATATTTTTGATTCAATGTGTCCCATACAAATTTGAAACATTTAAAAGAAGTTTTAATTTTAAAACCTTAATGTCCATATAAGTAAATCATTAAAATTATTTTGAAAACATGGACATTAATTAAAAATATTTTTAAAGATAAATCTTTAAAACATTTAAAACTTTGATCTTGATAAAGAGTACCTATCACAAATTCTTAAAATACTCATTTTTAAATCACTTAAACGTAACATAAATATAAAATAAAACATTTACGTTCAAAATAGTCTTATAATAATGTAAGGGAGGCTTTGATAAATTTATAACGGTGGAAAATAGCCACACCCGTCGTATAAGTTAAAAAATGACATTCTTACCTTAATTCTGCCAAAAAGGGTAAACATGACCTTGTTTGGAAAACGATGGAAATATTACTTTATAAACTTTTTATAAAAAGTTAAAAAAGGGTATAAATAACATTAACCCATATTATATAATATAGTAATAATTTTTTGAAATACATTTTTATGAAACATGTCTGTGGATGATAAAGAAGTCCCAGTAGATAATTACATATAAACAACCTCGGATAATGAAGAGATTGTGAAATAAACCCTTACCTTGTACTTTTATTTGGTTGAGGGTTGGTTGAACTCATTTATATTGGTGAAATAATTGTTATTAAATTATACCAAAATCATATACATTAATATGATATCATATATGAATATTTAACATTGATTTGTTAATAATATCTTAGTATTATCATCATTTCGAGTGTTAACATATTCGTTTTCCATTGTATTCTTTGTTATGTGAGCCATATTTGTTATGGATGGGATGTATATTATTCATATCCAGAATATTATCATGTCTCTAAAAATTATTTTTAATCCTCAAATGAAATTTAGTCTTGAATGTATACGATGGAGATTGAATCTCATCACGTTCGTGGAGATGGTAGTCTGTACGTAAACACGAGCGACAATATCATTATTTTGTTATTATAATAATATATAATTGGATGGTATATCATATATATATAATCATTATCTTGTTATATTTATTATTTACATCAATTACACAACATTTTCGTATAAATCAAAATAATAATGTTTTGAATAACAATTACACCACGACGTGGAGACGGTAAGCCGTACATACGCACGTATGGTGACATGTCATTCAAAGGATGGATAGAATACTGAATATGGTTGTACCATATCTATAATAACATAATAGTATATATAAGATACTGGAGTTATTATTTAATAATATAAATAAAAAATAAATATGAAGTAGAAGAAGAAAAGAACTTGAAAGATGGTGGTGAAAAAATTACCTCTTCTTCGGGTTCTTCCTTTTGATTTGATCAAAAAGGATCCCTTGGTTTTCTTTATGATCGAAATAAGGCCTCTAGGATGGAGAGAGGAAAGTTCATAGAATATATTTGCAGGGTTTGGATGAGCGAAAAAGCTTTGAAGGTGTGAATTAGAGAGAATGTAGAGTGCCCTTTTATAAGATGGGTGAGGGGCACCTTAGGAAAAGCTATAAATATTATTTTATAGAAAATTCATATTAAGTTTATAATATCTCAAAAGTGGATTATTTAAATTTTAACGTGGTTATGTGTCTAAATCCTTTCAAAATATAGATTTTAAATAGGTTTGGTTTATTATATTAACATTATCATTTAGTTTCAACTCCTAGTCAATTAGTTTTACATTTACCATGTCTCGTTGTATTTTTATATTATATAGTTAATAAACATACTATATACATCCAAGAGACCCCCAAGTGGTTCTTTAATGATACACCTATCATTATATAAGTCTTGTGGCCGAACATTATAATTTTAGGAATAGAATATAAATTATTAATATAATATATTTTTTAAAAACACTTTTATGTCAATTTAGACACTATTGGGTATTTTGTTTTTTATAATTTCATAAAAGCATTATTACTTCGAAACAAATATATATAATCAATCCAAATATGTTATATTAACCTAGAAAATTATTGGAAGTCATTAAAATTCTAAAATTACATTTATTTTGATATTTATAATATCAAATATTTAATATTTCATTAATTATATAATTACTGCACTATCATTATGTCATAAATAAATTAAACTATTTAGTGTCTAATAATTATAAATAAAATACCATTATGTAGGAAATATTTTTATATTTCTAATTAATATTTATAATCTCATTTTTATAATGTATAACCCTATTTTAAAATTTTTATAATTATTAAACTTTGATTTTATCTCTTTTAGAACTTATTTGAATTAAATAATAATAAATGTCCTAATCTAATCCAAGTGGACCTAAATGATAATATTTTATTCCTAATATTATTTTTGGTCGAATTATACTTATACAATATAATTAGGACATGTTTTAGGTTAATAATAATATCATTCTTACCCTTAATTACCCTATTTACTTTTTACCGTGGTAAATAAAAATAAAAAGTTACTATTCACCAAAAAAAAATTTATCTTATTGAATCACATTTTACTCCTTGATATTAACCGTGTCTCTCAGATTCTCGAAATTCCACCCACAGAAGTGGAAAAATTATATTTTATGTGAATTTGCAAATTCTCCTAGGATGTGGGTAAAAGATGGTGAAAAGTTAAATACAATTTTTATATATCTAAAATTATTATAAACCGAATCCAATTAATTAAATTGAACTTATATAGGAATTATGTATCTATTTTAACCTAAAATAAATTTAAATAAATATATAATTATTTAAAAAAAATCATTTTTAAACTATAACTTAGTGTTTATCACTATTCATAAAAAATTAAAAGTTTTCAGAAAAATACCAAAAACATACCCTAAGGTAATTTTGATATTCCAAATTAAATAATGAAGTCTATTTTACAAAATTCAAAACATAGAATTTTCATTTATTAATTTAAAATTTATTCCCACTGTCAAAACCAAAAGACATATTTTTAAGAAATAATAACTACCAAAAGTTTGATACTTTTTTATATCTAATTTCAACGTGAAATTACTTACAATGACCATCATTGAATTAAATGATAAAAATATAATCTATTTTTACTTCTTAACCATTAAAATGTATAATTTAACACTATAAATTATTTGGATTAAAAAAGTTGTTTTTAGTTAAAATATAGTACTTTTCACTATTCACATAAATATAAAAGTTATCAGAAAAACACCACAATGTTATCGAAAATAAATTATTATGTCATGATTCTAAAGAAGAAGTTTATTTTGTCAAATTGAATATATAAAAATGTCAAATATTGTATTTAAAAAGGCTTATCAATTAGAAGGCGGTAAAATTGCATTTTTTTTTAAAATACTTTTTTATCTGAAAAAATTTATTTGTTCTTACATTATGTCTAAGAAACTCATAAAATGGATTCTAAAATGATAAGGATTATATAAAGTTCAATATTCAGTTAATATTATTCATAACCGCTTTTGAGCGGCTTGTTTGGTAAGTCCTGGTGCTCTAGAACTCGGTGTTGCGTGTACTGAATGTTAATAAATTACTATGAAGAAATAAGGTACAATGAAATCTTCGAGTGTTACATTCTTTCCTCCTTCAATAAATGGAATACTCGCAATTTGAAATTATATTTCAAAAATAAAAGGTTCAAAATTGAAAATACCTTTGGGAAAACCCACATCGGAAATTAGGTTAATAAAGTTTAGTCTTAATAAGAGGAAAAGGGAAGTGAAGGGGTCACCACCAAATAATGATATCAATTAGGAGAACATTGGTGGAAATTAAACACATATAATTTCAAGAAAAACGTAAATATTTATAGGTAGTGATTGAGGTCATCAATCACAAACAAGTGTAAAATTGAGGGACTTAAATTCATCAATCTATGATGATTTAAAATACCATCGGTTCAAAAAAACATATGGTATTATGATAACACATTTTTTTATGATCCCTTCATTAAGGAATAAAAATTAATTTCTTCATCAAATAAGAGAAGAAGAAAAATATATAGTTTACAAGTAGATTCTCATCCTTTAACTAATTCCTTCCACAAACTCATCTTTCACTCTAAAAGATAATAGAACATAAAAATAATATTCTATTTATCCTATTCGTATAGGGTTCAAAAAAATGAATTTATAATTCATCTACCAGAATTTTTGAAAAATGGACTACATTATTCAATTCAGGACATCACATGGGCCAGTGTTAGGTGATACACCCTTGTCTCCCTTAGATTGTGGGTTCAAGTCTCGCGACCTTGATAGACGCGACAGGTTGTCGCCTGACCTCCGGGTTTTACTCTTACGAAAATCGAAAAATATTCTCAAAATAGAATTATCCAAATTACTTCTATCCAAACTCACACTCCATATTTTATAAGGAAGGTAAACATAGTGAAGATCTTTTTTTCCACGTAATAACATGTGACAACCTTCATCATGTATATTTTTAAAACACTGCAATATCTTGATTTACCATAAAAACATAATGATTACATTCATGATCCATTATTCTTTATAGAATACTGGATATACTCCTTCTATCCAAAAATGTTGTAAACTCCAATAGTGATGGAATAAACAAATCATTAATCGGCTTCAAGGTAATCAGGAATATCCAATATAATTTATCCAAATCAATCATGTATTATTCCAAAACTTCTACCTCGGTATTAGAACCATATTATAGTTTATCTTTCACTCAGCCAAATATTTTCCAAAATATTAACATGCTATTGAGTCACTTTTATTGGTTCCACACAATCTCAAGTCCTTCATGAAATTGTACGGCAATAAAATCCTTATATACTCCATAATTATTATAACCAGTACATTGTTGATACAATACTCAAATGACATAATTCTCCAATAACAACATAATAATTATAATCATTCCTCCTCATCTGTAGTAGTATCATAACGTGATTATTATCTAATAGCATCATTTGGGGAATAATCTGTTGATTTGGACATCGATTCGCATAGTGTCCCAACTCCTTGCCAATAAAGCATTGTACAATTGAAACCTTTTCCTTACCCTTGTAGTCACGTAAACGGTGTCCTTTTTCTCCACACTTATAACAAACTCCCATCCCCTTCAGGTATATTCCAGGGTGTTTCTTCCCATAGTTATCACATTTGGGAAAATTCTTCTTTCCCCTCTTCCCTTTATCCATATTTCTCTCTTCCATCCTTTTCTTCTCTTATTCCCTTCAAATACTTAGGACTCAGATAATTCTTTACTTATCTTATTAACACATGATATTGTTTCTTCATATGTTGAGAATACATGGGAGATTATTTTCCTTCTAAATGTTGTCTTAATACAGTGAAAGATATTATCCATTTTACTCTTTGGATCATATGTATTGCTGGAGTTCACATTCCTTCTATTGGGCACCATTTCAATACAGTAGCATAAACTAGTTCAGTTTATGAATTGCAATATGTAATTCAAAAAATGTAAAATACCTAACGTAAATTAAACGGCTTATGTATATAGTCAATAATCATAAAGATAATTTTATTTAGGAAGTATATATGCATAAACCCTTCGTAATGGTTTTTAATGAAAATGAGAATTATGCTAAGAATATCCCCCAGGAGTGTCGTAACCAAGGGCACATCAAGGACCATTGTCGTGCACCAGTTCCCATTTGATTATAGCTCAAAGCGGTGTTTTTGGGTTTTACCCCTAGGTACATCTGTGCCGGAGCAGCCTCTACCTGGTCGTATCCAGGCAGGGATGTATTTCTTGGAAAAACTCACAAAATCTATACAATACCAAAATTCTAGGAATTTCATCTATATTAATCCTCAAAGTCAATCATAGGGTGATGTACTCTAATTATAGTTTATCTAAATCTAGTTTCCAAGGATTGTACTAAACTTCCTCTAATTCCAATTTTAATGCCCCAACCCCAATTACCCAGAGGCAGTGCATTATTACATAACATTGGCATGTTCACAAAAGATCAAGTCCCAAAATACCGATTAGTTTAGTAGACTTAGAATCACTAGATACATTCATAAATGTTACAATACATCATAAAGTAAAAAACTACAATAATATCATCTCCATGGTCCACACTCATATCCCCTTCAGAAAATCCCTACTGGTCAGTCATAAAATATTACTTCACATCCTGGGAAAAATAAAACATAGAAAGGGGTGAGCTCAGATGCTCAGTAAGGATAACAATATAGCAAAAACATTCATAAATAAGCATAAAAATTTAATGAAATATATAACAAAAACAAAAGCCTTTTAAACTTGAAATTTAACATAATATGGAAAAAATAAGATGAAATAATGCCATTTACTTATTCACGTTAATATTTTACTAGTCGAATAATCATATGCAATATCATTAACCACTTTCATAATGATGGAATGCATAATTCCAGACTATCATAACCACATAGTCAAGGCCTTGTGCCATGACTACAAATATAATTTTTTCAAGGCCTTATGCCAAGACACTAGTTTGTCTCAGGAGACCTACCGATGCATCGAGGAGCTATAGCGAGCTCCACCTGACACTTACTAAGTCCAATCCATTATTCATAGGAATAGGTTTAAACACAACATAAACATTCGTATTAAAACTAGCATACGAAATGTCAATTCATTCTCCAAAAACCATGAATGGTATAAAAATAACATATCCACAGTCAAACATATCACAAAATTGTCAATACAATATGAAAGTTATTTATCATAATAAATCAACTTCAAATAAGCATAAAATCCATCAAAGGGTTTTGACATAGATGAAATGAAAACTATTTGAGAGAAATATCTCTTTTTTAATCATCGAAAAGTAACACATTTATAAAGGAAGTAATTTAAAAGAGATTTTTGATTAAAGGTGTCCCATACAACATTGAAACAATTAAAAGGATTTTTAATTTTAAAAATTTAATGTCCATATAAATAAATACTTAAAATCATTTTGAAAACATATACATTAATTAAAAATATTTAGAAAGATAAATCATCAAAACATTTAAAATTCCGATCTTGATAAAGAGTACCTTTCACAAATTCTTAAAATACTCATTTTGAAATCACTTAAAAGTCAAATAATTATAAAATAAGACATTTACTTTCAAAATATTCTTATAATCTTGTAAGGGAAGATTCAACGATTTTATAATGGTGTAAAATAGCCGCACCCGCAGTATAAGATAAAAAAAGTCATTATTAGCTTAATTCTATCGAAAATGTTAAAAAGGAACTTGGTTGGAAAATAACGGAAATATTACTTTATAAACTTATTATAAAAAGCAAACAAAATTTATAAATAACATTAACCCATGTTATGTATAATAGTAAAAATGTTTTGAAATACCTTTTTAAGAAACATAGATGTCGATGATAAATAGGTCCTAGTAGATAATTACGTATAAACAAACTCTGATAATGAAGAGATTGTGAAATAATCCCTTACCTTGAACTTTTCTTTGGTTGAGGGTAGGTTAAAATCCAATTTATTTTTGAAATAATTGTTATTAATTTATACCAGAATCATATACATTAATATGATATCATATATGATCTTTTAACATTGATGTTATAATAATATCTTAGTATTATAATCGTTTTGAGTGTTAACAGATTCGTTTTCCTTTATATTCATTGTTATGTGAGCCATATTTGTTATGGATGGGATGTATATTATTATATCCATAATTATATCACGTCTCTAAAATTTATTTTTAATCATCAAGTAAATTTAGTCTTGAATGGATACGATGGGGAATGAATCTCTTCGCGTTCGTGGAGACTGTAGTCTGTACGTACGCAAGAGCGAAAATATAATTTCATTGATATTATAATAATATATAATTGGTTGGTATATAATATATAGAGAATCAGTATCATGTTATATTTATTATTTACATCAATTACACATCATTATCATACCCATCCAAATAATAATGTTTTGAATAACAATTACACCACGACGTGGAGACGGTAACCCGTACGTAGGCAGGTACGGTGACATGTCATTCAAAGGATGGATATAATACTGAATACGGTTGTAACATATTTATAATAACATCATAGTATATATAAGATACTGGAGTTATTATTTTACAATGGAAATACCAAAGAAAGAAGAAGTTGAAGAATAAAAGAACTTGAAAGAGGGTGGTGAAAAAATTACCTCTTCTTCGGGTTCTTCATTTTGATCTGATCAAAAGGGATACATTGGATGTCTTTATAATCACATTAAGGCCTCTATGATGAAGAGATGAAAGTTGAGAGAATATTTTCATAGGGTTTGGCTGAGACAAAAGGCTTTGAAGGTGTGAATTGGAGAGAAGGGGGAGTTCCCTTTTATAAGTTGGATGAGGGGAACCTTAGGAATGTCTATAAATATTATTTTATAATAAATTCATATTCATTTTATAATGGATACAAAGTGGATTATTTTTTTTTAAGGTGGAAATGGGTGAAAATAATTTCAACCAATAGATTTTAGACAGGTTTGGCTCATTATATTAACCTTATCTTTTAGTTTTTACTCTTTGTTAATTAGTTTGACATTTACCATGTCTCATTGTATTTTTATATTATGTAGATAATAAACTTACTATATACATCCAAGAGACCCCCAAGTGGTCCATTAATGATACACCTACCATTATATAAGTCTCGTGTCCGAACCATAGATTTTATGGAATATAATATTAATTAATAATATAATATTTTTTTTAAAATACATTTATGTCAATTTTGACGCTATTGGGTATTTGGTTTTTAATAATTTCATAACAACATTTTTACTTAGAAATACATTTATATAACCAATCCCCATATTTCATAGTAACCTAAAAAATTAGTGGAATTCATTTAAAGTATCAAATTGCATTTTTTTTATATTTATAATATCAATTATTTTAATATTTCATTAATTAGGTAATTACCACACCACCATTGTGTCATTAATAAATTAAACTATATAGTGTCTAAAAATTGTAAATAAAATACGATTATGTAGGATATCTTTTTAACTTTCTAATGAATATTTATAATTGGAATTTTATTATGTATATCCCAATATTAAAAATGTTTTAGTTATTATACTTTGATTTTATCTGTTTTAACTAATATTTTAATTATATAATAATAAATTTCCTAATCTAATCAATGTGGACCTAAATCATAATATTTTAATCCTAAGGTTGTTTTTTTCTAATTATACATATTAAATAGAATTAGGACATGTTTTAGGGTAATAATAATATCATTTTACCCATAATTACCCTATTTACTTTTTACTGTGGTAAATAATAGTAAAATGTTACTATTCACCAAAAATTATTAGTATCTTATTGAATCAAATTTTACTCCTTGATATTAACCATGTCTTTCAGATTTTCTAAATTGAACCCACATAAGCGGTAAATTTATGTTTTATGTCAATTTGAAAAAAACTCCTAGAAGGTGGGTAAAATATGGTGAAAAGTTAAATAAAATTTTTATATATCTAAAATTATTATAATCAGACTCCAATGGAATACATTGAACTTATATAGGTATTATGTATCTATTATGACATAAAATAAATTTCAATGAATATATAATTATTTAAATAAAAAATCATTTTTAAACTATAACTCAGTGTTTTTCACTATTTATCATAAATTAAAAGTTTTCAGAAAAATACCAAAAAACATACCCTAAGATAATTTTGATATTCTAGATTCAATAATGAAGTCTATTTTACAAAATTAATAACATAGATGTTGCATTTATTAATTTATAATTAATTCCCGTTGATAAAACCAAAAGGCTTGTTTTTAAGAAATAATAACTACTAAAAGTTTCATACTTGTTTATATCCAACTTCAAAGTGAAATTACTTACAATGACCATCATTGGATTAAATGGTAAAAATATAATCTATTTATACTTCCAACCCATTATAATGTATAATTTAACACTATAAATTATTTTGAATAAAAAATTTGTTTTTAATTAAAATATATTATTTTCACTATTCACCCAAAAATGGAAGTTATCAGAAAAACACCAAAACGTTATCGAAACTAAAATCTTATGTCCTGATTCTAAAGAAGAATTTTATTTTTTCAAATTGAATATATAAAGGTTTCGAATATTGGATTGAAAAAGGCTTCTCCATTAAAAGGCGGTAAAATTGCATTTTTTTTTAAATACTAAATTTATCTGAAAAAATTTATTTGTTCTTACATTATGTCTAAGAAACTCGTAATATGGATTCTAAAATTACAAGGATTATATAAAGTTCAAAATTCAGTTAACACTATTCATAACTTCTTTTGAACGACTTGTTTGGTAAGTCATGGTGTGCTAGAACTCGGTGTAGCGTGTAGTGAAAGTTATTGAATTACTATGAAGAAATAACGTACTATGAAATCATGGGTTGTTACATAATTCCTCTACTTCTGCAGACTATATCTTTGTCATGCACCCCATCTTTTTCTGTGGAAAACCCCATCTTCGACTAATTGTCCCTATTTCAAAAACCATTTCTTCTGTCGTGAGTTACCTATTATCCATGGTTCATTTGTTATCTCACATACTTCTCCTTCTACACATATTCTTATTCCTTTATAGGGTATAGTTTCCCCAAAAAACACCTTTATGATCCAATACTATGAACATATTCCCCATTCGCAGTATCCACCTTGCGAACCTCTTATATTTCATGGAATCCCCGTGAACTATTTCATACACAGATGAATTTATTCTTGAAAAAAATTAATTTACAATGGAAATTGCACCACATAATGATGGAATTAAAGTCCATAAATACGAAAATAGATCAAAAAAATCAACCAATCTGTTTTACTCAAATATTTCATTTGGTATATCATTTACCATTGTTTGTGCTTCTTCCTTGAACCATTTTTATACACTGTCCATGAACCAAATTGATATTATATGGTTAAAAATCACTTCTGCAAATTGACATAACCTAATTTGCATTCTGAAAAACATTTCGATATGGGAATAATTATATTTCTGATTTCCATTGTCGTTTTGAGTACCTATTAGGTATTTTGTGAAATGTTCTTCATGGTCATTATTTTTTACACTCCTTTCTAGAAATCATTCATTTTTTAGAAAAACAAAATATATTGAGGGCCAAATGTTTTTCAAATATTTGGAAACTACACCACCTTAAAATCATGTTTTGTAAAAATCAACCAAACTCATTTTTAGTCATCTATCATTGTCAAATAATATAATAATACCAAAAACATCAAGAGGACATCATGAGGGATTTCATCCCAACATTCTCCCCCATTACGATTATTGATAATTATTCTCAGTTTAATATATTTCTAAACATTGTTTCATAATGTTATTGTATTTTCTGCTTATTATTAAGATAATGATCAAGGATTTAATCAACACATATTTTAAGCATGCATGAGCCATTATCGGTTTGGGGAACTAGATTATAATGTATTGTGTATCAATTAATCACTACATCACTTCCCAACAAATACTCATCTTATTTCATCGTGAATGTAATCTCTTATGATATATATCATTTGATCAATCACATGAGTATCCTTAGATTTAATACACCCCTAGATCATTACTCCACCAAACAACATCCATAACCCTTATATCACTGCTCCACCTAACAGTTTATCCTCATATATTGATTAAGACATTTCTCCCTTTTAATATCATAAATTTTCCCAATTTATGAATGATCCGGAAGATCAAATCACAGTTTTCTACAACATTATAATGAAAATAGAATAACTTATTTATGGAAGACACACCATAACTCAAGGAGAGGGGGTCCCACAACCACAATATTTCATGTCTGTAGAGTCTACTGAACTACAAAATCTAGTTGAAGCCATTCAAATTATTTATTGGTTATGTCACCTATCAGAATATATGAATCTTATTATTATATTGGCACATACTCCAACTTAACAAAATATTTCTCCACATTCACCTTGGTAAAATGATATGTGATTTAAATTTCTTTTTTCCTTGAGTGATGGATTCCATTTTATCTAATATTAATATCAATCGAATTATCACAAATGATTTTGATCAGAGATATCACTTCAACTCCCATATCATCAAGCTACTACTTCATCCCAAATAACTACATGTTGGCTTGAGTAACTACAATATATTCAGTTTTTGTAGTGATCAATTAAAAGAAATATTTAGTAAACACAAAATAAATCCATATAGAAATATCTCGCCAATTTGATTTTTCTATCATCTATTGAAGTGGTCCAGTCCTCAAATGTCTATCCCAATACCTCATACTGAGATTTTTCATTGTAGAACAATCCAAAATCCAGTGTGCCTGTGATATACCAAACCATTGATTTTTTACTACCTGCCTGTGTATTTACATGATATTTATTTGATAATGTGATTCATGAAACTGGTAAAAAAATAACAATATGTGTCGATGTCATGTACAAAAATATTCCAATGATCTACCTATATTCGGTAACATTAATATTTTTGCCTTCACTATACCGTGACTTTTTCTTCTGAGTAGCCATCAGAGTCGACATACCATTGGAATTATCCTTCAAAATTTTATCAAAATCATCAAGAAATATTTATATTTGGAAATTAATATTCCATTATTTACTTATGTTACCTATAAACTAAAGAAAAATGGTTGTTCACCAATCATTGAGATTTTGAACTCACAATTAATTAATTAAAAAAATTGTCTATTCTATGATTAATCAAATACACTAACGATTATTTCATCAACATACACTAAAAACATAAAACTTTGATCTCATTCATTATATATACATATATATTGTAATCCACTCAATCATGTTGAAACCGAGCTTCTTTAAAATAGATCGAGCCTTCAATACCACTCTCATGGTTTTTGCTACAAACCACAAAGTACCCTCTTCACCTAATATAATATATTCTCAATTTCAGGAATGAGAAAACAATATAATTTCTCTATATATACATATTCTTCTAGAACCCCATTTATAAATGTGGATTTTGCATCCATTTGGAAAACATTGAACCCTCTTTTCACTATTGTGGCCATGAATAGTTTGCAAGTCTCTAGCCCCACAACAGGTGATAATTTCTCCTTAACATAAATACCCTATATCTGGGAGAACCCTTTGAACACTACCCATGCTTTATTTCAAATCACTACACCGAATTCATTTATCTATTTTCAAATAACCATTTATTCTCAACGAAATTGTTTTTTGTTGGTCTCAAAAAAATCCCTCATACTCGATTCTCCTCAATATGGTCAAGCTCATCATTTATATCCTCAAACCATTTAACATCTCCAAATGATTCATAACAAAATTTATGATATACCAAGTATAAGTATGACCCCAAATATAGAGTCATCATTCTCATTATCTGCAATGGTGTTTTATGATCAATCATTATATTTTGTCTATTAATTTCATCTATTCTTGATGGTATCTATGCAGAAACTGATTTACTCTCATCCTTCTCATCATTTGATTATTCTTTTGAATCAACCTCTAATTTGGAAAATCTCTTGATTTTCTTAACTTATCACAACCCACCCTAGTCTGACCATGTATTTGATGATGTTTCTTCTCATTCACAACTATAGTTTCATCGTAGGTTTCAAATACCATTCCTAGCTTCATGTTGAAACATTTAAATTTATTACTTTCCACTGAGAATCCCAAAAATATGCCTTCATATCTACATTATTAAAAAGTTTTATGTTTCTATTTATAGATAATGATACACATAATTATGAAGTTATGGTAGTTCTTTAGTGTATGATTTTTCCATATTACTTCTCGCATATAGTCTTCTCATAAATCAAACACAACAAATATCTGTTGGATATGCAGATAAATGACTAGATAGAATTCATATTGAATTGATATGGTAGGTTTGTTTCAATAAATATTATTTTGGTCATGTTTTTGATGGTCTAAAATATCTTCTCAACCACTCCATTTTATTGGGGACTTATTACACATTAAACAAGATATTGTATCCCATGATACTCTAGATAATCTTCCACTTGATAGTTTGTGAATTCTATACCATTATCCATAAAAATGTCAAAATATTCTTTCCAATCATCCTGCTAGATTCCCACTGATATTGTTCCATGCATCCGAACACATCAAACTTGTGGGAAATAGAAAATATGCATTCCATCATGAATAAATCATTAATTAAAATAAAGTAATATCCCCTCCCATAAATAGATCTTGGTAAAATAGGTTTTCAAACATCTATATTATCAAACGCAATCAATTGGTGGACCTTTTTCTTTCTCCTTATATGATCTTAAAATGATAATACCTTATTAGAATGAATTGTACCTAATATTTTGGTCACATGATAACATTGGGAGGTCTGAACGGCTATCACATTATAGAATATCTTTAAAGGATGTTTTGAACATGTGAGAAAGGCTTTTTTTCATTATATTTTTTTCTTCATCCTTATAAAAAAAAGAAAATATATTCTTCTCCGCATAATAGTTATAGATTTCATTTCATTTCATTTCCCTACATAACAATGTTTCCTTATTTTTATTGGGGATAAATAATATAATTGAAATGCCTTTGGAATGTCTCAGGTCAAGTATTTTACCAACATTGATCAAATTTTGAATAAGACTTTCAATAAATATGACATCAGCATGTCTCATATCTCTTTCCCCAAACAAGTAATATTTTATGAAAACCATCTTTAGCCCTTAGTAGTTTCAAAATATTAAAATATATTCCCTATTATACCTGATTCATGTCACCATATCCATAATTACTTTTATATGAGAAGAGAATCAACTATCAATGATCCATATTATTATGTGATTTAGTTCATTTCATACTATATTTATAAACACTAAATGTTCATATCTCTTCTATTTTATCCATGTTTTTTATATCATTCATTATATAGAGTAATCACCACTATCTTCCTCGGTGTATTATGTACCAGATTCATCTTCCAGAGTCTCAAAATGATTTATCATTTTTCATCTCATTTTGTGAAACATTTGTTTTCTTCCTGTGACCAAATTTATTCTTCTTCACCACATTCCTTTACAAAGTTGATGAATAGTACCTTTCCATGTGCCTGAATCATCAACACATGAAACATTGGCCACCAAATGATGTTATGAATTTTTGTACCTTGTATTCATGCCTATTTTGGTCTTGGTCATTTTGATACATATTCACTATGGAAAATTTTTTAGTTAGTGTCACATATTTTCCCAATAATAGAATCTATTATAGGGATAATTTTTGTGTGGAACTGATACACTACTAGTTATCTGTTCGGATCACTGAGTCTTATGATTATGATTTATTCAAAAATAAATCATCATCCTCAGAGTGATATAATATCTCATATAATCAACCATAACTACTTTCATTTTGGAATCACACCCCAAATTAGCTCAATCATTATGGTTAATAATTTTCTTTTCCTAAAACTCATTTTTCATCTTTACATGAACTCGGAAATCTACATTTCCTTTGTGTTCTTTGTGGGAGTAATGATTTTATCCCGATCATTCAAAATTCATTTCATACTGAAAATTTACTCATCTATCTATTTTATTTGTTTGATTTTATGTTTTACAGTATTAGTAAAATTATCTATCTCTTATTTCTATTAAAATATTTTATATTTTTAGTCAGCCAACATTACAAATAATTATGGCATTCAATACTCATGTTTTTCTATTTATTCATTTAGATGAGACATCTCTTATTCTTAGAACGTCATATAATGTTTGGAAACATAAACCACTCTATTGGATTTAATTTTTTTGGAACTCTATATATTTATCACATCATGATAATATTCTAATTCATCTTGAATGTTGACAATTAATTATACTTCACCCTCATTACTATCTCAATCTTATATTTTTTAAAATTTCTCTATAAATGTCACCATATAATCTGCCTCATTATACTTGCAGTCATCCGACCCTTAAGACTAGGATTCTTCAGAGATTTTACGTTCTTTTGAATGAAGTTTATTCTTATTAGAGAAATTTCTTTTAGAACGTATCCTACCCATTCAAATAGGATGAATACATATTCCATGGAATTTCATCATTGTCTCAATCATCATATTAAGACAACATTGGAAAATTTTCAAAATAATGTCCAATTTTTTCATATCATAATCATGAAGGTTTATGTTTTTCTTTCAACATTCCTCTACCTTTTTGAATATTTGAATAGGGAATTGTCATAAAATAATCAAAATTGTCTTCATCAAAGTATATTTAATTGAAAACATCTTCATGGACTCAAATTCCACATCGTTGGACATCCGCATTCCCATAGAATACTTATCATAATTAATCATTTCATATGGAACAAGTTTACGGTTTAATTTATACATTGTCATATAATTCGTATAATTATCTTGCTATATAGAAACCATAAGATAAATCCAAGGATAATGTTTTCTTAAGATATGCTAGACAATATTTATATCTTCTATAATATCTCCATGACCTCAAATGTCTTCAATGAAAATAGTTACCAAATAAATAAATGTATCCAATGACTCATTATAGTGTTTTTTGAGATCCTTATATTATCTATATTACCCAAGAAATTTCTTCTCTAAATTTTGATTCCACCTATTAAATATTAAGCATATTTTATAATATAAAATGTCATGATTTACATGATAACTCTTTTATATAAATTTTATTTGATATGGATCCCTCTAACGCATTGACTAATTTATCATCATCATAAAATTATATTATATCAACTTCATATAAAGAACCACTATCAATATTGGATGATATTTCATGAATATATACGTTAGATAAATCTATTCCTATTGATCATATGTATTGATGCATCTTATTCATCCATAATGAAAAATTTTTCTTATCAACTATTAGAATTTCATTGTGATTGAAAACATCCATTTATTCATTTGAGAGTGAACCAATAACTTTCAACCATTACCTTTGATACCAATTAGTATACCAATAAGTCTAAATACCCTATGAGTGGGGGTGAATTAGGGTATAACTTATTCAAACTATAGACCATTCAGATCTTGTTTCATCATTAAATAAAACACTATTCTCCCAATTTCCCATAGATATAGATGTGAATAAAATATATCATTCATGAAAGAAAACATTTTTTACATGGTTAACCCTTACTGGGATACATTCAAGGAGCATAAAATGAAAATGTTCTAATGGTACTAAATCCACTATGTCTCACTACATTGAATGGTGGTTTAAGATAGATCTTGTATATACAAATGATCACTACCTTTACAAGGGTTAGGGTCTACTCCCTACTTTTCTAAGGGTCCCTCCCTATGTCTCATTCCCTAGATTACTACTGGTGGAAAGGATCACTCCCTTATTCTTATATTACTCACATCTCTTAGAAGGGATCTAATAACAGGTTATAGACTTGTTGGTAACTTAATTTTCATGAATGAACATATATTCAACTATAGTATGAAGAAATATTGAAATATATTTTCACCCATATATGAAGTCCACTTTTCCATAAATTGTTATTTAGCATAAATTTCATTCATGATATATTTTGGATGCTTCATGAACTTTCATGAGTCATCTATGAACTGAACTAAACCATGTATCTTGTATTGTTAACAAAACACATCTCATATGATGACTAACTACACTTCTGTGGACCATTTCTCCTTCGCAGACTACATCTTCCTTCACAGACCTACCCTTAATTTGTGAACCATCCCCGATTCGTAGACGACTTCTTCTACTACTAGCTATCAATCCTCTGTGAACCAAATTATGTTCCACATACAACCTCTTCTCCATTTATCCTTCTTTCATTACGGGCTACATTCACATACAAAATCACTTTATGAAGTGTCATGGTGAACTCATTCCCTAATCATTGAATCCAACTCAAGAGCCTCTTCCTGACAATCTCACTACAAACTCATACAAACATAGACGAATTTATTCATAGAGGGAATAGATTTTATACTGAACAATTAACTATATAATGATGGGATTATAGGTAATTATTTGAAAAAATAGATCTGAAAAATCTGTTAATTTATTTTACTCAAATCTTTTATGTGGTAAATCATTTACCTCTTTGTGTGTCCATTCTATGAAAAAACAATTCTACACACACCACATAAATTTTTTGATCTTCTGTGGAAGTTAGTAACTTCCATGAAACAATACCCTTTATGGATCTTCAAATCAATACATCCTTTCCAAGAGCATCCTGCCTTTCATTGAACTATTTATATCTTGTGGACCATTTCCCCTATGTAGTTTGCATACCATGCTTCATGGTCAACATATCACAGTTAAGAGAAAATATATACATTTCCAATTTCAGCCGTTGTTATGCATTCCTCATATGTGGTCTATCAACTATGCTTTGTGTTCAAAATATGGTTCATTCTATTGTGGGAATCCTTCCTTTTCTATGAAACACCAGATTTTGAGGCCTAAAATCATGGAAAACACATTAAAAATGTTCCACCATAGAAATAATCTTTGGAAACATAAAACACTATTATTCTCAATTATCATTATTTTGCAAAAAACAAAATCACACCAGACAACCTATAGAGGATTCATATAGGGCTTTTTCATAACAAATAAGGAGTAAGGAATTATACGATTTAAAAAAACAATGCTCTCACTTTTGAAAAGGTTAATAAATTTAGGGATTTAATATATTTATCATTATATAGTGTTATATTTTTTCCATTGGATTAGGTAATTGACATTGATAATTCCCCTTTCCCCACAGATAAGACACAAAACCATAACTTGTACCTTATAATGATTGTTATTTTCATTCATAAAATCCTTTAATTTTTAAATCATATTACATTATAATATTATTTTCCACATATAAAAATTTTTATCTTTCCTTGGATACATTTTGGAGATTTTTAATTTGCAAATATTGATATTTATAGTGAATTATCTTTTACCCACTAAGGTATTTATCAGTAATAATTTCATAAAATTGGTTTTTTATCTACATTTGTGTATTCTAAAAATAATATTTCTTAAGGTTGTTGAATATAAATTCAGATATTTCATTTGGAATAATAACATTGTTTCATATTTTTCATCCATATTCATTTGGGTTCTCCGAAGGATTTTTATTTTAATGGGTTTCAGATTCAATATTCACATGATTTTCTTTACTTAAGAAAATTTAAAATAACCAAAATTATTAATGGAGCTATAAAAATCAATAATTAGAATATGAAATTATATTATTAGGAAAATATTTTTTATTTTATCCTATATTATGACATCATAAATTAACACAATCCAATATACGATCATCTCACATCAGTTTGGAATATCGTAGTTTTTCATATAATCTATTCTCTTCTTCATCATAATAGTTCATATAGAAAATGGGAAATAACAAAATAATAACACCCAATATTTTCTATCGATGTCTAAAATCATTAGAATCATAATAAACGATTGATGAAAGAGTTAATACCATATTTAACCCATTAATTTTTTTTACCAATGGTGCATATTTGAAAAAATTGTATCAAAATTCCAATATCAAAAAAATTGAGAATTATTTTTAGAATAATATATAATATAAATATTACCAATGAATTAGGATGTTATCCTAAAACATATGAATATGAAAGAGGATTCCAATAAAGAATCGTCATAATAATATCTAAAAATAAATAAAATATTCACATATAATAATTAGGTTACTAAAAAATTTCCTACATAATAAATATATATTTGGTTTATTAATAGTAAATTCATATTATAAAGATCCACATTTATAAACTTAAATTTTACATATGATTTAATATTATATAAATTATATTAGTATTTTATAAATGATCTACAGTATATGCTTTATTTTTTATTTCATACAATACACTTTTTTTATCATATCCTATATGAATCAATTCTTATTAACAATTTTAATTGAAACACACTAATGGGATATCTATGATTCTATGTATCATTTTTTATTATAGATATATGTAAATTATAAAATTTTAACATAAAATAAGAATTTTTTTGATAGGAAAATAATATATAATTTGAAAATAATATGCACTAAATCATTGATTGTAATCATAGAATAATGTTTTTAAATAAAAAAACCCGAATCCTAGAAAACCTAATAATCAGAAGCTATAAGATCATATCACAATGATAAGAAAAAATAATTGAGAGAAGATTAATTTTTTTCTTAATCCGATACATAAATATTATTTGTAAAAGATAACCACTAATACATTCATCAAATGTAATTCCTAGGAAAACCCCTTTTATACCTTCATTGGGCTCTAAATGACCAAAATTTACCTATTTTAGGATTTGATAACCTGACATGCACCATTTTTTTATAATAAAAAATTATTCATTACTCAATGCATTAGAGTAATATAAATAACATGCTCATTAAATAATCATAATTCATTGAAATGTATGCCAAAATACAAGGAAAAAATTTATCACTTCATCATATATTATCCTATGAAAAAGAAAAAATGTGTTCCCAATATTTCAAAGTTATAATAATTAACAATATAATGAAAAAATAGATATGGAATCATAATATTATTATCATAGTTATTTATATGTAAAATGAATTTATGATTTCATAGATTAGTTTTCATTTAAGATATCATTGGAAAAATTGTTATAGAAAATACTCTTTTCATATTATGATATCATATTTCAAATAATATTTTTTATAATATTAGGAAATGTATTTTAATTATGAAGAACCATGGAATCTATTAAATTTAAGACTATGATAAAGTAAATTCATGATTGTGGGAATAAAATTCAAATGGAAAAAGTTAAAAAAACATTTTCTTCATTGCTTTGATAAAAATAATATCATTCAAATAATATAATATGTTTCAAATAAAATATAATTATCAACATTAAAAAATAATTGAAAATACGTTAAAAATTAATTAAATTAATATTATTTTTAGGATTGAGATAATTTAAAAAAAATAAGAAAATTTCAGGGATGTATTCCCGAATAAGGGGAGAAAGAATGTTAGTTTACCCTATAAACATTATTTCACAATTTTGAGTTCATAGGGAGTGGAAAATGGAATGAAAAACATTTGATCCATAGAAATATATAAAAGTTAATATATGATATAGTATTTTAGAAAGATAAATATTATAATTTATAAACTATATGTTTTATCATAATTAATTCTGTTAAAAAAAGTAACATCCTATGTTTTTTAAAATTTAACTACTATGTTAGATAGGGTACAAAATAATTCCCATTAACCTCAAAAGAATATTTAATTATTTTTTATTTAATGTTATATATATATGCTTCCATTATAATAGAGGGAATATATTGGATTAAATAAATTATGAGAATATTGTTTAAACATGTATATATAATTATTTGTTCTGTTACCAATCAATTATTAATTACAATATAACCTATTTTAAAATTAATGGAATTGTACCTGTAAAAAAATTAAATATGAACAAATGGTTTTTCTAGAATTAAATAAACAAATCACTCTTAATGTATTATTTTAATGAAATTTATATATATATATATATATTATTAAACATAATGTTTAAAATAAATCTTTTTTAGAAATTATATAAGAACAAACACATTTTTATGAAATAAGTAAGTATTTTCTAAAAAAATTGTTTTGCCAAATTTTATGGCACACATATTCTATATATTGTATTTTAAACTTTTATAAATTATATTTTACAAAATAAAAAAACTGTTATAATTTAAAATTTATTTATTTATGTTGGATGTATTTCTGGTATTTTTATGACAACATTAACATGAAATGAATAGTGATAAATATATAGTTTTAATTGAAGACATGTTTTTAATATAAACAGTTTATATTTATTTAATTGTAATTTAATTTTTTTATTTCTATATATTTCAAATATATTTCATTATATACAACTAAAGGGATTGTAAAAAATTTCAAATTGAATTTGGATATAAAAAATTTCAGTCTTTTGAGCGTTCAAACATTAAAACCCCATTTTCCCATTTGGCCAACATGATTAATTTTAATCCAATTTATCTAATTCTGATTATAAAATTTTAAATAGTTAATTCCACATTTGGAATTATATGGTTTATTTTTCTTAAATATGTAATGCCCTGACCCTAGTTACCCAGAGCCGGTGCATTATTTTAATAAATTGTCATGATTACAAAGAATTATGTCTTAAAGGACCGATCAGTTGAACAATCTTGGAAAATAGATTACATACATTAACTTTACATTATAATTTAATTCATAAAACATAGCATTGATAGTTTTTTTAGAACACCTTTGTTCCCATTATCATAACAATTCATATCAGTCATAATGCACTACTTGGAATCCTAGGAAAATAAATCATAAGAAAGGGGTGAGCTCAGATTCCCAGTAAGGGTACATAATTTAGCAGAAGCTATAAATTTTTAAGGCAAGATGCGTGATAAAAACAATAGCCTTTTTAAACATAAATTTGAACATAATATGAAAAAAAAATCAAAAAATACAATATAAACATGCCCATGGATATTCTACTAGTCAAATAATCACATATAATAACTAATTTTATAATGAGGGAATGCCTAATGCTGGACATCATTACTAAATAGTTAAAAGACTATAAATAAAATTTTTGTCAATTCCTTATTCCAAGACACTAGTTTTTCTCATAAGACCAACCGATGCATCAAGGAGCTATAACGGCCTCCGCCCGTCACATACTAGGTCCAATGCATTCCTCATATGAAAAGGATTAAACATAACATAAACATTCATATTAAAACATGAATACGAAATTTCAATACTTTATCCATAAACAAATAATGGTATAAAAAAACACATCCAAAGTAAAACATATCACAAAACCTTCAATACAATAAGGAATTTTTGTATCATAATTAATCAATGTTAAAAAAGTATAAAATCCATTAATGGATTTGGTCATAGGTGAAAATTATGTGTAAAACTCTTTAAGAGAAATATCTCTTTTCATTATAACAATAAAAATTCACACAATTTAGAAAGGAATAAATTTAATGAATTTTTTTAATCAATGTTTCACATACCACTTTGAAAATTTTTAAAGGAATTAACATTTCAAAACTTTCATGTCCATTTAAATAAATCCTTAATACCATATTGAAAACATGGACATTGATGAGAATAGTTTAGAAGAATAAATCATTACAACATTTAAAATGATATTTTAGTAAAAACATCCTTAAAAGTAATCCCTTTGAAAACAATTTTATGAAACATGGACATGGATAGTAAATGTTTCCCAGTAGATACGTTCATAAAAACAACCTCGGACAATAAAGAGATTGTGAAATAAACCCTTACCTTGCACTTTCTTTTAGTCGAGGGTACATTTAGCCTCCTGAATGAAGATAGTAGTATGTTATTAAATTATTTCAGAATAATATTAATATTTATGATACCATACATGACTCATTTATGACTTTATACTACCCATTTAATAATAATTTCATTGTTAAATTAACATTTAGGGTAATAATCGCTTTTATCGTATGTGTTTTAACTTGTTACTCTTGATTGTATCAATTAGATCACGATTAAAATACTTCCATAATAAAAAACATGATTTATTTTTCATATATATTTTGAATATAAATATGTATAATGGTCATACATATGAAATTAAAAACACGATTTATGGAGACGGTAGTCCGTACGTATGCATAGACGTTGTTTCCGTTTTCATATCGTATTGAACAGAACTAGGTGAATAAGATATATGTAAGTATATATATATATATGTTTATATTATAATTATTATGTCATATATTACATAATTACTAGTAATATATATTTTTATAATCATCGATAAATGGTGAACGTGGAAATGAATCGTATCGTGTCGTGGAGACAGTAATCCGTACGTACGCATGAGCGACAATATCATTATTTTTATATTAAAATAATATATAATTGGATGTTATATCATATATATAGAATATATATCATTTTATATTTATTAATTACATCAATTACACATTATACCCATCCAAATAATAACGTATTGAATAACAATTACACCACGACGTGGAGACGGTAAGCCGTACGTACGCACATACGGTGACATGTAATTCAAAGGATGGATAGAATAATGAATTTGGTTTTACCATATTTTTAATAAAATTACATTATGTAGAAGATAGGAGAGTTATTATTTTAGAATTGAAACAACAAAGAAAAAGGAAGTGGAAGAAGAAAGGAACTTAAAAGAGGTGGTGAGATATTTACCTCTTTTTTGAGTTCTTCCTTTTGATTTAATCAAAAGGGCTCCATAGGATGGATTTATGACTAAACTAAGGATTCTATGATTATGGTAGTATAGTTTATAGGGTTTTTTCAAATGGTTTGTCTGATCCAAATAGATTTGAAGGTGTGAATTAGAGAGAAGGGGGAGTGCCTTTTTATAAGAGGGGTGAAGTGAACCTTAGGAAAAACTAGAAATAATATTTAATAATAATTTCATATTCTGTTTATAATGTCTCAAACCTAATTTATTTCGAGGATAAGGTCGGGATGGGTCGAAATCCACTCAACCATTAGGTTTTATATAGCATTGGGTCACTATATTAACCATATATTTTAGATTTACCTCTTAGTTAATTTGATTGACATTTACCATGTCTCTTCGTATTCTTACTATATATGGTTAATAAACTTACTCTAAACATCCAAGAAAACCACTAGTTGATAATTAATGAAATATATAATATTATTTAATTCCTTTGGAAGAACCATACATTTTTTGGAATATTATTTCAACCAATAATATAGTATTTGTTTGAAATATTACGTTTTTTCAATTTTGACACTATTTTGTTTTTTGTTTTTTTGAAAGTCATAAAAACTTTATTACTTCCAAAAAGTTACATTGAATCAGACATAACATGACATATTCACCTATAAAATTCGTTTATGCCATAAAAACTTTGAAATTATATTTATTTTAATATTTATAATACCATTTATTTAATTCATTCATTAATAAGGTAATTACTACATCATCATTGTGTCATTAATAAATTTCAATATTTAATGTCTAAAAATTATAAATAACATACCATTATGTATGAAATCGTTTTATCTTTCTAATTAATATCTATATTCAAAATGATAACTTATATAACACCATGTAATAAATTTCACTATAAGATATATGTTTATGTCAATTTTACCTTTACTTTAAATTAATTAATATAAAGAGTCATTATCACCCTCAAGTGGATACAAGTGATCCCTAAGTCGACCCAAGGATGCCCAGGGTAGTAAATATATCATACAATAGGGATAGGATATGTGTTAGGGTAATTTATTATTATTTTAATATTATTTCATTACCCATATTTACCGGATTTACCATTTAACCATAGTAAATACAATATTTACCGAAGTAATTATTCGTAATGTCTAAAAAAAGTTACCTATTTATACAAATTGGACCTCCTGATCCCAAATATGGAAAATATTTTTCCAAATTCCAAACACATAAGTGTATGAAATTAAATTAACATTAATTCCCGCTATCAAAAGAAAAAGCGTGTTTTAAGAAATAATAACTATCCAAAGATTGACACTTGTTTATGACTAGATTAAATGTGAAATTACATTCAATGACCTAAATTATATTAAATGATAAAAATATAATAACATGACATATTAAAACCACTCAAATTTTCAATATATTACTATAAATTATTTTGATTAAAAATTTGTTTTCAGTTAAAATTTAGTAATTTTCACTATTCAACCAAATATGAAAGTTATCAGAAAGACAAAAAAATATATCAAAACTAAATTTTTATGTACCTATTCTAAATAAGAAGTTTATTTTTCTAAATCGAATATATAAAAGTGTCAAATATTGGATTTAAAAAGGGTTACCCATTAAAAGGCGGTAAAATTGCATTTTTTTCAAAACATACTTCTTTTATCCAAAAAAATGAATTTGTTCTTATATTATGTCTAAGAAACACATAATATGGATTCTACGATTATACGGATGATATAAAATTATAAATTCTGTTAATACTATTCATAACTGCTTTTGAATGACTAGTTTGGTTAGTCATTGTGCACTTGAACTCAGTGTTGCCTATAGTGCAATTTATTGAATTACTTTGAAAAAGTAATGTACTATGAAATATTGGGGTGTTACATTCTCCTCTACTTCAAAATATTTCATCCTCACTTTTTTAAATTTTTTTCCAAAAATAAAAGGTTGAAAATAGTGAAATACCATTATGTGAAACCCACATCAGAAATTGGGTTAATAAAATTTATCCTTAATAAGAGGGAAAGTGAATTGAAATAGTAACCACCAAATTATGATCTCTATTAAGAGAACATTAGTGGAAATTAGAGACACTTAATTGGATATAAAACATAAATATTTATAGATAGTTATTGAGGTCATCAATCATAATATTTCATTTAGATATATTGACATAACAAATCAATTACCAAAACCATTTTCAATACCAAAAAACGTAAATAGAATATATGGTATTTATTTCTTTTTTTAAAAATAATTCGCTTCTTAAGGAATCCAAATATCAAATAAAACTCATGGCGGCGACATGGTTGTTGTCACCTCTTACATTTAAAAAATTTCTTTTTTTTTGTTGTTTAGTGAAACACTTCATTGAAAATGATTCCCCTTGAAATGAAATGTCAAAGGGTTTTATACACTGTATAAAAGAAATTCATTTGGAAATCAAAGGATGCCTCAATGAAAGGAGATTGTGACCTATCCCTTAACTAAATTTTCAGAATTAATTTATTCATAGAATAAGAGGGATATATATATATATATACTTGAAAAGTAGAGTTACATCCTTTAACTAATTCCTACCACAAACTCGTCTTTCACTCCAAAAGATTTCAAAAAAATTATATTTATCCTAATAATATAGGGTTCCTATAATGAATTTATAATTCACCTATCAGACATTTTTGAAAATAAACTACATTATACAATCTAGGACATCACGTAGGCTAGTGGTAGGTGATGCACCCTAATCGCCCTTTAGTTGAGGGTTTATGTCTCGTGGCCTTTCCGGACGTGACTGGTTATCGCCTGACCTCTGAGTTGTCCTTTTTATGACAATGAAAATATATCCTTAACAATTGTATCCAACTTCTAATATAATCCATTCCTAACATTAGACTTATCCAAAAAATTTCTATCCAAACTCACAATCCAAATTTTATAAGGATGTTATACAAAATGAATATAGTTTTTTCCACGTAATAATATATGACCACCTTTATCATGAATTATTTTAAAACATGGTAACACCCTAAATTACCATAAAACTTTATTGATTAAATTAATGCTCTCTTATTCATTAGAGAATACTGTATATTTTTTTTATATCCAAAAATATTGAATGTTCCAAAAATCATGAAATAAAAAATCCATTAATCAGTTCCAAGATAGTCAAGAATATCCAATATAATTTATCTAAGTCAACCATTTCTTATTCCAAAATTAATACCTTAGTATCATGCCCATATAATCACAAATTCCCAATGAAATATTACTTTAGTACAATCCTTATTTGTTTCCATAATTCATATAACCAGTACATCATTGGTACAACACTCAAATGACACAATACATTAATAACAACGTAAGAAATCTAATCATTCCTCTTCATCATCGGTAGTATCATAACATTATTGTTATCCAATATCAGCATTTGGGGTATACTCTGATGATTTGGACATTAATTCGTGTAGTTTCTAATATCCTTGTAGATGAAGTATCATACATTTGAAACCTTTTTTTCTTACCCTTACAATCACGTACTCGGTGTCCTTTTTCTCCACACTTATAAAAAACAACCATTCCCTTCAAAAATTTACAGAGGTGATTCTTTCAACAGTTATCACATATGGGAAAAGGCTTCTTTTCCCTATTCACTTTATCCATCTTTCTCTCTTTCATCCTTTTCTTCTCTTTCATCCCTTAAAATACATTAGACTCATAGAATTCCTTACTTATCTTATTAACACATGATACTATTTCATCATATGTTGAGAATAAATGGGAGATTATTTCCATGATAAATGTTTTCTTAATACCATGAATGATATGATCCTTCTTACTCATTGGATCATACATATTTCTGGTGTTCTCATTCCTTCTACCAGGTTCAATTTCTAAACAATGGCATACAATATGTCAGTTTAGGAATCGTAATGAATAATTACAAACATGTAAAATACCTAATGTAAATTGAACAGTTTGTTGATATAATCCATAATCATAAAAAAATATTTTCTTTGACTATGTACATACTCATAAACCCATCATCATGGTTTTTAAAGAAAATGAGATTTATCATAACCATATCCCCCAGGAGTGTCGTAACCAAGAGTGCTGTAAGGGACATTATTGTGCACGAGTTCCCATTTGAGCCTAGATCAAAGCGGTGTTTATGGGTTTTACCCCTAGGTACATCCATGACAAGGCATCCTCTACCTACTCTTATCCAGACATGGATGTATTTCTTGTAAAACTCACAAAATCACTATATTAACAAAATTATAGGTTGTTCTTCTACACTGGTCATCAAAGTCTATCTTAGGGCTACGTGCTCCAATCAGGGTTTATCTAAATATAGTTTCCAAGGTTATGGATAAAATTCCTCTGATACCAACTATAATGCACCTAACCTAGTTAACTAGGGCCAGTGCATTATTTTCAAACATTGGCATGATTACAAAGAATCATGTCCCGAAGGACCGATCAGTTTAGCAGTCTTGGAAAATAGATTACATACATTAACTTTACATTATAATTTAATTCATAAAACACAAGATAGATGGTTTTTATAATTCCATTATTCCCTTTATCTTAACGATTCATATCAATCATAATACACTTCTTGGAATCCTATGAAAATAAAACATAAGATAGGGGGAGCTCAGATGCCCAGTAAGGGTAAATAATTTAACAAAATCTATAAAATTTCATGTCAAGATGTCCGATAAAAACAACCGCCTTTTTAAACATAATCATGAACATAATATGAAATAAATAAATCAATCATTACCATATAAACATGCCAATAGATATTCTACTCCTCGAATAATCACATGTAATAACTAATTTCATAATGAGGAATGCCTAACGCTGGACATCATTACCACATAGTCAAGGCCTTGTTCCAAGACTAAAAATAAAATTTTTGTCAACGCCTTGTTCCAAGACACTAGTTTGTCTCATGAGATCTACTGATGCATCAAAAAGCTATAGCCGACTCCACCTATCACTTACTAAGTCCAATTCATTCCTCATATGAAAATAATTAAACATAACATAAACATTCGTATTAAAACTGGAATACAAAATGTAAATACTTTATCCATAAACCATGAATGGTATAAAAATAACACATCCACATTAAAAAATATCACAAACCCTTTAAAACAATATGGAATATTTGTATCATAATAAATCAACTTCAAACAAGTTTAAAATTCATTAATGTGTTTTGACACAGGTGAAAATGTTTTGTAAAACTCTTTAAGAGAAATATCTATTTTTCACAAAAACATTTAAAATTCAAAAAATTTATAAAGGAAGGAATTTAATGAAATTTTTGAATCCAGGTGTCCCCTAACACTTTTAAATTTTTGAATGTATTTATAATTTTAAAACATTCATTTCCATTTAAATAAATCCTTAATACCATTTTGAAAACATGGACATTAATTAGAATGGTTTAGAAGAATAAATCATTAAAACATTTGAAATGATGTTTTAGTAAAAATTACATTAAGTGGAATACCTTTGAAAAATATTTTATGAAACATGGAAATTGATAATATATATGTCCCACTATATACTTACTTAAAAACAACCTCTAATAATAACGAGATTGCGAAATTAACACTTACCTGGCACATTCCATTTGTTGAGGGTATGATTAACCTCCTATATGAAGATCGTAGTATATTATTAAATAAAACCAGAGCAAAATTAATATTTATGATATCATACATGATTCACTTATGACATTATACTACTCATTTAATTATAATTTCCATGTTAAATTAACATTTTGTGTTATAATCTCTTTTATCGTACAAGTCTTAACTTGTTACTCTTGATTGTATCACATAGATCAAAAATTAAATACTTCTAGAATATAAAACATGATTTATATAAAATATATATTAATAATATAAATATGTATAATGGACATATATATGATATGAAAAACATCGTTTATGGAGAAGGTAGTCCGTACGTACGCATAAACGATGTTTCTGTTCTCATATCGTATTGAACAGAACTAAGTGAATAAGATATATGTAAGTACACACACACAGACACACACATATATATATATATATATATAGATCTAGAAGCATTATTAAGTCATATATTACATACTTATTAGAAATATATATTTTTATAATCATCGATGAATGGTGAACGTGGAAATGAATCTCATCGCGTCGTGGAGACGGTAATCCGTACGTACGCACGAGCAATAATATCATTATTTTGATATTAAAATAATATATAAATGGATGTTATATCATATATAAAGAATCATTATCATGTTATATTTATTATTTACATCAATTACACATAATTATTATACCCATCCAAATAATAACGCATTGAATAAAAATTATACCATGACGTGGAGACGGTAAGCCGTACGTACGCACATATGGTGACATGTCATTCAAATGATAAATTGAATAATGAATTTTGTTGTATGATATTTATAAAAACATAACAGTATATATAAAATACTTGAATTATTTTTTTATACTGGAAACAACAAATAAAAAGGAAGTGGAAGAAGAAAATAACTTTAAAGAGGTGGTGAGATATTTACCTCTCTTTCGGGTTATTACTTTTTATTTGATCAAAAGGGATCCATTGATTGTATTTATGACAAAAATAAGACCTCTAGGATGAAGGAAAGATAGTTGAGAGGGTACTTGGTCAGGGGTTGGTAGATCCAAATGGCTCTGAAGGTCTGAATTAGAGAAAAGGGGAAGTTCCATTTTATAAGTGTGGTGAGGTACACCTTAGGAAAAGATATAAATATTATTTTATAATAAATTAATATTCGGTTTCTAATGGCACAAAACTAATTTATATCAATGATAAGGTGGGTATGAAACGAAATACACTCAAACAATAGGTTTTAAACAGGTTTTTGTCACTATATTAACCATATCATTTAGCTTTAACTCTTAGTTAAATAGTTTGACATTTACCATGTCTCTTCGTATACTTACACTATATGGGTAATAAAGTTACTCTAAACTTACAAGAGAACCTCATGTGGATCATTAATGATATATATAATATTATTTGAGCCCTTTGGGATAATCTGACATTTTTAGAAATATTATATCAACCAATAATGTAGTATTTGTTTGAAATATTAATTTATGTAAATGTTGACACTATTTGGTAATTTTTTTTGTTAAAATCATAAAAACTTTATTACCTCAAAAAATATACATTGAATTAGAAATAAAATTTCATAATTACCTATATAATTCGTGGATGTCATTAAAACTTTGAAATTATATTTATTTTAATATTTATAATACTATTTATTTGATTCATTCATTAATAAGGTAATTACTGCATCATCAGTGTGTCATTAATAAATTTTATTATTTAACGTCTAAAAATTATAAATAAAATACCATTATGTATTAAATTGTTTTATCATTCTAATTAATATTTATAGTCTAAAAGATAACTTATATAACACCTTGTAAAAAATTACTAAAAGATATATGTTTATGTCATTTTTGCCTTTACATTAAATTAGTTAATATAAAGTGTCATTATCACTCTCAAGTGGAACCATGTGGTCCCAAAATCGACCGAAGGATGCCCATTGTAAGAAATTTATCATTAAATAGGGTAATTACATGTGTTAGGGTAATTTAATATTATTTTAATATTATTTCTTTAGTCATATTTACCGGTTTTACCCTTTAACCGTGGTAAATAATATATTTACTAAAGTAATTATTCATAATGTCTCATAATAAAAGTTAACTATTTACCCAATTTTGACCTCCTGATCCCAAATATGGAGTCCATTTTTCCAAATTCAAAACACAGAAGTGGCAGAAATAAATTTAAAATTATTTTCCACTCTCAAAACCAAAAACGTGTTTTAAAAAAATAATAACTATCAAAGGATTGACACATGTTTATTTCTAGTTTAAATGTGAAATTACATCCAATGACCTAAATTATGTTAAATGAAAAAAATATAATCTAATGAAATATTAAAAGAAATAAAATGTATAATTTTAGAATATATAATATTCTTATTAAAAAAGTTGTTTTCAGTTAAAATTTAGTAATTTTCACTATTCACCGAAATATGAAAGTTCTCAAAAATACACCAGAAATTTATCAAATCTACATTTTTATGTACCGATTATAAAGAATAAGTTTATTTTTCCAAATTGAACTTATACAAGTGTCAAATATTGGATTCAAAAAGGGTTCTCCATTAAAAGGCTGTAAAATTGCATTTTTTGAAAAATATATCTTTTATCTGAAATAAATGAATTTGTTCTTATATTATGTCTAAGAAACTAATTATATGGATTCTAAAATTATAAGGATTACATATTATTAAAAATTCAGTTAATACTATTCATAACATCTTTTTAACGGCTTGTTTGGTAAGTTGTTGTGCGTTTGAACTCGATGTTGTGTGTAGTGCAAGTTATTGAATTACTTTGAAAATTAACTTACTATGAAATTTTGGGGTGTTACAATATAGATCCATTTTATTTTTGAAACATATGAATAATAACTTTATTATTCATTGTTATAATGGTTCTTGGTAAATTATGAAATTGATGGTAAAAATAATATTATAAATAATATGAAATTACCGTAAATCATTTAAATATTTAATTGGATGAGTTATCATCAATATAATACATCATGTGGAATATTTTATCATTAATTGGAGCCCCTTGGAAGACATTAATCCCTTTATAGTATATTATTTTAATGAAATGTCAATGATGTCAAACTTATGTTTTAATAACTATAAAATATTTAAAATAGGGTTTTTAGAATATATCTTCCACTAAAATAATTACTTATAAATATGAATTATTTAACAGCATAATTTTAATTTATTTATTCATTTTACGATATAAATTGATTTACTTAAATGATAACATAATGATGATGAAATAATTTTCAAATTAATGAAAATATTAAATAAATGAAATCAAAAATATTAAAATAAATAATATTTGAAAAAATTACTTTCATAAAATAATTTAATAGATTTTAATGACTTGATATAGAGGTTTTATAATAATCATTTCCAATTTCTCTTATTTTTTAGATATGTTTAAAAATTCATGTATTGGATTGTGTAAAAATTACGTTTTATGGGTTTTTAAAATAAATAACATTTTATAAAATGATAGAAAATTTACTTAGACACAAAATTACACAAAATAATAAGGATAAAGACTTAAATGTCTAAATTTATTCCTTTATGGTTCTTTTGATAACTTACTGTAAAAATATAACATTTAAATAGATAAAACACATGATTTAATTTTATGTATTAAAGAGATTAAATAAGTTTTAAGAATGGTAAGGATTAAAAAATAATCAATACGTGTCTAATTTTATTTTTATGTTTTTATTTCAACCATTAAAAATATCATATTTTAAATAAATTATTTTTGAGGCATTTTACATATATATTTAATTTATAATAATAAAATATTTTCATGATTTTAATGAGTGGCCTTCCCATATCTTATAAAAAGGATCCTGTATTAATATTCCATTAACACTTAAAACTAATTTTATTCATTAATTAAATGAAAAAATAGCTAATTAAATTACTAAAAAAATTATAGATATGTTAATTTTGTAATTACACCATCCTTAGTGGTCTTATTCTCATAATCAAAGGTGATTTTCCAAAAAAACTATCATTATTTATAAGTGTTTCTGTATTAATCATTCTTGCACATACATAGTATATTCATAAAAATTAAAAAATAATTAATTACATGTCCTAAATATATTTATATGTTTTCATTTTAATAAAATCACCTAAATCCATCTCTAATTTCACCAAATGTGAAAATAATTAATCATTACTATGTATTGTGAACTACCACCAAGCAAACTGATGAAATTTATTTTCCATCACCATCACATTATAATGGATATAATGATATATTTAATTCAAAGCTAAATTTTTAATTAAATATTCCTAATTATTATAGAAATAATATAACATTTATATTCATACCATTAAATTCACATATAATGATAACATCGTTTGAGAATACTTGTGAATTGTCACCAATTCAAAGTGATGTGATTCATTTTTCATCACCACATATCATAAAATATAAATATAGTTATATTTATATGATTAATATTATATAAATTATATCATGATAATTATGGACTTATAATGTAATGCATTCTATATTTCTATAATAATCATCAAAAAATAGAATCATTACTCATGGGTACATACAACATATCAACATCATGATTATACCATATTTCACTTTTCATTTGAATATGTAATATATTGATTTAAATGAATAATTTATGTTCATGTGTAGTTATTATTTCAGGAATTTTATTCAGGATATTATCTAATAATGACAACATTAATGATAACATCATCCCGATTTCATTTTGGACTAAAGAACCAAATATCGTCAAAATGATCAACAAGAACATAAATAATTATCTAATTACTATAAAATCTATAAACATATATAAATTGAATAATAAATAGTAAAAATATATATAAAAATTAAATAACTAACCTATGTATATTATCTATCAATATCAATATTATATGGGATGAGTCGGACCCAAGTTAAGGGACGTTTTAACTAAATAAATCTTATTTTAAATTTCATTGTTAATATATTTCTTAAATAGTTATATTCAATGTACATTTTTTTAAAAATATTTTAATGAAGGTATTCATTTCTGAAGTATTGTTTTATGATTTTAGTTTTATATTTTCTCTCGAATTTTTTAAAAAATAGTACTTTTTATGGTATTATATAAGAGCCTTTATTTTAAATATATATATTAAAGATACAATTTCAACTACATTTACTAAATCATAAGTGAATGTTTTTAACATATATAGTATGAATATAGTTTTCTCCTATCATGATGGATTAACTAAATAGTATTTTCCTTCATAATTATTCATAATTATTTTTTAAGAAGGTTGATTTTATATTTTGGGTTCCGTTTTTTTAATTTAAATTAATTTTATCATGGAAATAGAATTATGATATTTGAAACCATTTTACACTTTCAGTTAATTTATTTTTCAATATTTTAATTCATTATATGGTCCCTAAACACCATATAATAATGGTTAATTCCCATTATAGCACACAAGTGATCCCGATAATGATTTTAAAAAGGGTTGAACCAGATTTTTTCATATGAAAAGCATGTGAGCCCGATATAGCTTATATAAAGGGTGAGACCCATTATAACTATCTAAAGAATAGGGTAATAAAAAAGTTGAATTGGACATTATGTTTATCCCATTTACAATGTTACATATAATATTTATATAGTAATTATGATATAATAAACCTACATTATAATTCTATTATAAATAATTGTATTTTTATGAAAAGGTGTTATAATAGTTTTAATGATTTCACTTGACTACATATTACATATTTTTATGTAGGTTAGAAATATTTTTTTCTCTCATTGAACCGTTTAAAAAAAATCCAAAAGGTTTATGGGGGAATAGAGACAATGATATTATGAATGGTCAATTATTGTGAATTTTTTTTATATACATACAATGTTTTATTTTAAAAGGGGTTTCATTGGTGAAATAATGGATACTGAGTATATGTGTAAACTGGTAATATATATTGTTACATTATAAGATTAATTCCTAAGAATAGATAACTCTAAACTACAAATAGTTTCAAATGTTAATTATTGTTCCATAATAATAATATTTTGAATATTTAAGGCCAAATAATTGTTGATCAATTAAATGGAATGTTTAGATATATTTGGAGAGTAGTATTCCTCTTTTTGAATTAAGGATATCATCATGGTATTATAATATTTTGTGGATAAAATAATATATTTATTTGTAAGGGCCCAGATCTTCTTTTCAAGTATGTGACCCTTGTTTGATGTTTTTCTTGGTTTTAAGGTTAGTGGTTATTAAAGGGAGAGTCGGGAGAACATTGAGTGATGTTTTGAGGCAAATGGATGAGTCACATGGGAGGCTCCCGATTTGTATAACTGTGCGGCCAAAACATGCGTAATAAATGTCCAAGGCAGTAGCAACTGCACAGTTGGTACATGGTTAGGAGAAACCATGCGATGAGGTCATGCGAGAGGGATGGTTGAGGCAGTGTCTACGACACGATTAGTGCACAGTTTGTCTAACCGTGCGATCAAGTCGTTCGGGTACTTATTTGAGTTCTTAAAAAAGTGGATCTCACCCGTTTTAGCCTCTAAGTGGCTCATTTTTCCTTCTATGCAACCATAGCTCAGGAATTTTCTCCTCCTAAGGTCAAAGAAGGTTCTCCTATCATTCCGGAGGTGATGTGAAGGCTTCTCTTGGTGAATCGAAGCCGATTTCTTATGTTATGTGATCATTCATCTTTTTTCATGATCGGTTTCATAGATCTACTTAGATATAAATCTCCTCTTCCCTCAGTTTCTTAGATCTACACATGTTATGGGTATATCTAAGTGTATGGATGACTTTTTGAAGAGTTTATCTCTTCATATTGTTTGGAGAAGAGATCTAAGGTGGGTTATTGGAGAATCAAACTGGGTTTCTTGTGTGTTACTCGTTTGACGGGGGTTTTTGTCAAAACCATTGAGGTTGGTGGTCTGTTCCTTTCTGTAGAAAGTCATTCAATATTTTGTGAAAATTCCACCAATACCCGTGAACGGGGTATTGCGTGTTACCTATTCTTCGCTTGTTGATTTCCCTCTTTTCTTGTATTCCTGAGTAGAGGTTATTGGTTGTGAATAGGGTAATTTACTATGTTTTGGATGTTTTTCCCATGCATGTTTTTCCTGTTTATGACTGTTTGGTATAGTGTTTCTGGTTAGGCTATTTCCAGTTCTATGCCTAGTTGTAGGATGGAGTGACTTTGTGTCTATTATGCTGATATGTTGTAGAATTCTAGCCATGTAGTTCTTGAGGTTACTTTGGCTATTATGCGATGAGGTACTTTCTCACATAACAAAGGGCTTCGGGATCCCAGTGTAGTAGACCATAGGGATAATGGACATAAGGGATTCTCCAGAGTGTCTTTATAATATGATGTCAGACCACATGGGGAATTTAGGTTGAGTGCTTCCCTAGAGTTTCTGCTGTTACTCATCATGGGCCACAGGGGGAATGAGATGTAGGGTGCTTCCCGATAGAGCCTTTTTTACGATTCGAGACTATACGGGTAATTAACAGTGAGTTATTCCTCATAGAGTCTATTCTTTAGCTGAACTAGAGGGGTGAGACTATGTGTGCCTCCCACAGGGTTGTTAGTACGTGTTGGGTGAACCAGAGGGGTTAGGCTGTGAGAACTACAAAGAGGGTTACCTTTTTTCTCTTCTTGATACTGTAGCTGATTACATATTATGGATTAGATGCATGAAACTGTGGATTGTTTACAATTTATTACTTTCTTGTTTACTGCTTCTGTACTTTTACCTTCCTTATATTCACTTACTATTTGGTACAAATCTCGTGGCGGTTTCCTACTGGGATTTAATCTCACACAATGTTTGGGTGATGCTTTTGGGCCCAAACTAATTATATTGTTGTAGGTATAGACAAGGACAATCCCCCTTGTACATCTGGTACTTGATATGTTGTGGAGATGGAGAGAATGAGACCAAGCTGATGATTGCGATGCTGAGTAGATGTTTATCATGTTTTCATTTGTACTTTGGTTTAGTACTATTGTATTCTAGCATTGTGACTTGTTAGTTATTTTCCAAGACATATGTTGCATGCATCATATATATATATTTTCCTGCTGTTTATCATATTTTTTATTCCGTAGTTTACTTTGTCTGGATTGTTTCTACTTATGCTATTTCATGTTATTTACTTACATTGTGTACTCTGCCAATGACGGCATAGTGTCCCCACTATCACAGTCAAGGCCCTCACTGCTAGTCAGAATCCTCTGGCATTCGAGGAAATGCGCTTAAGGCCATGTGACCAACCGGGTACGGGGGTGCCTCTGGGTGGCTTCCGGAAATGAGACGTTACAAAGTGGAATAAAAGAATCTCTTTTCTCTTGACTTAGTATTTGGATCCTCTAGCCACGGATAGGATAGAATAGGTACTTGGTAATAAGCTGTGTCGGGGAGTAGCTAACCCGTGTACAGGGAAAATCCATACTACCTCGTGTATTTTAATTTTACTGGTTTGCAATTTTACAGTTGATTTGATTTCACTGTTGGGAGATTCACATGATTTGTGTTGTTACTGTTGTTGTTATTGCAGTTCTATTTCTGTCGCAACCCGATTAGATGATGGTATGTCATCTCATGAATCATATAGGCACTTTCTAGGAATCACATGTCATACATTATTGTCATGCCATTTAGGGTTCTTTAGTAATTTCATGTTGTTGTGATAGGTGATGTGTAGAATATGCATGTTTCTGTGATAGATTCCTTTATAAAAATTTCTTCTTCTTGTCAAAGTATTTATTGTATAAGGTTTGTTTGAATGAGTGCCAAATTTTATTTATTGAGGTGTTATAGGCCCTCATGGACCGGAACGTGGTGGACCATTGGCTTGTTTACCTTGTTTATAACTTGCGTAATATGCCAAGTCATGATTCGTGGAGAGTATGGACCCTCAAGGATTGGAATTTGGCACTTTCAATGTTCATGGAAGTGTTTTTCTGAGTTCTAGAGTAGTTTCTGATGCTTACTGTCCGGAAAAACCCAGAATGGACACCGTGTAGTTTTTACTACACGACATGTGTTATTCTGTTTGGAATGAAACGTTCTTTCTCTATACACTCCAAATACTCCTATGTTTCAATCCCTGTTAATCTTGATCTAAGGTGTTCGTTTTACCTTGTAGAGTTAGGCCACCGAGACGTACTCCAGTTGTCCGCTTGGTGCAGGGTGACGATCAGACACCGGACATGGCTGATCAGGAACTTTTGGAAGTTCCTCCTACTATGAAAGTCTCGGAACCAGAAGTTATACCAGATGCAAGTGCTGATGCAAAGTTCATGGAAGGCTTCATGAGGATGGTATAGACCATCCAGGGATCACCTCCTCCTGCCTTGAATATGACAGGCTTGACGTGTGTTTTCCATTAGCAACATCTTCCCACCTTCTCATGGGAAGGAGTACCCCAGGGTGTTGGGTAATGGCTAGAAGCCATGTTAACAATCATTGAGTATCAGGAGGAACCTCCTGAAATTCGGGTCAAGCTCGCTACCTATATGCTATGAGACTGCACCAAGATGTGGTGGGACGTGATCTCATAGGCGGGCCATTAGAAGGTTATGGCATGGGAGGAGTTTCAGCGCGTCTTCTATGAATACTTTTATGCAGAGACTTTGAGGGCTGACCATGCCTGGGAGTTCATGAGCTTATAGATAGGTACTCTTTCTGTCATGGAGTATTCCTCTCGTTTCACCGAGCTTCAGAATTTCACACCCCTCTAAGGAGGAGATGGGTTGTTTTTGGGAAGGAAGCTTGAGGACAATCTCAGACGGGACATCCACTCACAAATTAATATCATCAGGTTGACCTCCATCGCTTCCATCATCAACCAGGCGCTAATTGCAGAGCGCAATCTAAGAGATTATAGAGTTAAGAGCTAGGGCAGTTCTGCTTCCAGATTTTGTGCTTCACCAGCTGATAGAAGAAAGCGCCATAGGGTGTCTACATGCAGTGATCCAAGGTAGCAAGACACATCTTCTGGTAGCTAGGTAGTATGCTACCAGTGTGGAAGGGCTAGGCATATGAGGCCGTAGTACCAGAGGGACCCAGTGGAGTGCCGATATTGCGGAAAGATGGGTCAACTTCTGCGCTTTAGTGGGATTTTATCACCAGAAGCTGGTGACATGTGCTCTTTCATGACTCCTTGTTCTAAATCAACACCACCAGTTTCTCACTAGTCTGGGAACTAGAGTTCTTCTAGCCATTTGGGCCAAGGTTGAGGTAAAGGTCGTGGTGGTCAGTCACCGGTCTTTCAGCGATAGTAGGGTGGATCAACTCAGAGCGGTAAAGCAGGGTCACATGGCCGTAGAGAAAACCCCAGAAAAGCAGGATCTCGGACCCTCTACAGTTCGAGGTACCATTCTAGTTTCAACAGTTTTATCTTCTGCTCTTTTCAACAAATGGGATTCCCATAGTTTTATCTCGGTTGTTGTTGTGGAGATCCTTGGGCTCTGCTTCTTTTCATTTATCGATACTTTGACTCTAGAGGCACTTTTGGGGACTAGTATAGCTAGTGTACGTCAGTGCAAGGAGTGACCTCTAGAGGTGGATGGTTATTTCTTTCTATGGGATCTCTATGTCCTGGAGATGACCGACTAAGATGTAATTTTTCAGAATGGACTGACTAGTCCCCTTCCAGTCAGTCGTCGACTACTACTACTAATGGGTGAGTTTTATACCACTAGAGGGTGGTTGTTTTCTTCATAAGGGCGAGTGGGATGTCCAGGAAAACAAAGTGGGACCAGAGCATCATTGGTTATGACCAGTTATAGCCTAGATTACCAGTCTTTATCTGGATGACTTGGGGACTTCACATAGAGACTTTCCTCCAGTGGTGGATCGTTTCAAAGATGTCTTTCCAGAGGACTTTTCATGTTTTTCTCCAGAGCGTGATGTAGACGTTTCTATTGAGCTCGTTCCATGAGTGACACTGATGTTCGTTTCACTTTATAGGATGGCCACTCCTAAGTTGCAGGAAAAGTGTTTCATATGACCCAATACTTCTCCATGGGGTTTTCTTGTCCAATTTTCAAAAAAAAAAGATGGTACTCTTAGGCTTTGTGTGGATTATTAGAATTTAAACCATTTTACGGTCAAGAACTGAAATCCATTGGACATGATTGATGACTTCTTTGATCTGCTACGAGATTCTCAGGTGTTCTCAAAGATGGACTTGATGTCCGGTTATCATCAATTTCACATTAGAGAATTTGATATTCCTCTCAAAGAATTTAGGAGCAGGTATGACCTATATGAGTATATGATTATTCCGTTCTGTATCACGAATTCTCCTCCAGTTTTCATGGCACTGATGAACCCAGTGTTCCATCCATACATTGATTCCTTTGTGGTGGTCTTCGTGGATGATATCTCGGTGCACTCCCACACTCGACACGACCATTATACCCATGTTGAGATCATTTTGAGTACACTGAGAGAGCATCAGTTATATGATAAGCTCTCAAAATGCCACTTTTGGATGGACCATATTCACTTCTTGGGTCATGTTATCTCAGAGACAAGAGTATTAGTAGTCCCAGATAAAGTGAGAGTTTTAGCTTCCATAGAGTATCCAATGAACGTATTTGAGGTGCAAACTTTTCTAGGGTAGGCTAGATACTAAAGACGTTTCATATAAGACTTTTCACGCTAGGCATCAATTATGAAAGGACTGACCAAGAATGGTGTGAGGTTATTATGGTCAGATTCTTGTCAGTCAGCCTTTCAATAGATGAAAGGGAGATTGACATCAGCACTGATACTAGTATTTCCAGAGCTGTTCTAGAGCAACATTGTCTACTGTGATGCCTCAGGTATCGGGCAGGGAGCCTTGCTTATGCAGGGAGATGGTGCCGTTGCGTACGAGTCTCGGCAATTGAGACCACATGAGAGGAACTACCTAACACACGATCTCGAGCTGGAAGCAATTGTTCATTCCTTACATTGTTGGAGACATTATCTTCTAGGAGATAACTTTGTGGTTTTCATAGACCACAAAAGTATCAAGTTAATCTTCACTCAGCGTGATCTGGATTTGAGATAGAACGGGTTGGTTGAGTGCCTACAATCCTTTGACATTGAGATTTCTTATACACATGGGAAGGGAAACACATTGGCTGACGTGTTGATCAGTAGAACATATATATAGGTAGTTTAGGAGAACAACAGTGAGTGGCAGCTTATGCCTATGTTTTCTAAGATTCATCTAGAGGTGCATGAAAGAAAGGGGCAGACTTTTCTATCATCTATAGGTTATACCTCTACTCTTCTAGATCGGGTATGGTTGAGGTGGCTATCAGACTCAGAAGGCCTAGTACTATGGGAGAGTGTGTTAGGAGAGGACCCTCTTCCTGGATAGACAGTAGGTGATGTTAAGATCTTACGTTTCTAGGGATGCATATGGGTGCAATCAGACATACACGAGGAGCTGATGCGAGATTTTCATTCCTTAGTTAGGACAGTTCATCCGGGAATCAACAAGATGTATTCATATTTTCACCACCAGTATTGCTGACTAGGTATCCAGAGAGATGTTGGTGGTCTTTTCATGATGTGTTTCACTTGTCAGCAGGTGAAAGTAGAGCATCAACGACCAGCAGTTCATTTACAGCAGCTATCAATTTCAGAGTGGAAGCGAAACGATGTCGCGATGGACTTTATGACCGGTTTTTCGAGGTCACCTTGAGGGAATGAAATAGTTTGGGACGTCGTTGACAATATTAAGAAGGTTGATCACTTCTTTCCGGTCAAGAAGACCTTCAGTGTTGACAAGGTGGGACGGTTTTACATCCATGAGATTGTAAATCTACATGGAGTTCCACACTCCGTTGATTCAGACAGGGATACTCGTTTTACCTCTCATGTCTGGCAAGGGATTCAGAAGGATTTGGGTACACAGTTACTTTTGAGTACATCATACCATCCTCAGATAGATGGCCAGTCTGAGCGTACGATTCTGGTGCTTGAGGATATGCTCCGAGCATGCATCCTGGATTTTTGAATATCTTGGGAGAACTATATATCTCTTGGGGGGGGGGGTTTCCTACGACAATAGTCTTCAAGAAACTATTCATATTACACCATATGAGGCTTTGTACGGTAGGCCATGTTGATCACCTTTATGTTGGATGAAGGCATAAGAGGAAGGTTTGCTGGGACCTTGCCTTGTTTAGGAGACCATAGAGTAGATAGAGTTGTTTCGAAAGAGGATGACTACTGCACAGTCTCGTCAGAAGTCTTATAGTGATTAGCGGAGAATACCACTAGAGTTCGAGTTCGGAGATCAGGTTTTTCTATGTGTCACACTGGGGTAGGGACACAAGAGGATTATGAGGCAGGGTAAGCTTTCGCCGAGGTATGTCAGGCTGTTTGAGGTGTTGGAGAGTGTTTGGTTGGTTTCCTATAAGATGCAGTCACCTCATAGGTACAAGGATATGCACAATGTTTACCATGTTTCTCAGCTCTAACATTACTTTTATAACCCGTCTCATGCTTTCCAACCTATGGAAGAGAAGTTGGAGGTGGACACATCTTTCTAGGAGCATCCTATCCGGATTGTCGATCATAGTAGGAAGGTTCTCCTTGGCCGGTCAGTTCCTTTGGTACGGGCGTTATGGAAGCACGTGAGAGTAAAACATGAGACTTGGGAGAGGGTGGTCGATGTACGATTATAATGGCGGGAGTTGTTCGAGGTTTCTTCTTCTGCTCTTTGTTAGGGAAACTCGAGGACCAATTTCATTAAGGGGGGAAGTTTTTAAGAACAAGGATCTTAATTTTAGGTATATGACTATTGTTTGATGTTTTTCTTGGTTTTACGGTTAAGCGTGATGAAAGGGATAGTCAGGAGGACATTGAGTGATGTTTTGTGGCAAAAGGAGGAGTCAAATGGGCGGTGCACAATTTGTATAACCGTGCGGCCAAATCGTATGTAATAAATGTTTAAGGGAGTAGATCCTACACAGTTGGCACATGGTTAGGACAAACTGTGCGATGAGGTCATGCGAGAGGGGTGGCCGAGGCAGTGGCTACCACATGGTTAGTGCACAGTTTGTCTAACCATGTGAGAAAACTGTGCAGGCACTTAAGTGAGATCCTGTAAATGTGGATCTCACCCATTTTAGCCATTAAGTGGGTCTTTTTTCCTCCTATGCGGCCATAACCTGGGATTTTATCCTCCTAAGGTCAAAAAAGGTTCTCCCATTGTCTTGGAGGTGAATAGAAGGCTTCTCTTAGAGAATCGATGCCAATTTCTTAAGCTATGTGATCATTCTTCTTCATTCCTTCTCGGTATCTTAGATCTACTTCGATCAACTTCTCCCCTTCTCTCGGTTTCTTAGATATATGCCTGTTATGGGTATATATAAGTGTGTGGATGACTTTTTGAAGAGTTTGGATCTTTTTATTGTTAGGAGAAGAGATATAAGGTGGGTTCTTGGAGAATCAAACCCAGTTTCTTGTGCATTCCATGTTTGTTGGGGGTTTTCTTCAAAACCATTGATGTAGGTGGTTTGTTCCCTTCTATAGAAGTTATTTGAGTATTTTGTATAAATTCCATCAATACCCTTGAATAGGTTATTACATGTTACTTGTTTTTCCCTAGTTGATTGCCTGCTTTTCTTGTATGGCTGAGTAGAGGTTATTGCTTGTGAATAGGGTAATTTACTGTGCTTTGGATGCTTTCTCCATGCATGTTTTGACTGTTTATGAACTTTTGGTGTAGTTTTTTTGTTAGGCTATTGCCAGTTCCGTGCCTTGTAATGGGATGGAGTGACTTTGTTTCCATTATGTTGATATGTTGTATAATTCTATCCATGTATTTCTTGAGGTTACATTGGCCGTTATGCGATTCGATACTTGCTGAATTTACACAAGGCTGTGGGAACCTAGTGTAGTAGACCATAGAGAGAAATTAATTAAGGACTTCTACAGTGTATTTATAATATGATGCGAGACCACAGGGGGGAATTAACATTGAGATCTTCCCTAGAGTTTCTGTAGTTACTCGACGAGTTCTATAGGGGGAATGAGACGTTGAGTGCTTCCCCAGAGCGCTTCTAGTATGATACGAGACTATAGAGGAAATTAATGATGAGTGCTTTCCCAGAGAGTCTATTATTTAGCAGAAATATATGGGTGAGACTATGTGCACATCCCAATAGGGTTGCTTGTACTTTTTGGGTGAACCAGAGAAGTTAGGATGTGAGAACTACCCAGAGGGTTACCTGTTTGTTCTTCTTGATTGTGTAGCTGATTACCTTTTATTGATTAGATTCTTGAAACTGTGGATTGTTTTCTGTTTAGTACATTCCTGTTTACTGCTTCTGTACTTTTACCTGCCTTATATTCACTGAATGTTAGAAACATATCTCGTGGTGGCTGCCTACTGGTATTTAGTCTCACACCCTGATTGGGCCATGTTTTTGGTCCCAAATAGATTATTTTTCTATAGGTATAGACATGGGCAAGAACCCTTCTACTTCAGGTACTTGATATGCTTTAGAGCTGGAGAGAACGGGACCAAGCCGAGTCTTGCGATGCTGAGGAGCTGTTTATCTTGTTTTCTTTTGTACTTTGGTTTAGTACTGTTGTAATCCAGCATTGTGAATTTTTGGATGATTTCCAAGACATATGTCACAGGAATCATATATACATGGGTTGATATTGTTTATCATATTTTACATTTCGCTATTTACTTTGTATGGATTGCTACTACATCCGCTATTTCATCTTATTTACTTTCGTTGTGTACTCTACCAATGAGGGCATAATTTCCCCACTATCACACCCAAAGCCCTCACTGCTTGTCGGTAGCCTCTGACATTCGGGGAAATGCGCTTGAGGACATGTGACCAACTGCGTACGGGGCGCCTATGGGTGTCTTCCGGAACCCGGACATTAAATTATTAGAAAAAAATTATAGGGTTTATGTTCTGTAATTTTAAGGTGACTAAAATTTTTTCTGTAGTCAATTATTTTTTAGGTAATTTTGGGTCATTATACATTGGGATGAAAGTTGATAGGAATGCGATACAATTTGAGATTAAAACAAGTTAACGTAATTTTGTAGTATTTTCTCATATTTTGTTAATGATATAAAAATTATATAGTTTTAGAAAATAGAAAACCCACAATTTGGATGAAGAACTGTTTCATTAAGAAAAGTCATAGGAATTGAACCCAAATTAAATGGGAGAAAAGATTGAATCACATACCACTAGAGTGTGTGATATCTTGGTAATTATAAAAAAATTTATTTATTTAAAACATATGATGGGTAACTGTTATGGTTTTTTTGTAATATATGTTTTATCTATTATGTATCCTTGAGATTGGAAAATGATTTTTTTGGTTAAGTGATTAATGTTATTTTAGAAGATCATTTCTATTTTAGCAACCATATATGATTGTGATAAATATAATAAGATGGTATTTTTTAGTAGTACAAGTGGAATTATATTTTAGGAACATATATAATATTAATATATATAATGGTGATTCATCTTGTTTATAGAAATAATTATTATTATCTGAATATTATTACTGAATTATATTTTTTTTAGGAATGAAGAGAAATTTATTTTCATTGGGTGATACATTTAAATCATTAGCATAAGAGATTATGATCTCAAATCCTTCAAATGTTATGGGTTTCAATCATTATTTGGATTATTTTGTGGAATTTTGAGGAAATTTATTTATAAATTATTATATAGTGATCATTGGGTGTTATAGATGAATTTTTTAGGTTAATGTAGTTTCACATCATATAAAGGTTTATTATTTTTGGGGAATTATCAGATCATATTCAAACAATACTCTTTTTGGGTAAAAACTAACATAATTTAGGGATATAATTTTATACATTTTTTAATTTTTTTAATCCCTATAATATGATTATAATTATTTAAGAAAATATAATTCCACAATATTACCCATCATATTGATAAAAAGATTTTTTAGGGTATAAATTTAATTAAATATGATATTATACTTAAAAATTGAGTATTTTACATTATATTCATAATCAAATTATGAAAATAATTCCTAAAATCAATGAAAAGTATACTATGATAAATCAATATCCACTGCCATTTTTAGTTGAATTTAATCCCATAATATATTTATGGTTTTCTATTGTTAAAATTCTCATGACTATGTTATTTATGAATCACCATTATAACCAGAGAGTTCGTTCTCTCTATATTATCAATGATTCCTATTTGGTATACTAGTATGTTTATTCTTAGGTTACATCCAAACGTCCATTTTTGTTCATTTAATGTGGAAAATTGAATTACTAATTTTTCAGATGTGGGACTTTAAATAAGTTATGTTGAATATTTGAACCCTTGTTTCAAGACTAATGGTCAAATTCTGATGAAAAAATATATCTATGATTGGATGTAACATCCCATATTAAAAATGGAATTCTTTTAATAGATGACATATTAAATATGACAAACCAAGCATAAACAAATAATTAAATATTTTTACATAAATACTATATTATATCGAATTAGATATAATGGATTATATGAATGTGATAAATTGAATAATGAAAATATTTATTGAAAACTTATATATAATTTAAACAGAGGTAACCAATTTATTATAAATTAGAATAAAAGTCATTTTATAATTAAAAAATATTTGAAATGAAATTTAATTGTTGACAGTTTTGTATTATTCCAATAAAAAATAAATATTTTGGCTATATTAATTATAAATATATTAATATAATATAAAAAATATTATTTAAAATTAATATTACATGTTTTATAGAAATGATATAAGAACAAATCCAGTTTTATACACAAAATAAGTAATTTTCTAAAAATGGATTTTATCTAGAATTAGGGTGAAATACTTGTTTTAAATCATTATTTTATCTATAATAATTTTTTTTGAATGAAAATAAAATTCTTAATTGAAATATTTATATCAAATTTTTGTTTTTCCATTTTTTTATATTTCTAATATGTTTCATGTTTTAATAAGTACAAAAAATACAATATTTTAATTGAAAACAAATATTTCGTCTAAATAATTTATTATATATAATTATATTAAATATGTTTTAATGTTAAAATATTAAAATAATTCATAACATTGTCCAATTTTGTTTTCATTGGAATAAATTTCAATTTAATTTGGATATAAAAAAATTTCAATATTATGAATTTTTTAACATTAAAAACATATTTTTTCATTCTATTAACGAGATTAATTTTAAAATAAGTTTATAAAATTATATATATAGAATAATGACTATTTATTTTTTCCTACACATTTTTTTTTATTTTATCCTACACATTTATTATACCTTTAATAATGAATATTTATTTCATAAATAAATATCATTACATTATTCAATAATAAATTATTTATTTTGTGAACTATATATTCTCTCTAATAACTAGTGTTTAAATAAATTCCATCATGTATCCTTGAATAATTATTAAAAAAATACCTGGAATAATATTTATTCATATTTTTAAATGATTATTTTATTGAAATTCTTTGATACACATTTTGAGTGACCCACTATGCCTCTTTCTCAGTGACATTAAGTGGATCCTACCTAAAGTCCTAGGAGAAAATTTAGAACGACACCAAGGAACCAACATAGATAAAATTTAACACCACAATAAAGTGTTAAGTCCAATGAATTCTTACTGTGTAATGTAGTCCTTTTTTCTCGATATCTCGAATCAAGTGGGTTTCATGTTATTGTCATCAACCCATGCACTAAATTATACTTTCTTTCACCTCCTGGAATTGAACATTAACATTCATCACCATGGCCCATGATTTATTTAGTATATACAAATTTCATCAAAGGGAATGAGATATCAACATCCGTTATGGAATAGAAAAGACAAATCCATTAACATGTTATAAATTAATGCAGTATTACCCATGACAGAAACAACATATCACATTGTTATATGCATAGTCTGTCATCATAGTTTTCATCAATACATCTATGTTAGTGGGCTGTAATAACAATTAATAATAATCAGAATGTCTAAGGACCAATGAACATGTCTACAGAAAGGAACATTCAATGACACTATGAAAGGTTGATTTCTTCATGGAATGTCTCGTTCTCATAATTTCCTCCCAGATAATACCAAGGGTGAAATCCATGAGAAGGTGCCTCAATTTTTTATAAGTCCTCACCCCTAATGGATTTTGTTATTATTTTCCCTCAAATAAAATATTCCGACCATAGAACATATATTAAAGAATAGTTTCATGGAACATCCATGTTAACATCATAACATGGATCCTCATGGACCCTTTAGTCCAATAGCTATCATTATGATATTATCACATCAATTATTATGAAAAATAATAATCAATATGTTATAAGGTATTGATTAATTTTAAAATCCATGGATATAAGTTTATCATAATGTACAAATTAGTTGGCTCTAGGACCACAACTTCAAAAAAATTCCACCTAGACTAGAGCCAACATCTATGAACCATTATCCTGCTAACTCTTACAATATATTCATGCTTCTACTGAGATAGGCCCTTAGTCATGGGGTTCTACATGTTCCAATTTATGGACACTCTGCTCACTGCAACATCCCCACTTTGATACAAATACCTCAAGTGGTGATGCATCTGGTTAATGTGATTTATTGGTTGATGGGACCTTGGTACATTTCAGTGATCCAAAAAATGTTGTATTATCACAATATAGTGTCATATTTTATCTACTATTCGGAACCATATCTCGATCCTATGAAAATATCTAAATCCAGATGGCTACCTTGGCTGCATCAGATGACACTATATATTCAGACTCTATTATAGAGTCGGTGAAAATTGGATGCTTTTAAATATTCTAGATCACAACTCCTCTATTGAGATTAAAAACATATTTGTATTTTGATTTCATATCATTTTGATCTTTCTAAAAACCAACATCATCATACCCTATGATGACAGGTTCTTCATCTCCTCTATATGCTAAGAACATATGATTTGTTCTTCTATGATAATTAAGGATAGTCTTAACTATAATCCAATGTTGTTCGCATGGATCTTCTTGATATCTTCCTACCATGATAAGTTCATAGTAAACATCAATCCTATTAAATAACATGGAATACATGATTGATCCAATATCCGAAGCATATGAGATCTTACTCATCCAATAATTCTCTTGTTCTGCCTGAGAACACATTCTAATAGAAAGATATAATCATTGTGAATCATGAACCAATACCCTCGTGGATTGTTCCATACTAAATCTCTTTAGTATTTGGTCAATTTATGTACCCATACTTAGTTCAAGAAGTCTCTTGTATCTATCACCAAGTATCTTCATCCATAGAATGTAATCTTTTTCACTTAAGTCCTTCATGAAGAAACTCTTGTTCAACTTGTCCTCAATAGACTCTTAGATTGGTAGGTCATTTCAAATAAGCAATATGTCACCATAAAATACAACTAGGATAAAAAATTCATTTCCATTAAACCACTTATAAACACATGGATCACATTTGTACAAAATAAAACCTAATTCAATTATTTCTTCATCAAAATGAGTATACCATGACCTAGATGATTTCATTAATCCATAAATGGATTTCTCCAACTTGGAAACCCATTTTTATTCATCAGGTGTCATAACCCTTCCAGTTGTTTCATATAGACATATTCTTGAAGATTCCCATTAAGGAATTCTATTTTGACATCCATATCCAATATCTCAAAGTCTTTGTAATTTGTTATGGAATTTATGATTCTAATGGATTTAGTCATGGAAAATGGAAAGAAGGTTTCATCGTAGCCAATTCCTTGATGTTGCCTAAATCATTTTTCCACTAGACTTTCTTTATAGGTGCAGACTTGTCCTTTTATGTCCATATTTATCTTTAACACAAATTTTCATTCAGCATCCTTTACAACAACTAGATCATTGACCACAATAAATACATGGTTCTGAAACATGGAATCCATATTATAATTTATAACTTATAGAAACCTTACAGCTTCGATGCTCTCTACTACTTCTGTATAGGAGAGAGATTAATCATTTTCCAACAATAATGATTCACCATCCTCAGTGACTAGGAAACCAAATCTCATTTGTTCTCATTCCTCTCTTGAGCTCCTACGGAGAAATTTTGTTTCTCGAACCTCACCCATAGGGACCTATGGACCTAGTTTTTGTAAAAAATATTGTGTATATTGAGAAACATCTTCGTCGAAGTCAATATTACTCCCACTTTAACTATTAGGATGCTCTCCCTCTCATGATAGATGATTTTTTTGGGGACAAAAAAAGGTATTATCTGAAGTGTTATATATATAATATCCCTTCATTTCCTTGGGATATCATAAAAAGGTAATCCTCCTTCCCTAGGGTACTTGTATTTCTGTCTTAGAATGCCTTAACAACTACAACAGATCCCCACACACATGTGTGAAACAAAATAGTTTTATTTCTATTCCATAACTCAGAGGGAGTTCCATTTTACATCTTAGTTCATACTCGGTTTAATGTGTACACTACAGTTTGTAATGCATATCTCCCAAAGGACAACGAAATAACTACATGAATCATCATCGACCTAACCATGTCTAAAAAGGTGTGATTCCTTCATTCACAAACCCCATTCCACTGTGGTGTATAAGGATGAGTGAGTTGATATAGAATCCCAATATCCCATGTAAGGTGGATGAACTCTTAGTTCGGATATTCTCCACCTTGATCTGATCTAGGTTTCTTTATATTCTTTCCAAAATTATTCTGTACTTCATTATATAATTCCTTAAATTTTCCCAAGGACTCTAACATAAACATCATTATTTAAATATATCCATAGCTACTCAAATCATCAGTAATAATACTGATGTTAGAATATCTACCTTTATCTTCTACGGGAAATGGTCCACACATATTTGTGTGTACAAATACTATAAGATATGTCTCTCTTTCAACCTATCCATAGATAGGCATAAAGGTATTTTTCCCTTTTAAAAAATAGTGACATTTATCAAGTGGTTTTACATCATTAGTCTCTAAATAACAGTCTTGAAAATAGTTTTCAATTGCTTCTCATTTTCAGGACTAAGATGGTGATGCCACAACTGGGTGTCGTATGATTCCTGTGAGTTTTTTTTTGTTATCATTTTCCATCACGTGGTTTTAATAATTTAATGTATAAAAACACCTCTTTAAATGTTCCATACCATAACATTTGTAATTCTAATTAATGAAGCAGCAATTATTTCCATGCATGAAAATAAATCCATCCATATACAAACATTACACAGAAATTATGATTTTGGTAACACTATGTACATAATAAAAAGGTAGAAAAAACAAAAGCATCCCAATTGGCATTGAGATATGGTAGTCACCAATGGAAAATGTAGCTAGCCTCATTACATTAGTATCTCGATGATCCACCTCCCAACAAGAAATCATTCTATTTCTTCTTGGTTCAAACATATGAATATAGATTTGAGCCCTGCATATTATATCTAATCCCAATGTGTAAAAATGGAATGCTTATAGTAAAAAAAATCAACTTTAGCATCCCCATGACTCTAGGTGCAGTTAATCATTATTTATCATTTCATGCCACAAGAAAAATATACTAATTCACATTCCATACCCTACCATTGGATCCTCCCCATCAGGCAGGGATAATGCTCATGGGATTCATAAATTTTATAAATCATTGGCCACATTTCCATACTCATTCCCTTCTTATGCACCATAAGAACTATGGGTTTCTCACGCCCCATGTCCATATCTACCTTGCAAATCAAATTCAGTTGTTCAGATAGAATCTTCTCATTGTTGATCATGTTATAGTTGAAAATAAAGAAAAAGAATGTCTTGGATAGTGACGATATGATGTGATCTATACCTAACTAATATGAGAACATAATCCCTATGATGCCTAGGAATTCAATATAGCCAATAAGATAGACTACATGATGTACATATGTCACATAATCTCCAACCATAGTTGTGAAAATGTTTTTAGAGATCACATATATCTCTTCTCTATCCTTCTCTATATAGAGATCCTTAAGGTGAGACATCATACTCTATGCGTCCCTTTTTTCATATTGCTTCAAGATCCTACAAGACAAGGATAATAGCTTGAAAAATTGGATGTCTATGGAATCAACCAGATATTTTATATAGAGAAATATTTTCTCATCACTGGCCCCATTTCTAGGCACAACTGAAACATTCTCTTCTAGCACATATAATTACCTCTCATGGATAAGCCTGGCATATAAACGCCTTTACCACTCTAAGAAATTGGTGTTGGTGAGAAGGTTTTCCTTCTCTAGTATGGTTCACAATGATATGGTTGGTTTTATTTCTCTTAAATTCTCTACATTGGAAAATGATAAACAATTTAGTAATTTATAATGATAAAATGTATAAAATATATAATTTTATACTTATTAGTCTCCAACAATTTTATCGAAATACAATTCCCTCACCACTGAAATCAGAATATTTTATTGGCTGAATATTATTATAGAACGGTTCCTAATTTTAGTTTGCACTAACCCATCATGGGTAGGTCAAGAAACTTGAATGGTTTTAGGTAGGCATTCCAAATGCAACTACATTAACTCACAGCTCCTTGATCCGCTGAGTGGACTCCCCAATCCTGAAATCCTTTTATTTTGGATTCCCTATAATTAAACCTTTTGGTCACACCATGTACTACTATAGAATTCAACAATTGATGTGAACCAAGTCAAGTCAACCCAAAAACTAGAAATAGAATTCCATGATAATTAATGTACCCCTACTAGGGTTTGTCAAGAACATTAAAATATGGTTTGATTCTATCCAACATTATAGAATTCTAGACTAGCATATTATTTCCTTGAGGTATTTTACCATTATACATAAATTGTCATTTTTATCATCCATACATGCTTGTTAATATTATGTGGGATATACTCAAGTGAATAACCATACCTCTAATAATATTTTGGTAGAAAGAAGTCATTGTTTAGTTCCATCATCCATGATTGGTTAATTCATTACTTGTGTGATTGTGAAAACACATCCAAAATAAATAAACCATGTAATTGAATTAAATAAAAAATGGCATGATCATGACCATGTTCCACTGGTTAGTTTAACTAGCCATTAATAAAATATCTCAAGGCCAAGGGGAAAAAACACCTTGTGTCATGACTTTCCTTCACCAAAAGGAGGGAAAGGTCAGAAGATTTCCAGGACCATCCTTCTTTAAGCTGAAGGAGAGATAATGACCCCTGAGACCCGCCTTCAATAGATCCCGGAGTTGCGACCAGAGCCAAGGGTATTGAATCACACACTAAATGCAAGGCATTACCCTTTTTCTTTTAATAGGATCGGGAGATAAGATAGTAAATCCAAAAACACCAAAATGAAAGTAAATGAAAAGACAAGATCAATTCCCAATCCATGTTATAAAAGTAAAAAACCACAATTTATAAGGAGACTACAACGGGAAAATACCAAAAGAAAGAACAATAGCAACTCCGATGATTCCTCACAAGGTCCGATCTAGTACGGTCCAACACGATCCCCGAAGTCCTCCTGGAAACCGGAACACAGTTTTATATACGTAGGGTAAGCATACAAGTATACTCATTAGGGAAAACCAAAGACTCTCGTGCACAAGTGGTGAGGCAAGCTAATTCCCCATGGAGAAAGATAACCCCATGAACCTATCAAGGAAACTAACCACCCAAGCCTCACCAAGGCACAATCCCCAAATAATGCATGTCAATTAAAGTATAGTAATATCACATCGATGATTGGGTACCACGTGCCTCTTTCCCACTGGTTATTGAAGACATCATAAGAATCGGACCAATCCCACCATTCTAACCATAGTCCCACTGCCATACCCCTCATGCACACACCATGGACTCAACCACACATCCCGCCCGCAAATAGTTGGGCCACAACCACTAACCCGCCCGCAGACACCTAAGCCACAATTGTCACACATAACCATGCCTGCAAACACCTAATCCAGAAAAACTACTGCCATGCCCAAAGACACCTGGGCCTTATCCCGAAGATACTTGGGAAACCACATTCCCACACACACATGGCCCAACCACCACACTACGCTTCCTAAAGATTCTTGGGCTAACAATGGACTTCAGGCCATCCCAGCATGCCCGAAGATACTTGGGCTAACTTGGAAAGGGACAAGAAATGAGCTAATAACTATCCACTAATAGAAGTGTTGGGAAAAAAACCTTCTACCACGAAGTGGGGGTGTTCGACACTAATTTCTCAACATGGGTGGGGAACTAATAAGATACCCAAAAACTACAAGTATATGTATAGGTAACAAGCAGTCACCCAAATCTAGGTTTTTCTTCAGCCAGCCTAAAGAACACAATCAACACCCATGACCAAGTCACAACTCACACCAAACCAAAAACCATTTGTCCCATCCTTGTTTCATGTAGTGTAATAACGTTTAAATAAGTTTCTGCAAATACTTAGGCAACTTTCAAGCATAAGAAAAAGACAAGGAAAGAGTACATCCAAACATCAACTTAAACATCCGCACCTGATTCTCTTGTAATGTCACAACAACAATGGGATAAGTGAGATCCCTAGAAGTACTGGAACCAAAGAAAACCCCAAGATATAGCCCCATTTATGCTAGATCCAGGAGCCAATAGTTTCTCAACAATAGAGGATCCCACCACAATTCGTGATATAAGCATGGTAACCAAGCGGCCTCAAATTCCCAACCAGCGAAACCATAACTATATGGGATCCCTTCCCCCCCCCACATAACACAAAAATCGGCTCATGAATAAAAACAACCAAACCACCGCCACAAACATAAATTAGGCCCATGCTGGTATTTTCAAATTTAAATGAGTCAACACGCTTCATGATTCCAATTCTGTTGTACTTTAACTGGGGTTATCACCAAAAACAATTGATCATGGTGCCTGCAATTTGTTTAGACGAATATACATAATTAACCAATTTCATTTATACGACCAACAATGGAAGTAAGGGATTATTAGTGCATAGAAAATGAACAACAACGACCAAGATTTTTAGTAGGCGTAAGCCCACACAATTCAAAAATAATTAATCATGAAAGAGGGGAAAAACATAGCAGCATCACCGATCACACCCCTCCCCTTCATTCTTTAGAATCCGTTTATTATCATCTATAATGTTTGGTTCATCCAATTATACAAAATCAGTAGCGTGAAAACCCAGCAAGATACATTGAAAGGAGAGTCTTAGGTGAAACACTAATTGATTGATCAACGATCGAAGTTCTATTCAGACCCGAGGAAATTGTAGGGGGGTGACCTTTGTAACACAAGGATGAGCAGACGAATCGATCGCAGGGTAGCCGAGTAAATGAAACCCATGGAGAACCCTTTGGTTATAAGGTCCAGGGACAGTTGATATACAGAGATAAGGACGCGAAACCGCGTAAGGATCTGGGGTCGTTGGTTGACCAAGAGGCCCTATACATCACTAAAGGGTCCCAGCCTTTAGGGGAGGTTTAAACCGACACACACTAGGGTACCTCGCTTAATCAAATGCCATTAATTGGCATTAATGGGATTTAAAATAGGGTTTAAAACTCAATTTTCACAAATAGGAGGTGATACTGGCTAGGTCCACCGGTTATCCGAGCTACAGGTAGGTTGCGGATACCGGTAGACCGAGCTACCGGTAGGCCGAGCTACTAATAGGCTGCAGCTACCGGTAGGCTGAGCTACCGGTAGGTTGCGGCTACCGGTAGGCCGTGGCTACCGGTAGGTAGAGCTAGCATTAGGTCATGGCTACTGGTAGGACGAGCTACCGGTAGGCTGAGCTACCGCTAGGCGGTGGCTATAGGTAGGTGGAGCTACCCGTACACGTTGGCTACTGGTAGGCCGAGCTACTGGTAGGATACAACTACATGTAGACCGAGCTACCGGAAGGTTGAGCTACCGGTAGGTTGTGGCTACCGGGAGACCAAGATATCGGTATTCCCAATAACCGGTAGGATGAGCTACTTGTAGGCTGAGCTACCGGTAGGCTACGGCTACCAGTAGGCCTATCATTGGTCAAACTTCACCATGAAGTTGGGATGGCCTCCCAGACCACCCAGAAAACCTCAAACATCTGATTTTTACAATGTAATGGACCACCAAAAACCCAAGGCATTACATCAGATACCTCAAAAACTATTCTTTCCCTCGAGAATCAAAAAATCCCATAAAGAAAGAGAGGGTCTAAACAACCACCTCGAAAGATACCTCTCAGGAGTGAACCTCATTGTTAACTAAAAACACCTCCCTCTAATGAACCAAGCAACATACCATGTCAAACAGCCAAGTCATGTGGGTTGGGGAGTCACTTCCCCATGTCAAGATACTATCCATTTTGGGTGGCACTGACTCGCACACATGGGTTTAATCAAATCCACCTTAATGCATCTTAATTAGGGGTCGGGTCCTCCCCTCCCCAAAGCCAGGACTTTCCACACACATCAGAAGAAAAAAAACCACATTTTTCAAAGCCAACAAGGTAAAGCACTCCACCACAACAAGTATAAATAGAATAGTAAAAAACTCAAAACAACTCTAGGTATTTGGCACGCATCTGTGCTTCCCTCTCCCACATAATCTTCTCAAGCCCACCATGTCTCCATAACACACGAACCAAGGGAATGGTTCACCCACGAAGCACCTTCTCTTCATGATCCTCGATCATCACTGGTCTTTCCACAAAGGTCAGGTCATCCTCGATGTCTAGATCTCCCCAGTCAAGGACGTGTGAATCGTCGTGTAGATAAAGATAGAGATGGGACACATGGAAGACATCACGTATCCTCAGTAGAGGTGGTGGTAACACTAGATGATAATCCACTTCGCCGACCCACCGCAACACTTATAAGGGTCCGATGAACCTGGGAGAAAGCTTACTCCCATTGCCGAATCTCCATTGTCCACGCTGAGGGAAGACCTTCTAGAACACGTGGTCTCCAACCTCAAACTCCAAGGACCTTCTCCTGGTATCAGCATATGTCTTCTGTCGGTCCTGGGCCGCCTTCATCCTTTCTCGTATAAGATGAACTCTCTCGGTCGTGTTCTACACCACCTCCAGGCCAAGGATGCGTGCCTCTCCTTCTTCGTTCCAACACACAGGTGATGGGCATGGCCTCCCATACCAGGATTCAAATAGGGCCATAAAATGGTGGAGAGATAGCTATTATTGTATGCGAACTCTATCAATGGTAAGTGTCGCACCCACGATCCTTCTGAGTCCAGAACACATGCCCGCAACATATCCTCCATGGTATGGATGGTGCGCTCAGTCTGTCCATCTGTCTGGGGATGGAAAGCAGTGCTAAGACACAGATTGGTTCCAGAAGAATGCTGCAATCCTCTCCAGACTCGTGAGGTAAACCGTGCATCCCTATCTGAGACTATGGACCTCAAAACTCCATGCAACTGCACCACCTCATCCAGGTACCATCATGCCAAAGCATCCAATGCACTGGACTCCTTAATCTACAGAAAATGTGCCGATTTTTTCATCTGGTCCACTACTATCTAGATGGAATCATACCTCCCATAAAGTTTAGGTAGTCCCATGATGAAATCCATCGAGATGTCCTCCCACTTCCACTCGGGGACATCTAGAGACTACAGTAGGCTTCCTGGAACTCGGTGTTCAGCCTTGAATTGCCGACACACTAGGCACTTGGCCACAAACTCTGCAACTGCTCTCTTTACTCCGGGACACCAGAACATTTTCTTCAGACCCTGGTACATCTTGGAAACTCATGTGTGTACTTCTAGGGGTGAGTTGTGGAACTCACTAAGAACCTTGTCACGCATCTCCTCTGGAACAAATAGATTTCCCCGGAAAAGCATCTCGTTTTGATCATCCTCTGCCCATCCTCCCAGATCATTGCTCTGTTAAACTTGGTCATGAATCACATCGCACTCAAGGTCCCCCCACTGAGACTCCTCCACTTGCTGAAACAGATAAGATTTCACAGTCATCTGATACAGGCAACCTCTACCGCTATCCATCCTCGCATCCTGGTGCAAGGCAGCCAACTCCTCCATTGCCTTCCAGGAATCTGCCGACTCTCAGACTACATCCTTCTGCAACCTACCTCTCAAGGCATCGACCACTGCATTCCCTTTCCATGAAGTGTAAGAAATATCAAAGTCGTAATCCTGGAAGAACTTCATCCACCTCTGCTACCACAAGTTTAGGTCTTGCTAGGAGAAGATATACCTAAAACTTTTGTGATCTTTGAATACCAAAAAGCGTTCTCCGATGAGGTAATGTTGCCATAACATTAGTGCAAAAAAGACTGCTGCATGATCCAGGTCATGGGTGGCATAACTACGCTCATGAGGGCATTGCTGCATAAACCCATAAAAGATCACCCCTTGTCACTGCATCAACACACACCTGAGGCCATGCCCTGAAGAATCACAAATCACCTCATGCGGCGACCCTTTTTCTGGTAGTCTCATCAATGGGGAAATAACAAACTTCTCCTTCAGATAGCTAACGGTTGCCTATCATTGCTCACTACACATGAAAACCTAGTCCTTCTTGATCAAGTCTATCAAAGGGGATGTAACTCAAGAGAAGTTGGGTACGAACCTTCGATAGTAACCCGACAGCCCGAGGAAACTATGATCCTCTGCCACATTCTTGGGTGTTTCCCAAGAAAAAACTGCGTCAACCTTTTACGCGTCCACCACTACCCCCTACTCAAACACTACGTTACTAAGGAAGTGCACTTCTCATGTCCAGAACTGGCATTTAGACAACTTCCCATTGAGCTGGTGTTGTCAGAGAACCTCCAAAACCATCCTCAGGTGCTCCGTGTAGTTCTCCTTAGATCTTGAATATATCAGGATGTCATCGATGAACTCGAATACGAACCGATCTAGATATTCCCGAAATATGGAGTTCAGAAGCCCCATGCACACAGCTAGAGAGTTTGTAACACCAAAGGGAATAACCACAAACTCAAAGTGCCCATATATTCACCTGAAGTCCATCTTCGAGATGTCGTCCTATTTCACCCTCAATTGGTGATACCCAGACCGCAAGTCAATCTTTGAGAACCATCCTTCCCCTTTCAGCTGGTTGAAAAGATCATATATCCTCGAGAAAGGGTAGTGATTCTTGATTGTCACATGATTCTGCCTCATGTAGTCTATACACAACCTGAGACCACTATCTTCCTTCTTTGCGAACAAGACTGGAGAACCGAACGGTGATGAACTAGGTTGAACATAACCCCTCTTCATTAGATCGTCAATCTGAATCCGCAATTCATGTATCTACGAAGGTTCTATTCGGAAAGGAGCCATCGAAATCAGACGAGCGCTAGTTTGCAAATATATCCCAAACTCGATATCACGTAGAGGGGGTAGAGTTGTTACTTCCCCAGGAATGACATCCATAAACCCACTGACGATCCCTGGTACTTCCACCATCTCATAATCTACTGAATCTACTTGTAGTTTGGCTAACAAGGAGAGGATGGGTTCCTCTCAACTACAACCCTTCTGACCATTTCGCTCGTCGGTGAATGTAACGTGTTGGCCACCGAATTCTGAGAACAGAACCCTTCCTCGGAAGCAGTCGATGATGGCACACACAGAGAAGAACCATTCGATGCCTAGGATGACTTCGTATGGATGTATCTGTAGCAGTATTATATACCTAACCTACTCGTGTGTCCCTATCATTAGTTTGCATCCTCTACAAACATATAACAAGTCAGTTTGACCTCTGGCTGGTGTGCTTAGAACTAGGGCCACTGGAAGTCTCTTGGCTTCGAGACCTAGAGCATGGGCCAGACTGGGTGCAACAAAGGAGTGCGAAGCTCCGGTATTGAACAAGGAGTAAGAAAAGGTACTGAAAAAACTAATCATACCTAAAAAAACCTTCGGTTCTGCTGGAACTGCCACCTCCTCGGCGTGCAAATATCTATGTCCAGCTCCTCTACCCATCGGATGTCGTCCGCCTCCCTGACCATGCCATGGTCGAGGTCCCTGAGGAGCGCCCTGATGTCGGCCTACCCTTACAAGGATGGCCCTCGGAGGAGCGGGAGCTTGCTTCCCCTGCAGCTGCTGCTGGAAGGGCCTATCTGGAAGCTATGGCTGGGGCAGGTGCTAGGAATGTCCACCACCATCGTACTATACTCAGTCCGGGCACTCATTCTGGAGATGTCCATGGCTCCCACAGACGATGTACCATGGTCCCGGGCCCGAATTAAAAGGGAGAGGATCGGGGGACCAGAACTGGAACTACTGTGGCCTGCTTCCTGGTGGTCGGAACCTAGAGGGTCCCAATGCTGGAGGTCTGGTGTTGTTGGCCTTTCCCTTTGACAATCCTAGCTGAATCCCCTCTCGTGACCCACCTCCCAGTGTGGGCATCCTCTCCACCACCTCTGCCTTCTTCTGGACCTCCAAGTTTGTCAGCAAGGTGAAGGGGGTAACAACATACTAGAGGGAGGGTCAGAGAGCCTTCTCTAAACATCTCGCCCGAGACTCCTCATCCGGAAATAGGTCCGCAGAAAAGCGGATGAGGTCCTTGAAATTGATCCCCAGATCCCTTACCGACACACCCCCTACTGGAGGGAGAGTAGCTCCTTCTCTTCTCCTCCTTTATCGTAGAAGAGAGGAATTTCTCCCGGAACTCCCACTCGAAATCAGCCCATGCCACCTTAGCCTCTCTCCTCTCCCCCAGGTAGAGTGTCCACCACTGACGTGCTGCTCCCCACATCTGGCTGACGCCCAGAGCAACCTATTACTTGGTCGGAGCTCGGATCATGCCGAAGGCTATCACCACCTCCTCCAACCAACCCTCTGTCTTCTTGTCCGAGGTGCTTCCCATGTACTTATAGAGGTTCTGTCACTAGAAGGCTCGAAGTATCATTAACCCCTGACCATCTTCCTCCTCTCGTTCATCCCTCTATCGATCATCCAGGTCAACATCTTGATCCTTGATCGCTCGTACAACTCGTGGTCGTCTCCCGGGTGTCATAGCTTCAAGGTAAACAATGATTGTCTAAGCACAAGTAGTGCAGAACGTTGTTCTTGAATCTTCTTAAACATATTATTTATTTCAAATTCCCAAAATACCCTAGAAACACAAGAACACCTCATTATGATGCATGTACCATCCCTAGGGTCTCTACGCTACAATCAACGTGGCCTCAATCAGTCGTTCGATAGGTCCAATTTTCTTGCATCGGATCACGGGGGCCCTAAAATCTCATGTCCTAACCGGTCTTCCCTGGCCTAATTCATGCACCAAGGTCACCCAACACGGTTTCTCAACCATCCCATGCAATCCTCACTGTGCCTAACTCTATACTCCATCATATTTCTCAACCTGATTCCTCGGATACCATTCTGTCACGACCCGCCTTCACCAAATGGAGGGAAAGGTCAGAAGATTGTCAGGCCCTTCTTTAAGTTGAAGAAGAGATAATGACCCCCGAGACCCTCCTTCAATAGGTCCCGGAGTGGAGACCAGTGACAAGGGTATATAATCACACACTTAATAGAAGGCATTATCCTTTTTCTTTTAATAGGATCAGGAGATAAGATAGTAAATCCCACAACACCAGACTGAAAGTAAATGTAAATCCATGACCCATTCCCAATGCATGTTATAAAAGTAGAAAAAACCCACAATGAATAATGAGAGTAAAAGCAAAAATACCAAAAGAATGAACAACAACAACTACGATGATCTGTCACAAGTTCCAAGATAGCACAGTCCAGCATGATCCCCAAAGTCCTCTTGGAAACCTGAATGTAGTTTTATATACGTAGGGTGATCATACAAGTATACTCAGTAGCGAAAAACAAACACTCTCATGCACAAGTGGACAGGCTTGGTAATGCCTCATGGAGAAAGAGAAAACCAAGAACCTAACAAGGAAACTGACCACCCAAGCCTCACCAAGGCACACTCCCCAAATAACGCAAGTAAAGTAATGTATAGTAATAACACATCGATGTTTGGGTACCCCGTGCCACATTACCACTAGTTATTGAAGACATCTTATGCATCAGACCAATTCTTCCATTCTTACCGCAGTCCCACTGCCATACCCCACCCGCACACACCTGGGCCTCAACCACACATCCCGCCCGCAAACACCTGGGCCACAACTGTCACGCATAACCATGCCTGCAAACAACTAGTCCAGAACAACCACTACCACGCCCGAAGACACCTGGGCCTTATCTCGAAGATACTTGGGAAACCACCTGCCCGCACACACCTGGGCCAACCACCACACTACCATGCCCAAATATTCTTGGGCTAATAATGGACATCAGGCCATCACAGCCTGCCCGAAGATACTTGGGATATCCGGTAAAGGGAGCAGAAAGAAGCTAATAACCAGCCACTAATAGAAGTTTTGGAAATAACACCTTCCCCCATGAAATGGGGGTGTTCAACACTAAGTTCTCAACTTGGGTGGGGAGTGAATAAGAAACACAATAACTACAAGAATATGTATAGGTAACAAACACTCACCCAAATCATGGTTTTTTTCAGCTAGCCTAAAGAACACAATCAACACCCATGACCAAGTCACTACTCACACCAAGCCAAAACCCATCTATCCAATCCTTGTTTCATGTTCAGTAATAATGTTTAAATAAGTTTCTACACCTACTTATGAAACTATAAAGCATAGGAAAAATCCATGGAAAGAGTACAGTCAAATATGAACTTAAACATTCACACCCGGTTCACTTGTAAATACACAACAAAAAAGGGATAAGTGAGATCCCTCAAAGTACTTGAAGCAAAGAAAACCCCAAGATACAGACCCATGTCCCCAAGATCCAAGATCCAACGGTTTCTCTACAACAGAGGATCCCTCCCCAATTCGTGATATATGTAAGGTAACCACACAGACTCAAATTCACAACCAGTGAAACCATACCAACAAGGGATCCCATCCCCATCCCCACCCACATCACTCATCAATGAGATCGTGAATAGAAACAACCAAACCACTCCCACCAACCCAAAGCAGGCCCGTGCCAGTATTTTTAGATTTAAAAGATTTAACACACTCCATGATTCCAATTCCAATGTACTTTAACCAGGGTTATCACAGAAAATGATTGATCATGGTGCCTTCAATTTATTTATCCGAATATACATAATTAACCAATTTACTTTTTACGACCAACATGAGATGTAAGGGTTTATTAGTGAACATAGAAAGTCCACCAACGGCCATGATTTTTAGTAGGTGTAAGCCAGCACAATTCAGAAATAATTAATCATGAAAGAGGGAAAAAACATAGCATCTTAATCGTTCACACCCCTCCCCTTCATTCTTTAGAATCTGTTTATTATCTTCTTTAATGTTTGGTTCATCCAATTATATAGAAGAAGTAGCGTACCCACCCCACAAGATACATAGAAAGGAGAGTCAATGGTGAATCCCTACTTGATTGATCAACGATCGAAGCTTCTCTTCACGTGCGAGGAAATTGTAGGTGTGTGACCTCTGGAACTCAAAGACGAGCAGACGAATCGATCGCAGGGTGGCCGAGAAAAAGAAACCCCGGGAGAACCCTTTGGTTATAAGGGATGGGCTCGGTTGAGATACAGAGATAAGGACACAAAACTGCATAAGGAGTGGGGCTCATGGGTTGACCATGCGGCCCCACACGTCATTAAAGGGTCCCCGCCTTTAGGGGTGATTTAAACAGACGTACACCAGGGTACCTCACTTAATCAAATGCCATTAATTGGCATTAATGGGTTTTAAAATAGGGTTTAAAACTCAATTTTCCCAAAAAGGAGTAGATACTGGATTGGTCCACCGGTTAGCCGAGCTACCGGTAGGCTGTGGTAACCGGTGGACCGAGCTCCCAGTAGGCTATCGCTATCGGTAGTCCGAGCTACCGGTAGGCCGAGATACCGGTAGGACGAGCCACTGGTAGGATGCAGCTACCAGTAGACCTACAATGGTTCAAACTTCACTGAGAAGATTGGATGACCTCCCAAACCACCCAGAACACCTCAAACCTCAGATGTTTACTAAGTAATGGATCTCCAACAACCCGGGGCATTACACCTTGATACTTTTGTATTTTTTTTACAACTTTCCACATGTCCATCTTGGTATCTCCATGGATTTGTTTTTCCATGGATCTAAACATAAGTATCCTACACTAGATTGAGATCTCGATCCATAACATATGATTTTATCTCACATGCATGTGATGGGTTAAATGAGGTTTTACATCAAAAAACACGGGAACGTGGGCCCTAAATATTAATGACGAGAATGAAAACAGACATACAATTTTAATATGAAAAATAAATTTAATGGAAACCACACACATATAATGGTACTATTGTAGATCTTGATTATACATACATGCTATGATATTTACACATAAATAAAATTGGCATTCAATTTATTAATAATTCTTTTTTTAAGATAAATCACACTTGAATTAGTTAATTTTTATCTTTAATTATTCAATCTGTTTATCTTAAACCCGATTCTGAATTTCATTGGCATTCTCCTTCAAAAAAATATTTAAAAAATAAAATCATTTAATGATAAGTTTATACGTAACTTTAACCTTGGATGAAGTCCAATTAATTACCATTATTAACATCCCAATGAGTAGAAATGAAAATAACACAAAATTTTTCTAACACACACACATATATAACATCAATCATGTGTTGTTCCACAGTGTTACGCCTACACAATTGTACCTATATCAAGGTTTTTTATAATATAATTGTAAATTTTAATACATATTTGTTATTTTTATGAGTACACTACGTGTAGTTCCATCTACAAAGAATGTACTATCATTCACCATCCATCCTAAGTACAACCCAAGGATATATCTTGCAGATGTACATCAGAAATATTCAAAGTACATTTCATGACCGGTGGGCCACACTCTGTTTAGTATCCCCATTACACGGTCTCTATAAGGGAAAGGTATGCCTGAGATACATTTTCCAACCCTATCCCAAAGGTACTACATGTTATGTCTAGTAATCCATAGAGCATGTAATCTGGAAACCTTGGGCCACCTATTCTTGTTCAATAATTTGTATCATAAAGACCCATATAAACTCAAACACATGGCTTGGTTTGGCGGATCAGTCCTAATGCGTTGAACCATGACTACATTGTGTGTGAGGTAGAATACATACTATAAGCTCTAGTGTTTAATGGGTAGCAACATTTACCTCCTCTAGACATGATACTAAATTTTAATTTAATCAAAATTAATATATAAGACCTCTTAGGAGAGGTGAATACGAAACAACAGTGGAGGAATAAATCTAGATATTTAGATTTATAGATTAATTAACTTGAATTTAAATAACTAAATTATTAAATGTGTAAATAATCAAAAAAATTTAATAATTTTAATCAATGATATGAACGCTCTGATACCACATGTAGGTTCCAGGTGCAGTAGAAGTGCTTGGATGGGTGTAACCAACATTAATTTTACCATTAACAAGGATCAATCTGAGATTTGTCATGATGATAATATGTCGAATCATTGTAATAAAAAAATTAATGAAAAGTAATGTGGGAATTCCTAGAACTATAGAGAGGATCATCATATGTTGTTCATAATTCATTTATTTAAATGACAAGAATTACATTGATGGAATTCTCCTTCTATTGATGAATCTAGTCAAGATCCAATCTGATCTGTCATTGTATCGCAGAAGAATTCTGTAGGATTACTATAGCGGTGACACACATATTCTACAGATATCTCAAGTCATCCTCGAAGGGATATTACAATGGTTCCATGGAAGAACCTTTTCTTGCGATGTCGTCCTTTGTCTCCATGAGAGTCACTTCTAATGTGCTCTCCTTGATCGAGTGGAGGAGGATCTATCTCTTAACATGAGATATTTCTTAGAGGAATGGAATTATCACTTAAACCGAGAGATTTATCCAAATATTTTGTGCACAACCAAAATGAATGTCTAGATCTAATAAAAGCAATTTAATTGGGTTTTATATTATATAGAATAAAAAATTGAATTAATTACCCATAAGAGTTAATTCATTTCATTTTATTATTTTCTAGAACCCTTGTCTAATAATTACATATGACAATTATTACCACTTTACATATTCCAAATGAATTGCAACTAATTTTATTTAATTAAATGCATAATATTTTCTCACAAAATCCCCAGAAAAACTACACAATGTGTATTATAATATATCCATATCGTTTATTTTTTTTACATTTTCTTCTTTCATCCCCCACGTATATTAGATGTTAAATATATACTATTTTGTTCATAAAAAATATCATTTCATTATTCACTAAAAAGTTTATTATTTCACCCGTGATACATTATTTTGAATAAATAGTGTTGAAATAAATGATATCAGGCTTGCTTGAATAATTATTAAACCACAGCCAGGAATAATCATTACTCAACATGTTAAGTGAATATCTAACTACGAAACATGTATATACTTAGTGTGTGTCCCTGTAGGCCTCTTTCCTAGTGTAATTAAGATGAGCCTACCTAATGGATAATTTTATCATCTAGTATCATTTGATGGAACCCATATAGAATGATGTTAATGACACAATGATTTTTCACCTCTTACAAACACTTACCATGTTATATAATTTTTTTGTCTCGATATCTAGAGTCAAGAGGGTTGCATGCAAGTGTCATCAAACTATGTTGTCGATTAATATTTCTTTGACTACCATAAATTGATCTTTTCCATTCCTCACTATGTTCCTAGATTTATTTTGGAAACATCAATTCTATCAAAGGGTCTACTATATCAACATCCATTTGGGACCAAAAGGGTCAAAACCTTTCTCGCATTATCTATTAATTCATAATTATTCGTGACACACCCAACATATCCAACCACATTGAAAAAAATGTTTCATCATAATTTTGGTCAATAAATATAAGTGATCATGTTTTTATATAGATTAGTAACAATCATAATGTATATAGACAAATATACATATCCAACGATAGGAACATCCAATGACACTGTGGAATTTGGATTTCTTACTGGTGGGTATCATTCTCATAATATCATCATAGATCTTACCAATGGTGCACACCCTGAGATGTTGGCTCATATTTTTATCAGAACTCACCCCTAAGGGACTGTACTCTTATTGTCCCTCAAATAACATCATCCTGCCCTAGAACATAAATTCATGAATTGTGTTAAGGAACATTTGAGTTCCCATCATAGTAGGGATCCTCTATGAAATATTAGGGAAACAACTATCCATAGAAAATTATATTTTTCATTGTTACGTAGAAGAACAATAAAGATGTAATAATATTTTTTTTTAATATTCAGTTCTATGAATACAAATTTATCATACTGTACAATGTAGTTGGTTCAAGGCCTCCAAACCCAACCTAAATTAAGTTACAAATAGTTGATAAAATGATGATATAAGTAATTAAATATATAAAAGGAATCCATCATTTTATAATTATTTTATGCATTATTGACACATTTCTATATTTCCATTATAATATTTGTTGGCATGAAGTCTAATCTCTCATGTGCATGAACATATTTGATAAAACCACCCCAACTCGATCAAAATAATACTAGTGTTTATGAAAACAATTACATTATAGGAAATACTAAAAAAATTAAACATAACTACTCAATATTAAATTAATTATATAGAAGATAGAAATGTTTTCCATGCCATGTGAGTGTTCTGTAATAAATTGATCGACTATAGAAAAGTGGATCCAAATAAGTAATGGATAGTTCTGAGTAAGAATTCCTAGATTAAAGGCATATTTTTTTTTGATTTATTTACTCTAATTTCCTAGTTAAAAGAAATTTGGATTTATGTGGCTATTTCTACATAAAATAATTTTAAATTATAGAAATGTCTATAAAATATATGTTTCTCACTTGAGTTTTTATGAGGGGGTATAATTTAAGAAACATGATGGGTTTATTATGGATGGAAATTAAGAAATGTTGTTTCAATTAATAAATTCTTAGTATAAATTAAATATATATCTGAGGACTTGATATTTAAATTTGTATATATATATATATTATAAAGATTTATTTTCAAAAATTTATGATTGACCACAATATCATCCTTAAGAATGAGTTTTATCAATGGATTTAGGTACTCATATATGTTGAGGAAATTGTATTTAAGTATTTGACAAGGACCAATAATTTTTTATGTGGATCATATGAGCTATTTTATCGAGAATTCTACAATTTGTGGGTAAAATATTTTTAATGGTTTATATGTGAATGAAGTACATCGTACTAAATTAATTTCTAAAAAAATATTAAAAAGATGCTACCAAGAGATTTTCCACGGAATATACCAAAAAATCGAAATCATTGACTTCTATATGGATGTTGCTTTCAAATGTTTACTATGAAAAAGAGGTAAATGTAGAAGAACGTAGGTATTGTTATCATATTATATCCCTCAAAAATAAAAACCCAACATTTGGTTTGATATATTTAATGTCAAATAGTAATAACGATGATGTAAGCACATACACATGCTATTTAGAAAAATCCTACTTCTATATATCTGAAAAATTGTGTATTTTGGGTTGTTTTCTTATTGTATATTACAAATGGAGTTGTTGGGATACACATATTTGGGATGGAAAGGTTCTATGGATAACATGGTGAATTTATAGACATAAAAAACATAAATTTCATTCAAGTATATGTTTTTTGGACTATTGAATCATTAAATCATTGTATTCGAGCCTAGAAAGTGTTAGGGCCTTGATTATAGAATACATTTTACAATGAGAAACATCAACATAAGGTGGATTTAAAAATCAGCATGAGATATCACGAACTAGTCTGTCATGGAAAGGGTTATTAAAATAGATCGAGTCAATTATATCGAATATTCCAAAAAAATGAATAATAAAGATCTCCTTCATCTGTGCGATGTAAATAAGAGTTGATTAAAGAAATCATTATCATGATTTTTTTACTGATTATAAGCCTATATCGTTATCCTCATTATAAACCACTAATAAAAATTCAATATATCATTTCTTAATTCATAAGTGATGATAGAGGATTAATAATTATAATTATAAAAAAGAATTTCATAAACATATTTATATACATATTAATATATTGAATAAATATATAAATTGTAAATATATTCTTTAGTTAAATATATTTATAATAATTTTACAATTTTCTAAATATATATTTATTAATTCGTAATTATATAAATTCTTTTCAAAAAAATATTATTTATATCAATATATATAATTATTGTAGATATATTCATTAATTATATAAATTTATTATCATTATATAATTATTTAAATATATATATTTATAGATTTATAATTATATAAATACTTTTAAAAAAATATCTATATAATTATAAATGTGTAAATATAGTATATTTTAATTTATTAACAGATTTAGTTATAAATATTTTTTCCAACCTATTTTGAATATTATTAATGAATGATTAATCATAAGTTCATTCAGGTAAAAAATATGTGAAATTGGATTCTACAAAATTAGTAGATGTAAATAGTATAAAAGATTTGAAAAGTTTTATTAGTTTGATTAAAATTATTAAAAACAATATGGATATATTTTATATTTTATATAAATATATACTGAAAATTTTAAAACATAGTAAATAATTTTACACAAAATAAATAATATAAATTTATTAAAATCCAAAAAAATATAAAAAATATATAAAAAATAAAAAATATTATAAATGAGTGAATAATACCACACTGTAATAATATGAAAATTAAAAAAAATAAAATTCACCAATTAGAAAAATAATATATTATATGTTTTATGTTATAAATAAATTAAAAAAATTGTTACGAAAATTTTAATTAATTATAAAAATTTTGGGAGTATGTGTTTTATATAAAATTTCATTAGTTGTGTGAATATTTATTAGTGTGTGTTGTATATATGAATTAATTAATTATGTATATGGATGTGAAATAAATATAAAACTCATTTCATATATCTTAAGTTTAAAAATCAAGAATCCTTCAACTATGTCCATTACACTATGTAATTATTCACTATTTTTTATTCATAATAATTTTTAATTACAATCCATTTTTCACTAAATATATTAACTATTTAATTTAAATAATTAATACTTTTAACTTTAAAAAACATATTTATATACATTCATATATATATATATCAATATATTTAATAAATATTATATATGGAAGTTACTCATAATCATTTAATTAATTAAATATATAAATATTTCTTAATTTAAATATTTATAAACATTATATAATTATTATTTTTTCATTTATCATGTATCTATATATTTAATATGTAATATTTATTATTATTTATAATTTCTTTATATTATAATTAGTTCATACATTTTTATCAATAATTATTTAATTATAAAATTTTAACATAGCTTTTTAAGAAACACATTTTAAATATTAATTCATTTAATTATTTCATTCTTATAGTCTTTAATGAGTTCTGTAAAAGAACTAATAACGTATCTTGTGATGGGAATTAAGACTAAAATACAAATAATGTGTAGTAACCCTAATATTTATATAATAAATTTTCTATTATAATTCATAATGGAAATAGTAATTCTGAAAATAAATAATTTTTAATAAAGTAATTTATTTATAAAAATAATTTTTAATTTATCAAATTTAAATATGAAAAAAATAATTACATTTTTGAATTCATCATATTGAAATTGTCTTTGTATGATTTTTTGACAATTTTCTAAAATAGTTTAATTTTTTGCAAATACTAAAAAATAAAGTATTTTTATAATAAGTTATTATTTATAATGACATGAAGACATAATTGTGATATTCATTTTAAAGAATTTAATTCATAATTAAATAATAATATAATATGAATGATATTTTAAGGATTTAAATGAGAACATGATAATTATATTATATTCATGAAATGGATTAAAGTGTTATAAGTGTCGATTTAGTGCATATGAAACATTTGAAATTTTAAATATGGATCAATATAAATAATAATTGAGTAAAAAATTATTTTAGAGACACTAGTAATAATTATTATGAATTATTTATGCTTTTTCTATAAATTTAGAATCTTATCATTATATAAAATTAATCATTAACAAACGCATTCAAAATAATTTTTTCGGGAATGAAATGAAAAAATAAAAAATTTAAGATGTTATAATTACGTGCCTATTCTTAATTATAATTAATAAACTATCTTATAATTTGATTCTGAATATGTCTAATTAATATTTATTATACACTTTTTTTATTTTTTATGTATGAAATAATTAACATAAATTCTTATGAAACACTGACTGAGATCTTATGCAAGTATATTATAAAGAAATAAAATGTTTTTTTATTAAATTTATAAGAAATATTAAAAGAACCATATTTGTGATAAATCAATTCATTTATGATACTTTCAACCACTATGTTAGTTTTATACAAATATCGGTTTTTTATCTAAAATAATCACATTAATACCATTATGATATTATATTCAAAATTAGTTCGAAGTGTTCACACTATAAAATTTAGTTTGTATAATGTTTTAACGTCGATTTTTCCAATATATTTTTTCGAACATAAATAATTTATTGAAATATACCATATTTATAATCTTCAGGAAATTTCATCTTTAATTTTTATGGAATGTATAAATACCTTAATGTATTTAATAAATATGATTTAGTAATTATATAATTAATGAATAAATCATATAAATAAGAATAAAATATTTATTATTTGATATATCTAATTAAATAAATGAAAGATATAGATAAATATGATATGTATATGATATAATAAAAAAATATAATTGAACGAAACTCATTTTATATGTGACAAAAATTATAGTTATGATTTTTTTGATAAAAATTATTTTTCATGAATAAAATATATTTGTAAATAATTTTATTATCCAAAAAAATTAATATAGATAAATGGCATAATATTGTGTTTATAATATAATCCCATTTATTTGGTAGTCCATTTTTAATACTTAAATCCTAAAATATCTATATTTTATTTTAAAATTTTGATTAATTCCTATGTTACCCATCCCATTAATTATCAATAGAGGGTCCATACATCAATAATAATCATCACCTATAGCCCTCTGTCTGAAATATATTCTAAATAACTCTCTCCAACTCATCCCTTTCCAGCAGCTAGATCACTTGGTGTCACGACCCGTCCCCCGGGGCCCTTTCCTTGACAACCCCATGCCCGCCTTCGTTAGGATAGGGGCAAGAAACTAGAACCAAAGGTGTAAATCATTAAAACAGAGAAGGCACTGACATTATAACTTTAAACACAAACAACAGTGTACAAGTTGTATGCAAAACACTAAAAAACTGTATACAAAAGGAGTGCTGAAAAGTAAAAGTGGGCCGGAAATTCAATCCCAATTGTAAAGTACAAGTATAAATTAGAAAAAATTGCAGCTGAAGAAAGGTAAACAGCTGCTGGATCGTCCACAAGGATGTCCTACGTGAAGGGTAGGTACATATTGCCTCCACAACACTCCATGTCCGTCCCTCTCCTCCGTGTACCATCTTGCCGCCTGATCCACCTCCAGGTACCGTCCTATCCTAGTACACTCAGCCTCGGTTAGTGTTGTTCATCGTCTGCATCCAACACAACGAGATGCGGGCATAGACCGTGCAGGGGTGAGTATAACGATACTCAGTAGGGACCCTGAGACCCTCAACGTCTCACAAAATACCACAAGGAAAAACCACAAAATATGAATTCAATAGATAACACCACATTGGTATATGCCCAGGCATATATCTAATTTATCAAGTAGTCCATCTCAAACATGAGGTAATCAAAAAAGTTACTGGGTCATCTCAACTGGTATTTTTATTCATGAGGTAGTATCAAGTAACATCCCCAGTTACACTTTCGAAACCTCGTCCACTGGTGAACTCCTCCTCTATCGAGTATAGTGGGATTTCTGCGTCACACAGAGGCGCTTCCCACTAACCTTGGACTGTTGAGGTACTCCTCCTGCCGAGTACCGTTGGTCAGCCGTGCTCACATAGAGGCGCTTCACACCGGGGGTCTTCCGCGCTCACACAGAGGGACTCCCCCTCATATGCTGCTAAGGTACTTCTCCTGTCGAGTACCGTGGGTATGTCGCGCTGACACAGAGGTTCTCCCCACTGTTGGTGTGCCACGCTCAAACTGAGTCACTCCCCAATGGGCTAGTCGAAACACTCTGAGTCAAATCGTTCAACAGTCATCCGTTCTCATCCAGTAACTAGGTCTCCACACTATACTCGCTCGTCTCCAGGAGGATTTGCTCCACGAAATGCAGTTTGATACTCCCTCTATCATGAAGTCCCACATATAAGTGTCTCAAAGGTCTACCTCGTCATAGGGGTCTCAACGCAACAGACGATGCGTCAATTGGACGCCCGGTCTATGAGTTATTAGCCTTTTATTCCTAGGGGCCCGGTTGGATTCGTGCACATTTCAATGAGACCGTATCTCAACTATACCCCAATCTATTGTGGGGTGTAATAAATGGTACTGTCATGATCCACGAAAACCAGTTCTGCTGATGGTTCATCAAACGGTCATCCGGTGCCAATGATATGGCCAATGAAAGAATAGGGTTGGTAGTGGGCTCGGGTTTGGTCCGACCCGGTTTGACCGACCCAGTCTGGGTCAACCCGGTCAGACCTATTTGGTCTAGCCCGACCCATTTGGTGGGCCAGCCTGTTAGGTTCGGCCAGGCCCACTGGGCCCAGCCCAGCAGGCCGCGAGGGCGGTTCGGCTCAGGATCAGGGCCGGTTCGACCCGAAGCATCGCGAGGGGGATGTCTCGGCGTGGCTCGGCCTGGAGGGCGCGACCGGGCCGGTTTGGCCAGGTCACCACGAGGGGGGCAAGGGGCTGGATCAAGAGGCCATCACGGGCAGGGTTTCTGTTTGGTCAATCAGTGACCGGGCATGTCGACCGGTGACAGGGAGGTTGTCTGGCAGGCCTGTAGGCGACCGAGCGGGCTAGAAAGCGGGCCAGCGGGTGGCCAGGAAGGCCGGCGCGCGGGCACACGGGCTGCCGGGTAGGCCGTGTGGTGCTGTCAGGTGGTGGTCGGGCATGCTGGGCGGCGGACGGATAGGCCGGATCGACATGGTTCGGTCCAGCATGGGCCGGTGGGGTGTCAGCTGGGGCACACGGAAGGCTAGTGATGGCCGAGAGTCGGCGAGGCTTGGGCCGACGTGGAAGAGCCGATATGGTCGAAGCACCGTGAGTGCGGCGCGATTCACGGAAGCCGTGGGGAGAATGACCTTTTTCTTCACTGCCTTCGTTGTTCCATTGCCTCATCGCCATGCTGAAAATTACCATAAACAAGAACGGCGGAGGGGTCGGGCCATGTTGGTTTGGCCCACACCCTACGCGTTTAAGGTGGTAAAAGTTGTCTTATCAAGAAGTATGATGATCAACAATTATAAATTCCAACAAAAACTAAGAATTTCAAAACAAAAATAATAGATTGTCTATTATTTTAGTTTTTTGCACCAAAATCAAATTGGTGAATTAATAACTTGGCTCCACCTAATTAATGCATGAGTGTTGGCACAAATTAATTACCGGATTTGGCACCAATTTATTAAAGGAGTGGTCCAGAGGCTCCCCATTATTAATGGGGAGAGTTTAAAGGTTTTACTCTCCTCCCATTAATATTAGTCGGGTGGTCCCACCCCTATTATTAAAAAATGGTTGGTTATGTGGTCTTGGGTGGTCCCCACGTCATAACCTATCGCGGGATGATAGATTTGGGTGGGCCCCACCACCATAACCTCTCTTTGGAAGTTAAGGTGTGGTGGACCAACCTCCAAATTCCATGATGTGGGTTTAACCACCAAACACACACATGGCGGTTCAATCAAAAATAAAGCGAAGATCACTTACTTTTATTACTTTCCACAAAAACCCATAAACTAACCTTTATTCTCGACCAACTACCATTGAGGTGAAAGTCTCCTTAAGAAAATATCAGTGATGTGATTTCAATGGTTCCATCAAATTTCAATTCCAAGCAATGGTTCCGAATTTATAAAAACTCTCTCATTTGTTTGCTGAACGTACCGAAACAAAACTTTAGAAATTGATTCTGGGACATCGGGCCTCAGAATCACACGCCGTTAAATTTTGTGGACTCGTAAAATTTCCATGTATTTAATGGAAAAAAAGTACACTATAATTATAGTTCATTTCATTATCCCCACCTCATGTATCTATGTTCCCGTAAGCAACAACTCGATCTAAGCGAACAATTGGGGGTACTGAGCATGCATACGAGCCTCCCACTCCCATTTTCTCTCCTATAGGTTCTCGTGTTTCCAGAAAACACACACTAGAGGTATCAACTGTCCATGTAGGACCCACTTCTTTCGATCCTCTATCTCCACAGGAACATCGTTGAAATTCTCCCCATCATCGATGTCCAGCTATCCATGGTCAATGATGTGAGGAGGGTCAGGCATGTATCTCCTCAGCTAATATATGTGGAAGACGCCATGCACATAGTTCGACTAAGGTGAAAGAGCCAAGCGGTAAGCCACCTCTCCAACTCAAATGAGGTCCAAGAGTGGTCCAATGAACCTCGGAGATAACATGTCACCTCAGCCAAATAGTTGTATACCTCTTTGAGATGAGACCCGTATAAAGACATGGTCACCATCCTTAAACCCCAGATGCCTCCATCTCTTGTCATCATATGACCTCTATCTGCTATGTGCAGTCTTCATCCACTCCTAGATGATTTTCACCTTCTCCATGGGAGCCAATACAATCTTTGGTCCCACTAGTTCTAACTCCCTAGGGTCATCCGAACCCAAAGGTGATCAGCAAGGTCGCTCGTATAACACCTCAAAAGATTCCATCCCTATAGTGGGGTGATAGCTGTTGTTGTACGCAAACTACACCAAAGGAAAGTGATCCTCTCAGTTGTGACTGAAGTCGAGGACACAAGCATGCATCATGTCCTCTAGTGTCTAAATGGTCTACTCAGTCTGACCATCTGCTTGAGGATGGAATGCGGTTCTAAAACAAAGAGACATCCCAAATGCCTCCTAAAACCCCTTTCATACCTGGGATGTAAACCGTGCATCGCGAACGGAGACAATAGAAGAAGGTACACCATGTAACCACACAATCTCCTACACGTAGAGGCGTCCCATGCTCTCTACTGAACCCTACTCTTAGATCTGTAGGAAGTGGGCCGACTTGGTGAGTCGTTCGACGATCACCCAAATTGAGTTGGGACCCCTAGATGTAAGTGGAAGACCCATCATTAGGTATAGGGATATCTCATCCCACTTCCACTTTAATACCTCTAATGGTTGCACCCAGCCTGGTGGTACCTGGTGCTATGCCTTCATGTGATAAAAAGTGAGGCATTGAGAGACAAACTCTGCTACAGCCTTCTTCATACCTAGCCACCAGTGCAGTTGTCGAGGGCCCTGGTACATCTTCTCCATACCGGGATGTACCGCTAGAGGGTATGTGTGGAACTCCCTCAACACTTCCTCCTAAAGTGACACTAGTACCATAGTACATCCTCTGAAGAGGATTTCATGCTCCCCACCTTCAGAAAATCCATCAGGTGCCTGCCCTGTGGATATTCGAGCACATCGAGTCACACAGTCATCATCCCCATGTTGTGCCTCCCTAACTCATAGAAGAAGTGGGGGAGTGATTGTAAGGGTCTAAAGTAAAGCTACTCCATCTCTATCCACAAAGGATATCTCCAATGAGGCCAACTGCTCAGTCGCCTCACCTAGCAGCTGTATACCATATCTCTTGCTGAGTGCATCGGCAACAACGTTACCCTTTCCATGATTATATACTATCTTGTGGTCATAGTCCTTGAGAAAATTAATTCATCGTTGTTGTCTCAGGTTCATTTCCTTCTGAGACAAGATAAACCTAAGACTCTTGTGATCAGAGTACATGGTAAAATGTTCTTCCATCAGATAGTGTCGCCACATCTTCAAGGCAATGAAAATGATACTAACTCCAGGTCATGGGTTGTGTAGTTCTTCTCGTGTTGTCTCAGCTGCTGAAAACCATACATGATCACTTCTCACACCTGTATCAGGACACACCCATGTCCGGTCCCTGATGCTTTGTAGTAGACTACGTACCTTATTCCTTCCATGGAAAGCCTCACGATGGGTGGAACTAGTCAACCTCTACCTCATATCCTGAAATCTCTTCTGCCATCTCTCCAACCACATGAAGGGTTTCCTATTCTGCAACAAGGCTGATAGTGGTGCAGAATCTGTGGAGAAGTCTAGAACGAACCTCTGGTAGTAACCAACCTAACATAGGGAAATTCATTCCTCTATCACAGTCATGGGTGGATTCCACGAAAGTATTTCCTCAATCATCGCTGGATCCACTACAACTCCAGCCTCCGAGATGACATGTCCAAAAAATTGAACCTCTTGGATCTCGAACTGGCACTTCCAGAGATTACTATAAATATGGTTCTCTCATAGTGTGTCCAGTACTAACCCCAAATGGTAGGAATTCTCCTCCTCAGTGGTTGAGTAGATCAAAATGTCATCGATGAAGACTAAGACAAAGAGATTGAGGTTTGGAAGAAAGATCTTGTTCGTGAGTCCCATGAACACTGCTGGAGCATTGGTTATGCCGAATGTTATAACCAAAACTCGTAGTGGCTGTACCAACATCTGAAGGTCATTTTCTTCACATCATGGTCTCGAAATCTGAGCTGGTGATAACCTAATTTTAGGTCTATCTTCGATAACCACCATGCCTCCTTCCACTGATCAAAGAGGTTGTTAATCCTTGGGAGTAGGTACTTGTTCTTCACAGTTACCTAGATTAAGAGATGGTAGTAGACACAAATCCTCAAGCTCTTATATACCTTCTTGGTGAACAGAATTAGGGCTTCCTAGGAAGAATCACTGGGCCAGATGAATCCCTTCTCCAGGAAGTCCTCTAGCTATACCGACAGCTCGTGAAGCTCAGTGGGAGCCATCTGATATGCTGGTGTGGATATCAGTGTCATCCCGGGGTACAGGTCAATGTATAATTCCACCTATCTGCGAGGAGGTAGACCTGAGACATAATCTGGAAAACATCTGCATACTTGTCCAACATTACATGTTATGTAAGACCCTCCACATCAACCGCTCCAAGAGTATGGCAAGCCAACTGATGAGTTATCGGCTACACCCTTCTCTGAGTAAGTCTGTCATGTGATGCAAAGCCTCCCTTCTCGCCTGTGAAGGTGAAACTGGTCCCATCCATGCGGACACACAACACTTTGCGCCTAATATAGTCAATATAAGCATTTACTGTAGATAACCAGTCCATAACCACAATGACGTCATAAGGCATTAACACCCCTATGAGGATGTCCTAGATGAAGATCTCGACTCCTAGAGTAAGATCACACAACTCACACCAGTGCATAATCGTCGACTCTGCTTCTGTAAGAGTCTCTAGCCTTAAGGATTGAGCCAGTGGCTCCATCAGAATCTATAAGTTCCAAACAAGGACAGTGGAAAAGAAAGAGTGATTGGGACCTGTGTCTATCGGAACTACAGCTATAATGGAGTAGACACAGACCGTACCTCGAATCATCTCTGGAGTTCGATGGTCGTATGCCTCGGCATCCTGATGCTATGGTCTCACCTATCCACCAGCACCCTACGGTCAGGGTGGTCCTCCTGGTGGCGGTGGCAGTAACACCTCAAAACATCACACACTACCAGCTGCTCGACCATCTCCTCTACCATGCCTTCCTCCTCTTTACAGACCACCACGATTGAATCTATGTCCCTACATGGGCAGTCCTTCGACTGTCTACTGATCATCTGAATGGTAGGTCAGATAGCCATGTGCAATGTCACCATGCCTACTGCATGAGTAACACTAACCGCTCCTGGCATATATGTCGCTACCTTAGGTGCCCCACACAACTAATTCTGAGTCATGCAGTCTTCCACCAGTAGGTTTGGTCCTCTTGGACCTCTGTGACATCTGTCTACTACTAGCTACATAAGACTCTGTTGCATGTCGGCTAGTGGTGGGTCTCACTACAGGAGAGTGCTCAGCAAAGATACTCTTCACTAATAGGGCTCGCTCCAACACCCTCACCTACATTGGGATGCTGTGGCAGATCCTCGAATCCCTGATCTCTCGCCTGATCCCCTGCTTTAAGGTCTGGGCCCTGAAGAATGAGTCTCCTATCTTATATATGGAGTAGCGTGAGAGGGCGGTGAACCTCACTGAGTACTATGCCACCACCATGCAGCCATGCTGATGGTGAAGTAGCTCTTGTATCCGCACTTCACATAGGGTGGCTGGGACAAACTCCACCTGAAACAGGCTCTCAAATTCTGCCCAGAGAAGTGTCTCCTCGTCATGCACCAAGAGAATCAGCCACCACCATCTGCCTGTAGCTGCCAGTAGAAGGATGGTATCAAGAATCACCATGATTTCGCCTGGTGTCCCTACCAGTTGGAAAACTCTCACCACATCCTCCATTCAATCCTTTGCTACCTGTGGGTCAGTCTCTCCCCAAAACCTGTGTCACGACCCATCCCTCAGGGGCTGTGTCGTGACTACCTAAAGTCCACCTTCCATAGGCCAGGGGCAGGCGACTAGCACCAAAGGTGTAAATCCCTGAGCTAGGAATTCATTGGCTTTATAAATCATAAACACACACAATCAGTGTATTCGGGATGAAAAAAAATAAATTAAACTGTATACAAAAGTGATGAAAAGCAACGAGGCCAGAAATACTAGACCAAATGTAATGTACAAGGAAACAGAATGTATGAGGAAAAACATGTACAACAGAAGAAAAGTGAAATACCTACTGGATCATCCCTCGGGAAATCCGACCAGAAGGGTATGTATAGATGACCTCTACAACACTCCACATCCGTCCATCGCCACCATGTACCATCCTGTCGTGTAGTCCACCTTCAGGTACTATCCAGTCCTCGTACAGTTAGCCTCATTCAACGCTATCTGTCGTCTGCATCCAACACAACGAGGTGCGGGAATAGCCCAAGAAGGGGTGAGTATTAGGATACTTAGTAGGGACCTAGAGACCCTCAAGGTCTCACAAAATCCAACAAGGATATACCATGAATTAAGAAATCAACAGATAACCTCACTTTGGTATATGACCATTCATATAACTAAGTGACCAAGTAATCCATCTCAATCATGAGGTAAACACAAAAGTTACTAACTCAGATGAACCAAGATTTTATTCTAAGGAAAGTATCAAAGTGAACCCTCAGATACTGGAGAAATCCTCCTCTATCGAGTACAGTGGGTCTGTCGCATCACACATAGGCTCTTCCCAGTAGCATTGACTACTAAGGTACTTCTCCTGTCGAGTACCATGGATCTGTTGTGCTCACAGAGAGGTTCTCCTCACCACGGGTCTGCTGCGCTCACATAGAGGTGCACCCCCTCTTATCCATCTGAGGTACTCCACAGGTTGAGTACCGTAAGTCTCCCATGCTCACATGGAGGAGATCCCCACTGTGGGTCTGCTGTGCTCACATAGAGGCGCTCCCCCATTGGGCTAGCCGAATTACTCCAAGTCGAATCAGTCAATAGTCGTCAAGTGTCATCCAGATTTTATGTTCCCGCAAAAATGCATTTTCTTTTCTGGAAGATCCACTCCACAATCTACTGTTAGATGCTCCATCTACCACGAAGTCCCACAAAGAAGTATCCCAAATATCTGCCATGTCAAAGGGGGAAAACCCGAGAAATACGTGTCCAAGAAACAGCGTCGAGATGACCAAGCCATTTTCCAAAAAGTGCATGGTGTGTTGGTATGTTTACACACCATGTCATCAGACCTTGGGTACTGCCTGTGTATAGCGGCTCATGTTGTATGGCTAGTCATGTGGGATAGTAAGTACATGGAATGTGGTAAGGCTTCACGCAATGTCCAAGCATCTGGGGTTGGATTCGTGTACGCTGGCCATGTGCCCATACACAGCCTCAGACCATTTTCACATACCTGTGTAACTGATACACAGGGTATCCCATGTCACTGGCCTTTTATGTCCATGTAGCGGAGTACATGACCAGGTGCTTAACCCATGTCCATGATACCCTGAATTACACGTCGAGTCTTGCGAATCCTCTTCGGCCAATCTACATAGTGAGTAAATGTCATGTCTCTTGGCAGTGTAATTTTTCATGTGTCTGTCTATTTCCCAAAATACACACCGTGTGTCACGTAGCCACATCTTCCAGGCCATGTGGAAAGTACACACCATGTGACCGGGGTCACATGGCGTGTGCTAACCATTTAAACCTCGAAGCCTAGCCGCAGTATGACTATACTACAAGGCATGTCCTTCGAGATTACACGCCATCTATTCTATAATCTTTCAGAAATGACGCCTCTGGCCAGCGCGCCTCCCATGATGCATGTTCTTCGTTCCAATTTTCAGATTAGCACGAAACCACAGACATTAGGTCTCCCTGAAGATCCGGTGTCATTACTGGTGTTTTCGGGCCTTCGATCATCTCCAAAAACATGTTTTGATTCTGCCGCATGAGAAAGGGTGGAAGAATGGTCATTCCATTCCGGTCCGACTCCATAGACGAACGACGAACGATGAAACAAAGGTATGGGTGTGTTTTAATTTGAGAAACTTCGATTCTTTCTTCGATGATTTAATTTCTTCCAATTGATCTGCTTGCTATTAATATAATGTGGAAGTACTGGGCCAAACTAACATGACCCGCTTCCTTCCACCCCCGGGTCCCGTGCCGTGACTACCCCAAGCCTGCCTTCCACAGGCCAGGGGATGGCTACAAGAACCAAAGGCATAAATCCCTATGACTGGAAGTAATTTCCTTTATAAATCATAAAAACACACAATCAGAGTAATCTGGAAGAAAAACCCTAAATAAAACTGTATACAAAAGTGATGAAAAGTAATGGGGCTGGAAATACATGCCCCACTCTAAAGTACAAGGAAACTGAAAGTACATGTAAAAACAAGTACAATAGATGAAAAGTGAAATATATACTGGATCCTCCCCCAATAAAGCCTTCATTAAGGGTAGGTATATATACCCTCCACAACACTCCATGTTCGTCCGTCTCTACTATGTACCATCACACCATGTAGTCCACCTCTGGGTACCATCCAGTCCTCGTACACTCAGCCTCGGTAAGTGATGTCTGTCATTTGCATCCAACACAATGAGATGTGGGTATATCCCATGCATGGGTGAATATTAAGATACTAAGTTGGGACCTCGGGACCCTCAAGGTCTGAGAAAATCCAACAAGGATTTACCACAAAGTTAGAAATAAAACGATAACCTCACTTAGGTATATGGCCATATATATACCTAAGTAACCAAGTAATCCATCTCAATCAGAAGGTAAAATCAAAATTCACTAACTCAGCTCAACCAAGATTTTATTCTATGGAAAGTATAAAAGTGGACCCTCGGCTGCTAGAGAACTCCTCCTTTATCGAGTACAGTGGGCCTGCCGCATCACATAGAGGTGATTCCCACTAACATGTACTACTGAGGTACTCCTCCTATCGAATACCATGGATCTATCATTCTAACACAAAGGCGCTCCCCACCGTGGGTCTGTTGTGCTCAAATAGAGGCTCTCCCCCTCTTATCCTGCTCAGGTACTCCAAATATCAGGTACCGTGGGTCTGCTGCACTCACACCGAGGGGCTCCCCACTATGGGTCAATGTGCTCACACAGAGGCACTCCCCACTGAGCTAGTTGAATCACTTCAAGTCGAATCAATCACCAGTCATCAAGTCTCAACTAGCTACTAGGTTACCGTAGAAATGCTTGCTCATCTCTGGGATATCATCTCCACAAGCTATTGGTTGATGCTCCAACTGCCTCAATGTCCCACAAAGATGCATCTCAATGATCCACCTAGTCAAAGTTGGAAATACCAAGAAATACGTCTCCATGGAACAAAGTCGAGATGACTAAGCCATTTTTCAAAAAGTACACGGCGTGTCGGTATGGTTACCTGCCGTGTCTTCAGACCTCGGGTACTACCTATGTACAATGGACAATGTCGAAGTGCTGGTCGTGTGGAAGAGTAAGTACATGATGTGTGGTATGGTTATATGCCATGTCCATGAATCTGTGGTCAGCTCCGTGTACAATGGTCATGCGCCCGTACACAACCTCAACCCATGATCGCCAACCTGTGTAACTGATACACAGGGTATCCGGTGTCCCTGTCCATTCATAGCAGTGTAGTGGAGTACATGACTGTGTACTTCACCCATGTTAGTGTAACCCCAAATTACACGCTGATTCTCATGAATCCGCTTCTTCCAATCTGCGTAGAGAGTACACGTAGTGTCTCTTGGCCGTGTAATTTTTCATGTTTCTGTGTATTTCCCAAAATACACACCGTTTGTCGCATAGCCATGTATGCTAGGTCATTTGGAAATTACACGCCGTGTGACCAGTGTCACACAACATGTGCTATGCATTTGATGCTCGAACCCTATCCACAGTACACCCGTACTACATGGCATGTTCTTCGGGAATACACACCTTGTATTATCGAATTTTCCAGAAATGACACCTCTGGCCATTGATCCTCCCATGATGCCTATTCTTCGTTCTCATGGTCTGATTTCCATGAAACCAAAGAATTTAGGTCAACCCGATGATCCGAAGTCATTGAATATGTTTTCAGGCCTCTGATCGGCTCCAAAAACACGTTTTGATTCTCCCACATGAGAAAGGGTCGAAGAACGGTCCTTCTGTTCTGGTCTGATCCATTGCCCAAATTTGTTACCGCAACTGATCTTGGGCATTGTGACTTTAGGTGTTCATTCTGGGATCGTTGCATCGCAAAAAGAACCCAAAATGATCTGTTGTTTGTTTCCAACGAAGAACGTGATGAAAAAACCAATATTCCCAAGAATAGCAGAAGGAATCAGGCCGTGTTAGTTTTTCTTGGTCCTTACACATTAGTTTGATAACAAGCAGATCATGAATAATAAATTCAATCATGGAAGGAAGAATCAACGTCACTCAAATAAAAAGACACCCCTACCTTTGTTTCGTCGTTCCTCATTCACTGACGGAGTTGTGGAAGGAAGACGAAGGAAATCGTCGTTCGCCGTGTCCACTGCACCCTTCAAATCCAAGCTCGTGCATCAATACATTGGTGACAATGATGAGGGAATATGCTCTATGTCGGTAGTTGTCCGAGGAATAATGTTAAAGAAGAAAATTCATAGATTTTCTTCTCTTTCATCATTGGGAGTGGCGTTCTTCATTGGAGGGGATATGTTTCTCTAAGATCTCCTCCTCTACGAAGATTCCACCAAAATGAATGTGCCCAAAATAACAATTTTTTTATTTTTTTAATCGTTGTCACAAAATTCAAAAAGGTGAATTAATTGAATAGGCTCCTACAATTTAATTCCTCAGGTTGGAACGTTAATAGGGGAGTTGGATCCATTTAATTAAAAGGGGAGTTATAGAGGCTCTCCCTTATTAATGATGGAGTGTTGAGAGGTTATGGTCTTTGGTGGTCTCCACGTTGTGACCTAATATGGGAGTTTATATTTGGGTGGGCTCCACTACCATATGTTCTCATGGGAGGTTGGGGTGGGGCGGTCCCACCTCCAACTCCGATGTGGTGGTTTTAACCAACAATCACACACATGGAGGCTTAAAAATAAAATAATGTGTGTTACTCTTTATTTTAATTTTTTTTATAAAAATCCAAAAACTAACTTCTAATCTCAACCATCTGCTATCGAGGTGAATGTCTTCTTAGGAAAATACATGCACTGCAAGTTCTATGGTTCCCTTACATTTCAATTCCGAGAATCGGTTCAAATGTTATAAAATATAATTCGTATGTTTACTGAACATATGCGAACAAAACTTCAGAAATTGATTTCGAGAACATTGGGCCTTGGAATCAAGCACCATAAATTTTCATGGACCCGTAAAAGTCCCATGTATTTAACAAAAAAAATTCAACATAATTTCTAGGTCATTAAAATCTCCCAAAATCAGGGATTTATCTCTCTGTAAGCTATAACTTAATCTAAAGAATCAAATGAGGGTACTGAGCACGCATCTGAGCCTCCCGCTCCCATGTACTCTCCTGGAGGTTATCGTGCTGCTAGAGAACGCACACGATAGGTATCGACCATCCACGAAGGACCTACTCCTATCGATCCACAGTCACAATTGGAACCTCCATGAATGTCTCCCCATCGTCGACATCCAGCTCCCCATGGTCGATGATGTGAGAAGGGTTGTTCAAATTTCTCCTCAGCTATGATACGTGGAACACGTCGTCCACCCTGTGAAACTGAGGTGGATGTGCTAAGTGGTAAGCCACATCACCTACTCTGCTGAGGACCTATAAAGGTCTAATTAATCGCCATGATAACTTGTTGCCTCATCCAAATCTCTATAGACATCATCAAGGTGAGACCCGTAGAAAGGCGTGGTCCCCATCCTCGAACTCTAGAGGTCTCTGTCTCCTTTCATCATATCAATTATGCCTTCTCTGTGCATTCCTCATCCGCTCTTAGATGATCTACACCTTATCTATAGTAGCCTATACCATATCTTGTCCGACTAGTGCTGACTCTCCTGGGTCTGTCCAACACAGTGGTGATCTGCAAGGATGACCATACAACACCTCAAAAGGCGCCATACCGATGGTGGAGTGATAGCTGTTGATTTAGGAAAACTCCACCAAGGGTATGCGATCCTCCTGGATATGATCAACGTTGAGGACACAAGCACGAAGCATGTCCTCGAGGGTCTAAATGGTCTTCTCAGTCTGACCATATTTCTGAGTATGGAAGGCGGTTCTTAGGCAAAGTTGTGTCCCAAAAGCCTCATGCAAAGCCTTCCATAGTTGGGAAGTAAACCATGAAACATATTCGGAGACAATAGAAGAAGGTACTCCATGAAGCCACACAGTCTCCTGCACATAGAGGCATCCTATGCTCTCTTCCAAACCCTTCTCTTTGTTCGGTAGGAAGTGGGCTGACATGGTTAGTCGGTCAACGATCACCCAAATCGAGTCATGACCCCTGGATTAATGTGGAAGACCCATAACAAAATACATGAATATCCCTTCCCAAATCCACTTTGGGACCTCTAAAGGATGGAACAAGCTTGCTGGTACATAGTGCTCCACCTTAAATTGCTGAAAAGTGAGGCATTGAGAACCAAACTCTGCTACCGCCTTCTTCATACTAGGCCACCAGTGTTGTCGTCGATGGTCCTGGTACATCTTCACCACTCATGGATGTACCACTAGAGGGGATCTGTGGAACTCCAACAACACATCCTCCTAAAGTGCTACTGGTACCAAGGTACATCCTCTGAAGCGGATGACGTGATCCCCACCTTCATAAAATCCATCAGGTGTCTGCCCTATTGATATCTAAGAACGTCGTGTCTCAAAGAATACATCCACATCTTGTGATTCCTTGAATCATTGAAGGAGTAGGGTAGTGACCAAAAGAGATTGCAGGAATGCTGCTCCATCTCTATCCACAAAGGATAACTGTAAAGCATCCATTTGCTCTGTCGCCTCTCCTAGCAGTTGTATACCAGACCTCCTGCTTAGTGCAACATCAACAGTGTTTCACTTCCCAGGAGAATAGACTATCTCAATGTCATAGATATAGAGGATCTCAAGCCATAACCACTTACTCAGGTTCATGTTCTTTTGAGAGAAGATATACCTAATATTCTTAAGATGACAGTTCACTGTAAAACGTTCACCCATCAGATAGTGCCACCACATCTTCAAGGAGAAGACCACTACTGCTGCGTCTAGGTCATAATTATCCTAGTTTTTCTCATGTTGTCTCAACTGTTGAGAACCATATACAATCAATGCTCGCTCCTGCATCAAGAAACACCCAACTCCGGTCCCTGATGCGTCGTAGTAAACAACATACCCTACGCACTACTCTGGAAGCCTCAAAATGGGGGCACTAGTCTGCCTCAACCTCAGCTCCTAGAATATCTCCTAGCATCTCTCTGTACACACAAAGGGTTTCCCCTTCTTCATCAAGGCTGATAGTGGTGATGCAATTCTAGAGAAGTCTGGAACAAACCTCCGGTAGTACCCAGCCGAACCCAGGAAAATTTGTACCTCCATCATACTCTTGGGTGGCTTCCAAACAAGTAGCGCTTTAATCTTCTCTAGATCTAATGCAACTCCAGCCTCCAAGATGACGTGTCACAAGAAGTGAACCTCTCGACTCCAAAACATTCATTTAAAGAGCTTACCAGACTGTTGGTGCCCTCGGAGTGTGTCTAGTACTACCTGCAAATGGTAGGAATGCTCCTACTCAGTATTCTAGTAGATCATAATTTCATCAATTAAGACTATGACAAAGCGATGGAGGTATGGCTGGAAGATCGTATTCATGAGTCCCATAACACTTCTGGGGCATTGGTTACACGGAAAGGTATAACCATGAACTTTTAATGTTCATGTTGACACCTGAAGTCCATCTTCTGCACATCCTCATCTCGATCTCTGAGATGGTGATAGCCTGATTTGAGGTCTATCTTCGAGAACCAATGATCTCCCTTCAGCTGATCAAGGAGGTCTTCAATCCTTAGGAGTGGGTACTTGTTCTTCATGGTCTCCTAGTTCAGGTGACGGTAGTCAACACAAAGCATCATGCTTCCATCCTCCTTCTTGGTGAATAGAATTTGGGCTAGCCAAGGAGAAACATTGGGCTGGATGAATCTTTTCCCCTGCAAGTCCTCCATCTGTACCCTTAGCTCACGAAGCTCACCGTGATCCAAACGATATACCGGGGTAGCTATTGGTGTCATCCAGGGGTATAGGTCAATGTATAATTCCACCTATCTACGATGAGGTAGACCAGGAACATCGTTAGTGAAAACATCAGCGTACTCCTCCACCACTACAAGATAGCTCTGACTTACAACATCTACTACTCTGAGGGTGAGGGTGTACAACTGATGAGTGATTGGCTGCAACCTCCTTCGAGTAAGTCTGTTCTGCGCTGCAAAGGCTCTCTTTTCAGCAGTGAAGGTGAACCAGGTCCCATCAGTGCACACACACCACACTTTGTGCATAATACAATCGACCTGCGCATGGACTGTAGATAACCAGTCCATACAACATGATGATGTCGTAAGGCCCTGACTCAGCTATGAGGAGATCACAACAGAATATCTCACCTTCTATTATAAACTCACACTATCAACACTGGTGCGTAGTCGTCAAGTCCACTCACATAGAAGTCTGTAGCCGTAAAGATTGAAATAATGACTCATTCGGAATCTCCAAGATCTGAATGAGGGATATGGAAATGAATGAATGATAGGAACTTGTGTCAATAAGAAATAAAGATAAGGTAGAATAGACACAGATCATACCTCGAATCATTTCTAGAGATCTATGATTGTAGGCCTCAGCTGCCTAGAGCTGAGCTCACCTTTGTCCACATGCTCCTTGCAATCAGGGTGGACCTCTTGGTGGTGGTGGTGGTAACACCTCGAAACGTCATCTACTACCACCTGCACGGCCAGGTCCCCTACCAGGTCTTCCTACTTCCTGTAGACTACCTCGATCGAACCTCTTCCTCTACGTGAGAATTCCCTCAACTATATTCTGATCATCTTAATTGCGGGTCAGAGAATCACATGCCATGTGACCATGCCCGCAACATGGGTAAAACTGCCCGCTCCTAGAATGTGTGTCTCTACCCTGGGTTCCACATACTACTGATCATATGTCATGCGGTCGTCCACCTGTGGGTTGGGTTTTCTTGGAACTCTACGTCATCTATCTACTGGCAGCTTCAGAAGTCTCTAATGCATGTCGACTAGTGGTGGGTCTCACTGCTGGAGACTACTCCACAAGGAAACTCCCCACTAGGAGGGCTCTCTCTAACACCCCTACATACGTCGGGATACTGAGTGAGATCATCGATTCTCTGGTCTCCCATCTGAGCCCCTAATCGAAGATTCGGGCCCTATACAAAGGGTCCTGCACCATATCTGTTGTGTTTCATGAGAGGTTGGTGAACCTCACTGAGTAATGTGCTACTGTCATGCTGCCCTGCTACAGGTTAAGTAGCTCATGTATTCACACCAAATGAAGGGTGGATGGGACAAAATCCTCCTAAAACAAGCTCTCGAAGTCTATCCATTGCAGTTTAGCCTCTTCATGCATTTTAAGAATCAGGTTCCACAATCTGCCTGCTGCTACCTTAAGGAGACTCGCGGTAAGGATCACCATGAAGTCTGCCGGTGTACCTACTAGCCTGAAGTCTCTCACCACAGCCTCCATCCAATCATCAGCTACCTATGGGTCCATATCACCCCTAAACATGGGGGTCCTCTAGACTAGAACTTTTGAAGGGCGCTCAAGCACTATGCATCATCTGCTGATGGGGCTGGGGGTATCGGTGGCCCAACGAGTAGTGGAACCACTGGTTCCTCCGCTGGTAAAGGGCCTTGCACTGAGGCCTCGTCACTTGGTGGGCTATCTATGAGTAAATTTCTTGGGGCTCTAGCTGGTCATCCACAAGGAGGGATCCTTGAAGAGGAAAATGCGACATGGTCAAAAGATTATACCTAGTGAGCTGACCTATCTGAGCTTACTTAATGAAAACTTTTGAAAACACAAATGAAATCAGTGTTTTCATGCACTAAGTCAGAAATCAGAAGTTAGAGTTATAGTGTATGGACACATCGGCCACCGCACCAAAACTAGATTCCCTAAACTAAAAACCACACTCAGTCCCTTAATGTTATTGCTTCACAGAAACGAACGATCAGAGTCCTTATTTCTATGGAAGAACTGACTCCTTTGATACCAATTTGTCACGAATCGTCCCCTCGACCCATGTTGTGACAACCCCAAGTCCGCCTTCTATAGCCCAGGGGCTGGCTACTTGCACCAAATGCGTAAGTTCCGACGATGGGAAGAATTTCCATTATAAGTCAAAAACACACACAATAAATTTAATCTGGAAGCTAAAAACTAAATAAAACTGTATAAAAAAGAGTTGAAAAGTAAAGGGGAAATAAATACAAGTCCAACTGTAAAGTGGAAGGAAAATAAAAGTACAAGGAAAAACAAGAACAATAAAAGAAACGTGAAATAGATTCTGGATCTTCCACTAGGAAATCCTACATGATGGGTTGGTACAGATAGCCTCCACAGCACTCCACGTCCGTCTGTCTCCACCATGTACTGTCACACCCTGTAATCCACTTCCGAGTACCATCCAGTCCTCGTACACTCATCCTCTATTAGAACCATCTGTCTTTTTCATAATACACAACGAGGTGCGGGCATAATCCGTGCATGGGTGAGAATTATGATACTCAGTAGGGACCCTGAGACACTAAAGGTCTCACAAAATCCAACAAGGATATATCACAAAGTAGGAAATCAACAGATAACCTCACGTAGTTATATTCCAGTACATATACCTATGTTAACAAGTAATCTATCTCAATCAACTGTTAAACTCAAATGTTACAGACTCTGCTCAACCAGGATTTTATTCTATAGAATGTATCAACGTGAACCCTCGGCTGCTGGAGAACTCCTCCTCTATTGAGTACAGTGGGACTTTCGTGTCACACAATGATGCTTTCCACTAACTTAGACTTCTGAGGTACTCCTCATGTTGAGTACCATGGATCTGTCGTGGTCACACAGATGTGCTCCCCACAGTGGGTCTACTGCACTCACACATAGGCACTTCCCCTCATAGAATGTTGTGGTACTCCACGTGTCGAGTACCGTGGGTCTACCGTGATCACACAGAGGCACTCCCCTCTGTGGGTCTTTTTTCATCACATATAGGTGCTCACCACTGGGCTAGTTGAATCACTCTGAGTCGAAACGGTCAGAAGTCATCAAGTCTTATCCAACTACTAGGTTCCTGCACAAATACCTTCTCATCTCTAGAAGACCCTCTCAACAACCTACTGGTCGACGCTCTAATTGCCATAAAGTCCCACAAAGAAGTATCTCAAAGATCTTCCACATCAAAGAAGGAAAACCCTGGCAATATGTGTCCAGGAAACAGAGTCTAGATGACCATGCTATTTTTTGAAAAGTACATGGCGTGTTGGTATGGTTACATGATTTGTATTCAGACCTCGGGTACTACCCACGTACAACATCTCATGCCGAAGAGATGATCGTGTGGATGAGTAAGTACACGGTATGTGGTAAGGATACACGCCACGCCAAAGCATATGTGGTCAACTCTGTGAACACTGGCCATGTGTCCGTACATAGCCTTAAACAATGTTCGCCAACACGTGCAACTGATACATGGGGTATAGCGTGTCACTGGCCTTTCCTAGCCATGTAGTAGAGTACAAGCCCGTGTACTTCACCCATGTTCGTGTAACCCTGAATTACACACCGAGTCTCGTGAAGCCTCTTCTTCCAATCTATGTAGTGAGTACACACTGTGTCTCTTGGTCATGTAATTGTTCTCATGTGTGTGTATTTCCCAAAAATACACACCTTATGTCACATACCCACGTTTTTTTTGGCCATGTGGAAAGTACACACCATGTGACTGGGGCCACATTCCTTGTGCTACCAATTTGACGCTCGAACCCTAGCCATAGTAGGCATGTACTAAATGACATGTCCTTCAAGAATGCATTCCATGTATATGTATTATTAAATAAATAATAATATATTAATGAAATTATAACAATCTAATAATGATCAAATAATATTTACCTTTTTTCCATATTTTACATTAATAAATGTAAATGATACTCTTGCTTACACATGACCTATAGTCTCCATGACCATAACATAGTTAATTTTTCATAAATATAATTCATGATTGTTTTTAAAAGTGTAATTGAATAATTAAAATGAAAATTATATTGATAATATTATTTTATGTGTATTGTTATATTAAACTATTTTACCTTGTTTATCACAACAATTACATTTTGATACAATGGACCAAACATCATAAAAATACATCATGTTGACATAATAAATTATAAATTCTAATATTTTATTACTATAAAATAAAATAAATTTTTTATGGAGGTTTTAATCATGGTTATTATTCTAAATAAATATAATCATTAATTTAATCTTATTAAACATAAGATAATGTAAATACAACGAAATTCTAGATTCGGGTTAATGGTTGTTCAAATATACAATTTAATTTCTCTAAAACATATGCAATATCCATGACTAATTTACAAAATTCAAATGATAAATTCAAATTTTACATTTATTTTCTAGAGACCTTTATAATAAAATGTTGTTTTTGTTCAACATGAATAACATTACCCAAGGGTATTTGACATTAATGTTATTATGATATATTGAATTTCATTACATAATTTGTTTTCATTGGGTTATATTATATGTTCATTGAATTTGACATTATATGATTATATTAGTATTTAACTAGAATTATATTAACATGTATTGACACAAAATTTATGAGGGAATATATTTTCACTAAAAATCCATTAAATTATCAATTATCAATTCAATTGTTGGATTTTTGTAACAATTATTCATCTTAAAATATCTTTATATGAGACCCATATTAATGATATGAAAAAATATTCATTTGTGAGGTTTATAAACTTCTATTTAAAATGTTATATAAAAATAATTATTATTATCATGATATTTAATATTTCATTTTATGTAAAGCTTTCTAGGGGCTTACTAAAGAGGATTTTGAATGGTGGGAAATTCTTTTTTTACATCCTCTATTCATTTGGGATTGTTTATGATAATGGTTTTCTAGGTGTAAATACTGCGATATTGTTTTATTGAACCAAATTTATTTAATTATGCTGCTATTATAATTTTTTCACCTATCGAATTTTCATTCCATCCCTTATTGTTTTGTTAAATATCAAGAATTCTATTTTTAAGTGGATTTATCTTCTATATTCTTCTGGGTTGGAAATCATTCGCATCCATATCCAATATGTCTAAAATGTATTTAGACTTAATACATTCTAATAAAATGATTCCCTAAATCCATTTTCATTATATTTTACAATTATTTAAAAAAATTATAATACATTTCTTAACATTTTCTAAACTTCTAACTTATGCACCAATTTATAAAAATCATTTGAAAATATGATTAATTTTTCCATTTATTACATTATTGGATTTTATCACCATTAGCTCCATTGTCTTTATTAAGTTCCCACATTATTTTTCCATGAATTAATTCAAGTATACTAATATTTGAAATAAAATATAATTATAATAATTAAAATTTATTTCCCCAATTAAATAGTAATTTTACTTTGAAAATACTAAAATAATTATGTTATTGAACATTAATTCATCTATATCAACCATAGATATCATAAATTATTTTCCAATGATGATATTTTGTAGTAAGAGCATTATAATTATTTCAATTGATGAATTTATATTTTTTCAATGATAATGACATTTAGCTTTTCTATATTACATGGGTAATACTTGCATCAAATATATTTTTACAGAATGAGTTTTATGTGTTAGTAATTTTTTAAATATATTTTCGTATAACATAATTCGATTATGTGGGTTAATCATGTTATGAAATGAATATGTGTTGATTTTTTGAGTTTATGATGTAATTAATTTTTTATAAACAATTTTCATGATAAAGATCATGTAAATTTTTATAAGGAATGGTGGTTCCATTACAAACTATGGATGTGTGGTTATGTTATAATGAAATGATTGGTGGTTACAATATTAATAAAGTATGGGTGGTTGTGTTATTCACTAAGTATGGTTCAGTATGTTATTTGCATCTAATGAATTAGGTATTTTAGATATGGAAATAAAAAATATTTTTTATTCAATTTCTAATACTGATATGATGATAATATTCCAAAGATACAAATAAATTTCATATATAAATGTAATTGGGTAAAAATTATTTATTTGATTATTATTGTTATAACATAGCTAATGATTATTGATTCTATTTAGTATTTCATTTTTCAATAACAATATCGAGGTTATAATAGTTAAAGACCATGTTAATGGTGGGAGGGATTATTCTAATGTGATACTCATGAAATTTTATTATCTAGTCATTCTCACATGACCTTATTATAAATTATATTGAAAATTAATTATTAATAATTATGATTTTTTGTGCCTATAATTTTATATCAACATTCTAATGTTTAAATTTCCAATGTTATAAATATTTAGTTTGAAAATAATTATTGTTATAATGGGATTCAAAAGGGTGATGATGATGAATAAATGTCCAATAAGAAAATAAGTTTTATGTTAGACAAATTCTAATTTATTGACATTGTTATTTTCTATTTTTTTATTTTTCAAAGATTTCTATAACTATATACCTAAGTAGATTTTATTAAAGAATGCAATAATAATATTCCCACAAAAATATTGTCTCTTGGATGATGAATATTTGTACCCAATCATTTGTATCAATGTTAGAAATATAATTTTCATTTTTTTAGAATCTGATCCAAGAATGGAGATAATGGGCTCTTATAGTTTTCATTATAGGGAGTTTTAGTAAAATTTGATGTTCGGTTTTTTTACATGTGAGGATAAATTAATGGAAATGGATTCTATCAAAAGAATATTTAATTATGGAAGATCATAATTCTAAAATATTAGACAAACCTCTCCTTTTCTATGTGACGGTATATTAATGTGAATAATTAATATTTAAGAATTTTTTATTAGATTGAAGTATGAAAAATTTATGTGATTAATTGGAAGTATGAATATATATTTTTATAGAAAAAAATTGATCTATTTTTGGAAACAAATATGGTTCATATGAACATGGATATTGAGGTAATTATTTTTTCATATAAATAACCATATGATTGGAATGTGATTTTGTGACTGAGCGTTTAACATTATTTCACAAAAATATCTATATATATTTTTGAAATTTGAAATGTATTAGATAAAATTTCAATTTTAAAAACACTATAATTTTAAGGATTTTGTGGTTAATTTGGATATAGTTTTATTGAATGATTTTGTTTAATTATTTGGTATAATTTTAAATTTTATAAATTAATGTTTTCATTCATCATTTTATTGTATAATTTTTTGGGAAAACATCATTAAATGGTTTGAAAATTACGGTTCTTATTAATGTATAATGATAGGTGGAATAGGTTGATTATACCTTTAATTATTATCTGGTATTTGAAAGTTAATTATAGAGCTTCATTCATGAATAACTAATTTTGAATACTCTTATATTAGAGAAAAATATAACCTTATACAGTTAGAATATAAGGAAGATATTTTTTAAACTCTTGGAAATGTATCTTGAAAAAAATGATGTCATATTACCACCATTTCTTTTAAAATTAATGACATTTTTTGAACCCATTTTATTTTGGGTTTTGTGTTAGTTTACATTATCTTTATCACAATTATTATTATGATATAACTATCTATATAAGTCTATAACAATATTGTGAAATTAATATTTTCTATTTTCTCAATATGTTCGCTTCATACTTTATTTATCATATTTTTAATCCTATTAATTGTTATTACAAGATGTATTTCACACCTTCAATTCCCTTTAATATAGATTGTGTTTTATTAACCCTTTTATGGTGGTGGTTTCAATGAATATGTAATTTTTTAAAGTCCAAAATTTGATTACTTAAATATTGTTCAAATTTTCAGAAAGAAATTTATTCAAGGGGGTTAGATGTGCCACCATAATATTTCAGAAAGGAAAAGTATAATCGATAGTGTATTCAATACACAACCACAAGATTAAATGAAACTTGTCAAATATAACCATTAAAATAGAGTAGTTTAAATTGCTGGTATCAATAGTATTTACTATATTATTAAATATATATATAATATCTGCACTCAATATAATATTTAGATACTTAATTATAATTCATTTAATCAATTGTTTTTAATATTATTTTATTATTCCAAAATATGTTTTCTTAAAAATATTATTGATATTCATAAAAAATAAAACTATTATTTTTTATAACATATAGAAAAATATTATAGATAATAAAATTCAATTTCCAATTAATAATATTAATAAAATTAGGTTGAATGATAATATTTTAAAAATATATATATATTTTAGAATATTTAGAATATTTTGTAATGGCCCAGACCTCTCTGGTCTAGTCCTTTGTGAAAATCAGGTGTATAAGATGATTAGAGAGGTCAAGGGGACTAATCCCCAACACTATTCCAATTTTCATGTTTGGTGAATAGTTTCAACAGTAGACTATTGTGAACAGTGCAACGGTAACCTTTTATAAACAGTTCCATCAGTGAATAGTTCTATCGGTGAGGTATAATGGTAACCTATCTCTCTATTGCCAAATTTTTTATTCTATGAACAGTTCAATTGGGGAAAAGTTATATCGGTAACCTGTAACAGTAATATTGATTTCCTTTTCAAAATGGCCAATTCTATGAATAGATCCATCGGTGAAAAGTTCTATCAGTAACCTTTAATGGTAACCGCTCTTTCCTTTGCTAAATTTCGATTTCTGTGAACAGTTTCCTTGGGAAACAATTATATCGATAACCTCTAACAGTTACATCTATTTCCCTTATTAAATTTCCAATTCTATGAACAGTTCTATTAGTAACCTCTTTTGGCTACCTCTCTTTCCTTTTCCAAAGTTTAAATTTTTTGAACAGTTCCATCGGTGAACAGTTTATTGGTACCCTCTAATGGAAACATCTCATTCATTTGCTAAATTTCCAATACAATGAATAGTTCTATTGCTGAACAGTTCTATCAGTAACCTCTAATGGTAACCTATCATTCCTTTTTCAAATATCCAATTCTAAAAACAGTTCCATTGCTGAATAGTTCTATCGGTAACCTCTAGCGGTATCCTATTTCAAATTCTATGAAGAGTTCCTTCAGTGAACAATTCTATAGGTAACCACTAATGGTAACATCTCTTTCCTTTTACAAATTTCCAATTCTAGGAATAGTTCCATCAGTGAACAGTTCTATCGGTAACCTCTAACAGTAACCTCACTCTCCTTTACCAAATTTTGAATTCGTGAACAATGCTTCCAGAACGGCGAGTTCAACCGGTAACCTCTATTTTTGTTTTCCAAATTTTTAGTTCATGAACAGTGATCCCATAATGGTGAGGTCTATTGCTATCATCTATTTCCTTGGCCAAATTTTGAGTTTGTGAATAGTGTTGCCATATTTCTACAGTTTCTCCCCTTTAATGTTTCCTTTGACGTAAAATGCTTATAAAACCTCATTTTGAGGACTCTAAGGATGATTAAAAGGCCTTAACTCCTATATTAATTTATCCTATGGTTCGGGAAATTTTTACTTGGTCAAATCATGTGGTTTAATGTGATCCAATTTTAATGGAAAACCTTTCGTATCCTAAATAATCGCTCTGTAAAATCTTCTAAAGGGATGTGATATCTTCCTCCCAAGTTCTTCTACATTTTTCTCATCAATGAGATGCTACAACCTATCATTAAATTATGTAGAGTTTTTTAAATCAATTATTCCTCCTAGGATTGGTTCTGCTTTGTTTTTATGTAATCAATTATTATCGATCAATCTTCAGTGTAAGGTATGATCTATCTCCATTAGTTTAGGTTCATCCCCTTATGTTTCTCCTTTCCATGTGTATGGTATGTGATATCTATAATACTAATGGAGTTTTCAGGGGTTTCTATTGGTTCAGTCGTACAACAACATCCTCTGGTGGATACAGTTGTCACTAGAGGAGGTGATCATGATTCACTTTGTATATTTTTCTTTTATTATGAATGAAAAGAACCATTTGAGGTAGGGGATTCATTTCATCTCTTTTCATTTACGTGAAACTATATCGTTATCATGTTTTATCCCACTGGATGGAAATAGAATTGACAAAATAAATATTTGTAGAGGAAAGTAAATTATATCGATCGTATGTTATTTCCTCTTGTTTTTCTAGGTAGTTTGATATATATATTTTTTTATAGCTGTTCATTCTAGAAGGAAATTGGTAATGAACATAAACTGGAATTAATTTATAATGGTTGTGATAAATATATAGAGGCATGTGTGTGAATATGGTTCTTCTTTTTCTAATTTGATGTTAATCAAAATGTTTCATTAAACATGTTTAATTATTTATAATAGCTTACTGTTTAGGTATCCCAATTTTGGAACCAATTATTAATAAATCATTTAATCCGAGATGGATTAATGAACTGGTGGATTGATAAATTATTATCCATTATAGAGTTCACAGTTACACTCTTGGTTGTATAAGGGCCAAGAGCCCATTTGATATGATGTTTGTTTTTCCTATGGCTTGTGTTGTGGTGTGAGCCTAGATGGCTCTTGTGATATGTGGGGGTAGGTAAGCCTATTTATTGTGGTAGTAGTTGATTCTTAGAGTGATGATATGCATCGGTTTATGCAAGTGGGTGTCTGAGAGGACACAAGGGATGATGGAACGAGTTGGATATGAATGTTTGGATGCTTGATGATTATTTTCTGTTGTTTATGTTCATTACATCTCCCCACTACTCAAGGTAGCTAGATTAAATTACCCTTCTTCCAAAAGGGGGGAAGACGCATGGGATACTCCACTTTCTTTCTGTGTTAAGATTCTCAATGGAGAATGGGTATACGCTGTTGCTATAGGCGGAAAAGGCTCGATGGGTAGTTCATATTCTCACTGTGTTGACCCCATTATGTTTAGTGGCATAGAATGATTTTATAGAATTACTAGGAATATGGTAATGTAATTATCTAAATAAATAATTGAATAAATGATGTTAACCCAAGGGGATTGGTGATTTCTAGGGTGCAATACTGAGGTTGTGATTTGAAGGAACAATGTATTTTGATTGTGATGCTAATGAAATTTAATGTTGAATTATTATTAGTTTATTAATATTTAATGAATTATTTAACGCAATGTGAAACTGATAAAAATGGAATACAGTAATGTATTAAAAGCTATTTAAATGGTTGTGTTCTAATAGGATACCTAGTCGTAGAATTGGTAGCCCGAAGTCCAAGAGACGTTAGCTTCAGTTGAGTCTAAACTGGATTTTTCTTATAATGTGGTTATGAGAAATAATATATTCTATAATTTTTGTTTTTGAATATGCTATTCAACCCTATTAGTAAGGGAAACTAACACCCCAGGTATTCTGATCCTAGGAGGGTGTTTTCCCCAACATTCTGGTGGGAGGAGTAATTTCTAACTACCCCCTTTGGCCTAGCTCTCTTCTCTATGTATTTACATGTTCTTGTAGGTGAAATAGTTTGTTTTCCCCATATATGTGTCTAGAGGGATATATTGGCTAGTGGTTATTCACACACATATATTTTGGATATAGTGTCTTATGGACTACTAAAGGTGTAATGTGTATAGGTTGTGATGTATTGAGGATCAAAAATCGGTGTATGGGTTGTAATAGCTTGAGGTATAATACTCGATATATGATACACATTATTCATGTTGTGGTGGATTCTAAAAAATACCAGGTTACTTTTCTTACATGGACTTGGTGCTTTTGTTACATAAGGTGAATGTTGTGGTTCTTCGCCCAGGTGACTGTGGGAAATCCTTTTTGGAGAGAGATTCTCAGGAGGTGCAATGTTGGGGAAATGTGGCTAACTAGTGGAGAATTAGTAGTGGGGTACCCTTGATATTCTTTATTATATTATATATTCTTGTTTGTGTTACTTTGTGAGAGTAGCCACGGTGACGCTGGGAACATAGTATACTTGTTTAGGTGAAGATTCAGTTTCACTTGATGTTCACTATGCTTTAGCAGGATTTCTTTACATTTTAAGGAGAGGATTTGGGGAGGATCCTGATGAGTATACTCTTATAATCACCCTATGTATATATATAAAATTCCTCTTAGGTCACTTGAAGCAGGCTAGAGATCCTACTCATTACTACTAGCTTGTGGTTGCAAACGCTGTTTGGGCTTGTGGTTACTATTGTTTTACTTCATTTTTGGGTACTTGTATTTTTCCCATTTTAGATTTAGTAGTTTTTCATTTATTTTTATCTGTGTACAAGGTATTTATTTCATATTACTGGTTGTGTTGGAGTTGGTTGGTGTCTATCTTATCTCTCTTCCTCAAGTGTTCTCTTCGAGGGAAATGCCTTCCACATGTGTGTTTACTATACCCTCAGTGCTAGTCACCAACCCAGGGCCTACTGGAGGTGGGATTCGGGGGTCATTATCATCCATCTCACATTTTTGGCCTAGGAGGGGTACACATTGTGTGGAGGGGGTTGTAAAAGATTGGTATCAATGGGAGGTTGAGGGATAGGATGGAGTTTGGAGTTAGGAATAGGTGAGGTTGCATGGGTTGGAAGGGTAACTGTGAAATTCATGTTTAGTAAGTGATGTAATCACTGGAGACCATGTAAGACATAGGCATTTAGGGCCCCCTATAATCTGATGTAGGGGCCTTTTTGTTTACAATGGATTCTAAATGAGGTGATACTAGTTGCATGGTAGAGACCAAGGAAGATCATGCACCATTCTTCTTTGTGCATGTGTTTGAATGGTTATAACCTTCATTTTTTAATCTAAAATGAATAACAGAAAACAATTAATTAATTAATGTCCAGTATTCCATATTCCATGTTTAGGAGCCCTAACTATTTTTTATTTTATAGGTATGGCTCCAGGTCGATGTCCTCATCTGGATCACATAGAAGATGTCTAGAAGGCTATTCCAGCAGATCGTTTCAGGGTAGAGGTTGACAACAATGACACTAGGCAGAAGACACTCCAAGAGTTTCAGCTCCAGAGACTACAAAAGAACTAGGGCTCTATTTAAAATGCAGTTATGAACGACTGGTTAGAGGAGGTCAAGATCGTCTTCAGTATGATCCATGCTCAGAAGGAACACTGGGTGTCCTCGGTTGTAACGATGTTTCATGGAGGAGTGAGGCGGTGGTGGTTATTATTCTTCTGGGATTCCGAATGAATCAACGATCTCTTTGGAAGAGTTCTGAGATATGTTTAGAGTCTACTTTCTTTCTTTGACAACGAAATCATCTAGTCTCCATGATATTTTTTCCATTCAACAGGGGAGCTCTATTCTGTGAGATAGTGGAATATATTTCAATAACCTTTTACGATATGCTTTAAACCTATTTCTAGATGAGGAGGCTAGGGCGAGGCATTTCGAGGAGGTTTTTCATCCAGAGATCCAGCGCCAGGTCACCCCATTTATGAAGAAGACATATCATGCGGTGCTGGCGAGGGAATAGGTTTTCAAGAGGACATTGGCCAGAACCTGATCATCACGAGAGGAGAGTCCTTTTGATTCCACACAAAGAAGTTATGTGGTCCGGGGGTCCTAGTTTTTAGGGAATAATAGTTTTCGTTTAGTCGGGGGTATGTCCCAGCCATTCACATCTCGTTTCTCTAGAGGCTGCAAATCTCAGGCCTATAACAAGGGATCAGGAGCTTGTTTTCCTTGTGGTGGACGAGGACATCAGCTGCAATAGTGCATGAAAATTCAGTGCAGTCATCATGAACTAAGATTTCCACTCCAGGTTCCTCCGTTGTAGCAGTTATAACAGAGGTAGAAACAACAGGATGCACCAGCTATAGATTAGCAGAGGGTATATGGGGTAGTCAGAGGACAACCCCATGATGATCCTCTTCTTCAGAGAGCATAGAGAGTCAGTGGTGGTGGTCATTATTAGGTTCATAAAGGTCGTGGAGGTGGTCATGGTCAGCTTCATGCATTAGAGTTTCCATCACCAGGTGAGCCAGACATCATTCAAGGTACCCTTTGCATGTTATCTACCTTGGTGTATGCCTTTTTTGATTCATTAGTGACACACTCTTTCATATCACCAACCCCTATCCAAGAATTTGGACTTGAGGTAGAGAGATTTCTTTGGCCTTTGGCATTGACTAAACCAGTTGGTGGTCAAGATGACTTGGTTGAAATATGTAGAGACTATGAGGTAGTGTTGGGGAAACACCATCTTGAGGATATTTCATATAGTTACGAGTTAAACTATGTGATGTCATCCTTGGCATGGATTGGTTGTATTTAGTGTTGGCTATCATAGATTTCTTCATGAATAATGTCATTTTCTTCGATGTAGATGGGGAGTCGTTGGTGTTTTTTGGCAAGGGAGGCCCTCAGATGGGTCATAGGCATCATACCACCTTATAATTTTTGATGGTTGAGATTATTCTGAGTTCTTCATAGGTTCAACAATTTGTGTTTCCTTGGGTCTTAGAATAGTACCTTGATGTTTTTGCAGAATATGTTGTTGCATTACCCCCTAGACGAGAGATTGAGTTTTGGATTGAGCTTCTACCATGATCATCTCTTATCTCTATGTCTCCATATAAGATGGCCCATTAAGAGATTTGGGAGTAACGTATATATATTGATGGTCTGTTACAGTGTGGTTTTGTTCAGCTAAGTGTGTCACCGTGGGGTGCACCAGTTTTGTTCCAAAAGAATGCTGATGGAAGTTTGCGGTTGTGTGTTGATTATTTTTGGTTAAAAAATTGATAGTAATGAATCACTACACTCTTCCACGTATTGATTATTTATTCAATAAAATGATGGGTGCAAGCTGGTTCTCAAAGAGCGACTTGTGGTCAGGATATCATTAGATGTGTGTGAAGGATGAGGATATCCCGAATAATGCTTTCTGTTGTCGTCATGGGCATTATGAGTTCATTGTAATGTCGTTCGGCATGAAAAAATGATCTAGCTGTGTTCATGGGAATTATGAACGCCGTGTTCCATGAGTTCTTTTACATGTTCATGGTATTTTTCATCGATGACATTCTTTTGTACTCCCCATCTGAAGAATAGCATGCAAAACATTCTCCGGGTAATTTTTGGAGTTCTTCATCAACATTTTCTATTTGGGAAGTTGTCAAAGTGTGAGTTTTGGGATTGAGAATTATGTTTCATGGGACAAGTTGTGTCCATCAGGGATTAGCCATGGATCCATCATTGACAAAAGTAGTTGTGTCATGCCAGCCCCTAACACAGTGTCAATGGTGCGATGTTTCCTTTCTCTCATAGGCTACTACCGGAGGCTCATAGCCAATTTCTCACGAGTTGTGACTCCTCTGATAACTTTAACCAGGAAGGATCAGGAATTTATGTAGACTGATTAGTTTTGGGTAGTATTTGATTTTCTAAAGGATATTTTTTAAGGTGTTCAAGTTCTTTGTCTTCCAACTGAGAGAGTTTAGTTTGTTGTTTTCTACAATTCTTCGCAACTGGGGATGGGCTATGATCTGATGTCGATAAGATTATTTGTGTCTTATGGGTCTCACCAGTTACATCCCCATGAATGTTAATATTCCATTAACGATCTTGAGAAGGTAGCTCTGGTGTTTACTTTGATGTTTTGGAGACATTACCTCATCGGTGAGCGCTGTTTGGTTTTCACCGATCATTATAGTTTGAGGTATGTTTTTATCCCAGCATGATTTGGAATTATGACAGCATCGGTGGATGGAGCTCTTACAGGAATATGACATAGAGATATCATATACACCTGGAAAGGGGATTTTTGTTGCTGATGCACTGAGTTGAAAGTCACATAGCGATGTTTCTCATGAAACCGATGATTCATGGTGAGTAATTGAAAAATTTTCAGCATTACATCTTGATATAAGAGAACATGGGTGTAGAGAATGTCTTTTTCTGATGATGGTATAATCATCTCTGGTGCATAATCTAAAAGAGTCCCATTTGGGGGATATAGAGGTGGAGGTCTATAGAGAAATAATTGTTTGTAGTGGGGCCCTTGATGGTTAGTCGGAGGATAAACAACACCATGTTTTGTATCATGGAAGGACTTTTTTTCCTTTTTACGATTCATGAGATGGTTCTCATATAGTTCCGTAGTTCTGCATTAATGATTCATCCTGGTGTGAAAGAGATATACTGAGCCTTGAGGAGTCATTTATGGTGGCCTGGACTGAAGCGTGCTGTTGTGGAGTTTGTGTCATGATGTTTGGTCTGCCAGAAGATGAAGCCCATGCACTGTGTCCCCGATGGTTTGCTCAATCCATTGGATGTTCTATAGTGGAAGTGGGAGGACATCTCAATTGAATTTGTAACTAAATTACCTTGAGCTCAGGGAGGACATGATGATATTTGGGTGGTAGTGTATCATTTAACAAAATCATCCCACTTCATATAAATCAAGGAATCAAGTTTAGTAGATGTTTTTTAGATGTAGTATCTGGAGGAGGTGGTGAGACATCACGGAGTCCCAAGGAAGATCATTTCTGATCATGATTATTGTTTTACCTCTATAGTGTAGAGAGGTCTCTATAATGACTTTGGTTCTAATCTATGCATTAGAACTAGTGTTCATCTTCAAACCGACAGTCAGACAGTGCGAACCATCTAGACTCTTGAAGACATGTTCTGCTTAGGTGTCCCGGATTTTGGAGGTTTATGGATGAGACCCTTAGCCTTGGTTATGTTTGAAAACAATAATAGTTTTCAATCCAATATCAATATGGCATCATTTGAAGTCTTTTATTCATGACCTTGATGTTATTCGTTGTGCTGGATTGGGATCAGAGAGTCAAAAATTCTCGGACCGAAATTGGTGCAGAATACAACAGAGATGATTTAGGTGATTCGTGAAAGGATATAGAATGCATTGGATCATCAAAAATCATATGAATATCAATGGAGGATACCTTTAGAGTCGGATTTTTGGGATCACATATTTCTAATGGTGACCCCGCATCGTGGGAAGCAAAGGTTTGGTCGTGGGTGTAAGCTTTATCCCAGTTTTGTTGGGCCTTTTAAAGAGTAAGCCTGTGTTGGAGATGTGGCATATCGAGTAGCACTTCCCCTACAAATTATTCATATAAATGATGTTTTCCATGTATCACGGCTCTTTCGTTATCATCATGAGGACTCTCACGTCGTCTATGGGGGATAGATCGATGATAAAGATGATGAGACCATCGAGGAGTGACCTATAGAGATCCAAGACCATAAGTAGAAGGTGTTGTGCAACCATTATATCCCCTTTGTTCATGTCTTGTTGTCACACTGTGGCAAGGATAACATTTCTTGGGATCATGAGTCACAGATACGTGCTCATGTCCCAAAGTTGTTTTATTTTTAACTCTTTTCATGTAATAATGTCCCCTTTGTGGTTATAGAATTTATAGTATATAGTATGTATTTCTTTTGTTACATATCATGGATTCCTCTTATTTGATAGGTATCTCTATTGGTGGTTGTTATGACCCTATTTCATTTTCCCTTTAGGTGTGTTTTCAATTATCGAGGAAGAGAATGTTTTGAGCAGTATCTGATGTAATGGCTCAGACCTCTTTGGTGCATCCCTTTGCGAAAATCAAGTGTATGAGGTGATTCGGGAGGTCAAGGTAACTTATCCCCAACACTTTTCAAATTTTCTAGTTTAGTGAACAGTTTCCATGGTAGACAGTTGTGAATAGCACAATTTTATCTTTATATGAACAGTTCTATTAGTTAACAGTTATATCGGTGAGGTCTAATGTTAACCTCTATTTCCTTCGGAAAATTTCCAACTCTATGAATAGTTCCATCAGTGAATAGTTTTGTTAGTAACCTCTAACGGTAACCTCTCTTTAATTATCCATATTTAAAATTATATGAATTGTTCTTTAGGTGAATATTTCTATCAATAACCTCTAATCGTAACCTGTCTTTCCATTGCTAAATTTATAATTCTGTGAATAGTTCCACCGGTTAAGAATTCTATTGGTAACCACTCTTTACAATGCCAAATTTCCAATTAAATAAATAGTTCCATCATGGAATTTTTCTATCAGTAACCTCTAATGGTATTCTATGTTTCATTTTCCAATTTTCCAATTATATGAATAGATCCATCGGTGAACAATTCTATCGGTTACCAGTAACGGTAAACTCCTGTACATTTCCTAAATTTACAATTCTATGAATAGTTCCATCAGTGAACAAAACTACCAGTAACCTCCTATGGTAACCTCTCTATCCTTTTCTAAATTTCCAATTCTAGGATGAGTCCCATTTGTGAACATTTATATCGGTAACCTCTAACAGTAACCTCGCTTTCCTTTTCCAAATTTCCATTTCTATGAACCGTTCAATCGGTGAACAGTTCTATCGGTAACCTCTAATGATAACCTCCATTTCCGTTGCCAAATTTCAAATTCTATTAATAGTACAATTCGTGAATAGTTCTATCAGTAACCTCTAATGGTAACCTCTCTTTCCTTTTCTAAATTTTGAGTTCATAAACAGTGTTCCCATAAAGGAGAGGCCTATCGGTAACCTCTATCGGAAACATCTATCGGTAACCTCTATTTTACATTTCCAAATATTGAGTTTGTGAACAATGATTCCCAAATGGTGAAGTATATCGGTAACCAATATCAGTAACCTCTATCGGAAACCTCTATTTCTTTTGCCATATTTTGAGTTTGTGAATCGTGTTCCCAACATACTACACTTTCGACCCTTTAACATTTCCTTTGACATAAAATGCATTTAAAACCTTATTTTAAGGACTCTGAGGATGATTCATAGGCTATAACTCTTGTATTAATTTATCATAAGGATCAAGACGTTTTTACCCGGTCAAACCACGTGGTTTAATTCGATACGCTTTTAATGGAAAATCTAGCGCATCTTAAACAAATGATCCATTAAATATTCTAAAGGGACGAGATATTTTCCTACCTAGTTCTTCCTCTTTGATCTTAGATATGAGATACTAAAACATTTAATTATATTATATAGGGTTTATGTATTGATAATTTCCTCCTAGGATTGTTTCCACTCTGTTTTGATGCAATCAAGTAGTATCGATCAATCTTCCGTATAATGTATGATCTGTCGCCATTCATTTGGTTACGTCTCCTTCTGTTTCATATTTCCCTATTATTTTATCTTATCTCTATAATATTAATGAAGTATTTGTGGGTTTTCATTAGTGTGTTCATACCGTAGCATCCTCGGGTGGATATAGTTTTCACTAGAGGAGGCGATCATTATTATTATTTTGGATCTTTCTTGTATAAAGAACGACAAGAACCATTTGAGGTAGGTTATTTCTTGTTTCACTTTTCTATTACAAAAAAATTTATAGTTAGAATGATTTATCCCCATGGATGGCAATGGAATTGACATAATAAATATTTGAACTGGAAAATAAATTGATATTGATTGTATGTAATTACCTCTTATTTTTTTAGATAGTGTGATATCTATGCTTGATTCATATATATGTTTGTTCATGATGGAAATTGGAAAATAATGTTAATTATAATTAATTGATAATGGTTTCTCTAAATATAAAGTGGCATGTATGTGAATATGGTTCTTATTTTGGTAATTTGATGTTAATCAAAATGGTGCAGTAATCATGTTTAATTATTTGTGATAGATTACTATTTCGGATTCCAAATTTTGGAACCTATGATTAATAAATCGGTTAATCCATGATGGATTAAAGAACTGGTGGTTTGATAAATGATAATCCCATGTAGGGTTTAGAGTTACCCTCTTGGTTGTGTAAGGGAAAAGAGCCTATTTGATATGATGTTTGTTTTTCTTGTTGCTTTTGTTGTGTTGCGTGCCTGGATGGTTGTTGTGATATATAGGGGTAGAGAGGCCTATTTATTGGGGCATCAGTTGACGCCTAGTGTGGCAAGATGCATCGGTTTATTGATGTGGATGTTAGGGAGGACACAAGGGTTGGTGGAATGAGTTGGATGTGTATGTGTGGATGCTTACTGATTGTTATTTGTTGATTATGTTCTTTATTTCCCCCTATTGTTCAAGGAATCTAGTCTTACTTAAACTTCTTTCGAATGGGGAGAAGATTTGAAGTGGTATGCAACATGCTTTCCATGTTTAGCTTCTCATTGGAGAATGGGTCTATGCTCTTGCTATATGCGGAAAAGACACAACTGGTAGTTCATCTACTCACCATGTTGATCCCCCTTGTGTTAGTAGAATAGAATGTTTATATAGAATTCATGGGAATATGGGAATGTCATGCTTTAAAAAATAATATAATAAATTATGTTAACCCATGGGGTTTGGAGCTTTCTTGGATGGAATGTAGCGGTTTTGATTTGAAGGAACAATGTAGTTTGGGTGTGATGTTAATGAAATTTAAGATAGAATTGTTAAGGGTTAATTAAAGTTTACAGAATTAATTAACATAAAGTTGAACTCATAAAAAGGGATAGAAATAATGTATTAAAATCTTATTAAATGGCTGTGTGCATATAGGATACCTAGTCTTAGAAGTGGAATCCCAGAGTCCAAGAGATGTTATCTACAGTTGATTGTATGACTAGGTTATTCCCATAGTGTGGTTGTGAGCTATAGTATGTTCTATACTTTTTGTGTTCTTATACGCTACTCCACCGTGTAAGAAATGGAAACTGACAGCCCAAGGATTCTGATCCCTTGGTGGGTGTTTTCCCCAATATTCTAGTGGGAGGAGGAATGAATGACTACACCCTTTGGCCCTGATATCTTCTCTTAGTAGTTACTTTTTCGTGTAGGCGCAAAAGTTATTTTCCACCATATATGTGTGTAGAGGGCTATAATGGATTCTGGTTATTCATAGTCATATATTTTGGATATAATTTTTTATGGACTACTATAGGTTAACGTGTATAGGCTGTGATGGCTTGACGATCCTTACTCGGTGTATGAGCTATAATAGATTGAGGTATAATACCAAACATATGATTCACATTATGGGGGATGTGGTGGCTCCTAGAAACTACATGGTTTTTTTATTACGTGGATGTGGTAGTTTTTTTGCACGAGTTGCATGTTGTGGTTCATCGCCTAGGTGTCTGCAGGCAAACCTTTTTGGAGAGAGATGCTTGGGACGTGCAACGTTGGGGAAAAGTGGAAAACAAGTGGGTACGAAGTAGTGGTGTTCCCTTGATATTTTTTATATATAGTATATATTATTGTATGTGTTACATGGTGAGAGTATCTATGTTGAGGCTGAGAACATAATATTCATGTTTAGGTGATGAGTCAGTTTCACTTGTTGTTCACTGTGCTTTAGCATGCTTTATTTATTTTTTCCAGAGAGGATTCAGGGAGGATCCTACTGAGTAAACTGTTATACTCACCATATGTATATAAAAATTGATTTTTAGGTCAATTAGGGAAGGATGGAGATCAAGATGGATTCTACTAGCTTGTAGTTGCAGGAGCTATTCGGGCTTTTGGTTGCTGCTATTTTACTTCTTTTTTGGGTAATTGTAGTTATCCCCTTTTAGTTGTAGTAGATTTTCATGACATTTCATATGTGTAATTGTGATTTCATTCATCTTATGGGTTTATTTGGAGTTGGTTTGTGTCTATCTTATCTCTCTTCAACATGATTTCTCTTAGAGGTTAATACCTCCCATTTGTGTGTTTATTATACCCTCAGTGCTAGTTGTCAACCGAGGGTATATTGGAGGTGAGACTCGGGGGGTCATTATCTCCCTTCTCACAATGTCGGCATAGGAAGGGTAAAAGTTGTAGGGAGGATGTCATGATATATTGGTTTTTGATATAATGTTATATATATTAAAAAAAAAAGAAATTTTAATTAACAATTATTTTTTTAATATAAATAGATTTAACATAATTATTATTATGAAAATATAATCTACATTATTCCTTTTTTATCAACTTCAAATTTTATTTTACTAAATGTTTTTCATATGGGTATAAAATCTAGATTTCCTTGAATACTGTATTAATGTAAAAAATGTTTCTAATATTTATTTAATTGAAAAAACATCTATTAAGGATTGATTATATTGAAATTTATAGATTACAAGTCAATAAATATTAATTCATATTAACAAAATAAATTTTTTAGTCACATATTTAATATAAAATAATATTTTTCTAAAAAAAAATTTCTTTATTAAAATTAGATTTTTCATATCCTATACTCGTTTAATATTAAAATAAATCATACATATTTTTCGAATTGAATTTGATTATGTGGATACAATATTATGAATCTGCATAAATTATATTATCAAATAAGGGAACTTTTTTCCAAAATAATTAATATTGAAAAAATAAAAAATAAAAAACCCAAATTAATTTAAAAAAAGGTTCATTATGGGGTTAATATAAAATGTAAACAGTTCGAATGGCCTAAAAATTATTAAGAAACATTTTTTTGGTGAGATTTGGACAATATTTATTTATGTCTCTAGAAAAATCCAATTTATAGCATTTTTTAACGTGAAGAAAATTATTACTTTTTTTGAATATAAAATGATTTCCACAGACATCACATATAAAAGGATACCACCTCTCATCTATTTTCCAGAACATTAATCCCTTTTAGTTATGTCATTCCACTCCAAATTTACATCATATATTCCAAAATATCACCCTAGAAATAAAGAACTCGACTAAAAAAGTACGTTTAATAGTGTTTTAAAATAGGAATTATCATTCATATATATTTTTAGTTTAGAGTTTTATATAAATATTTTGTAATTCATACATAACATACAACATTAATATAATGTTTATACTACAAAAAGAGTATCAGTTTTTACTAATATATATATTTTAAATAAAACATGTATCAATTTTCTTGAAAAATCATTATAACCTAACAAATGACTTATGTATTTCTCTTTACCATCCACATACCAAGTGAAGAAGATTTTATAACATGGGATGATAACAAAAAACTCAGTAAGATATGTAAAAACATAAAATTGTTTGTCTAGTGAAAACATAAAAACCACATAGAAACATTTTTATAAAAACTAAATATAATGAAAATAAATATCATGCGGGTTCTCTGGGACCTCACCATCATAAAAAACATATATAAAACTTAAAAATTTAATAACCATACAGTAAAATTATATCCCTAGAGTACCCAATGAATTGGACAAAAAAGGGGCATGCCTAATATGTCATGAGCTATTATGGGGATCAACGCATCCTATTATGAGCTATAATGTGTCTGAAACCTTAATATATTGATATATAATGCTCTCCGCCAATAATAAAATATTTATAATGAACATATAATGATTAAAACAATTTTAAGTCCTTTTAAACCCATGTTAAAAACAAATTCGGATATCCAAATACCATGTTATTATAAAAATAATTATTTAAAAAACATGAACATAAAAATTATATCATTTAATTTTAATAGAATAATAAAAACATATAAATAAAACATTAATGTAATAATGTTTCATGAATTTTGGATAATCTATTCATTCTACATAATCTAAAATATTCAATTTTTTACTTTTGGAAAAATCATTGAAAAGGGATGTTTAAAACACAATTTTTAAAATAATGTTCTTACCTTGAGTCTGAACCATCACATACAATATATATATTCATGAATAATAAAATTGCGATAATTATTTACATTATTAGTAAACATTTAAATTATATTACTCTTTTATATCTCTTATTATGATGTTATTAATATTAATCAAATAATTAATCTCTTGTCAGATGTTTTGTCAGTATTTATTAAATGAGTCCAAAATAAATTTTACATGATATAAATAAAAAAATTGGAAATAATTCCATCATATATAGTATAATATTCCTGAAATTATAATAATTTTCATAAATAAATTATTTATTTAAATTAAACCTTCAATTATTGACTTAATAAAATGACCTATGTTATAATCATTGAGATGGTAGGATTCATTTATGCATGCATAACATTTTCATTTTTCAATATCAATATGGATAGAAGGTAATTATAATTTTATATTTCCAAAATGGTAATTATATAATTAACACCATATTAATCATTTATATATGCTTATATATATCACTATTTTGAGTTGAAAATGAAAAAAGAATCACATTACTTCGTGAAGCTGATTGTTAACATGTGCACACGAATGATGTGATCATTATTATATGAATTGAAAGGTAATTAAAAATTAATTTTTATCATTTAATAATTATAAATTGGACATGAATATCATATTAAATCAATAATTTAATCAATATAATCATTCCTGATATATGGTGATGGAAAATTATTTTCATTGGTTAGTGAGGTGGCAGTCCTAAATACACTCGAATGATAAAGTGTTTTCCCATTTGATGGAAGTGGAGATCGATTTAAGTAATGATATTAACATAATAAAAACTCAGTATATTAGGTATATTGGGGTTATTATTCTATATTTTTTGATGAATATTTTTTTTGTAAGTGAAATAATAAATAAAACTGAAATACATAACTAAAAAAATATCACATCTTCACACGACCCCCATTAATTAAAATCTTAAGACCAATAAGGATGTTTTTATGCCTAACATATTAGATCTAGAATGTGGATAGAGATTATAAGGAGTTATTTTTGGTTGGTTTTTTTGACCCAAATATGGTTTTATGTGTGAATAAATGATAATATGTGGTACCCTTTATTTATAGTGGAGATGGGAATCTTGGAATTATTAAAAATATTAAATTAATATAAATTAATATTATATAAAAAATGGATAAAAATCAATTATTTATAATATATAATTTCAATTGGTTGAACTCCATTCGTCCAATTAATATGATACATGTTTTTTTGTTTTTAATCCTTATCTTATTGTTTTAGCCTTATTTAACCCATATATCTCATACTGTGATGTCATCTAAATTACCCCTTAATTTTTACTATAATTAATATAAAATTCCAATGAATGAAATTGATCTTTGATGAAATTTTGAATTGTATCCCCATAATATGTCCAAATAGTTTAATTTCAGATTTTATGAGCCCAATCATTTCATAAGGATCGAATCCATGAAATTCCACTGATTTTTAGTTTAAATGATTAAATGTGGCCAAATAATAATGTATTTTGAAGTCATGTAGGTATCAATAGTGTAAGGGCATAGTGCGGATCCTAGAACCAATTTTTTAGTTTTAAAAAAGACTGGATCATGGTTAGAGTAAATCGTGTGGGGCAGTATGAACATTAAGATAAAATAACTCTTGGCTAGACAATGGGGTCTGACGTGCCACACAATTAGTTCAAACATTGTGATTTCCTTAACATGTTCATATTACCATGTCTGTAATATTCATAGTGGATTTAGTCTTGGTTTTCACATGGTTATTTAAATCATTTGATGATACAGTGCATTAATCCATTCTCTAATGTATTTTTGTGTGTGATTGGAACCTAGTTTGGACAATCGTTCTTCAAAACAGTAAGACCAATTTATTTTTGTTAAAATAAAAAATTTACCTATCATTATAATCAATCAATAACCTGAACATTATTTTAAATTACCTCACATAAAATTATCTCAATCGATATCCCTCTTGGTATAAGCTATTATATTTACCTACAAGATAATTTTCCATATTATTATCTCCTTCAATAATTCATCATTTTTCTCACCATTTTATTAAAATTATAATCTCATAATCGACATTCTATCATATATGTACTAATGTTATGTGGTCTTGTGTCTTTTTTTATGATTCAAGTGGTTTTATATATTCTATTTCACCATGTACCAAAATCTCAAAGTGACTCCCTTTGAATGTGTTGTAATCATTAAATGAAATTGATCATTTAGGCCGTGGGTTAAATAAGGATTAAAAAAACAAGGATGGTCTCCTTTGGCATTGACCATGCTCATGCCTGAGTGAACATGGGATTCATTATATTGATTTTTTTCAGTATAAAATCACAAGGAATTTGAATATTTTATTATTAGTGACACATATAATAATTATGGAATGTAATGGATGGACATAATGGAATTGATCATTTATTCCATGGGTGAAATGTGGGCTCCCTTATAGGATCGCTAATGACACACTAAAATAGTACTGAAATTTTACCACACCTTGAGCGACACCTGGGATATTGAGTGGTTCACCATGGATGGTCTTTTAGTGTGTTGGTTTATATTATAACATATGTGATACCATGATTCTAGAGTATGAATTATAAGAATAGAAAAAATTTATAAATTTAATGATACAAATTATGAGTTATATTATTTCTCTTATAATAAAATGTAGAATCTATGATTCGGACATTGGTTATAGGTTATGGATGGCCAATTTAGGTGTCATTTGATCATGTTATCATGGAGATGTTGGTCTATTCACCACGTACTGAGTCATATGTCATTAGATGGTTGCCTATTATGATTATGAATCACACCATTTTTGTGCTCCATTGTGTGAAAAAATAGTCTATATGTTGACTGGTATGGATAAAAAAATAACTCTTAAACAAGTTTTTAACTAATTATTAAGAGTAGTGGAGAACATAAATAAGATGAAGCAGGTGATACTAGCTGGAATACATTTTGGCCTTTTTGTATTTTTGATACAAGTGTGGCATTATACTATTTTGTCTCTATTTTCACTACTTGGATGAATCCTTTAACATGTATATTCATTATTTTAACTTATCTAACATTTTATACTATGTTTTATTCAAATTATATATCTATTTTTTATGATTTAAGGATTCATATATATATATATAATTTATTGAGACATTGTTATGATACAATCGGTCGATGAGGGAATAATCTCCCAACAAACAAACATAGTTCCTCAGTTCTGGTTGACAACCTATGGAGTTTGGGGAGACTCATATGATTCCATGTGACCAACTGGTCTCGGTGTAATGTTGAGTTAAATCATAGTAAAAGAGTTTATATAGAAAGAGTATTTCAATTAATAAAATATCACTTATTTTAGAACATTATTAATTCCAATTATAACACAATTCAATAAATGGTTTTTTTAAAATATCATAACAAACAGATAAATTCAATAAAAGTTTTCTAATACATCACTTACATGCCATTATATAGATAAAATTCAAGTATTAAATTAATTATCTAAAATAACATTAAATTTAATATTTTTAAAATCATTTATTCGATATTTTCATTAACTATATGACAACATCATCATCTACGTGTAATCCATTATATTATGTATACACTTCCTTAAAAATAAAAATTAATTTCCATTTTCAAGATAATGATATTGAAATTAAAAAGAAAATTTCTTTTCAGTGATATATTCTAAATAACACCATATAAAAAATTATATATTTATTAAAACTTAAGTATGACATCTTTACCATTTTTTTTAAATTAAATACATTAAAGGAATAAATGTCATACATGTGGATCCAATAGGTAAAAAAGCCTTATAAATAATTATTTTTGTAAAAAGTAACTCATATAATAAAATTATCACAACTATTATGGTATGTTTATAATATTTAAAATATTAGTAGTACCCTTAATTACATGATTTACTTGTAATCATGGTTATAAAAATGTCTAATGTGACTCTAAATAATTTAAAAAATTAGATGGAACCATTTTACTATTTCTATATATTATTATTCCAAATATGGAATACATATTTTAAAATTCAAAACACATAAGTTTATAAAATTATATTTAATTAATAAAATTGATATGGTGATAAAATAGGTTATTAATGTTAAAATTTTCAATTGAATTAAATCTTTTTACATCCTAATTCAATGTAAACATTAGTATAAAAGGCTAATTTGGATCTATTTATATAAATATAGTAAAATTATAATTTCAAAATAATTCAAAATATTATTTTACACTTTTTTTTGATGACAAAACTATATTTTATTATAATCTTGTATTATTACTATTCATTAAAAATGAATCTTATATGAAAAATACCACAAAAATACAATGTAAATTTTAATATTCTTATTTCCAAAATTATATTTATTTTTTAAAATAAAATTTTAAAATATATAACTTTTTTTCTAAACATGTTCTCCATCATAATGATAGAAAATTTATTTTTGGAAACAATAATGTTTTAAATGTAAAACGGGATATATTTTAGATTTTATTGAGGAAAGAATAACTTTTAATTTTTAATATATATATATTTCATAATATATTTTTATTCTATCATTACATAGGTTGTTTTAACTTCCCCACTTTTGGATATTATGCCCTCAAAATTTTATTCACTTCTTAAATATGTTTAATTTCTTTGCTTCATATAATTTTTAGATTATGGCATTTCCTCATCAACCATACAGTTTTAAAAATAAAACATTAACTTTGTGAATCTCCTTATTATGAAACACATGATTTTTATGGTCATTAAACTAAACTGGATATACCTTATATGGAAAATTTTCTTCCAACAGATATATTTGTGGGATTAAAACATGTTGTGGATCCAGAATATAAATTATTAATAGTAGAACTTGAAATAAATTTTTTTAATGGGATAAAATCATAAGAAATATACATGATTGAAATATAATTGATTTTACACTATAATATCATAGGGCCCAATGAACCATGGAATCAACTTCCCCTTTTACTAAAGCACATCATACATTTTCTACAAGAATAAATTAGAAAGATTTGATCTCCTAACATGAATTAAAAATCCATCCTCCAGTTATATACGTAATCTTTATTACTACATAATGGTTTCATCATGTGTTGCAGAATCAACTGTACATTATATTTCATTTTCCTACACCAAATCCGGTTCCATTAACTTCCTTTCACCTACAACATCCCAAAATGATAGTTTTTATCATGTATTTTCACATAATGAATGAAATGGTTCCATATGTATACTGGACTGAAAAATTTTATAATAAGAAAACTCAACTTAAGAATTATTATTATCCAAAATATTCAGGTACTCAATTGAATATGAATATAGAATATCCTCTAATGTATGCACTATTCATTCTAATTATCAATCATAATAAAGGCAAAAGGATATTTTGGATTTTATATCGGTTCCCAATGTCTTTAGAAGACCTTTTAAAATTATTGATGCAAAAAGGGGATAATGATCTTATAAAATTTAGATAGGAACTACATGTATCATTATTATGACTTTAACATACAAATTATAATATTCATCTAAAGGTGGAGTGTCTGTGTTAGAAGAAAATGTATTTATTAAATGATCTAGTAAACTATAAAAAATATCAATTTTACATTGAGATGTATTTTGCAATACCACTAAGAAACCATTGAAAATATTTTATAATTTCCACTCCAGAACTCCCAAATTTTTAAGCATACAATTTAGTAATTTGTGTTCTACATCAATCTTTTGACAAGTAAATCATCTCTTGGTAAGTTCATAAATATATATTTTTATAACATCCCATATGTAATAATCTAAATGTTCTATATACATTTCATGGTTTCCAAGATGAACTAAAAAAGAATAACTTTGAGCTTAACATAAAAAATCTTTTTTCGGATGTGAATCACAGGGCACATATAATGTTTTCCCAATGATCAAAAAAATTATTATCAATGATATATATAAGAGAATTACATTTTTAACCACTTATTATTTTTTATACAACCCATTTCAACCCTCTACTTTTTCTTATTTCTATATGACATAAAAAACTATGTTTAAGCCTAAATAAAAAATGTGTAATTTCTTCTACCAAAAACATCCATGAAGAAATTCACCAAACCATTAACAAAATGGTCTCATTACACAAGTAACATGGTTACTATTGGATTAAATTTCCAAATGAGCGAATTTTCCTTGTTGTATTATTTTATAGGATGATATGTATTCATGATTTTTTAATTTGTGATATGATATAGTCATATTACCTTTCCCATATTAAATTATTTATGAGTGAATATATACTTCATACTTTTATGATGATTATATATTTCACATTTTTTTCAATATAAATGATTTCTTAACATTGTCAATTAAAAAAAATATATGTTCATTCTAAATCATGTGTAAGGTAATTTGACTCATAATTATTCAGCTGATGTAATGTATTAACAATTTCTTAATCTTTACCCATAATGACACAAACATGACCATTCAATGAAGTGTAACTATATATGAAAAATTTACCATTATTGGATGGAAAATAAAGAAGTAGATAAGTTACTAATATTCTCATTAATTACATAATATATTGATTACATTTTCTTATAAATATAACCACAAGTCCTTGTCCAGTTATCATAGTCAGATGGATAAATAACTATGAAATGTTTTCAAAATTTTTTTTACTTATATCCTGCTAAACCATGAAAAAAATATATCAGATATATTATTGGGTCATGGAAAATCAATAATAACATTATTTTTATCAGGATAAATGGTCATTCCATGTTTATAAACAATGTCAATTAGGAATTATTATTTTTTCCCTAATAAATCACATTATATAAATTTCACTAAAATTTATATTTATTTTTCGGATGGATGAAAAAATCCCGAGTTATCAATCATAATACCCATTACATATTGAATATAAAAAATATCATCAATATACAAAACAAAAAAAATATCCAAGATCAAATTAAATATTCAATTTATTGATCCCTAAATACATAATGTGAGTTAGAAAACCCAAATGACATAAATATGAATTCATAATACCTATATTTAGTCCCAAATAAGCCTCTAAAACGAATTATTACTTTAAATTAAAATAGAGGTTCCCAAACCAGTAAAATAAATTTAAAAAATAATATTCCCATGGTGAAAATAATAAAACTCATTGACATGTGGAAATAGAGGCATGCTCTTAACTATGATGTTATTAAATGAAATATTATCAATGAAAAGCAGCATTGATCCTTCTTAATGATTTAAAACAAGATCGGATCTCCCCAAGGAGATATGATATGTCAAATTAAACCATTATATAGAAAATAATATAACACCAGTTGAAAATATATTTTATCTAAATGATAAATTCTATAAGGGGTTTTAGAAATTGGGTTAGAATAAAGCACTATGTCAATAGTAAACTCAGCATTTCAAACAGGAATAACAGTAGTTAAATAATTATGAAAAACATATTATTACTCATTTACCACTAGTAAAACATTTATATTAATAGTTCCATTGTTTTTGAAAATATGTGAAAGATAAAATTCACATCCATTTGGAAACAATTTATATTATTTTGACGATGATATCAGTTGTATGGCTTCATTATAGTAAACAAACTAAAAATATTTCTAGAAATAAAATTTGTTTTCTATACACACTATATTATTATTATAAATAAAATTATAATCCATATATAGAGTAAATAAAACCCAAATAGTGGGAAAAACATATATTGTTGGAAAATTATTTCCATATACAATGATATGAATATTCATTTAATTTATTTTCACATTAATATTCTCCCTCGCTGTCTTTATCTTAATATATGGATTCATTTCTTGAAAAGGAATTTCCAATCATCAAAAAAATCTCCATAAATGAATGAATGTGTAGATCCTGAATAAACCATAATTTTTACATAATCGTTAAAAACATGAATTTTACCTAATACCACATCAATTTATAGAGAAACACCTATTAATGGAGTTTCAATAGACATTCCACATTCTTCTGGTTCCAAATTTTTTTATTTTCCAAATAAGTTAATAATATTCAATTAAAATTAAAAAAATGACCAAATTCATTATATTAAAATCATATTACCATCATATTCACATTATTTTTTATCATATCCTTAGACTAAGGAACTAGGTTTTTAAGCATTCAAATCAGTAGAAATTTATATAACATAAAATAAATTCTTCCTAATGGTTTTTATGAAATTTTTCCACAAAGTGTAATTATATTTTGTAAACTAATATTCCATTAATGAATTTAATCCAAAATTTATACAAAATAGAAGATTATAATTCGTGATATCATGAGTCTAATGCATGTTAGAACAACTCATATCATATTTTTTAGGACAACGAACAAATTTGTCATATCTTTTAAAAAATAATGAAGACAAATATATTCTTGAAATTAGTTTAAAATGAGAGTGAATCTATTAATTTTTCTATCAATGCCGAGAATGAAATATGATAAATACGTGGAAAGTATTATAAATAAAGATTCATACAAAGCCATAGTGTCTTCATCAAAATTCTTATATTCCTTGAATTGTTTCTCATTTCTATGATAAACAGTTTTAAGAAAATATTTACCTAGAAAGATACTCATAAAACCATCCCATTATAAAGTATCAAGATTGAATTTTTCTATTTTATTCTTATGATTATACAAAAATTAATCATATATGTATTTTAAAAATATGAATTTATGGGCATAAAATTTATAATTCCAAACATAAAATGAATTAAAATATCATTTCCAAAGCATTGGTGCATCCTTCTACTACCACTGGATATTAGGTTTCACTAATAATTGAATCATACTAACTCATAAAATCATCTAATACTATCACATTCCTCTATGGTTGATCTAGTTCCTCCATTTAATAAAGATCAGAAACATTTATATCTTGTTTCAGAGGATCAATCATAGAGACAAACTATTATATTCTAATTCTAAAATTCTTAGGATGATGATTTGGATGGTTGTTTTCCCCATGATGCCTTTCCACCATAGCTACACAGTTCCCTCAACAAAATCTATTCATAATAGACACATCACAAATGATGTAACATGTTATTAACCGATTTTATATAATTTTTCATAATCATTATATAAAAATAATTTATTCCTTTTCATATAAATTGAATACTACTATAATTGTATATATATATATATATTCAAGAATATGGTACATTATAAAATATAAAATTCAATATTTTCGATAAAAAGTGATTAGAATATTCAAGGGGATGCCCTTATTCCCCTTACCCATCCTTATAACCTATGTAAATAATTTTAAAACATACAATTAAGAAATAGTTATCTCTTATAGACATTAAAAAATATAATCATTACTCTTATGAATATATTAAACCCATTAAAAAACATTTTAAAAAAAACTTGTTAGAATACATATAAAAATTATTAAGGTGAATTTGGAAATCACCACATTAAAAAATATCATATCCTCTAAAAATTCAGTAACTAAATATAACATTCCATCTCTGAAGTACCCACTGCATGTGCGTGTTATAATGGGGATCACTGTTCATATTACTAACTATAATGGGGCTCAAACTGGTATATATTTAACAATAATTGGTTTAAACCGGTCATATGATGAACTAAAATGGAAAAAACCCATAATAAGAAAATTTAAATGAAAATTTATTGAATAAATTTATTGAAAATCATTATCAAAATATATCAAAAGATTTTCAAATATCAAAATTCCATTTTCTCACAAAAATCATTATATAAGAAAATCACACACTTAAATACGATTATATTTACATTTAAAAGAATTTAAAAAATAAAAAAGTAAATATTAATGTAATAAATATACCTAAAATATTGAAAAAAAATCCTATCATATTTTTTTATGAAAAAAACTCTTAACTTTTTTAAAATGTGATGAAAAATGATCATTATAAGAGGATTTTTAAAATATATCTCCTTACAAAGTGTCTAAATCATCCCTTAAAATATTTTTCTTAGTAAATAATAAACATATGATAATTAATTATTCTATTTTGAACCATTTTATGGTTTATTATTACCTTTATATCATTAATTATTATGTTATGAAAATTATTCAATTATTTAAGGTTGTGGAAGATGTTTTGTTGATGTTCTGTACATAAGTCCAAAATAAATTTGGAATTATTTTAATACTCAATGAGGTCATATATACATGATATATAGAATAATATTCAGAACATTATTATTATTATTTTATATAAATTTTAATTTTAAATCAATCCATTATGTGAGGTTTTGAAAAATTAACTATGATATAGTCATGGGGAAGGTATGTCATATTTACTCATGAATAACATTATAATTTTTCAATAATCATTTGGGAATGAATTTATGTTCCATTTTATCATTAAATAATTATAATAGTATCATTAATATCAAATTAATCATCTCAATATCTTTATATATACCATCCATGTGACGCGGTGATGAAAAACGAATGACATAGCTTCATGTATGTGATATTTCACACGTACGGAAAAACGACAATATAATTTTTATGTGAATGGAAATGAAAGAAAAAGAAATGATATATTTTATTTTCATAATGAGTAATATTTAATTAATATCACATATAATCATTAATTCTATAATTACACACATCCTTTGTATATGTTGATGGAATTTAAATTTCATCAGCTCGTGAAGAGGTAGTGTGCCGTAAACACGAATAATAAAATCATTTCAAATTTCATGGAATTTGAGATTTATAGAAGTGACGATATTAACATAATAAAATCTTACAATATTAATGCTATTTTTTTATTATTTCATCATGTTTGGATAATATTTTATTTATTTATAAGAAGAAATAAACCATAAATACTTGAGTAATATACTATATATTTTTTGGATGATCTCATATTAATAAAACAATATGACTATTATGGATCATGTATTGAATAAAAAATAGATCTATAATGTAGAGATAGATTTTAATATGGTATTTTGGTATATATTTACCAATCCAAATAAGATTCTCTGTGATATTAAATGATAAGAAGTGGTTCTATTTTACAAGTGAATGGAGGGGCACTTTGGAAATTTTACAAAATATTTAATTAATATAAATTAATTTTATTATAAAAATTGGTAAAATATTATTTATTTATACCCTAACATTAATATGGGTTGAAATCAATTCATCCAATGAAATTACCCATGTTTTGGAAATTTTTATTCATTTTCTTCCGGTTTTATACATAATTTATCTCATTTAACTCTTATTATGATATCATGTAATTTAAATTTTAAGGGATAATATAATTATAAAAAATTCCAAATGAATAGAATAAAATATAATGATTTATTAAACCTTATAAAAATATGTCTGATGAATTTAACATATTCTTAAAATATATATTTTATATAATAATATATTATTTTTTTAAAATATTCTTAATGTTAATTTTGGCACTATACATTCATTTATTTATTTTTAAAAATATCATAAAAACAATATAAATTATTATAAATTCACTTAACACATCACTAAAATTTCAAAAACATAAATAAAATTCTCTGATGATATTAATTATATCAAATTATTTTAATTTTAATATTTTTAGTATCATTTATTTATTATATCATGTAATGAAGAAATTATTACCTGTTTATTGTGAAATACTAATAAGTAATTATATCATATATTAAAATTAAAAATAAATTTTAATGTTTAATATAATCATTATAATTTTTTAAATACTATTTATGGAGAAGGATATCATTTATGTAAACATTCAAAAAAATGATATAATTATTAAAACATAAGTATAACATACAGGAATTCTAAAAATAAAATATTATAATTGACTAAATTCCATACAAGTGGGTCCAAGTGGTAACAAAATCCTCATAGTTATGAATTTATAGATTAATACAAACAAGTTAAAATTTACAAATGATTTAAGTATTTTTATAATCTTAATAATATTAGTTTTACCCACAATTACATGATTTACACTATACCGTGATAATAAAAAATAACAAATTGATTAATCATATTGTTCAAAAAAAATTGAAAACTTTACTAAATTCAAACCTTATAACTACATATATTTTATCAATTTTTTCAAATAAAACACATAGAAGTTGGTAAAAATAACTAAATATTAATAATGTTGACTATGTGATAAAACATGTTATTATTGGGAAATCCTTCAAATTGTTGAAATGTTTTAATATCCAAATTCAATTTATTATTGATTACAATAACCAATATTTGAATAAATTATATAAAAAGATATAATCATAACTGTTAGAAAATAAAAAATTTAATTTAACATTATAAATTATTTAGATGTAAAAAATGATTTCAATTAAAATCTATTGTTTTCAACTATTAATCATAAAATAAATCATATAAAAATCGCAAAATGTATATTTTGAAATTAGTATTTTTAAAATTAGTTTTATATTTTTCAATTAAATTAATAAACTTATAAATATTTAGTTTTAGAAAAACTATTCCATAAAAATATGATAAACATGATTTAAACAAACATAGTTTTCAATCATAAAACATGATTTTTCTTAGAAGATATTAGAAATAGAAAAAAAAAATTTATGATAAGAATATAATTAATAATAAATTATAATTCTATAATTTATTGGGTTTTTACTATATATGAATTTTGATGGTCCAAAATCCATTCTATGAATACTATAGTTAAAATCCATAAATGGGGGCCACATAATATGTAAAAGTTCGACTATTTGTTATTTTTTTATTAATGAATATATATCTATAGAATACTTTTCACCTATGATCATATGATAAAAAAATTTATCTTATATGTATATATATATATTATATTATATTAATGTAATATAATAAATACATTTATACTTCCATCAATGTTTGACACTAAATAATCATTTGTGAGTACGACGAACTACTTCATCTAGAACAAATGACATTTTTTCATCATCACTTAAAAAGTATTTATATTTGATGGTTTTAATATTTATATATATATGTGTGTGATTTGTAACAGATATATAATATAATATTTTTTAACACAGATGTCACATTTCTTCATTCTATTCAGTGGGTGATAAGACAATATAATTCACATTAATAGAGGACTACCATCACATGAAGAGATGTGATCTATTTAACACTAATACATTACATAGATGGTAATAAAAGAAAATTAATGGAATATTTATTTAAAATATGAATTTTTTATGTTATTAATGACATAATAATCGTTATGAAGAGCTAACATATCATTTTCATTCCTACATAGAATTATTACTACATAATTTCTGTACATGTCAACTACCACATCCGTGATGAAATGTGATTAATTTTTTCCTCACAAAATAAAAGATAGATATATAACTATATATATGTATGTTATATTATATTTAGTATACAAATATGACTATGTATATATAAAATAATACATATATTCTTTTATTAATGATAATGGGAAAAAGGAATCTTTACTCACGAGTATGTACAACCTATATATTCCATGATCGTAACATAGTACATTTTTTATAACCACTATTCTAAAATAAATTTAAAAGCATAATTGATGAATAAATATTATTATTATTTCATTATTATTTTTCTTTATATGTTCAAATAATTAAATCATTGACCAATTAAAACACACCGAATCCTTTTTAAAATTAATGACCCAAATGCCCTTAAAACACAAAACTTGAACATAACTGATTATGTATAAACATATACCATTATAAAATAAAATAAACTATAAAATTATAAGGATTAAAAAAATTATTATAATTTAAAATAATTTATGTAATATTACTATATAATATTTAAAGGATATACGAGTAATGTGTAGACTTGAGGTAAGATATTTTCTTGTGTTAATTTTGATTTATATGAGAATATATCTATATGAGACAATTATTGACATAGTTCAATTTATATATTATCCCACTAAAAGGTAATATCCATAAAACATCACACGTCATGGTGGTTTATTTTTAATTTGAAATATTCATTATATCAGGATTTGACTTGAATGTTTATAAGTGGTAAAGAATTTCCTAAAAAATTTTATTTTAACTTGTTAATATTATGTATTAATTGTTAATGATATTATTGGAATATGTGTGTAATGAATTAACATTATCATATGTTATATTTTCACTTATTTTATGTGGATTTATATTTGATACACATAATCAATTCATTAATTAATTATCAATATAATGGAATGATTTTATTAAGGGTTATTCATCTCAATTGATACTTCCTAGAGGAATACATCATTTAGGAATTTGTATTCATTGGTGAGGTATATATAATTCCAATTTACATGATATAATTTTTTTCATTATATTTAATTTATCATTTGATCTTATTATTTTATGGGTCCTTTGATTGAATAGTTATCAATGTGGAAAGGGATTTATGTTATAATATATATATTTTTTTGGGAGTTTATGTTCAACGTAATATGTATATATATATATTGTGATATTATTTCGTTACATAACATCCCTTTCATTTTCCTCTATTTATAAATGTGGTTCATGTGTTTTTTCCATTTATTTCCTTCATGATTTCATAAATATCAAAATTCATTAATAGTTGATATAGGTCTTTTGTCTTATTCTAGTTAAAGAATACTTCCCTTCTATATCCATGTACTCTAAATTTTATTTCAAAGAATATATCATAAAAATTCATGATGGACTAAATCCATTTTACATTATATTTTAATTTATTTTAAATTATTGTAAAATTAAATATCTCAATGATTAAATTGGTCATTTTTACTTTCTTTTTTAAAATTCCAAGATTTTTTTAATTTATATCTAGAAAATATTTCACTTCAACAATTTAAATTTTTATTCCAAATTAATTATAAAAATAATTCCAAAATATAAATCATGGAAATGTATTTGGAAATTATATTTTGACTTTTTAGTTTCAAAAATGATTATCAAAATGAAAATGTTATTGTCATCAAATTTAGTTTTAATTTAATTTCAATGTTATTTCTATTAATAAATATGGAGAAACCCTATTTGTTACTTATTATCTAACAGTTAATTTATTTAATGATAACATACTCATTCTCTATCTATCTCGATTAACATTATTTCAAACATATTGACATTACAACTGTTACATTTAAATGAATTAATCATGTATCAAAGTGACTATTATATAACCCATTGTGTTTCCTTGAGTTAATCATGTTTTAAATATATTTTAATGGTATCCTTTTTTCTAAAGGAATAATCATGTTATTAATGGAATAATGATTGTTTCTATGTTTTTATGATGAAATTAATATTTTAGGGACATTATTCATGAAATTTTTCCTGCTAAATGTTTTTGATGATATATAGTTCATTTATAATCCAATGATTAGAGGTTATGTTAGAAAACAATGAATTGTGGTTCTATTGTTATCCATGAAATGTATTTTTTCTAATAATATATTGATGGTTATGTCCATTATAGCCCTCCAATCTATTGAGAATACTATTTATGGATGAATAACATATTTATTGTTCAATATTAGGATTGATGTGATGAATATGATCCCATGACACCTATTAATATCAATTTTTTGTTGATATTGACAAATAATACATCCTTAGATCAATATTGATAGAACATGGCTCTTGATTGTTGCTTTTTTATAACTAATTACTTTGTTAAATCATTATTTCATTGTTTGCATGTTTGATGATCCATGTATTTAGGGGTATGATCATTATTATGATTTACTCATGAATATTAATTATAGAGTCATATCCTTATACCATTCTTATGGTAATAGATGACATTAGATTTCTAATTTGTACATTTATCCATATAGTTAATTTTAATCTCACATTTAATATTTTTATTTCTCACGAACTATAATGATTGAGGATGAAAAAATTGTGTCTTGCAAAGATTTCTTCTTGATGGGGATAATGATATAATGATAAATAAGAGAATGCCAGTTAAGAGTAAAAAATACTAATTTATTAGTATTAGTATTGTTTACTTGTGATTTTATCTTAATTTTACAAAACTATAAACCTAAAAGGACCTTGAGAATATACATGAGCTAATTTTTCTTTTTTTTATTTATGTCTGGGTGAATTTTATTCACCTTCAAGAATATTATAGAAATTATTATTAAATCCACGTCTCTTACCACTGATTTATGAGTGGCGGTTCTGGTTAATTATATGAAGTGATAAAAAATATTTGGTCAATGTTATTTTACATAAATATGATTAATGATAATGATTTATTACATGAAATATGACTTTAATGGAAATAAAATGGTACTCTCTAGATAAAAGAGTTGATTTTTGGGAGACTGTAACTCATGATACAATGAAACAATCCATAATTATTGTCTTACCTATTTAATATATTAATTATTATATAATTTATTATATATATTTGATGTTTAGTTTATAGAATAGAGATGTTGAAAAAAAATGTACATATAGAAAATAAATTGTTTTATACCAGCACCTCCTTAATTTTTATGTTATCAATTCTCATTGATAATGTTATTAATTATTTTCATGGTTTTTAGATAGCAATTTATTTGTTAAAAAGGAAAAAATTTACATCTCTAAAGCATACCATGCAACCTTACCATGTGAAGGTCACGTAAAAATGTCGCATTACCACAAGTTATTCTCTTCCTCGTTGTATAGAAAATATTACTAACATTATTAAAATTAAATAAATTCGTCGAATTCAAGAACTAACTCCACATTAATGATTTATCAGATAATAATATTATAATTAGCTTACCGCATGTTCAATCAATCTATTATTAGATGGAGTTATACCAAACACACCTAGAGATCAAGATACAATTCAATGGTATGTAAAATATTTCATTATGTAATATAATGACATTGTACTTTAATATTGTCAATTCATGAATTTATTTAACTACTACAAGTTACATAGAATTGATGATGAAAATCCTTTAGAATATAAGCTACATGAAAAATCTACTTGACCATTTATCAATTTCATTGAATTATCTATGAGTGAATCAACTATATTGATTATATCACACTTGTACCAATAAACTACATGGTTTACCTCTTCCAAATTACTATACACATAACACTTATGTGAATTTGGGCACATGTCCTATAAGTTTAATCATTATCCTGGAATTTTTCTCTAATGTTTTTTTGAGAAATTAAAAAATGTTCTAGTACATTGATGAAGACTCATTATCCTTAATGGATATTTTTTATTAAAATTTTTTTATTGAAAATATATAATTATTTGAAAAAATGTTTCAATCATTATAAAATATGTAACTCCCCGACCCCAGCTACCCAGAGTCGGTGCATTACTTCGTAACATTGGCATGATCACAAGAAAGATCAAATCCCGAAAGACTGATTAGTTTAGTAGCCTTGGAAACACTAGATATATTCATAAGTTTTACATTACATCATAAAATGAAAAACTACTACAACAACATAATGTTTCCAATGTCCACACTATAAACCCATAATATCCCTGCAAGTCAATCATAATTTACTTCTTCACTACCTGGGAAAAATAAAACATAAAAAAGGGGTGAGCTCAAATGCCCAGTAAGGATAACAATATAGCGGAACATTCAAAATAAGCGTAAACATTTAAGGCAATGAATTACTAAAACAAAAGCCTTTTAAAATTGAACTTCAACATAGTATGGCAAAAGTAAAATGAAATAATGCCATTTACTTGTTCACATGGATATTCTACTAATCGAATAATCACATGCAATATCGATAACCACTTTCATAATGTTGGAATGCATAATGCTAAACGTTAATTTCTTTGTCTAGGCCTCATCCCAAGACCTAGGTGTTACTTCTAACCGGAACCCAACCCGGAGTGCCTCTAATAACCGGACACCAACCCGGAGTGCCTCTAATAACCGGACACCAACCCGGAGTGCCTCTAATAACCGGACACCAACCCGGAGGGCATACTTTTACCAGTCCCTAACCCGGAGGGCTTACATTAACCAGTCCCCAACCTGGAGGGCTTACTTTTACCAGTCCCCAACCTGGAGGGCTTACTTTTACCGGTCCCCAACCCGGAACATACTTGTTTAGCACATTCATCTGAAGAAAAGTTTGAAATATAACATAAACATTCGGATTAAAACTAGCATACGAAATGTCAATAGTTTCACCATAAACTATGAATGGTATAAAATAGCACATCCACAGTCAAACATATCACAAAACCTTCAATATAATATAGAAGTTTTGTATTATAATAAATCAACTTCAAATAAGCGTAAAATCCATTAAAGGATGTTGACATAGATGAAATCAAAACACTTTTTAGAGAAATATCTCTTTCTATTTTTGAAATCATTTAAGAGCCATATAAAATAAAACATTTTCTTGAAAATATTCTTGTAAGCTTGTAAGGAAAGCTTTGACGATTTTATAACGGCGGAAAATAACCGCACCCGCCGTATAAGTAAAAAAAACATTCTTATCTCAATTCTGTCGAAAAGGTTAAAAAGGACCTTGTTTTGAAAACGACGGAAAGATTCCCTTATAAACCTCTTATAAAAAGTCAAACAAGGGTATAAATGACTTTAACCCATATTCTTGTAAATAGTAAAAATGTTTTGAAATACATTTCGAAAAATCATGGATGTGGATGATAAAGAGATCCCAGTAGATTATTACGTATAATACAACCTCGGATAATGAAGAGATTGTGAAATAACCCTTACCTTGTACTTTTCCTTTGTTGGGGTAGGTTAACCTCCTGTATAATGGTGAAATAATTGTTATTAAATTATACAAGAATCATTTACATTAATATGATATCATATATGATCTTTTAATATTGATATCTTAGTATTATCGTTGTTTCGGGTGTTAACTTACTTGTTTTCTTTCATATGTTTTGTTACATAAGTCATGTTTGTTGTATCTTATTCATATCCAGAATGATATCAAGTCCTTAAACATCATTTTTAAATCATTAAATGATAATTATACTTGAATGGATACGATGGAGAATGAATCTCATCGCGTTCGTGGAGACGGTAGTCCGTACGTACGCACGAACGCTACTTCCATTTAATTTTTATTTTAAAAGAATTGAATCCAAATGATACATAGGTATATTACAATTCCAGTATAATATAATATTTTATATATGTTACTTATGTTCATTAACACCATCCTTTATACGTTCCATGTGTGGTATGAACGAGTCATATCATTTTAAGGGGGCGGTAGTCCGCACTTCCTCAAATGAAATTATCGTATGTATATACAACATGAAACGAATAATGGTATGAAATAAAATGGAATTACAGAAGCTTATATATAAAATATATATCATTAATATCATATTTAATTACAGTGCCATCATAATGGCCACCATGAGAGGTGGTAAGATGTATTTGAACAATCATCGTTTCGTGAGGCGTTAGTTTGCCATCCACAGAAACATTATGTTCATCATCCATTAGATGGAGTTGTGTGTATGTGTAGTTTGAATCCTTCTTATAACAACATCCTAGTATATTTAGGATACTGGTGTTGTTACAAAAGAAAGGAAATAAAAAGATTTTGGGGGTTGGAGAAGCAAAATAAATGCAAATACTTTAAGAGAAAATGTTACCTTTAATTTAGGTAACTCACTTTGGTTGGAACCAAAGGACTTCTTGAAATGCTTTCTGCCTAAGGGTAAGCTTCAAGGAGGAGGATAGGGATGTGGGTAGCTTAGTTGGGCAGAGTTTGGACGAGCCAAGTGGCTTGAGAGGTGTGAGGAAATGAGAAGGAGGAGTGCCCTTTTATAAGAGGGGTGAGGGGCACCTTTGGAAAAGCTAGAAATATTAATTTATAATAAATTCATATTCGGTTTCTAATGGCTCCAAAGTTTACTATTCAAAGGTTAAGGTGGGGATAGGTCGAAAACCACTCAACAAATAGAATTTAGACAGGTTTGTGTACTTATATTAACCTTATCTTTAAGTATTAACTCTAAGTTAATTAGTTTCACTTTTACAATGTCTCTTTGTATTTTTATATAATATGGTTAATAAACTTACTATATACATCCAAGCGACCCCCAAGTGGTCCATTAATGGGGAACCTATCATAATATAAGTCTCTTGGCCGAACCTTAGATTTTTAGGAATTTAATATCAATTAATAATATAATATTTGTTTTAAGAACTCTTTTATGTCAATTTTGACACTATTCAATAGTTGATTTTTGTGAAACTCTTAACAGATTGATTACTTCGAACAAAGTCAATTAAATCAATACAAATATATCATATTATCATAGAAAATTAGTTTAATTCATTAAAAGTTTCATATTATAATTATTTGGGTATTTATAAGATCAATTATTTTACTTTTTCACTATTTTAGTAATTACTGCATCATCGTTGTGTCATAAATAAAATAAATTATTTAATGTCTAAAAATTATAAATAAAATATCATTATGTAGGAAATCTTTTTATCTTTCTAATGAATATTTATAATCGAAAATCCATCATGTATAACCGTATGTAAAAATTGTTCTTCTAAAAGATGTATGCTTATGCCATTTTTATTTTTATTTTAGCTTTATTAATATAATGTGTCATTATCACTTACAAGTGGATCCATGGGGTCCTAAAATAGACCCAAAGATGACCATGGTCGACCATGTATCAAAAAATAGGGTTAAGACACGTTTTAGGGTAATTTAGTATTATTATAATAATATTTTTTAACCCTTATTTACCGGATTTACCCTTTAACCATGGTAAATAAAATATTTACCACAGTAACTTTTCAAAATGTCTAAAAATAAAAGTTACCTATTTACACAATTTGAACATCCTGATTCCAAATATGGAATCCATTTTCCTAAATTCAAAACACAGAAGTGGAAGAAATTAATTTAAAATTAATTCCCGCTGTCAAAACAAAAAGCGTGTTTTTAAGAGATAATAACTATCAAAAGATTGACACTTGTTTATGTTCGGTTTAATTGTAAAATTATGTCCAATGACCAACATTATATTAAATGGTAAAACTATATTCTAAATATACTTTAAAACCACTAAAATTCATAATTTATCACTATTAATTATTTTGATTAAAAAAGTTGTTTTTAATTAAAATTTAGAAATTTTCACTATTCATCAAAATATGAAAGTTATCCGAAATGTACCAAAATTTCACCCTAGGCTAATTTTGATATTCTGAATCCAAAAATGAAGTCCATTTTGAAATATAAAATATATATGATTTCAAAAATTAGGTATTACTATTCACAACGGCTAGTTTAATCGGTTGTGGTGTGTGTTAAAACTCGAAGTTGCGTATAACACACGCTACTGTATTATTCAAAGGAAAGCGTACCGTGGAAGCTTGGGATGTTTCATTTTAAATTTTTTTGATGTCCCCATTTAGTCAATATGTTTAAAATATTGTATTTAAAAAGGGTTCACTATTAAAAGTTGATAAATGTGCAATACTGAAAATGAATTTGTTCTTGCATTATATCAAAGAAACTCATAATATGGATTCTAAAATTATAAGGATTATATAAAGTTTAAAATTTAGATAATACTATTCATAACCGCTTTTGAATGGATTATTTTTTTAAGTCATGGTGTGATTTAACTCGGTGTTGCGTGTAGTGCAAGTTATTTAATTATTTTGAAGAAATAACACACCATGAAATCTTGGGGTGTTACATTCTCCCCTCCTTCAATAAATTGCGTCCTCGCAATTTGAAATTGTTCTTCAAAAATAAAAGGTTGAAAATAGAAAATATATTTGTGGGAAAACCCACATCGGAAATTGGGTTACTAAAATTTAGTCTTAATATGAGGAAAAGAGAAATGAAAGGGTCACCACCAAATTATGATCTCGATTAGGAGAACATTGGTGGCAATTAGAGACATATAATTGGAGGAAAAACGTAAATATTTATAGGTAGTGATTGAGGTCATCAATCACAAACAAGTGTAAAATTGAGGTCCTTAAATTCATCAATCTATGATGATTTGAAATACCATCGGTTCAACAAAACATAGGGTATTAGGATAACACATTTTTGACTTTTCAAAATATCCTAGTTGAAATCCCACATCGAAAAATGAATTAATGAGGCCTCTATTTAAAATAAAGAGTCGAAAGTATGAAGATTACCGAAAATAACACATACTAGGGTTCCATGTAGGAAAATATGGATATGGAAGAAAAATCTAACCATCAATTATCTGATGGAGAGTGGTAGAGAACATGGCTATGAAAAGGCCAACAATCCCAAAGCCATAAATTAGTGATGATTTAAGGTACCATCTAGGACAACATTTTTGTTCTAAGTTCCTTTTATTAATGTTGAGGAATTTATTTATGAGTTTGTCTAAGATCATAAGGAGATATACATACTTTATAATTAGAGTTTTATCTAATAATAAATTTCTACCACAAACTCATCTTTCACTCTAAGAGATAATAGAACGTAAAAAAAAATTTATACAGGGTTCCAAAATAAATGAATTTATAATTCATGTACCAGATCTTTTAATAAAAACTAAATTATTTAATCCAGGACATCTCGTGGGCCAGTGGTAGGTGATACACCCTTGTCGCCCTTCAGTTGCGGGTTCAAGTCTCGCAGCCTTGCCGGACGCGACGGGTTACCACCCAACCTCCGGGTTTTCCTTTTATGGTAATCCAAAATAATCCAAACTAGAACTATCCAAAATACTTCTATCCAGACTCACAGTCCAACATTTATAAGTAAGGTAAACATAATGTAGAACCTTTTTACCCCGTAATAGCATATGAATACCTTCATCATGTATTACCATATTCCTTATTGATTACATTCATGCTCCCTTATTCCATATAGAATGCTGGATATACTTCATTAATCCAAAAATGTTTTAAACCCCAACAATGATGGAATATACAAATCATTAATCAGTTCCAAGGTAGTCAAGAATATCCAATATAATTTATCCAATACAATCTCATATTATTCCAAAATCACTACCTCAGTATCAGAACTATATTATGATTTAACTTTCTCTCAACCATATATTTTCCAAAAATTTATCCTTCTATTGAGTCACTTTTCTTTGTTCCACACAATCTCAAGTCCTTAATGAAATAGTACTGCAGTACAATCCTTATATACTCCATAATTATTATAACAAGTATATTGTTGATACAACACTCAATTGACATAATCAACATAATAACTGTAATCATTCGTCCTCATCTGTGGTAGTATCATAACTGGATTATTATCCAATAGCATCATTTGCGGCATAGTCTGATGACTGGGACATAGGTTCGCATAGTGTCCAAACTCCTTGCAAATGAAGCATTGTACATTTGAGACCATTTTCTCACCCTTGCAGTCACGTACTTTGTGCCCTTTTTCCTCCACACTTATAACAAACTCTCATTCCTTTCAGGCAAGTTCCAGGGTGTTTCTTTCCACAGTTACCACATATGGGAAAATTATTCTTTTCCCTCTTCCCTTTATCCATCTTTCTCTCTTCCAGCCTTTTCTTCTCTTGCTTCCCTTCAAAGGCATAGGACTCAGTAAACTCTTTACTTATCTTATCAACACATGATATTATTTCTTCATATGATGATAATACATGGGAGACTATTTCTCTTATAAATTCTAGCTTAAGACCATGAGAGATATGATCCTTACTTCTCTTTGAATCATGTGCATTTCTGGAGTTATCATTCCTTCTACTGGGCTCCATTTCTAAACAATGGCATAAACTAGATCAGTTTATGAATCAAAATACATAATCCCATACTTATAAAACACTTAACAGAAATTGAACTATTTATGGATATAATCCATAATCATAAGATTGTTTTCTTTGAGGAAGTATATACTCATAATCCCTTCAAAATTATTTGTAAAGAAAATGAGAGTTATCCTAAGCATATCCCCCGGGAGTGTCGTAACCAAGAGTGTAGCAAGGCCCGTTGTCGTGCACCAGTTCCCGTTCGAGTCTAGCTCAAAGCGGTGTTTTCGGGTTTTACCCCTAGGTACATCTGTGCCAGAGCCGCCTCTACCTGCTCGTATCCAGACAGGGATGTATTGCTCGGAAAACTCACAAAATCTCTACAATACCAAAATCCTAGGAAGTTCTTCTATACTAATCCTCAAAGTTCATCTTAGGTCTACGTGCTCTAATCAGAGTTTATCTAAATCTAGCTTCCAAGGTTTGTACTAAACTTCCTCTGATACCAACTGTAACGCCCCGACCCCAGCTACCCAGAGTCGGTGCATTACTTCGTAACATTGGCATGATCACAACAAAGATCAAATCCCGAAAGACCGATTAGTTTAGTAGCCTTGGAAACACTAGATATATTCATAAGTTTTACATTACATCATAAAATGAAAAACTACTACAACAACATAATGTTTCCAATGTCCACACTATAAACCCATAATATCCCTGCAAGTCAATCATAATTTACTTCTTCACTACCTGGGAAAAATAAAACATAAAAAAGGGGTGAGCTCAAATGCCCAGTAAGGATAACAATATAGCGGAACATTCGAAATAAGCGTAAACATTTAAGGCAATGAATTACTAAAACAAAAGCCTTTTAAAATTGAACTTCAACATAGTATGGAAAAAGTAAAATGAAATAATGCCATTTACTTGTTCACATGGATATTCTATTAATCGAATAATCACATGCAATATCGATAACCACTTTCATAATGTTGGAATGCATAATGCTAAACGTTAATTTCTTTGTCTAGGCCTCATCCCAAGACCTAGGGGTTACTTCTAACCGGAACCCAACCCGGAGTGCCTCTAATAACCGGACACCAACCCGGAGTGCCTCTAATAACCGGACACCAACCCGGAGTGCCTCTAATAACCGGACACCAACCCGGAGGGCATACTTTTACCAGTCCCTAACCTGGAGGGCTTACTTTAACCAGTCCCCAACCTGGAGGGCTTACTTTTACCAGTCCCCAACCTGGAGGGCTTACTTTTACCGGTCCCCAACCCGGAACATACTTGTTTAGCACATTCATCTGAAGAAAAGTTTGAAATATAACATAAACATTCGGATTAAAACTATCATACGAAATGTCAATAGTTTCACCATAAACTATGAATGGTATAAAATAGCACATCCACAGTCAAACATATCACAAAACCTTCAATATAATATAGAAGTTATGTATTATAATAAATCAACTTCAAATAAGCGTAAAATCCATTAATGGATGTTGACATAGATGAAATCAAAACACTTTTTAGAGAAATATCTCTTTCTATTTTTGAAATCATTTAAGAGCCATATAAAATAAAACATTTTCTTGAAAATATTCTTGTAAGCTTGTAAGGAAAGCTTTGACGATTTTATAACGGCGGAAAATAACCGCACCCGCCGTATAAGTAAAAAAAACATTCTTATCTCAATTCTGTCGAAAAAGTTAAAAAGGACCTTGTTTTGAAAACGACGGAAAGATTCCTTTATAAACCTCTTATAAAAAGTCAAACAAGGGTATAAATGACTTTAACCCATATTCTTGTAAATAGTAAAAATGTTTTGAAATACATTTCGAAAAATCAGGGATGTGGATGATAAAGAGATCCCAGTAGATTATTACGTATAATACAACCTCGGATAATGAAGAGATTGTGAAATAACCCTTACCTTGTACTTTTCCTTTGTTGGGGTAGGTTAACCTCCTGTATAATGGTGAAATAATTGTTATTAAATTATACAAGAATCATTTACATTAATATGATATCATATATGATCTTTTAATATTGATATCTTAGTATTATCGTTGTTTCGGGTGTTAACTTACTTGTTTTCTTTCATATGTTTTGTTACATAAGTCATGTTTGTTGTATCTTTTTCATATCCAGAATGATATCAAGTCCTTAAACATCATTTTTAAATCATTAAATGATAATTATACTTGAATGGATACGATGGAGAATGAATCTCATCGCGTTCGTGGAGACGGTAGTCCGTACGTACGCACGAACGCTACTTCCATTTAATTTTTATTTTAAAAGAATCGAATCCAAATGATACATAGGTATATTACTATTCCAGTATAATATAATATTTTATATATGTTACTTATGTTCATTAACACCATCCTTTATACGTTCCATGTGTGGTATGAACGAGTCATATCATTTTAAGGGGGCGGTAGTCCGCACTTCCTCAAATGAAATTATCGTATGTATATACAACATGAAACGAATAATGGTATGAAATAAAATGGAATTACAGAAGCTTATATATAAAATATATATCATTAATATCATATTTAATTACAGTGCCATCATAATGTCCACCATGAGAGGGGTGAGGGGCACCTTTGGAAAAGCTAGAAATATTAATTTATAATAAATTCATATTCGGTTTCTAATGGCTCCAAAGTTGACTATTCAAAGGTTAAGGTGGGGATAGGTCGAAAACCACTCAACAAATAGAATTTAGACAGGTTTGTGTACTTATATTAACCTTATCTTTAAGTATTAACTCTAAGTTAATTAGTTTCACTTTTACAATGTCTCTTTGTATTTTTATATAATATGGTTAATAAACTTACTATATACATCCAAGCGACCCCCAAGTGGTCCATTAATGGGGAACCTATCATAATATAAGTCTCTTGGCCGAACCTTATATTTTTAGGAATTTAATATCAATTAATAATATAATATTTGTTTTAAGAACTCTTTTATGTCAATTTTGACACTATTCAATAGTTGATTTTTGTGAAACTCATAACAGATTGATTACTTCGAACAAAGTCAATTAAATCAATACTAATATATCATATTATCATAGAAAATTAGTTTAATTCATTAAAAGTTTCATATTATAATTATTTGGGTATTTATAAGATCAATTATTTTACTTTTTCACTATTTTAGTAATTACTGCATCATCATTGTGTCATAAATAAAATAAATTATTTAATGTCTACAAATTATAAATAAAATATCATTATGTAGGAAAGCTTTTTATCTTTCTAATGAATATTTATAATCGAAAATCCATCATGTATAACCCTATGTAAAAATTGTTCTTCTAAAAGATGTATGCTTATGCCATTTTTATTTTTATTTTAGCTTTATTAATATAATGTGTCATTATCACTTACAAGTGGATCCATGGGGTCCTAAAATAGACCCAAAGATGCCCATGGTCGACCATGTATCAACCAATAGGGTTAAGACACGTTTTAGGGTAATTTAGTATTATTATAATATTATTTTTTAACCCTTATTTACCGGATTTACCCTTTAACCATGGTAAATAAAATATTTACCACAGTAACTTTTCAAAATGTCTAAAAATAAAAGTTACCTATTTACACAATTTGAACATCCTGATTCCAAATATGGAATCCATTTTCCTAAATTCAAAACACATAAGTGGCAGAAATTAATTTAAAATTAATTCCCGCTGTCAAAACAAAAAGCGTGTTTTTAAGAGATAATAACTATCAAAAGATTGACACTTGTTTATGTTCGGTTTAATTGTAAAATTATGTCCAATGACCAACATTATATTAAATGGTAAAAATATATTCTAAATATACTTTAAAACCACTAAAATTCATAATTTATCACTATTAATTATTTTGATTAAAAAAGTTGTTTTTAATTAAAATTTAGAAATTTTCACTATTCATCAAAATATGAAAGTTATCCGAAATGTACCAAAATTTCACCCTACGCTAATTTTGATATTCTGAATCCAAAAATGAAGTCCATTTTGAAATATAAAATATATATGATTTCAAAAATTAGGTATTACTATTCACAACGGCTAGTTTAATCGGTTGTGGTGTGTGTTAAAACTCGAAGTTGCGTATAACACACGCTACTGTATTATTCAAAGGAAAGCGTACCGTGGAAGCTTGGGATGTTTCATTTTAAATTTTTTTGATGTCCCCATTTAGTCAATATGTTTAAAATATTGTATTTAAAAAGGGTTCACTATTAAAAGTTGATAAAAGTGCAATACTGAAAATGAATTTGTTCTTGCATTATATCAAAGAAACTCATAATATGGATTCTAAAATTATAAGGATTATATAAAGTTTAAAATTTAGATAATACTATTCATAACCGCTTTTGAATGGCTTATTTTTGTAAGTCATGGTGTGATTTAACTCGGTGTTGCGTGTAGTGCAAGTTATTTAATTATTTTGAAGAAATAACACACCATGAAATCTTGGGGTGTTACAAAATATGTGTGTTCACATGAAACATTATAGACAAAAATATATATGTTCCAATTATAAAGACAATACAGTATGATAATCTATCTTCTATAATTTTTGGAGAAACATTTCCATCATCCTTCTAAAAATATTTAGAGCACTTTAGTCGCGCAAAGCTAATTTTATCATTCATTTTATAATTTTTTAATTCATAATATATATTTGTTTACATTTTTTTAATATTAAATATGTGTTTTGTATTAGACAATTTACCTTAAAAAATAGTCTAATATAGAAACAAATAAATTATTTGATATTATTAAAAATAATATTATTTTTATTCACATTAATAATTTTTAATGAATTTCAAAATTAAGTATTATTTTTTTCATCTAACATGTATCATTGGAAGTGGCTCTGTTCCTTGAAAATCATGACAAATCAAAATTTGGAATCCTTGTCTGGGTTGTGGAACAGTTTTGTTAATTATAATGTTCATGGAATTCAATGAATTCCATGTGGAGCATATAATGTATCGTCTTCATAATGATCCCTTATTTAATCAATCAGATCTCAATAGACATTCATATTTTCTTTTTGAATTGAGAATAATTAATTATGAAATTCATCCAATAGATCCATTTTCAATGATTTTAACAATAGATCATGTACTCTTTTTTTGACTTATTTTTCTACCATGATCAATAATTAACACATGATCCTTCCACAAATTCTTCTATAATTCGACATCTTCTTTATGTTCACTCCTAATTCTATACAGGATAAATGTATGAGAACTCATCTAAATAAGATATAAAAAATCCCATTTTCATTAAGATTTCATTATTCATCATATTTAATTATATATATATTGGATATCATTCAATCCTCATCCTGAAAAAACATGCATGTCCTTTCTATCACAGATAATCAACCACTATGTTCCCATTTATAATGTGGTAATGTTTTGACCATTAATAATCTCTAATAAAAGCCAACCATCTTCTTATAGTTTATATTAAACACATCCTTTATAAATATGTACTTCATTCCTTTATGAATATAATATATATATCCCGAAATTTAATATAATCATAATCAATCCATATTATAAATGAATATACAACATATTACATCTCCAAATCATGATTCAACTACATATTAGAGAAATGTGAATAATTATTCCCATTTCATTACTCATGATTATATATCCCAATCCCTTTATTGAAACACCAATATGTTTTAAATATCTTTAACATCTTAATGGTATTATAATAACATGTAATGTGAATAATCATTTCATTAATTTATATAAATTATCCTCAAATTCACCTGCCATTATTAATATAAACCCATTCTAAGACAAAATTTTTGAGAGGATGTTATAATCATTACTAAACTATGAAATTTATTCTAAAATATCAAAAAAAACCTATGGAAACTATATATGTCAATTAATAGGGTTTTTCTATGCCATTTCCAAATAGCTTCTCTTGTTGAGGGGTCTATTGATATCACCACAATAGATATTATATGGCCTAAAAATGAAACATTATATAACCAATATTTAATCATTTTAGTTTTTTCAATAAACTTATATTTTATTGTGTCTTCAATATAGTACTCCTTTTTCCATCATAATTCTCCTTGATCCTTGAATTTATATGAATATAATATATAAAGGATACAAAAAAATTATCACGATAATATATATATTTTTTATTTACTATATCCATGAATATAATATGATAATTGTAATGTCTAAATGGAATTATAATATTTTAATTTTGAAAATTCATTGTTCAGAAGTGTTAAATGGTTATATCCTAGTACATGTCAAATTAATTATTATATATATTACGATTATCAATTAGGGAAAATTATTTTTCACAATGATTTTTAGCTATTAAAATTGATATGGTAGTGGGATATTATTTTTAATAGTGAAGGTTTTATATTTTTCATAATCAATAGAGAGGAACATCTCCTCATTATTATTGTTAGCAATATAATATGTGCAACCATTTTTAATGAACTGGAATGAATGAATAAATTTTCTAGATTATCCATTTTTTCTTATTCAATTATAATAACATAATAAGGTGTGATCTATATAATTTTTTTGAAATAGTTGTATCACCATGTACGAGTTCTCAAAGAAAAACTCAACATCATGATTTTAGAGATTACTATAAAAATTCCTCAGATGGTAATCATCAAACAACCATTGAATAATAATATAATTAATTTTATGTTTCCGATTTCAAATATGATAAATTATCTCCAAATTGTAATTTTTTAATCCAATATTATTGATGTAATTTCTAGTAGGTGTTCAGTTTCATCATCTCCCAGATAATCTATCACATGATGATTCTTCATATATAATGTGGCATTAATTATTCAAAAAAATATGTATTCTATAATTATGGAGATAATACATCCCCAAAATTATATCAAATTTAAATATAAGAATAATAAATATATTTACATGAAGGAAATTTTCCAAAAAATCTATTACTGATTAGTTAAAACAATTAAATGTGATCATCAATAGATTTAAAATTTTCACTAAAAATAATTATTATCTAGTCATTGACATGGTTATATGATAAAAATTGAAAAATAAATAAAAATAAAATAATTTATTGATCCCGAATTAAATAAAAACATTTCACTCCAAGAATTTATGACAAGTGTACCTTTCACTATTTGGAATAAAACATACTCCATAGGTGTGATAATTTGAAATTTTTGGAATTCTACATATGTATTATTCATTAGTATATTCCCATTATTATTAATCCCAAGTGTGAATATTTATCTATACTTTTATGTTTTATGTAATAGATAAAATTGTTGTATTTTATTACCACAAAATCATCAGCTATATAGCCTTTATCTCATTACTTGTAACAATATCTCATTACTTCTATTTACTTTTTTGTATGATTAATTCCTAATTTTTTAGTGATGGGAATTTATTCATTTTCTTTTTATTCTTTGAAATGTTCACATATTCAAGTTACACATCTCACTATCCTCTTCAATTAATTTCCATGGATTATTTAGGATCAATAAAATTATATATGTATCATATTGGAACATTATACTATATAATATTATAATGAAAACATTTATGAAAATAATTCTCAACAAAGAGTCAAAATAATCATTTCAATTTTATGATAAATTATTTTTTTTATATTACATATGTAGCCTATAACAGGCATGCATAATCATGTAATATTATCCTCATAATCTACAACACAATATTTGTTATTCATATTTAAGTTAGAGGAACATAATCTCTATTTAATCTAAATTTTATTCTTGGTAGTAATTATTTAAGAGTCTCAGATTGAATTTTATTCATTTAATGATTTCTATTTCACTATCCTCATTACTGTCATACATTAGTGAAAACTATTAATCAACATATTATTCCATACAATAAAATACCATAATAATAATTTCACTATAATGGTGTCCTAGTGAATGGGAATTCATTTTGGGGGATGTAATATATTTCTCAAATACCAATGGAATATTAGTTCCATTAAATATTTGATACATCACTCACACGAAGCAATCTAGTGTAGGTGAAAAATTGTTTTTGGAAAGGGGTTTTTTATACATGTATGCAAATTTGATATAACATGAGCCAATTTACTAAATATGGATATAATAATCAATGATCACACTCTATCATTATTATATTTACTATATAGGAAACACCAATATTGAATACATGTGTTGACTACCTTTTTTCTACCAGATTCCATAATTTAACAATGGAAACCATTTCGTTAACTAATAATCTTCATAAATAATGTTCCATAAAATAAAAATTATTATAATTCAATATGCTCTCAAATATTATAATTTATTGTCATTAATATAATGTTATATATGTTAATTAAAAATCTAGTTATAATTATTTATAATAATGATTTTCGATAAAAACCATAATAGCCGCCAAATCCAACAACACAATCCCAATATATTAATTATTAAATTGACACAAGGTAAAAAGGATTTCATTAGGAATTATTAACTAGTTTTGAACAACTTGAAAACTATATAAAACCATGAATCCCATTTTACATTTGAGGTACACAATTCAAGTAATAAGAAACAATTTTTCATCATTGAGATTATTCATAATATCTTTTTTAATATCATAGGTAATGAAAAATCATAATAATGGTTCTATAAATTGATAAAAAAGTTTTATATGAAAAGATATATATCTTTATCAAATAACTTATAATTAAAATGGGATGAAAAATAACCTTAAAAATTTTAATTTAATCAATATATTGAGAAAATATATATCCAAAGATGATATAAATACATTAATACCACTGATATAAATAAATAAATTCTCAATAAAGGAATGTCATAGAGTTTCATACAATGTCTTCATGAATTTTTCAATATTTATCATCAATTATATATTTCAATACAATTTATTAGATGTGTAGGTAGGCAAATAAACAAATTTAAATGGGTTAGAATATTTATTTATTATATGAAACCCGTTAATGCATCGAAGCATTTTATATAATGATGAACCACCAAAAATTTAATTTAAAATGCACTACTGAAATTTTTATTGGTAAATTTAATTCCTAGAAAATATTATATATATTAATAAATATCTATATTTTGTAAAGGATCAAAATTTTTAATATTTCTCTAATGAATCAAATATGTTTAAAAAAATATGTAGAGAAATTGTATATGGGTAATGGAATAATAAAATAAATGATAAAAATAATATTGGTATTTATGTGAAATTTAATATAAAAATAAAAATTACCACATTAACTTCAATCATTCATTAAAAAGTTATGGAACAATAATCAAATAATGGATAAAATAGGACAATTAATTCATCAAAAATATATTTTTATAAATAAATTATATCCTTTTGATAATTCTATAAATTATAATTTGAAATACTAATATATGTTATCACGGACATGTTTTTATATTCAATATAATGGAAAACAAGTATAATAATAAAAAATCATCCAATGTTTATAGTGTAATGAATTTATTATGACATTATATATGTTAAAAACAAAACATTTATTTTGTACTTTTAATAAATTCATTAGTAAATGACCAATTCAGAATATATTAAGAAGTTAATTATTAGAATTTCTAAAATTTATTTATAAAAATTATATAATTAATTATATTTGTAAATCAAAATTTTAAATTTTATAAATATTTTAAAAAAATTCATGGAATAAAAATATACATGATCCAAAAATTAAATTACATTGGTAATAAAAATATTAATTTATGGCTTGATTGTTCTTTTAATGGAAGGAAAATATTTATAAAAACAGGGAAAATCCACAAATATCAATAATATAAGCTACTTTGTTTTTTTATGAAGGATATATTAAATGAATAATTTATTTAAAATATTAAAAACCCAGAAAAAAACAAGATTAAAAATATAAAACATAATCATTTGGTATGTTTTGAAGTTTTACCTTTTGATTTTGTAAAAAAATTGAAATATTAGCCATTGTGAATAAGTAGATATTTATGTTATATAATTAAAATGGGAAATACATACACTATATTAATTGAAATAGATATATAATACCAAATTAGTCTTTGATAAGAAGAAATTATAAATAAATCTATTACCTCGTTTTTATTATAAATCTTTATTAATTTTATACTTATTTATAATAAATAGAGATTAATTATATATATAATAATAATATATAAAACTTATTAAACCTAAAAATTTGATAATATTGTGTTTTATTTCATGTATATAATCATTTCTATTTGGGGATCATTTCGGGTGTAGAGTTTTAGAGAATTATATCGTCACTCATACAGAAATGAACAATATAATACATAGTAGAAACATTAAATTAGTATCGATTTTCCAAAAATGTAAAATTTTTTAAAACAAAACATTATTTATTTTTAGGGAATTTTGTCATTACACTCAACAAGACCGTTTTCCCAAATCAGTCATTAGACGCAATGAAAAAAATATAAAACATAGAGTGATAGAAATATTCTCAGTAAGTGATTTAAAATGTATATAACATTCAGTCTAGTGAAAAATTGAAAAAAACTGAAAAAATGTACAAAATGACATTTTTTTCCCCAAATGAACATCTTCAATATTATAAAATGATTAATATCATATGTATGAAATAAATTTATTTCCATGAAAACTCATTTACAATTATTATAATGTAATATAGGTACCATTTGAAATAATTTCATATAATGCCTATAGAACCCTGATATATCATAAAAACCATATTTTTGACATCCAATATAATTTCATGGAGAGAATAATCATTACAAAATTCATTGATACTTTATTTGAGGACCCCCATCATATAAGCTCTAATGAGCTCACATGATGCCACTAGGATACATCCATTGTATAAGATATATCGGGCTAACCCAATACATTCTTGGAAAAAAAATATAATAAATTCAAAGTGACCGAATCAAAATAAATATTATAATATTAAATCATTTAATTATAAAACCATTTAAATTTTTAAACCCACTGGAGAAACATATTTGAATAAAAAAATAACTTTCCTTTAAAATAATTTTGTACACGTAAATTAAACAAAACATGGGAGATATGATTTTCAATTAAGAAACAATGATATCATTTAAATGAATATTAATATTAAATAATTTTGTTGTGGTGGGAAAACAATTTATTATTGTATAAATTATAACAGAACATTGCTTTTTTTATTTGTAATGAATGGAAGAAAATTCGTACATTGAATAATGTTTCTGAAAAAAATTAATGAAATACACAAAATATAATTAGAAACACCTATTTTTTTTATAATTATATACATAAATGTTATTAAAAAACATGTAAATGAAATAAAATCATTTTTATGGGAACATTAAAAGATTATTTTTAATAATAATTCCTCAGATCACTTTGGAAACATTTCAATCATATGACCGATAAAAGAATATTGTTATAAATTAAATATAATATAATTATAATAGATAAATTCATGATATAGCATATCAATGGTTATGTATGTAAAATTAGTAAATTAATATAGGTGCAAAACATATAAATATTCATTAAAAATTTGAAATTGAGGTAAAGTCCCTTACCTTATGTTTGACTCAAGAAGTATATTCTTTATCCTTTGAAATAATATTCATATGTTAATTATTCACTTTAATATGAATTTATAATATTTATTACATATATCATTTCAAAAAATAACATTTTAAATAAAATTACTTATTATATTAATTTTTTATTTTATGTTTCAAGGATGTTTGGTTAATTGTTCTAGATTAAATTTATAATGGTATCCTTTGTCAATGAAGACATTATTTCAACTTCTCAAAAATATTAATCATTTCATAATTATTATTTTAACACAAAATTTTTAATTATAAATCCATTATTGAATGATGGTTTTTTAAAATTAACTATGGTACAATAATTAATATAATAAGTCATACATAAACAAGAGTAATGATTCCATATTTCAATGCTCAATATGGGAAAAGTTAATTGTTATTTTATTATTACAAAATGATCACCGTAGGATATATAAGATAATATTTTATTAAATATATATATATATAATACATATGTTGTAGTGATGAAAATATATTGACATCACTTTGTTGAGTCGATGGGATACATGCCTTTATGAATGATGAATTTCTTTTTCATTGTAAGAATGGAAATGATATATTATTAGTTTATAATGAAAAATATTTCATTAATATATTATTTGTACCATTTATATTCATATATTAATTATAATAAATTTTATTCACTTCTATTTAATGTGTTTATGAGAAATGAGTCACATCGCTTAATGAGGTGATAGTCAATCATATACCTGAGTAGCTTTATTGAATTCAAAAAAAAATGAAATGTATGATTTTATATGATAAATAATTAATAAATAATATTATATATATTAAAATAAATATACATATAATCATCAAAATTTTCATTATAAACATCTATTATTGGATATTGTGGGTAATGAACTATATAAGACCATGCGGTGGAATTCCACTATAGACCTGATTGATGATTTTATGACCAATTTGATAGAAATGTTGATCTATTTATGTTATTAAATTGACATATTATAATATAAATATATGGAAGATATTATTTTGGTCATATATTCCTAATTAAGATTATATATCTTATTTTGGAGAGGAAATAAAAAAACACTCGGTTAAGAAAGATTCCTCTTTTTTGGACAACCTCATTACGTTAGCAAAATAAGTTTCATAGGATGTATTTCAAATGAAAATCAGGGTTTTAGAGATTGCATAATGATATAAGTAATATATATTGGTATGGTTTGTCTGATCCATATTTCTTTTTATGTATGAGGAGTAATGTACATGGATTAAAGAATTATAAGTGATGTGAGTGGAACACTTGTATCTTTTGAAAAGAAGTATGTGTACTCATTATAATCACATGAAAAAAGAAACCAATATAAACAATTATATATCCCTGGGTAATATTTGGTCAACATATGTAGTAAAAATACTTTTCTAGAATTTTAATGATTATTTTAATCCATATCATTTTTGTTTCACAGAAAGTAATATTGTTTTTATGTTAACCATGATAAAATATTTAAAATATTGATAGTATTCATTATGAGATAAAATTGAGTATAAATTATAAAATATTATAAATTATGATTATCTGAAATATTTAAATCATTTTACCAAATTTAATTAATTTTAATTCATAGTATTATAATAAAAATACACCCAATGACATGATGAAACTGCTATATTTTAAAATGTGTATATTTCAAAAAAAATTATATTTAATCTATGTATATAAATAATAAAAATATTATTTTTAATTAACATTTATATACATAATATTTAAATTAAAATTATATTCTTCTTGTTGGTGGGTTTTTTAATTAAAAAAATTAAATAAGAATAATGTACTTTAATCCATTTTTTTGAAAAATTGAGTTTTTATACCCAAAAATAAATATATATTAAAATCGAATAATAAGATGACAAAAAAGTAATAAAATAGATTAAATATATATAAAAAAATTACTCATTTTAACTGAAAAATATATTTAATACATAATGATCCCTTTTAATTAATAAATTTTTTTAAAATAAATGAATTTTTTTACAAACAATGATTTTTTTAAATATTCACCGAAAAATGTATATTTTTGTAAATAACTAAAACATTCACCAAAAATATATTTACAATATGATAATATAATATATAAATTTATATTTTCTATTTAAAATTATATAATTTTTTATTTTTTATAATAAATTAATCTTTATATGGGAATAGTTTAATGGGAAATATTTTCTTTCAGATAAAAACATTACATAATATTTTTTAAAGAATATAAATATCAGTTACACATTAATAAACATGATAATTATTTTTATATCATCAAATTAGTTGTTAAATTATAACTACTTTTTTAAATTTCATCCTTCTAGTTTTATATTATTTATTAAAAATGTGAAGATATAATTACCTCAATGCATTTTCAGATTCCAATGTTGCATCCTAAACTATTTAATTCTTTTAAAAATACAACCAAGTGAATCATATTATTCTAAAGTAAGATCAATATTAAATTATATAAAATGGATTTCCTTAAAACAAATATTAACTTCTAGATATATTATTAAATGTCTCAATACATGAGATTAATCAAGAATAAATTTAATAAATATTGATGAATGAAATTCATTATTTAATAAGGATAATCTTAGAGGAATAACAACATTTTAAGAAAATGATCAAAAAATTTCTAGGATTTCATATATTAAAATTAACCTTTGGATTAACATCTCATTTTTAGAAAAAATTCCCACACTTACATTGAAATTATTTATGAATAACCGGATCAGAAACCTTGATTAAAATAACATTCTTCTCATTATTTGGATAATTTTTTTTCCACCATTGATTAGTCCTCATATGTTACTAAATAAACTAAACATTGTTAGGAATATATACTTCCAAATAAGTTACCAACAACATTATTTATCCGGCAACATCCCATATATCTTGATTTCGACACAATTTTTATATAATTCCTTAAAAGGGTCCATATATACAATGGAATGAAAATTTCAAATATAATAAAAGTTGATCATAGAAAAATTTGATCTCACCATCTATTGTAATCATTTTGAAATGATAAATTCATTTATTCCATTGTACAAATTATTCACTATGTCTGAATATCAGTCTGAAAATGAAATGAAGGACTAATATTTAATTTAGTATCTAACAATATCTAAATTCTATTCTAGAAATTATTACTAATTATATGATCACAGTAAGATTTAATGATGATAGGAACACCATGTAACCTAAATATAACAATTAGATACATTTTAGAAATATGATCACATAAAATATTTCGTGAAATGGGAGGAAATTTAAATAATTAGATAAAATATGTATAATAACAATTATAACATGGTTACCTCATGATTCAATATTTTAGCATACAAAACAATCCATTAAATATATTTTCATATTTACAATCTTGCATTGCAAAAGGTTGAATCATTACATAGACTGATTTTTAGTGGGGCTTATCCATCTAAAAATCCCAAAACATCATGGTATAGTAAAAAAATCATTTTCATATCATACCCCTAATAAAAGACTCAAAGGCCTTGATATATCAACGTGCATCCGGTATGAAATTAAAATTGAGAACTCTAGGCTTAACACATTATATATATCTCATAAAAATGGAATCACATAGATATCACAATATCCTTCATAATCCAATCACACATTATTCTAAAAAGGTGAACTCATGAAAATCATCCTTCATAATAAATTTTACATTTTTTATAAAGATGAAAATCATATTTTTGAGCATTCATAATTATTTTTGACATTTATGAGTGCTCTAAAACAAGAATAAAAGTAGGAAATTTCAATGAACCCATAATTTCTAGTAAAAAACTAATCAAATCATTAACAAAGGGGTATTCTTCCAAATATTAACATGGATAATGTTGGATTATTTTTTCAACAGAATAAAATTACCACTTTTTTTCCAGGAATGTTATGAATCGTTGAATGATAATAAATGATTAGTTAAAACCATCATAGTTGTATGATATTAAATTAAATATTAGTGAATATATACTGAAAACAGCTATTACCACCATATACTTCTGAAACATCTAATATAAATTATTCCTAAATTTTTTTTAATAAGAAATAGTGGTTCATAATTCTAGATCATGTGTTGCATAATTTCACTCATTGTGTTCTAATTATTGTCATGAATAAGTTGTAACATGGTAATTCTACATCTGACATGTCGCTTCACCATTACTGAATATTAACTAATGATAAAAAATTCATCATTTCAATAAGAAATTTCAAAAAAATTATAATTAACCAATTATATTTTTCCCGCCTGAAAAAAATCTTTACATTTTTTTCTTGATTCAGTTAAATAATTTCTCAATTAATGTTGTCAATTGAATAGATGACCATGAATAGATTTTATCAATTTATATGAATCCACCCATTAAGAAAATTAAAAAAGTGAAAATAGGTGATATTTTGTATTCTTGTATAATCATAACAAAATTTTGTTTATAATGGAAAATAGTTATACCATATTTTGGAAAATTATGACCAATAATTTAGATTAAAATTTTTTTATTCTTAATAATTTCTCGTATACATTTATTTTAATTAATGTTTTCAAAATTCTAATTTTTTGAAATTTATGATCCTCATGACATTATAATATATAATAATATAATCAATAAACATACCAACAATCATATACATGAAAATAAGTAAATATATATTTATATGTTTTTTAAAAAATTAGTTCTATTTGAAAAACCAATGGGAATAGCTATTAAGTTGTGATGTGTTTATCTACTTTAAAACATTATATTTGTAATGTCATCCACCATCAACTTCAGATGATTGTACCCATAACTAAGATGAATCATAGAAATAAACTAAACTCCCTAGAGGTGATAAAAAAGTTATTGATAAGAGGAACATTATATTCTTTTAATAATATTTAATATATTAAAATGTTTATAGTTATAGAAATGTCTTATAGGACTATCTAAATATTAAAAACATAATAGAGAGAACCATGGTGATGTTTCAGATTGAATATATCTTCTTTATATAAAATTATATAATTGAATTTATAATTTAATTTGATCTACTAATTCCAATAAATAAATAGGCTCCGAAATAGGTTTACAATCATATACTATATTAATAGTATATTTAACATCCCATTCAAAAATAATTCAAGGAAAAATATTCAGAAATAAAACAAAAAATAAATTTCCCAATGGAATATCATTAATATGAAAATATTATATCATTTTAGTAATATATGAAAGGATATATTCACTATAATTTATAATTAATTTCTCAACATATTGGTATGTTATCAATATTATGAAATCATTGAATAAAACATTTTTTTGGGAAATAATTCATATCATGATAAATTAAAATCCAATCCATAAACAAAATTAAATCAAATTCTACCAGGGGTGTTAAATTTGATTTTCATGGATAGATATCCCATTAATTACTATAGATAGTTTCTTGTTAATCATGGTTTCTATAATACATCATCCAATATTTTTTTACCATATTCACTATTGTATTCTTATCAGGTTATATTCATTAGTTACATGAAAATTTCAAAGAATTAAATAAATGTTAATACCAAGGTAAAAAAGGATATTGGAATAATTTTAATACACATGTAACATACCTTGTACCACTCAATTTGAAATGATATCATCTACCATAGTTATAGAAAAATAATTTTCCACAACCAATTTATTCTGATAGAAATGATCCCCAGCCCGGTGTATTAACTCTAAGAACATGTCCATATAATTACCCAACTCATTATAACTACAAAATATCATCATTGGATGGATATTAATTACCTAATTCATGGGATTATCTTGAATATGTTAATTCTAACCACCTTTTATTTATCCAAACCTGCAACATCTATATAACTTGCTTAATTTCATAATAAATTCTCCAGGATTATTTTTACAACACAGACCACAAGAAGTTAAAATAATTTTCTTACATCAATATTTTATTAATGCAATTATTTATATCTCTTTAAATATTGAAATTATTTAACTATTATCCTAAAAATCTCTATATGTGTTGTAAAACACCATAACAAATATTTTATACCGAACATACATTTTTCAAATATCATTAAAAAAATTTCTTCTAATGTAACTTGTCAACATTATATAATCCTAGAGTAATATATATTATTGTTATTATCAATGTCATGAATAGAATCTTGTATGTACCTATCGAGCCTGATAAAATATACTTCGCATAAGGAAATAAAATAATAAACTTTTTCCTCAATTCAAGGAATTGGTTTTCAATCTATAATAAATATCTTTATGAAATTATATTTCATGGAAAATATCTTTAAATTTTTCACATTACATAGAATCATGATCAAATTTCTCTTTAAAATTCAAGAACATAGACCATAATCGATCTACTTTACATTTAAAATGATAAATAGAATTTGATACCTTTTTTTCTAAACATACAATGACATCCAATAACAATTCCATGTAGTTAATCAATACTTTATCTACCATTGGACTAGATGTTACATGGAATATTGAAGGTCATTTCTTATGAAATTCTCATCTATCATCACATTTATCTATGGAATATCTAGTTTATCTCTAATATTTATTCTAAAATCACTTTGGGATTGTGTAAATAGATCTACCACTATGAAAAATTGTTTTACTTTAATTACAACCATCATTATATATAGATTTTGAAGAATATTATCCCCTCAACACCATACTCATATATATTAGTTGTTCCCTATAGGGAATAATTCCCAAAAAATATATATTAGTCAAAAAAATTTGGTAATAAAAAAATTCTATGTATTTTTAACATAAACACAATGTTGACTCCTTTATGGGATTTCTATAAACATTTTCCTAACCTCTAAACATAAATAACAAATTTATATAACAAAACCTATAAGTAATAATCCCCAAACATTACCTAATAATTAGTTTTAAGTCATCAATCAATTATATTACATTTGAGGTTATATATCAAATTATATTTTTTGGTATTTAGTTCATAAGATTCATATACAAAAACCGTATAATACATTGTAGACACATTCGGTTACAAACAATTTTACCCACAATTTTAAATTATATAAATTACACTTGATTTCTTTTCCTGAAACATCTTCATCAATTTAAAATTTATCTATTACATTCCCTTACCAATCCTTACATGATTAGAAAAATGATAAAATTTTTAAATAGAAAATACATGTATTTAAAGAATATAAAAACCAAAAAAACATTTTGTTTGGTGAAAAAAATAAAAATTATTACATTTCTTCCATAAAAAGATAAATAAATTCTCATTTTAATGGAAAATAATTATTTTATGAATATTAGTGTATTAAATAATCAATGAATAGATTTCAATGAAATCTAATTATAATTCATATGAATGTCATACAACATACTCATTGAATTATCTAATAAAACCCTTATAGATCCCTTATAGAATATATAAAAAATGTAATAACCATACACACTACATACTTTATAATTCAACCGAGAAGATAATTTTTACTGAATTTATTATAAAACTATCTAGTTGATCACATCCTATATTATATTATAGGTTCAACTACTTTTATTTGGGAACACCCATAATTAAAACTATATAAGGGACAATATATGTTATTTGGTCACACTGACTACATAATCTTGTAAAAAGAAAATATCATTAATGAAATTATAATCTAGAATATTTTCATTATATCACCCTTCAAAACACCTTTACACTAGTTCTCAAAGTACTTTCTGATAGGAAAATATAGTTTTATTATAAAAATACATTTTTTAAAAACTAATTACCATGAATAATCAAATGTGGGGTTTTCAATAAAGTAAAGTTTAATGATTGAAATGGAATAAAATCATAAAATAATTTTTTTAGTGGAAGAAAATATATTTTGAATTATATATTAACATATAAAAATAAATAATTCTTTTGTGAGAAATAAAAAAAATCCCAAAAATGATTTTTTCAATGAAAAAAATGAAAGGTATAAAAAATTTCCTTTATGAAACTCACGCATACATTTGATTACCTTCATTAAACCAATTAAAAATAGACACTAAAGTAAAAATGTTATCATGGAACATTAAAAAATTAATTTTTTAAAATAAATTCCACCACCACATTAGAAAAAATTATTTTGTAAGAGTCAAGAGTGAATAAAATAAAACAAAACATTAAATATAATGATAATAAAAAAATTCATGATATTAAATGTAACATAATATGAGATGTTTTTTGGATTGCGATGGATGCAGGATATTATATATCCTTCAGTGACATCCCTATGACAAAAATAGTTATTAATTCAATGTGCTTTAATAACAGTTGGCAGATGAATTTACCTTCGAAAATTAAACAACCTGCCAAACATGTTAGATCCTATTAATCTAATACATGATGCATGAATTTAATTAAAGAAAACTCAAATAATACCATTAATATCGAAACCAAAATTAAAATATAACCATATTTGAAGGAAAACACTACCACTTACATTGTATAAGAAATTGAAAAATAAATTCAAAGACTCCAAGAAAAAACTACATGCTCCAACCATCTCTAAGCTTCAAATCTATAAAAAAGCTCAAATATTTCTAATCAATTTTACCTGAATGTGGAAATTTACTATTACCCAATTCTCAATAAATGATATTTAAAAAATTACTAATGATACATTATTAGGGTGAGTAATGAAACTCAACAGGCTTTCAACAAATTACTTCCCTACTCATGCCACCGGGACAAAACATGTTAGGGAATTTATAAAAAATATTTTACATAAAACAATATTTAAACATTTTATGTCACTATATAATCATGATCTATAACAAAAAAGTTTTCAAAAAACTATAACATCGTCCTAATTAAGCAACTAAATAATTCTCGAAACTGTTTCACAAATTATATTTTGGTATAATACCATCATTTCAATATAACCACACATCCAAACATTCTTGAAACCATGTAGCACCAAATACTCATGAGTGGTGAGTAATCCATTCATTAAAACGTCACTTAGTGTACCATTTTTAGGGGGTTCATCACACCCATATCCATACCATCCTTTTTATGGGGGTATGACATACCCAAATCTATTCCAATGCATATGAACACATACACACACAAACACAACCATGCCAAACCCATTCTTACTCATTTGTGCTAAATAAATTTAAATATAAAAAACATTTATTGAAAATAAATATGTAAAAACATTTTATAAAATCAAACCAAAAAACCCTTATCAAAACCATCATTTTTATTTAATCATGAACCCCATTTTCAAGAAACAACCCATAATTTTCAAAAACACTACAAACCATGACTCAATAGCCTTTCTTCCATGATTTTAATACCAAATTGACAAAAAAATCAGGGAAAAACTCAGTTTGAAATCAATCAATCATTTTTAATATAATGGAGTCTATTTTAGAGACACATACATTAGAAAACATGGTAAAATGAAAAATTCATGAAAACATCCACAAAATAAGGTGGAAACTCAAATAACCCTTATTAGATCTCCTCCAACATAATCGAAGAAAAATATCATTATATATTGAATTAAATACTATGATCAATCAATATTGGTTATATATATATTAAACTGAGAGAGAGTGAGTGAGCATTACATCTATAGAAAATCATGAAATACATCAATGACTGAAAACATACTTCAAGAATCCAGATTTTAGGAGCTATGAAAATCCTTTCGATGGTTCCAGATTGATGAGAGATCCCTCTTTAGATATCGAGAGAAATAATTACTAAGTTAATTTTGTTTTTGGGTAGGTTTAAAATATTAATCCCAACCTAGATCAAATTTTTGTTGATATAGTTTTTAAACAATGCTTGGTTAGGAAAATCATGCGCTAACTGGGCACCATCTGCTTTATCAACTATGATCCTCAAACAGATGGCTCTTATAGTTTCCAAAACATGCACAAACTATGCCATGTTCTTCCATATAAAGTTTCATATATTATCATAGTTGGACACATTGTTTAGATAAACCATGTGCTAACCTATGGGTCTTTTCTCTATCTCATGTCTGATTATTCACGGTTTCTTGTAGAATTATCTCTAATTCCACTAATGGTGTACCAAATGTGAACAATTATAAAAGATCACAAAACATTCCAAAAGATCTCTAAAACCTCGAAAACGTCACCATAACTATTTATATTCTTAAAATACATAAAATAATGGTTACACACTTGAATCTATATGTACTAAATTCTTCCAATCACAAGCCTTTATGTCCCAAAAAATTATAAACCAATCATTACACTAAAATAATTGCATCCATTTCTCTTTCATTTAATTATATCATTTCCATGCATATTCCTAGATATGACCAGGTTTCCATAGAACACATACTCGACCTATGTGTTTCCAATGAATGTATTTCACTTTTTTATTCGCATTCGGCACAAGAATATTAACCAATAAATCAAAAGGATCTAGTTTGGTATGATTCCATCTAATCATATGGTTAGGATCTTGTAGATACCATTTCAACTGATATTCATGAACCTAATTATGGATTGCACTGATCCATGCACGAATCTCAAAAAAATAGGCCCCCTCACATCCATATTCCATTATCTCATAATGGTATATTTATCATAGAGATAACATTTTTTGCTTCCCAAAATGATGATAGCCAACTCTTGGAGGGATCTTTAAGAAAATTTGATCAGTCACCTCAAAAAATAATGACCATCGAATATAACACACATATGAGTTCTCAAGACATAAAGCTATCTCCATCCATTTATGGGTCAACTAAATCAACTATGTTGTCTCTTTAACAAGCCTAGTCCCCACTACTGAAGTATCACATCTCTCTCCCCATTAATGTGAAGAACGAAAAATAATCCCATAAAATGCTATACAAGGATCTATATGAATCAAGCCCTGATAACTAATTTTGTATGAGAACTCCACTTGAAGAAAATTTTATTCCCATGAGACACAATAATATAATAAAGAAGCCCACAACATGTCCAAAAAATTTTGTATTGCCCAATTGAATTGGGTTTCCATCATAGTATTATACCCTATACTCATAGTCTAACGAGTCTGAAGGGATTTTGTTTTGGATTTCCAAAAAAAGACATAATACATATATTTCGATACCAATATATTAATAATGGGTATGCCATTACTCATTAAAACTATATTGTTAATGATTTTTAAAAATTCTGACATCGTATCATATTCACCAATAGGGATGAAATGAGATTAATTTGTGAGCCAATCCACTATAACCCATATAAAATTGTGTTTCTAAACCGTTCAAGGGAGACATTTTATAAAATGAATAGCTATCTACTCCCATTTCTAGATAGCGATAGGTAATGAATAATACATACATGTAGGTCACCATTATTTTTCTATAACTTGGTGACATATTAAGAATATTGAAACAAAATTGGCCACCTTGATTTTCATACCATCCCAAAAAAGAGTTATTTTAAATCCTTATACAATCTATGTTTTCCAACATTAAAACCCCATCATGAATGGGGGTATGCGTGAAGGAGTTGTTCTTGAAAATACATAGGCACAACCATCCGATTTTTTATCCACAACACATAAATCCCATAAAGCATCTATCCTTCATTGGCCTCCCCACCATTGAGTATTGACCTCATAGCCACACCTTCTTTATCAACTAAATGTGCCTCATTAACTATGTCCAAAAAATCTTGAAAACATGCCACTAGAAATGATGTAGCAACTTCACCATGGTAATTACATTCCAAGTGAAGGTTGGCTGTGAACCACATCAAATTCCAATCATATAATTTCTTTACAAATGATCATATTAATTTCTACATAATTCATCTTCCAAAAATTTTCTTGTTTCCCGTTTGTACAGAATGTTAATGTCAAATAGTTTTAGATACACTGTCCATCTTCTTTCCCTCAGATTCAACTCCCATTGTGAGAAAATAAGTTTCAAGATTGTATGATCCATGATAATATTAAATATTTAACCAAATAGATAATGAGGGAATTTCAACAAATCATGGAATATCATAGCTAACTCCAAATGATTTATAGGTTTGTTCTTATAAATAATTCCAAGATTCCATTAACCGTAAGCTACAACATGGTCTTCATGCATTTGAACACATCCCATCCTTAATCATAAAGAATCAAAATACACAACATAACCTTGTTCAAATTCTAGAAAAATCTATATTTCTAAAGATATATGTAGAACAATAATCTATTAAAATGTCTTATGAGACTTCTCATCCCAGTGTAATGTAAAATAATTATTATTAATAGTTATTATAGGTGAATCTAGTCATGATAATTAATGAAAAAGTATTGGAAATTACCAGAGATGAAAAAATTATATGTATCTCAATGACAATATTTTTCTATTGCAATGATATAGATCTTATGAATTTTTTGGATCAACAATAGGACATATTTGAAAAATTACAACCCCAAGTAAACGTTACTTATTTATCTAAAAAATAACACTTTTATAGTTTTACATTCAACTGATGATCACTTTATATTCCCAACATTCCTGCCATGTGTTGTTTATGTTCATCCCTATTCCTAGAATACACTAAAATGTCATCCATGAAAACAACCAAAAATGAATCTGGATATCACATAAATATTAGATTTATCAATTCGAAAAAGAATTTTGGATAACTTGTATGACCTAAAGGTAGTACCATAGATTCATAATGGCCACATATTCTTCAGAATGATATCATTGGAATATCTTTATGATGAACCAATAATTGGTGATATCCTCATCATAGGATAATTTTTTAGAACTATTGACACCCGATTAATTTATCAAGAATATCATAATTACAATGAACTCCTTACATGTTTTTTATCCTAATTTGGTTAAACTTATGATAATCAATATACAAATATAGCATTCCATTTGGATATTTCACAAAAAATATTGGTGCTTCTCACATATAAATTCTCAGATGAATGAACCATTTTAATTCCATCTCTACCAATGACACATTCATAACCCTTAATTTTATTGGTACCATCTAATTTTATGTAATTGAAATAGGACTCATCCCCAGAAAAAGACCAGTCCTAAAATACACCTACATTATGGATGGTAACTATGAGAAATTATTGGGTATGACACTTAAAAATAATTAACAACTACTTAAAATATTGTATCATCAATCTCGAAAATTGATTCCAAATACATTTCCTCCTTATGGTACATGATAATTACAACTAGAAATTTTATCAAGCCCGTTCCACCCGCCTTTACACTACTTTCTCTATTAAAGAGATACTAGATTACATCATCAATCATAAAAATGACATTCATAGTACAACAGTCTATATGAGCCTTGTACATTGTCATAGAATCCATACCCAAGATTTTCATAAACATTCCCCTCTAGAAAAAATAAGTGTCATATAAACATAGATCTATTAATTGTTAGAGAACTTGTTTTACACCTAAAGGCTAAATACATTCATTCACCAAGAAGAGTTTTATGTTTCAATACATAAGGAATCATCTCACTTTTAAAACCCCTAAAATAAATAGATTTCAAATAAATAAATAGATGATATTAAATCATATAAAAAATCTTGTTAAAGGTTATAATACAAATGAATCATACCTCACACCATAGATGGTCTATACTGATAATCCATAATAACCTTTCCAGCTCTATATAATTTCTTACTCATGACACTTTTTTCATTATTCCATATTGAGATATCCATTGATATAGAGTCATGGAATTCCTATAATCTCCATGGATAGTTCCATTCTACTGATGGGGTTGATTCTTCATCCCTCACCCCACAATGTATATGACATCTATGACACTTTATATGTGTTGTAAACAGCTATCCTTACAGTATTATGAAAATAACTATAATGATTCCCCATAAGATTGTAGTTGTTTCATTTTATAAGATGTTTCAAAAACCCTTGATTCATTTGGTCAAGTTATCCTCCTTGGATGAATCCCACTTTTCAATTGGTTCCTGGAAGATGATTTACTAACCTATCCATTTGATTCTGATTCATGCTCCTACCATGGAAATAAGTGTCCCTCATCCAAAATCTCAGAAAATTAAATTTCCCTCTATTTCTTGTAGGAATCGATACACAGTATCAATACATTTCTCTTTAGGTATCCCTTTATTCCAATATCACTCTACTGAACATGTCGATAAAATATATAATATTGAGAACAAAAATATTCAAACAAATCTCTTATCCAATCACTGATTTAGTGATTTATTCCATCAATGATGAACTATCAACAAAATATCGTGATAAGAAATATAAAATATTAAATTTAGAAACATAATCTATGGTATAATTACAATCCTACTTCACGATGATGAAGTCCATCATTCTCTGAGTACTAAATTTATGATGATTTAATTTTTTGTTAGAAAATTCATTAAAAAAATCCCAAAAAATTCCATGATACACTTTATCCTGCACAACTAAATACCACCATTGACATGTAAAATCAGTGAGTATATAAATCTCTACCTTGACATTAATATTCCCTTGTGTGCTATTGAAATGGAAGATATTATACATTCTATTCAAAAACACCTCTCACATTTATAGTTCTTAATAACATCAAATTATTTAGGTATTTTTATTCTGGAATTGGAAAGAATGTTCCACTATCCATTGATCATACATCTTGTTCCCTTTTTCCACATTATAAAATTCTTGGACAATTCTATTAAGCTATTGTTGGTTTACCTATGGATCTGGGGCTACCATATTCTTAGTAGCTTCCCCATGTTGGTTCTTTTGAAACAAATTAGGTTCCATTTTCTATAACCTAAAAATCACAATAAGATTAACTCTCAATCAATTGATTTTTAAACATTTAAAATTATTCTACATCAAAATTATCACAACAATTCATTTCAAAATGAAGTTCTTCCACATGCAACCATTCTTGAAAAATATCATCTTTTTTGAAAAATAAAACCGTTTCCAAAAAACCACAACTCTTCACTTTTTCAATATATTTCATTTAAAAAAATTCATCATTTTAATAAAACTAAAACATTTATAAAAAACTATTATCATTTATAAAACTGGAATATGCACTCTTAATGGGAATTCAATTATAAATTTTTTTTCTTTCTCATATCATTTTATATACCGATGAGAATATGATTCTAAATCATATTAGTGTGTCTAAAATACTTTTGTACCAATATCCATTGTATCATGAATTTAAAAATAAAAATGATATCTAAATATTTTTATGGTATTCATATTGTATGATGAAAATTCTAGTCATTTCTACCAACTCTTCATAATGAATAGACCAAAATGATTTCCATCTCCGAGTCTGAAAAAACTAATGAAAATTAGTTCAACAAGATATTTTCATAGACCATGATTGATACCATAGTAATATCCTTGTAACACCCTGAGATTTTATGAAAATTATTCTTTTTAATTTTATTGATGTCTTGTGTTGTACGCTACACAAAAAGGATCTTGCAATAGACACATACCTGACTTGGCTTGCATTACACGCAATCATGAGTTTCCACGATAGCATGTGTTGTACGTAATACCGAGTTTCACTAAACAACGATATGTTATATAAACTAGTTGTTATGAAGAGTAATACCCATTTTTTAAAATTTTATAAATTTTATTTTTCGAAATGGTCTTATTTTTGGATTCGGAATATCGAAATTATCCTAGGGTGAATTTTTGGTATTTTTCTGAAAACTTTCAAATTTTGATGAATTGTGAAAATACTCGGTTACTATTTAAAAACAGACTTTTTATTTAAATAATTATTTATTTTATTTAAATTTATTTTAGGTCAAAATTGATACATAATACCTATATTATTATAATGTAATTCAATGGATTCAATTTATAATAATTTTAGATATATAAAAATGTTATTGAACTTTTCACCGTCTTTTACCCACCTCCTATGAGAATTTGGAAATTCACATAAAACATATTTTTACCACATTTGTGTTTGGAGTTTCGAAAACCAAAGAGACACGGTTAATATCAAGGACTAAAATGTGGTTCAATGAGATGAAAATAAGATTTGGTGAATAGTAACTTTTTACTTTTATTTACCACGGTTAAAAGTAAATATTGTAATTAAGGGTAAAAATTTTATTATTATTACCCTAACACATGCCCTAATTCTATTAGATAAGTGTAATTAGACCAAAAACAACTTTAGGAATAAAATATGACCATTTAGGTCCACTTGGATTAGATTAGGACATTTAATATTATTTTATTTAAAGAATAGTTAAAATAGTTTAAATCAATGTTTAATAACTAAAACATTTTTAATATAAGGTTATACATAAGATAAATTCGACTATAATTATTTATTATAAATATAACAATATTACCTACATAATGGTATTTTATTTATAATTTTTATACATTAAATAATTTAATTTATTTATGACACAATGATGATGTAGTAATTATCTTATTAATTAAATATTGACATAATTGATGTTATAAATACCCAAATAAATGTAATTTTAGACTTTTAAGGAATTCCAATGATTTTACAGGTTAATATGACATGTTATTATTGATTTAATTAACTTTTTTTGAACCAATCAGTCTTTTATGATTTTCACAAAAATCAATTACCAAATAGTGTCAAAATTGATAGAAAATTGTTTTTTAAAAAAATATTATATTATTAATTGTTATTTTATGCCTAAAAATATAAGGTTAGAAAAAATGACTTAGAAAAGGTTATATATATTAATAATAATCAACTTGGGGTTCTGTTTTCTTGTTATAGTAAGTTTATTAGCCTTATAGTGTAAGAAAACAAGAAGGCACGGTAAAAGTAAAAGTATTTATGTTATAGTTAAATCTAAATGATAATGTTAAAATAGAAACCTAAACATGTATAAATTCTATTTGATGAGATTATTTCGACCCATCCCCACCTTAGCATTGAAATAAATCAAATTGGATCTATTATAAACCAAATATGTCATTATTATAAAATAATATTTTATGTTTTTCCAAAGGTACCCCTCTCCTCCCTTATAAAAAGGGAACCCCTTACCTCTTATCTCCACACCCTTTTGAGCCATGAATATCGGAAAAAACCTGCCCATTTGTCTTCTACACTTCCCTAATATCATTCTGGAGGATCTTTTCTTCTCAAACGACCAACTCTACCTCCATAAGAGGAAGCTTAAATGAGGTTCGTCGAAGAAGAGGTAATCTCTTCTTCTGATTCTCATAAGTTTCATTCTTATTATACTTCTTATTTAGTTGTCACATTATAAATTAATAACATCAGTATTACTTATAAACTGATACGTTATTATAAATATGAAAAAAACCCTATTTAACTTTCTATCTATCCTTCGGAAAACAAAATCACTATGCGTGCGTACGTACGGAATACCATCTCCACGCTGTGGTGTAATCTGTTTTTCCACCACCAACTAACATGGATGGGTATAATGGTGTAATTAATAAGTACATATGATTATTATAACAACATACTGATTCTATGATATTATATCATTCACTCCAATTCCATTGAATAAATATGGGAACGATATCATCGCTCGTGCGTACGTACGGATTATCGTCTCCACGACGCAATGAGATTCATTCTCCATGTTAACCATTCATGAATGATTATAAAGAATATATAATGAATAGTAATGAAATATATGACATAATAATGATACTGTATTTATGTATATATATATTTATATCATCTAATTAATTCCATTCAATTCAATAAGGAAACAAAAACAGCGTTCATGCGTACGTACGACCTACCGTTTCCATGAACGGTGTATTTAATTCCATTTATCAATCTATCATATATCTGTATATGATGAATATATGTTATATATAAATCACGTTTTATATTCTGAAATTATGTAAATCTGGATATAAGTAATAAAATCAAGAACAACAATTTGAAATAAATTCAATAAATGAAACGATTTTACCCAAATTGATGCTTTTACATCGAATTTACAAAAAAAGTGGTTATTATAAAGTCATAAATAAACTATATATGATATAATAACCATGAATATGATTCGTTAATAAGTCAATAACATTATTTAGATCAATATAAAGGAGGTTCAGATACATATGAGGCATATCATACAAATGGTAAGGGATAACATGGCAATCTCAATAGTTTTCTATCTGAGATTGCTTATACGTAAGTATTTACTGGGGTTATATTTATCATCAATGTCCAAGTTTTATAAAAATGTTTTCATGTATGTTTAAAGTCCTTTTTACCTTTTTTTACTTTTACCAAATGTAATGGAAGGGATCGTTCTTTTGTTTACCATATAAGGAACTTTTTGACTTTTCCGACAAAAGTACGAGGAGAATGTTATTTTTAAATTATACGGCATGAACGGATTTTTACGATTTCATAACGCCTCATTTCCATGAAGCATCCTCTACAAGATTTCATGGTTATTTTCAAATAAACTCATTTATTTTAAAATTTTATGGCATTTTTTGAATAGAAAAAGATTTTGATATGAAAAGATATTTTCCTCAAGAATTCATTTCATGTTTTTTTATCAAAACTATTTTCCATCTAAAATGACATTATTTATTATGTTTATGTTTCAAGTATAATGTCTCCATTATTTACATTGTCTGATTATTCTTATGATGAAAAGATATCAATTTGTTTTATATGCATTATGTTATGATGGCATGATGTTTAAGAATCCCATTCTATTACATGGGTTATGCTATGATGTATGATTTATGATTTTGTGGCACACGAAAGAATGATATAATTATGAGATGGGTGGGACATATATATCCTTCCAATGAATTTGGAAAAGATTTATATCTCCTGAGATAGACATGGCAGGAATGGTTAGTTAATCTGGTTCAGTGTTACAGGACTAGAACGAGGAGTCAACTCGATTCAGAATGGGACTTTTTCCACTAAGATGGTCTTGGCAGCAATGCCATGGATACTATGGAAATCATAAAATGTGATTAATGGATTCCACAATTACATGTTTTATTACCATGCTAGTTTATCATGACAAAAATTCATTTATGATCTATTCCTTTTGTACTTACAAGATCAAGGTCGTTGCTCATGATTTTTATGTTTATATTTTATGTTCATGTTTTTGCATTTAAATGTATATGAATTGTTTTATGTTCTCTTTGTTTTCCCTTACTGAGCATTTGAGCTCACCCTTTTTATGTTTTCTTTTCCCTAGTATATAACGAAAATTTTTAGGTATGGAAAGAAAAATGGGAATATTGTTATGGGAGATGTTGAAGATCTTTCAACATTATTATAAGTTTAGATTCCATGTTTCCCAAGAAACTAAACTGTTACGGTCCTTTGGTGTCTATTTCTGTTATGTATTATGTATTCCACAAAAGTAATTTAATATCCTTGTATGTTAGGATATGGGTCTCTACAATTGGTATCAGAGGAAAGGTTTAGTTAACCTTTGGAATCTAGGATGCGAAACCTTTAGTGAGATCCCTAGAAATATTTCTATGGTATGTTTAGGGATGCCCCTAAGGTTAAGTATACATATAGTTTATAGTCCTAGAATTGCGCTAACGGTCTTATAATTAAACCTAAGATCTTATATATTGAAGGAACTCCCCCTTTATTATGTTTTTTTCCAATCATGATTTTTTCCTCTCACACTGTTCTTTTTGGGTCTTAGACAATGGTTGGAACCCGAAGTAACCGTATTGCTTAATGTAATGGACAATGCAATTATTATCCTCACGAGAAACCAAATGTGATGGGAGATGGAGTGAAAAATCTTATTTCTATACTTAGACAAGCTACGAATCATTATGGATTTCCAAATGATCAGTGAAGGGAATAATATTTTATTGAGTCCTTTATGAGGCAACAGCCACCATATTTTAATGGGCCTTCTGATCCACTTGCTGCTAAAGAATGGATCCGTACCATTGAAAATATATTTTTTATACTTCACTGTTCAGAACATGAAAAAGTTATTTTAGCTTTTTACCATTTAGTAGGTGAAGTAGACCAGTGGTGGACTCTAATTAAGAATAAAAGACCCCAAGATGAAATTGAATCCATGGAATGGGACTAGTTCAAGAAAATTTTTTCAGTAAGTACTTCCCTCGTATTCTTCGAAAAAATATGGAAAAGAAGTTTCTAGAGCTTATGTAGAAGGAAGATGAATCTGTTTGTATATACGTAGTGAATTTTACAAGACTTTCAAGGTATACATCTGGCTTTATCATCCAACCTGAAATTAAAGTTGATCGATTTTACAGTGACTTAAAAACAAATCTTTGAAGGGAATTATCTATAAGAGACTTCTGTAGCTATGAAGAAATTGTGCATTGTGCTATCAAGGTAGAACTGAAAGTTGGTGTAATATATCCATCTCATGGTTCTGACAAGAAATGAAAGATGGAGTTCAAGGAGAAATCTTGGAACAATTGTGAAAAGAAGATGATGGTTTCATTATGCTCAATGTGTGGAATGAAGCATGTTGTAGATTGTCTTAAAGGGACTAGATAATGTTTTAAGTGTGGAAAATAAGTTCCTCGAGCAGCTGAGTGCCGAAGTAATGGAAAAAGGGTTTCTAATGATGTGAATAAAAAAATACTGCAGAGAACACACCACCAACACTTCAATTCATCTAGTGCAAGGAAATGGGGAATTATGATTATCAATGCCCTAATCCAAGGGTTTTTTATTATCAACGTGAGCAACCTCTTAAGGCAAAGGATAAAGGGAAGTCACATGCAATCACTATTTGTGATGTTTAGTATGACAATGATGTTGTGTAATGATTAAGTGTTTATGTAATGGGATTTCATAATAGTATATGGAATCCCATTTATAGTATCGTGGAATTTAGAAATATATGTTTATTGGTCCACTGTGATTTTCTATAAGAATATGGTACCAGTAAGCATGAAAATTTATTCAAATATTTTGGAAAGCAGATGATATGCGCATAATGATGGGATAAGGAACAAATGAATTGTTTGATAGTATTCATGAGATCATGGTTGATATAAAGATTAAGTGCTATCATGGTTTGAGTATATAAAATTTTGAGGATTTTTCTATGTGGAAAGTGTTAACTTTTTACTGCATTCATGTTTTCACTAGGGTTTAATGGGTATTCATTTTTCTAGAGAATACATGATTAATGCCTTCGAATGTTTAGAATGTGACCAAGAAGATAAATCGTATGATATATAGGGGATAAATGATGGTATTCACGTACTTGTTATGTGACCTCTCAAGTAATCATTTTCTTTACACTATGAGATTGGACAGAAGTATTTTCGATAAGCATAAAGGTTGGAATGGATTAAGTTTCACATCAGATATAATTTTTTAAGGCTATAATGTTTTCGATATTATTTATGGAATGTTATAAAAATGTAGTTTTAGAAAAAGGAAAACCTACGGGACGGGCGACAACCTGTCGCGTCATACAAGGCTGTGGGAATCAAACCCACAACTGAAGTGCGACAGACCATTATCACCTACCACTGGCCTACAAGAAGTCCCTATTTCATAGAAACTAGTTTTATTATATTAAGCAGTATGATATATGAGGTAAAATTCCCTTTTAGGAACCATATATGATTAATCTCACTATAGATACACTTATGTATTTTTGATAACGTTTTATAACCTTTTGTTTAAGATAGATGGAATGACCCATCATTCTATCACATGATCTGATAACTCTTCACGAATGAAAAATTCAACTTCATTTCTTTAAGAGATGAATTTGAAATTGTCCCAAGAACGACTAATGGTGAGACTGTACCAAAATCAAGAAAGTATTTCTTCTAATTCCAATTTCTTCAACTTTAGGGAGATGATCTGGAAAACCAAAAATGTTGTCCTAGCACCCTTATATCCAATGAATCAGATGGTACCTTAGATCATCACAAATCTACAACTCTGTGATTGTTGGATTTTTCATAGCCATGTTCTCTACCACTCTCAATCAAAACATGATGGTTAGATTTCTCTTCCAAATCCATACTTTCACCAATGTTCTCCTATTTGGAAACCCAGTGATTTTTTAATTTGGGTAACTGTTATGTTTCATACCTTAGTTTTTAAAGATTGGTTTTGGTATTCCATTTTACGATGTGGGCTTCTATTAAAGAAAATTTTGAGTAGTAAACCATATATAACCCCGAAAAATTTCGATGGCTAAATTCATTTTAAGGGGGTTAGAATGTAACACACCGAGATTTTATGAAAATTATTCTTTTTAATTTTATTGATGCCTTGTGTTGTACGCTATACCAGAAGGAGCTTGCACTACACGCATCCCTGACTTGGCTTTCATTACACGCAATCATGACCTTCCACGACAGTGTGTGTTGTACGAAATACTGAGTTTCACTAAACAAAAATATGTTATATAAACTAGCCGTTATAAATAGTAATACCCATTTTTTAAAATAATATAATTTTTTTTTTCAAAATGGACTTCATTTTTGGATTCGGAATATTGAAATTATCCTAGGGTTATTTTTTGGTATTTTTCTAAAAACTTTCTATTTTTGATGAATAGTGAAAACACTGGGTTACTATTTAAAAACAGACTTTTTATGAAAATAGTTATTGATTTTATTTAAATTTATTTTAGGTCCAAATTGATACATAATACCTATATATGTTCAATGTAATTTTTTGGCGTCAATTTAAAAAAAAAATTAGATGTATAAAAATTTTATTGAACTTTTCATCGTATTTTACCCACCTCCTATGAGAATTTGAAAATTCAAACAAAACATAATTTTACCGCTTCTGTGAGTGGGATTTAGAAAATACAAGAGACACGGTTAATATCACGGACTAAAATTTGGTTCAATGAGATGAAAATAATTTTTGGTGAATAGTAACTTTTTTCTTTTAATTACCACGTTTAAAAGTAAATAGGGTAATTAAGGGAAAAATGATATTATTATTACCCTAACACATGTCATAATTCTATTGGATAAGTGTAATTAGAACAAAACAACCTTAGTAATAAAATATTACCATTTAGGTCCACATGGATTAGATTTGGACATTTAATATTATTTTATTTAAAGAATAGTAAAAATAATAAAAATCAATGTTTAATTACTAAAAAAAATTAATATAGGGTTATACATAACATAAATTAGACTATAAATATTCATTAAAAATATAAAAAGATTTCCTACTTAATGTAATTTAATTTATAATTTTTAGACATTAAATAGTTTAATTTATTTATGACACAATGATGATGCAGTAATTATCTTATTAATGAAATACTTACATAATTGATGTTATAAATACCCAAATAAATGTAATTTGAGACTTTTTATGAATTAAAATAATTTTCTAGGTTAATATGACATGTTAGTTTTTATTTAATTAAATTTTTCAAACTAATCATTCTGTTATGATTTTCACAAAAATTCAATTACCAAATAATGTCAAAATTTACATAAACAAGTTTTTAAAACAAATATTATATTATTAATTGTTATTTTATTCCAGAAAATATAAGGTTCGGCAAAATGACTTAGATAAGGTTAAATATATTAATAATGAACAACTTTCAGTTCATTGGGCTTGTTATAGTATGTTTATTAACCTTATTGTGTAAGAAAACAATAGGACACGGTAAAAGTAAAATTATTTAACTTAAAGTTAAATCTAAATGATAAGGTTAAAATAGAAACCTAAACTTTTCTAAATTATATTGGATTAGATGATATCGAGCCATCCCCACCTTAGATTTTAAATAAATCAATTTGAAGCTATTATAATCCAAATATGACTTTATTATAAAATAATATTTTATGTTTTTCAAAAGGTGCCCCTCTCCTCCCTTATAAAAACGCCACCCCTTCCATCTTCTCTTTACAACCTTTTGAGCCTTGAAGCTCATCCAAAACCTACCTATTTCTCTTATACACATCCCTAGAAACATTCTATAGGTTCTGGTATTCTCAAAAGAAAAAATATACTTCCATAAGTGGAATTTTAAAGGAGTTGCGTCGAAGAATAGGTAATCTCTTCTTCCGATTCTCTCAAGTTTCATTCTTCTTATAATTTTCCATCATTAGTTGTCTCATTATAAAGTAAAAACATAATTATTACATATATACTGATATGTTATTATAATTATTAAACAACCCTATTTCACCTTATATCCATCCTATGGAAAACAAAATCACCACGTGTGCGTACGTACGGAATACCATCTCCATGCCATGGTGTAATCTGTTTTTACACCACCACCAAACCTGGATGGGTATAATGCTTTAAATAATAAATAAATATCATTATTTTAACTTAATAATGATTTAAAGATATTATATCATTCACTCCAATTCCATTCAATAAATTTGAGAACGATATCATCGCTCGTGCGTACGTACGGATTACTGTCTCCACGACGCGATGAGATTCATTCTACATGTTAACCATTCATGAATTATTATAAAGTATATATAATGAATAATAATGAAATATATGACATAATAATGATACTGGATTTATGTATATATATATGTATATCATCTACTTAATTCCATTCAATTCAATAAGGAAACAAAAACAGCATTCATGCGTACGTACGACCTACCATCTCCATGAACGGTGTACTTCATTCCATTTATCGATCTATCATATATATATATATCTATATGATGAATATATATTATATATAAATCATGTTTTACATTACAGAATTATGTAAATCAGGATATAAGTAATAATATCCGGAACAACAAGTCGAAACACGTACAATAAATGAAACGATTTTACCCAAATCACTGCTTTTACATCGAATTTACAAAAGAATGGGTAATATAAAGTCATAATTATATATGATATAATAACAATGAATATGATTCTGTAATAAGTCAACAACATTATTTAAATTTTTATACATGATGATTAGATACATACGAGGAATATCGGACCTAAGGTAAGGGATAATGTGGCAATCTCAATTGTTTTCTATCCGAGATTTCTTATACGTAAGTATTTACTGAGGTTATATTTATCATCCATGTACAAGTTTTATAAAAATGTTTTCATGTGTGTTTAAAGTTATTTTTACCCTTTTTTGAATTTTAGCACGTGTAATGGAAGGAATCTTTCTTTTGTTTACCATACAAGGAACTTTTTGACTTTTCTGACAAAAGTACGAGGAGAATATTATTTTTAACTTATACGGCGTGAACGGATTTTTACTGTTTCATAACGCCTCATTTTCATGAAGCTTCCTCTACAAGATTGCATTATTATTTTAAAAAAAACCATTTAATTTTAAAATTTCATGGAATTTTTTGAAAAGAAACTGATTTTGAAGATGAAATAATATTTTCCTCAAGAATTCATTTCATGTTTTTTTATCAAAACTATTTTCCATCTAAAATGAAATTATTTAAAATGTTTATGTTTCAGGTATAATGTCTCCACTATTTACATGGCTTGATTCTTCTTATGATGAAAACATATCCATTTGTTTTATATGGATTATTTTATAATGGCATGATATTTAAGAATCCAATTCTATTACATGGGTTATGCTATGATGTATGATTTATGATTTTGTGGCACAAGAAAGAATGATTTCATTATGAGATGGGAGGGACTTATATCTCCTTCCAATGAATTAGGTAAAGATTTATATCTCATGAGATAGACTTTAATGGAAGGACAATTTAATCCGGTTTTGTGTTACAGGACTGGAACGAGGAGTGAACTCGATTCAGAATGGGACTTTGTCTACTAAGATGGTCTTGGCAGCAATTCCTTGGCTACTATAGAAATCACAAAATGTGCTTAATGGATTCCAAAATTACATGTTTTATTACCATGCTAGTTTATCATGACTAATGTTCCTTTATGATCTATGCCTTGTGTATTTCCATGATTTATGTCGTTGCTCATGATTTTGATGTTTAGATTTAATGTTCAAGTTTTTCCATTTAAATGTTTATGGATTGTTTTATGTTCTCTATGTTTCCCTTACTGAATATTCGATCTCACCCTTTTTATGTTTTCTTTTCCCCAGGATATAAAGAATCGTTTTAGGTATGGAAACAAAAAGGGGAAGACCGTTATAGAAGATGTTGAAGATCTTTCAACATGATTAGAAGTTTATATTCCAAGTTTCCAAAGACACTAAACTATTACGGTCCTTTGAGTCTATTTTTGTTATGTATTAAGTATTCCACAAAATTAATTTAATGTCCATGTACATATATATATGGGTCTCTATAATCCTAACCATCTTCATTTTTTTGAGAAGTTGTGTGGATATTACATTCCCCTATGCGATATCCCTTTGATGCCAAAGGCTTGAAATAAATTCCCTGTGGTTCATTAATAGATCTTGGTGTGACATTCCCTTTTAAAATTAAACAGCAATACAAACATGACCTTAAAAAATAAAACATGACATGATTCAAGATATAAATAAAAAAACAAATAATATCATTTATAAAAATTCAAAATATTGAAGAGTATCGTAGTGGATGAATAAGAAACAGCCAAGTACACAATAGAATAAATAACCAATAAATATCAATAACTCTAAGTCAAAACTCCAGCCTACAACCACATATGTTATTAAAAACCATAAAACAGCCCATGTATCACTGAAAAATTCTAGTGAAATTTTATACTTTACCTTTTCCCATTTCCCAGTAAACTATATGAACAAATGCTCCAACTTTTTATAGCATGGGTGAGTAATGAAACTCAATATGATTTCCCCAAAAGACATCCCTATAGACAATACAATGATAGAAAATTTTATCAACTCTATATAAAAATGATATTATTAAAATATTTAAAAATGTTTTATATAACAATATTACCAAGTTCTTTAATAATGAAATTTTTAAAAAACAATAACAAGTAACTAATAATGAATCCAAACAATGCTCTAAACCATTTTCCAATACCCAATTTGGAATAATAAATTTCATTCTAGATAACCACACATCCATCATTTCATGAAACCATGGTCCTCCCAATACTTATGAGTTGTGATTTATCAATTAAATAATACATCACCAAGTGAACAATTCTGATTGGGGTACTTCATACCCTTATCCATCCCAGCCTTTTTATGGGGGTACATCCCGCCACTATCCTTCCTAGTGAATATGAACACACATAACCAAACCCATGAAAAATACATTTGTGCATTGTCCATTATAATAATAAAAATTATTTAAAATAACTCCATAATACCTTGTTTATAATTCAATAAAACAACAAATTTTAAAATAATCATTGAAAAATAAATCCATAGTGGATTTTGAATTAAAACTCCACTTTTTCAAAAAAAAAACTAAAAAACATGGAAAAAAATTGTTTATACCATGCTTCACACACCCAATTAACAAATAATTTCTATTAAAAGAAATTTGAAATCAATAATTAATTTTATAAATAGAGGATTCTAGACTAAAGCCACCTATTTTTTTAAAAAATGGATAAAATTGAAAATAGTCCAAAAATATCAACGAAATTAGGTTGAAACTCTATCCATGCAATATAACTCCTCCTATATCATCCAAAAATCCAAATATCATCATTTTTGGAATCCACTAACCTAGATCTATCCACACAAAGGTAGATATTACAAATTGAGAGAGATAGAAATGTAGATATATGGAATATGATGATAAAAACCCAAGAATGAAGCATTACCACATGAATATAACTTCAATAAACATCAATAATACTTAATATCACCTCTGGAATGATGAGAGAATCCACCTTAGCCTTTTAGAGGAAGCATTTCCATTATAGGTTGAGTTTGGGTGGATAACATGGGTCAAATATTAATCACTATCAAGATCCATTTTTTGGATATAGTTTTTAAACTATGCATGGTTAGTCACACGATTAGGTAGACCATGGAGTAATCATGAAAACACTTTTGTCACTAGTTGTAACCCCGCACAGTTGGCCCATATGATTAGTAATCCTAGTGCCAATAATACCAAAGCCCACTATCTCACATTTCACTATTTCTCATATGTGTCCTTACGATTTTTACAAACAATGAGAGTTCACATGCACATTCTATATATCCATTGTCTCATTATTAATGGTTTCCTAGATATTATTCATGGTTTCCACTACCTTTGTATCAACTATGGATCTTTTGAAAGCTCAAAAAATGTTCAGAATGGTATTTAAACCCTGAGAAACATCACCCATACTCTATATATACATAAAGTAGATAAAATAATAGTTAATTACCTAAAACTATGTGTAATAAATGGTACTTAAATTGGGATGTATATAAAACTCATAAAATATTATTTTCATATAACATAAATATATGAATAAAAAAAGATATTTTAGAAGATCTCTTTGACCTTGAGTCAGACTAGTCACATATAAATTATTTATCTTCATAAATAATAAAATTATATTTATTATTTACTATATTATTAATTTTTTTCTTGTTTGGAATTCCTTTTCTAAATATTATTACCATTTTATAGACAATAACTAAATAGATTATGATGATGACAGATGTTCTATTGATGTTTTTTCATTATTTTAAAACTAATTTAGTGTGTTAACCATTGTGAAAGTGGTAAATATATAAGAATATTAATAATGGTAATAATTAAATAGTTATAATTTTTCTTCATAATTAATAAATAAAAATACAATAATTAGTGATGGTTATGAAAAATGATATATGTTACAATCATTATGATGGTAAGTTGTACGTACAATGAGAAACATTTCCATTTTTCAATGATCAATATAGAAATAATGTATGTACAATTTTTCATTTCGAAATATTCATCATATAAAATATACCATATTATTTCTATAAATATAGCTATATTTATCATCATTGTAATGCGGTGATAAAAAAATATTCACATTTTATCGTAGAGCCAGTAGTACAAATGTATGCATGAACGAAAATAGTTTTTTGTTTAAGAATAAATATATAATATTAAAATTTAAAAGGACTAAATATTTCACTAATATAAAAATAAATAACTTATATGAAATATTTTCTCAAGAGTCATCTTTATTACATGCCATGAAACGTGTTACTGAAAAAAATCACATCACTTTCTGATTTAGTATTCTACCTTACACACAATCAATGTTATCGTATCTCTGATGGAATGGAATGTAAGTAGGTGTATGTGACATAATAACTCTATAAATATTAAAAAAGTACTAATATTATTTATATATAATTTTAATCCAATAGTATTAAAGTAGTTAATATTTTATTATTCATGATGAATTAAAATGTTTGGTGAGGTGGTATTATGTCTTACTCAAAAATATTGATTTTGAATACCATTTGATGGTTTATGCGAGTGATAAATTTTATTATATTAAATTAATAACATATAGGTATATTTGATATAATTATTTAATTAAATAACAATAATTGAGTAATATTTTAATGATGTGGTAGAGGAAATAAAATATAAATGCTCGGTTAAGAGAGACGCATCTTCATTGGATAACCACTAAATATTAACTCAAAAGTAAAAAAATGAGTAATTTATGATCAAAATAAGGAATATTGTTAATAGGTTAGTATTAATTGGATATAATTTAGTATGTATTGTCTATGGAAAATGGGTTTGATTGTGTGAATCAGAGAGGAGAGTGTTCGACCTTTTATTGGTGGGGTAAGTGTTTCAATTGAAATTATCAAAAAGAAAAAAAAATACCCATGTTTTTCACATCATAAAAGGATCCAATTTGAAACATTATACAAAATTGTACATGATGAAGTCTATATATATACATACACTATTTATTATACCTATTTTTATCAATCAAATGCCAATAGTTTTAGTTTAAACCCCTAATATAACAGTTTTACCTTAACTGTTGAATAATATTATTACAGTTTTCACAATTCATTATGGAAGATTTTTTTGGAACTTATAAGATAAAATAATTAATGAAAAAATATATTAATAACATTTTACTAAATCTGACTAATAAATTTGAATAAATTAAATTAAAATTACACCCATATGCACAATGAAGAATCTTTTTTCATGTACTGTATAGGATGATTTTATATATAATATATGCATAATAATAAATGTGATATATATATATATATTAGTATTTATATATATATAATATAATTTTAAACTAAATAATTCTAAATTATGGGATTTTTGGTTAATTAATATAGAGAATCATTACACACTTCAAAATAGTGTTTAGAAAACCCCATTTTAACAGAAAAATAAACATAACCTAAAATCTATTATATTGGTAATTAAATACAAATTATGTACATTAAATATAAAAAATTATTAATAATGTTACCAAAAATAAAATTCAATAACAAAATGGAACTTTTAAATTACCCAATTTTTTGAAAAGAAATTATATTTTTTCAAAAATAAGTATTTGAATTCAACATAAAAAATAAATATTTTCCCAGACATATAAGAATAATAACATATGAAAATTTTGATATTAATAATTAATGTTTAAAATTCACATTATCATATTAAAAAAATTATAAAATAATATAATAATTAAAGCCTTATATGAAAGAGTTTAATAAAATGTTTTTCCTTTCTAATTTAAAATTTCTTTAATAATGTTATATTTTATATAAATATGTTATTAATATGAATAAAAAATAAAATAAAATATTATAAGATTACCATAAAATACAATATACATATCTATAATATCATATATGATCCATTTATATCATCTTATAACTTATATTAAAAAAATATATTTTTTACAATTATTGTTTAATGTTGTAAGTCCTATAGGTTTTCCTGATGTTTTAATTTAGAATATATTCTCCATGATTCTGGATCATGTATATATCATCTAAATACCTATAAAAATTATAATATATATATATATATTCATTATTAACATATTAAATCAAATTCATGATACATTAACAAAAATATATATCAAATCTCTTCATAGAGATAGTAGGTTATACATAGGCATGGATATATTTTTGAAGATATTAGTAAATTAATCAATTATATGGATCAAATATAAATAATTGAAATATTTTAAAATAATAATTTAAATTTCATTTAAAATTTTTACCAAAATAAAATAATGTATTATATATTATATGATATTATTGAACTCCATTCAACAATTAACATTTTAGAAGGATTATGTAGTATATCATTTGATATCATTTGATTTTAATCCATTTTCAAACAACCGAATCATTTATCAAAGTAACGACATGTTCCAATATATAAGGTTTATTTTTTGTGTAAAATGTATCAATAACCTCATTAATGGATGAAAATTAACTTTTTGTAATTTATTTTCCTACATGACTTATTAGAATATTTTCATAATTTTTAAAGAACGTTATAATTTAATATTTAACATAAATTGTCATTAATTTTATTTTTTATACTATTAAATTATTTTAACATTTAAAAAATCCTAAATAATAGAATTAAAATTTAATTTATATTACATTAATAAAACATTATTATTCACTATATAATTAATTTTTAACCACATTGCATCACAAAAAGAGAAAATTTATTGTTTTTATGACTATTCACATTGATTTTTACCACATTATTGAAAATTACTCTTTCACCATTGGGTCTGAATTTAGTGTTTTTATACCATTACAAAAAATTAAAAATAAGTTAAAATAATTAAATAAATTTAATATTTTCATCATAATATTTCATATTCATTATAAAAACCTTTTTATACCTTTGAGAGAAAATATTTAATATTAATGTCTAGAGATTGACATTATGAATTTATAATTTTCATAAAAAAATAAAATTGTAAATTTCAAATAATAATGGAGGAAAATATTCATAGTATATAATAATGGATGACAGTAATAAATAATCTCTTATAACATAGTAAAAAAAGTCAATTAGAATAATATTTTATTCCAAATAATATTATTAGAAACCATAATTAATTGATGTACTCAAACTGAGGAGAAACATTTTACCATGGTTACATATCAGCATTTTTATAAATAAAAAAGGTCCTCTTTACCAAATTTGAAGAAAATAATTCTAAATATGTTATATATTTTAGGAAATTCAATTAAAATATGTTTATGTAATTGATTTAAAAATATTATTGAAAATTGTAACAAAAAATATGTTTCTATAATAAAAATGATTTTAAATAATAAATGACTAATATAAAAATATTATATAATCTTGATACTAATGGATTTAATAATATCATTTAAATTAAAAATGAAATTATATAACTATAAAGAAATATTCAATATAATGGGAATTTTATATTATGTAATTAAATAAAAATAGATTATAATTTTAAAAAAAATCTTTATATGTGATCATTAAAAAAAATAATTACGTTAAAAGACATGAAATTTATCAATGCCCCAATCCTATATACATAGAGTTTGTGCATTATTTCATAGAATTATCATGACCACAAGAGATCAAGTCTTGAAATACAGATTAGTTTTGTATCCTTTGAATTACTAGATACACACATATGTTGTACATTACAATATGAAATGAAAAAACAACAACATTCTTTCCCCATTGAACACAATCATATCCCTTAGCCTATTCCTATAGTTTAATTGTAATAAACATCTTCGCATTTTAGAAATAATAAAACATAGATATGGGGGAGCTTAGATGATCAGTAAAAATAACAATATAGTAAAAACTATCATATATAAAAATAAACATTTAAGGTAATGTATAATAATAAAACGAAAGCTGTTTAAACATAAATATCAGCATAATATAAAAAACATAAATAAAGTAATTCCATTTACATATTCCCATGGATATTATACTAGTCGAATAATTACATTTAATATAAATAGCCAATTTTATAATTTTGGAATGCATAATTTCTTGCAACATAACGACATATTCAATGCCTTTTTCCAAGACTACAAATAATATGTTTCAAGGCCTTATACCAAAACACTATCTTGTCTCCTGATGACTACTAATGCATTTAAGGGCTATAGTGGATCACACCCGTCATTTTCTAAGTCCAATGCATTCCTTAAATGAATATGATAAAACATAACAGAAACATTCGTATTAAAACCACCATATGAAATGTTAATACATTAACCATAAAACAAGAATGATATAAAATTAAAACATACATAGTCAAAAATATAACAAAACCTTCAATACAATATAGAAGATTGTATCATAATAAATCTGCTTCTAACAAGTGAAATATCCATCAAAGGATGTTCACAGAGATAAAATCAAAACTATTATAGAGAAATTTCACCTTATATTTGGAAATCACTTAAAAGTGACATAAATATAAAAGAAATAAATTATTTTGAAATTATTCTTATTTGATTTTAGATAATTCTTTGAAGGTGACATAATGACAGAAAATATACGCACTAGTCGTATATGTTATAAAACATTCTTTCCTTAATTTTGTTGAAAAGGTCCTAAATGACCCTGTCTAGGTTACAATAGAATGATCACTATATAAAAAGATTATTAAAAGTCATAAAATGATAAAGATGAAATTTACCCATATTTTGGAATATATTAAAAATGTTTTCAAATACATTTTTATGAAACACAGATGTGGCTTATAAAGAGGTCCCATAAGATACTCATGTATAAAAAACCTCAGATAATGAAGATATTACAGAATTAACCCTTACCTTGTACTTTTTATTGATTGAGGGAATGATGTAGTCAGGTATAATAGTTTAAAAATTGTTATTAAATTATAAATGAATAACATATATAAATATGATATCAAATGTGATGTTATAATATTTATTTGTTAATAATATTTCTATTGTATCATTGTTTTGGGTGTTAACTGATTCGTATTCTATTATACGTCTTCTTATGTAAGTCATGTTTGTTATGGATATGATATACTTGATTCATATACATAATTATATTAATTTATTAAACATTAATTTTAATCATAAAATAAATATTATTCCTGAATGATTGCGTTGTTGGAAAAATTTCATCGCATCGTGGAGAAGGTAATCCGTGCGTACGTACAGGCGACAAAGTCATTATATTTATGCTGAAATCATAAGTAATTTGAAGTTATATCATATATACTAAATAGTTAACATGTTATATTTATTATTTACATCCATTATAATCATTATTATACCCATAAAAATAACTAAGCATTGAGTAACAAACTACACCACGACGTAGAGACTGTAAGTCATACATACGCACGTAAGGGGAATTTGTCATTTATAGGATTGATAGAATAATAAATACGGTTTCACCATATATATAATAAAATCAGAGTAATTATAAGGTACTGGAGTTATTATTTTGGTATGTAAATAAAAAATAATGAGGATGTGGAGGAAGAAAATAACTTTGAAAGATGTGATGAAATTATTACCTCTTCTTCAGGTGCTTCAATTTGATTTGATTAAAAGTGATCCATCTGTTGGCTTATGATCAATTTACTGCCTCTATATTGACATGAGGGTAGTTGGGAGGACATTGGGGATGGTTTTGGGTGATTCAAATGGATTTCTAAGTGATATTTTTAGATAAGGTGAAGTACACTTTTATAAGAGGGTTGCACGTCACTTTAGAAAAA